>CM053784.1:426304189-427519189 GCA_028749045.1 Cupressus sempervirens | reverse complement strand
ATAATCTACAAAGTTACTGAATATCCAAATGTCTATTGATGTTTTACCATTGTTTAACGATAAGATACCACCCAGTTACATCTACTATCAGCATTTAAAATACAATATCTGAATTCAATTTAAAATACGACTCATAAAAATGCAATATAACTTACATTATATCACTGACCAAAAATGATAAAGATGCAAAATCCCAAAACTGTAAAATGCTCACTAGCTGTTCACATAATGACCCTGGTGATACAATGTTAATACCTTCAGTTATCCCAAAAACTGCTAACAATCTTACTGTTTTTAATATACAATAACCGAAATTGTAGAATTCCAACATACTGTATATTAACAATAACATAACCCTTATCTAAAACATTTATATATTTTAAGAAATAGAGTAACTGTGCCCTCACCAGTCATGAGTCTTGCAACCTGATGCGAGCTCGTGTCTGGTGCCAAACCACACTACAATGTTCAGACAATGTATTGGTTGTTAAACATGGAACATTTCAAACATTCAAAAACCATAAAGATGCTATGTTATTTACATGTTATTTCAATCTTGTTTGGTTTCATACTAACTGTTTAACGATATGCCTTTGCCCTCGACTATGGTTATGAGTCGATAATTTTAAAACAAACTCAAGACTAAGGCCGAACCTCTTTCAGCCTATTTGCTATAGAAAACAAATAAGCTTTGAGATATAATTTCTCATAGAACTCAGCCCTGTAAAAGCCAAATACTCACACATAACACAATCACATACTAAATAACTATCGCAAGCATGAGGTGCCAACAAGGTTTAACTTAGAGAAAGAATATATGGTTAGGGTAGAGCCCAAACAAATATATGCATACAACAACTCCTGATTTAATTTCTCCCTAAATCCACATTCAAAGATGGGTATATGCAGGGCTAAGCATTGCACACAGTGCCATGGTCTACACATTTCCATCCTTGAGTGTCGATACAAAATATAAAACTCAAAAACCATTTACAACATGCTAATTGAAATTTCATTGCAATTGCAAACAGAGAAAAAGGGAGTAGGGTAAGAAATTGACCCTACATGAGTATTGAAGATGGAAAAGTGCTTTGCAATCCAACTCGATGCCAAAACCCCAAAAGCCAAGTCCAAACTGGTAAGCAATCTCTGATGAGAATCTCCATCGAGTTTAACCACAAAAGCAAGTTTCCCTTCCAACCAACACCCTAGAAAATGCCAATACCTCAGCAACAAGAACACAAATGTAAAAACAACAGAGCAATGTGGTCCAGTAACCAACCCATAACCAACAAACAACCCAACTCACATCACGAAATGGCCGACTAAAACTTCAGTGCCATAAAACCTCATAAATAAGCATTCAACTCAAATGCAATACCACACAGGGTCGTGCACAAAATAGTTGCCATGCCACTGCCATAAATGGCTTTCAAAATAGTGAGCATGTTTTTCCACATTCATGGCATTCGATACCCTTTTAGGGTTCTATGCCATTCAAGAAATATAAAACCCCCCTTTTAAAACATAATGGAAAATATTTGTGCCAATTACAACTTAGGGTGTTATACCCTTTTAAAAAATATATATAAGTTTTTTTTGTAATTAAAACTATATCAAAGAAATATGCAATAATCCAAATCCCTTATCAGTCACACGTTAATAACTACAAAGATAAGTTCTAAATGCATACAGCGTATTACCATTCCAATGATTATGAAATGTCAAGTTAACATACACTATAAAATAGAATGCTGTTTACCAAGAGTTCGAAACATAATGAACATAATCGATACCCAACAACATGCAAATATTTATAAGTCAATTCAAATCACAAAATCATAAATTACAATCATTGCTAAAAACATAGTTCTAAACAGAAAATATGTTTAGCATCAGTCTCATAATTCCGAAGACATTAATAAAAACAAGTTCTTCAAAATACAAACATAACATCAGAAGGAAATCTTATAACAACAAAGTTCTAATTTGCAGAAAAACCCAAAGTAGTGGTCAGGCATGACACCTAAAAAGATAATTATTTTGTTCTCGCCCATGCCTCGAGTGCTAGTACAGACTAGGATGGCAGTAGAGAGAATGCTTGGTTGCGACCTTGCATTCCGTAGAATGCCTCATCTATATGAGAGGATACTAGTGGCCGCACAGGGATCACTAGGGGGCTGGGGTCTATTGGGAGACTACCAAGGTAACTCTAGCATGATCTATGCGATGACACTTTCCCGCTTGCATAGTAGGTTTCCTACATGTCCTTGTTGTGCCTTTGGGATTAGATGTTGGTTTTTTGATTGGAACCCTTGAGGTAGTATACTTTTAGGATTCTTGGACTTAGAGAGTATTTATGCTATGTGATTTTGATAACTTGTTTAGGACTTGAGATTATCTCCTCAGTGTGGTGGGAGTGGACCACTTAGGTTCCACGCGGTCGGGTGGTAGTGCTTTTCCACTCTTATCATTTGAGATTCGTACGAGACATCGTGGCTGATACATTCTCTTGTTGGCATCTATCTTCTGTTCATGGATTATGATGGTGGACATGTATCTTTACATTGATGATTTGCATATGTTAGCTGATGTTATCTTATGGTTTACTTTGCATGTTAGATTTCTTTTCTACATATGATATGGTATGATTTAGGAGTGACATTCCTACAATGTTAATATCGATGATCTCTTTGGTGACTTGGAATGTTATGCACAGAGGGATGGCTAGGACCCACGATGGTCTAATGATGCTATTTATGGTTGGGAGGAACCATGCACTTAGTTAATTATGTGTTATGATTTACAGTTATCTCTTATGATGATGTATCATGTATGGTATTTGGTTTCATTTATTTTATTGCATTTGCATCATGGATTAGAATAGGATGTCATACCCTATGGCATGTACAGTGGATGATTGAGCAATCTGAAATGTAATTTATGAACATTGGACTTTTCATTATTATTTCATGAGGATGTGATGTTAAATGATTAGATTAATTAGATGTGATTCAACGTTAAGGGATCCTTAAAGAATGTAACCTGTTATGTATGATATGTTTACTTTCACTTGTATTGTTGCTATTGCTTCTATTACTATGTATAAGCTATAAATTTTTTTTACTTTCATGAAAAAATAAAATGGTACCAAACTTAGTGAAACTTTAGGTTAATTCTTTGGATCCCTTGGCGAGGCATTACAGGTGTGATGACAAAGCATGGGGTTGTAAATAAAATATCAAAACTGGGGGTACCTTTCAAATCTTTGGTCATGAAACCTCATCAAGTCTAATATAAACTCATGGATTTGCACTTCATTAAGCCTTGGTTGCATGTCTTGTGTAGATCCATTTAGAAAGAGAGTGGGAAACACCATGTCAAGCAAGCCCTCTCTATTGTACTCATTTATTGGAAAATAATCTATTTTAGGCCAACTAACCATGTTGTCTACATCATCCTCTACTTCCAATGTTTTCTTAATGATTTCAAACTCACATGATCTTTTTGGCATTCTAGACATGAATGATATTATGAAAGTCATGCTATTTTTATTTTGGTCTTCATCAATATATTGTTCACTATTTTGCATGGTCATGTCGTCATCTGTTTCAATGCTAGTAATTGTGCTTGAAATGTTTGTTCTTACTTTGGGGGTTTCTATTAAATATTCAAATATATTTTAACATCACTGTAATAAGGGTCATTCTTGATCTTATATTGCAAAGAATTCCTAACACAACTTCTGCTAACATAATAGTCATAATGTTACCCTTGTATATTCAATCTTCAAGCTATGAGAACATCTAATTCTTGTATTCTTCACAAAAGCACACTTACAACCTCTTTTATGTCATGTGCAAAGCTAATGGTGTGACCACTATATTTGTATTGACCTCTGAAAGCATGGGTTACATGTAGTATTGATTTAACTCTACAAATGAGCATTTCTTCCACTTGGGTCAACCTTTTTAATACAATAGGTTGTTCTCCTAGATCCATGCTATTCAGTGATGAGAATCGATGTATGCCTTTCTCATTGAAACATCTTTCCCAAGTAGTATTAGGAAATTATGTTTGAAGGAGCATGCCCAAGTAATTTTCTTTGGATATTATGCATGTATGGAAATTGGATATTACATTTATTTATTGTATAAATCTTCTTAATGCATCTATAAAGTTAGCATCACAACTATCACCTATGTGTTGTTGTTGATGAGTCTGGTGTTTGTGATAAATTTTTTGTCCAAATTTGCAGGATACCCTTGTGCACGCATTTAAAAAAAAATGTTCCTGATTTTTTTAAACTACTTTATGGTTCTGCAACTGTTGCACTTCATGTTGGGGATAACTTTGACTTTAAGGTGACTATTTCATCGTTGTTGCAAGCCTAGTAATCTTGACTTCTCTTACAACTTTGCAATCCTCAATATGATTAGCTTGGCTTCATCTCAGTCTTTTCCACTACACGGATCCATGTTTTGCATTTTGAAAACAATAGTTATATGAGTGTTAATGATAAGAGAAATGCTTTAAAATAAGTGCACATTGCACAAATACAAGATGGGTGTAATATCAAACAAGTCCAAACTGTAATTAAGAAAAGGAAATGTAGTTCAAAGTCTTAAAATTTTACAGTCTACCAGTTTAATTGTTCTTTACCTTTGTGGCTACCTTGCACAATTTTTTAGGTATTATTTTATAATTTTTAAATCATTTTTAGAGCTTTCATTATTTTTTACTTTAAGTGAAAATTATATCTAGTGAGTAGTATTGCTTACTCTTTTAATAACTTTCAAAGGAGTTCTAATTTTTAGGAAAAAGTAATTTATGGATTTCAAATTAAATTATTTTAAAATTTATAATTAGTTTGTTTTATACCTTATTGGTTACCTTAAATATTCTATAAAGGACAATCTAATTATCTTTAACTATTAGAAATAATATCATTTGTTTGTTTATTCATGTTCCAAGATTAGTGGTAATTAGATATGCAAATGTCAATAGCAACTAAAATTTATTAAATTTTTATTTTTTATTGCAACTTATTTAAAATATACTTTAGGTGTGAAGGCTTCACAAAGATCTAACATAAACATTAAATTTTTATTTTTTTATTGCAGCTTATTTAAAATATATTTTAGGTGTAAAGACTTCACAAAGATCTAGCATAAGCATTAATTTCTCAAGCTATTTAAAATATAAAAATAAAAATTACC
Organism: Cupressus sempervirens; assembly: GCA_028749045.1. NCBI lineage: Eukaryota > Viridiplantae > Streptophyta > Pinopsida > Cupressales > Cupressaceae > Cupressus > Cupressus sempervirens. Next base: position 427,513,970 of record CM053784.1, on the reverse strand, counting down.
CATTTTGAAAGTTTAATATTTGTGATCTCCATTCCGATCAAAAATCACTATTTTGTCTACCACGAAAGAATTAGTTTGGTGTTTACATAATAAAAATTGAAAGTTCCAAGAAAACTATTTTCAAAATGCCTTAATTTGACCTATTTAAGTAATTTATTAAAAAACACCTTAGTAATAACTAGTCCACTCTCATTTATTTTTTGATTTACAAACAGTGGTCTATTGTATGTGTTTTTATATATGATTAAATATAATAAATGTTATGTATTAATTAATTCACCAATTGAAAAATTAAAAACTTTAAAACTTTGTTATAAAAAAGAAGTTAAAAAATCTACCAAATGAAAATACTTTGTACTCACAAAATTTACTTTCATTAGTTAAGCCGATTTTAAGACCCTCAAGTCACTATTTGGACATACAAAAACTTGTACAATTGAATTGAATATTTCAAAAAAATTGTTAAAATATTTTAGAAGTGAATTCAATATTAATAGGTATCTTCTTGAAAGAGAATAAACATGATTTGGTTTATGTTAATTAAGATTGATTTTACATTTGTGCTCTATCCTTAAAGCTGTAATAATTGCAGTCTTACATTATTTAACACTCATATAGGTTGAAATTTGATGGCTAGCTATTTTTTCATAATATTGATGGACAAATTAATTTTAATTGAATTATAAATAGAATACTTTTATTTATTAATAAATAGTTGAAATTTATTATATCTTATTTCATTTAACTAACTAACTATATATATAGTAATTTAGTGGTTTTTAAAATAAAGTATATTTTAATTTAACTTTTTTATCTATTGCTAATTTATAATCTTAAGTCATCTAAATATGTTGATCTTAGCTGGTTAAAATTTGGAATTCTACCAAGTTGATGAAATTAGTAACCAAACATTTTTTTGGTTTTAGGGGAAGAAAATGATTGTGGCTCCCTTCTTGCTAATTCATAGTCTAAATCAATATAGAAGGAGGCTAATTCAAAGTTGCTTCAATATTTTTTTGAATGTTCTATTGCCATATAAGGTTGCAAAGGAAGAGAGATTTCAACTGTTTTGTCTATGTTCTACATATGCAATGTTCATGGAACATGGAGCGATGCTTATCAGTCATCAACAAGCGGGCGATGTAGTGCAGGGTGAATTCCAAAGTCTTTTACAAACTTCACAGAAAGGTGGTTTTGTGTTGGCAGTGGAGATATAAAATTGTTTAAAATTTTACCATAAAGGCATCATTTTTTTTTGTCTTTGATGCTAAGTATATTCACACAATAAGCTAGGAGACGAAGATTATTTTCCAGCCAGGAAATGTGTGTTGTCGAAGGCAGGAGGCAGGATCAAAAAAATATTTCAAGTTTGACAACGTAAGATAAGCTATCTAAGCAATAAAGGGTGAATTCAAGAAGCAAGAATAACGAACATTACACAATCTAAAATATGAAGACTACTCTAACAAGAGAAAATGAAAGACCAAATTGGAATGCAAAAATAAATTGAGTCAAAATTTACTCTTAGTCTATCACTTTGGTTCCAATCAAAATTTTAGAGTAGATTTCAAGCAACTTAAAGAGGTGAGAATTCAGGTTTGATCATTCGAAGTTAATTTCCAACACAGAAATCAAGAAGCAAGAGATAAATTTGTATATGAACTATTGACAGACTTAATAAAGGACTCAAAAATTATGTCTAGTAGATGTCAGCCTACATGAGAGACTCCTTTCATTTCCATTGTGGTTTTGTGCATTCTTTTATAAAGAGTTTGGGTGATTAACCTGTGTCAGTAACAAGGCAAGGATGGTTTCATGGTCTTGTTAGTCCCATCTTCTCCATTCTTGAAACTACACAATTGGGCATAATAACTATTTGAGAGCCCACCCATAGTCTATTGGTGAACTAGGGTGATCTCCATATAGGAGGCCTTATGTTCCCCTCTTACCTACTAATATATATGGTATGGCTCACTTTACCTTAAAAAAACTGTTTGTATTTAATGAGAGTTACATAGTGGTTTTGTTTGGAATTTCAGGAGCACATTTGGTCTGTATCTCATTTGCTTGCATATGGATTGGCGACATTGAGATTTGATACTATCATTTGGATGCAACAAATTCACTCTCGTAATTAATGTTTCATTCATTGCAAGATATCTGAGATCGTCTCTAAGTAGATCACAATATTTTTTTAAATTATCTTGAATTTATATTTTTCAATACTTATTTCTAATGTCAATTGTGTGAGACATTACAATCCTCATGGGTGATTCCCCCAAAAAATAGCCTATCGGTTAATTAAATAAATAATATAATTTATGAAAAAATATAAGGAAAAATATACATATGAGAAAGTATTAAATGTGGGCACAAATGTTTATAGCTCAATTTAAGACCAGTATAGATATCTTAAATAAATCTATCTAAAGAAATGCCCGCAAATATCAATTATAAAATACAAATTATTTTATCACACTAATTTTTTTTAATATTTCATTGTATTTGTATATGTCTTTTGACATTGACTTAAGTTTTTAATTTTAATTTCTAATTTTTAATTATATTTTAGCGAATAACATCTTTATTGTCTAATAAATTATTTTTAAGAGTATATTATATTTATAATAAATATTGAAAAATCCACATGTAGATGGTTGTTAAGTTAAAAATTAACATTAACATGATCACACTATCACACTCCACCCTTTCTCTCTTGACATTAATTTTTTAAAATTTATATATTCAATGCTTATAATTTTAACAAATCATATCTTTATTGTTTTCTATATTATTTTTAAGAGTATACTATATTTTAATCAAAATTAAAATTTTGACATGTAGATGGTTGTCAAATTTAAGCTTAAAATATAACTATTGACATTAACACACTCACACCATCCCACTCCACCATTTTTGCTATTGTAGAATGTCTATCAACATTAATTAGTTCTTATCATTAAATAGATAGATAGAGGGTGCTCTAAAGAAGACAAAAAAATAGAATATGTTTACTTTGTAATATGGAGATAGTGGAGACATCATGATGTTTTATCATGGAGTGTTGAACATACATTAACATCTATTTTAGTTATGTGAATATTTTACAAGCAAACAATTTAATTACCTTATTTGAAGAAACACAAAACTTAATGATCAAAATTCATTGTCAAAGAGCATATTTAAAGAGGGAATTACAAATTGTTTGAAGTTATAGTACCCTATTCTAGGGTGTGTGCTACTTAATGGGTCTCACAGGTTGTTTTGGTCTTGCAAATGTTATTAAAATCTTTCATTTGTTCACTCAAGCACTCTTGTTAAGAAGAGTGTTGGTCTCCCCACTCTTAATTTGAGGATTAACTATTTTGAGTGAAAAAGTTTAATGTTAAGAGAAGAGTAGGAAAAAATAATGTTTTCAATAATCTTCGTGAGATGAAATAGTTTATGGGATTATGTATGCTCAACAAAACAACTAAGATGGAAAGTTCAAAATGTGAAGGCTTAGTGACATCATGTCTACTTAATCTATTTTCCTTCTATATATTAGATCTTTTACTCTTTGGTGAAATAGATATTTTATAAGATTGTAACTATTAATTTAAGTAGGCAATGATTTGTGCTCTTCATATGACAATATACTAGTGTGACAGATTAAGTAGTGATGCTTAGTCAATTTATAAATTGATCTAGGTACATAAGCTAAAAATGTAAATGTGTCTGTCGATATCATATCTCAACTATTGCACCCTCCTCCATATATGTGCCTCAAGAGCCAAAATAGGTTATAGAAAAGTTTAGGACTTGTACTTATACAAACAATGCAAGGAGAGTGTAAAGCTTAATAGCCTTGATAAGAGAGAAGTAGGGCTGGAAAGTAAGGGATCCTTTGTGCACTAGTCACCAAGCCTAACATGGATCCTCCTATTAGTATTCCAATTCAATTTGTCTCATTTCACTTCATTTCACCTTTATGTTGAGTAGTTGACCCTACATCACCCATAGTCAATACCTAATCTAATAAATCTCTAGCTGGGTTCCATGTGTTGAAATGTTGTATAATGTTACATTTTTCCAATATATGTGCATAATATATCTTAGTAAAATTTGTTAATGTGGTGTTTTGTGCTCATTCTTTCAAAGTTTGGTTTTCCTAGGGTACTTTTAAGCTTATATCTAAGTCCGTAAGTACTCTAAATTATCTTTCTTATTTTATATTTTCCCCTAATGAATGTTCACAAAATCCCTTGTAGAAATTTAGACTATACTAATGACTTTGAACCTTTGTTTCTAAGCCCAAATTCCCCCTCCTCTCCCTATCTCCCCTACCACCCCACCCCACTTTGAATTTTTCTCCCTATGTCCTCTTACCTTTGTTTTTCATTAAACCTCTAGTCTTGATGGGGACCTTAAGCTCTATTTCTATATTCTATGTTCCATTCTTTGTTCTAATTCCTATTGCGACATTGTTGGAATTATTGAAGGAGATCACATTGTTTGTTCTGGCATTGACGTTTTATCATTGATGCCAACATTTTTTTTCTTTTTATGAATAGTGTTGATAGTTTATGCTATGACGAGATTAGATTGTATGATTTTTGTATTGATAATCAGATGGTGTGCAACTCCAGTTGAATTCATGGATGTCTATAGATAATCATTATTAGATCATAGAAGTTTTTGTTATGATTTTATTGAGTTGCAACATGTTGATCGGAAACTAGTTATTAGCATTTTAGTTATTCTAGTGATGATAGTGTTGCATTATTTGGATTGGTATGGATTAGTTATGAAATATTTCTTATTTCTAACCTAGTGGTATGTTTAGGATTTATACGTGTGTCCTCTAATCAAATGGTTCATAATTTAGATATGTGCATGTTTTTTTCTTTTATGATAGAGATTGAAAAGAAATGCTTGTGATGAACAATACAAAGTCATTTATAGATTCTAAGACATAGATGGTGTAGTTATTGTTGTGGTATTTCATGATGCTTGTTGTTGTTTCTTAATGGTGTCTTAGTCTTATTATCATATCACATTGGGCTATGTGACTAAATTCTGAATATTTATTGAAGTGTGTTGATGTATTTTTGGTTGACTTGGTTAGTTCACATGTTACATTGGTTGATGAGCATGACCTATAAATTGTGGCATGTTGGAGATTATTTATTTGGGTCCTAGTTGTGTCTTAGCTAATATTTCTTTGATAATATTGAGTATTATAATGTATTAGTGTGATTAAGGTCTTCATTAAGGCTGACCTAGTTTATGTTGGTGTATTATATAAAAATATGAAATCATTTTGTAATTGGAAGTGATGGATGATTCTATGAGCATATGAGATGTCAAGGTGTGTGAGCATGTTATGTATGTGATCAAAAGTAGAGCTATGAGTGGAATCTATTGAGATAGAGTATTTATGTACTTTATTGGATTTGCATTGGCATATCATAGGTTTTATTAGTCAGTTAATAATTTAGTGGATTATTATCTATATATAATGGATTTTTTTCCATTCTAGGGATGTTACCCTTCTTTTAATCTCAAGGTTTTTGCCCTTTGGTATATTTTAGCAGTGAGCCTGAATGCACATGAATTAAAATTGTACCTCTAACAAGGTTTTTGTCCTAGTACATTATCTAGTGGGTTTGATCCCCACCATGGTTTTTCTACTAACAAAGTTTCTATGTAATAAAAATGTGTTGTTATGCATTATGGTATTGTTGTTTTTGCCTTAAAGCTTGTCATTTATATCTAATTTGTTATGGTGGTGAATGATTTAATAGATTAAGTTTTCAATCACAATTTATTCACCTCACCCCCCCCCCCCCCCCCCCCACACACACACACACCCTGGTTGTAAGTTTTTCCTAACAGTTTCTAACTCTTCCATATCCAAATCTCTTGAACACCTAGAAGACTTTACACTCCAATTTGGATTCAAAGCTCTATATGTCCATATCCTTATTTTATCTACATCCCAATCCTCACTAATCTTATACCAAGTCCATCTTGAAGTTTATCAGCAATTCTTATTTACAAGTGTTGTTCCAAGTCCCTCCTAAAACATGAAATCATGATGGTGATATGCAAATAAAGACAAGGGAAAAGAAGGAGGAAATTTTTAGATGTTAAAACTTTGTAGTGGTCTTGAAAATTTTCAAAGCTCCTAAATTTTAATGTTCCCAATATGATTCTAAACCTTGCAAAAAAATCACACAAAGACTTTTTACAAAATCTCCTCATGGGTGAAAACTCTTTTCATTTAGGATTTTCTTTCAAGTGCTGATGATTCTTGTGAAATTGGAAACATAAGGGAAAAAAATATGGTATGTCTTTCTAATAAAATGGGAACTAAAATCTCTACCAAAGTCTCTAAGTTACTAGTCAATCCTTGGAACCCATAAATTTTTTGATGTACCAAATTTCACAAGTTCCTTCTATAACATAACCATAATTGTAAAACATGTACTACCTTATTTCTAAGTTCCTCTTCAAATTGAAAACTTGTTGACACTAGAATGCCAAGTTTTTACACCAACACACAAAAAATGTGACTTAAGGTAGATTTAATGTACAAAATGATATAAAAGCTAATGTTTATCCAAGGGCACCCACTAAAACTATTGTAGACACAAATTTATCATCTATGCAAATATGCACTTCTCCCACTCTAAGATGACATATTGTGCATAATAAAGGTCTTCATTTTAGTTTTTACAAATGATGGTAAAATCATTCTAGAGAGGAAAAAGTAGAGAATATTTCAATAGCTATATAGTTTCAGTTCCAATAAAGGGAAATATATTTTATCATGTATTGATAATCTACATTTATCCCCAATATATTATTCAAATATCACAATATCTACAAGACAAGTTTAAAGTGTTTAATCAACCTTGATTGAATGTCTACATTGATGTTGAGTTCACTTTTTTATGTGTGACCAATTGGCTAGTCAAATGACTATAAAAACCTTGGAAATCTTTCACATGGTTTATTTTCACAAAGTAATAAGGAAATATGCATGCATGCATGTGTTTTTACTATGTGGCCTCATCTAACACTCTATGAACTTATCCATTTATTTGAATGCATTTGCACAATCTATTTTTCTTATTTATTCTATGGGACATTGTTTTAAGTAAAATTTTCATTAAGGTGTCACTAAAATTTTAATCATTGTATTTTTTGAATGAATTCATAAATATGTTTCCCTATTCAGAATGATAATATTTTTTATGAACTCTTTTATTTTTCAAATTAATAAAATAAAAATAAATAAATGACAATTTCTTTCTTTCAATTGCAGTGTATGATTTACCATTGTCTTTTAAATGTAAGTGTGTAACAACAATACATATTATTACATCTATTTTATAAAATTGTATGTCTCATAAGCTCATTTTATACAAAAAGGTGTATAACATTGTATATTCAAACCAACGCAAGGTATAATTATCATAGTAGTATAAGGATTTTACTATGGATATGATTTGTAACAAGGGAATTGTTCAATCCTTGTCTAATTCAACACCATAGGAAAACTTTACAAAAGAAAAAGTTAATGATATATTTCCCATTTCAATAGTTGGCCCTAAGTTTTCCAAAATAAACATAGGATTTGGAATACTCTTCCTAGTTCTATCATACTTAATATATAGTCTTAAAAACTAAGCACTCACTAGGTGTTCTTGTTTTAGACCATTTTAGCCCTCCCCAACATTTTTCTTTTATTTAGACATCACAATGCATATACTAATTTAATTAAGGTATTCCTTTAATCTTGCTCAAAACTATAAATTGGCTCTAAATTTTATGTACATTTTCCCATTTTGTCATCCATTTACCCAATTCACTTTCCCTTTTGGGCCCTTCAGGCTTGATTTTTAAACTCATATTTTTATTTTTCCCCAAAATCTCAAATTATTATTGGATTCCACACCATTTACCTTAGAATAAACCCTCATAGGTACACGTCATAAATAAGGCAACCTTACTAGTATGGGTCACACTTAAGGTGAACTATACCTTGAGGTTTTACTTTTGGTAAATGAGGCTCGATGCAAAGTGTTTTTATTTTCTCACCTAATGGAGTCAGCTCTTACAAAATTTGACCCCAAAATCAATATAAAAGGAGTTCAAGAAAGAAAGAATTCATCCATCAAGGAAGTATTTCCTTCTATAGATATAACTTATTTCTTTATAAGAGACAAAGGATTTGGTTATGAAAGGAGGAGATCTGCATGATATGATCATTCTTCTTCCTTCCCATTCAATAATTCATACATGATTTGGAAAAATGTATAACTATTTCTTAAGTTAAGATGTTTTATATTCTACATTTCTTCTTATATTTACTCATTTCTTTTCAAGGTTAATTCATCAATGGATTTTTGTCTAAGGAAAGTCCCCTCTCCCCAACAATTTCCCTTTTCTTGTATGTAGGTACAAATTTGGAAGATTCATATTTAGGAGTGCAATGTGAAAGTGCAGTTATAGTCACATTCCTGAGACCCCTAGATTTATCTCTCTAGGTTATATGTTGCATCAAGTTTTATTGATACTAGTACATGTTACCCCATGTTCAACCCATTCTTGTAAGTTCTAGATTTTCATAGTAGAAATGTTCATTTCTTAGTTTTCTAGATTTCAATCTATTTCCAATTTTAGTACATTTTGATAGGGTTTCTACAGATCTAAAGTGGTCTCTTCTATAACCCTTAAGGTTTGTACATATTCTTTATTCCTCTTTCATGACACTCAACTTTATAAACTATATCTGATATATTTGTATTTTTTATTGTATGAGTGCATGCTTTACTTTCCTTGCATATACATCACATATTCCTTTCCATACATAAACTGGGAAAAGGGATCTTAGAACTAACATCCCTTAAGGACCTAGATATTACAATAGTACCCTTACATCCACTTTTATGGTGTTCATTTGATTTAATTACTAAAGGGTGCCACATTCTAGGATCTTTGTCCCAGTGTATGCTGGTAAAGTGAGCTACCATTGACAACTATTTCACTATATTACATTTTGGTGAACCTAACACTTCATGCTTTCTACCTTGTGATTGGGTAGTTAGATATTATTTATGTGATCTTTCTTTGATCTTGGAGATGGATTTTATTTGCATGCTTCTTATTTTGGTAATTAGACCCTCTTTGTGCATTAATCCTTTTACCTTTATAGTTATATCTACTTTATTTTGGTTACATTGTTTGCATTTAGATATAGGCTCTACTTTTTACACATTGTGATACCTTATACTTTTGATTACATCTTCCTTTATTTCCATTCCACTATGGGTGAGTTTTATCACTTTGATTCCAACCTCTATATTCTAGTTAGAAGAAGTCATAGGCTCATGGGTTCTTTGATCCCGAACTCTCCTTCTTTCCTAGGAGTCTCAATGAAATCAACATGGTCTCTCATAATCCTAATCCCATCACATAAAAAAAATCTTCTCATTCTTCTCATGATGAATATGAAGAATTAATATTTCCTTTCATTCAATTCCAAAAGCTTACTCATGAATTTGAAAAATTAGAACATCATGTTGGTTAAGAAAATCATAATCATGAGACTATTTCCACAATAGAATCCTTAAGGAAACTCATTCATAATGATGAACACGGTCTTAAACTTTTGCATGCAATTTACCATCTTATTGATTCTAATGTTAAACTAATGTTGGAGTGTGCTCAAGAGTTAGGATATGTTCCACCTTGTATAGGTGTTGAAACTTATTTACCTATATCTACTTATTTTTATAGTATCTCTACTTATGCTACACCTCTCATCACCACTTCATTTCAAGCTTCTAATCCTTCACATGCGAGTCTTCCTAATCCTATTTTAGAATCTCTTTCAATTAGTATTCCATGTGTTTTATTTCCTTCATTTATGCTTTGTTACCATAATATTTGTTTCTCATATTTAAATATCCCTTCTATAAATGCTCCTAATTTGATGTAGGCCACTTCAAACAATTTTTTTCTTGATATTTCCAATATTTTTCCTCTTATAATTTACTTTAATTATTCTACAATTAATAGCTTAGCTCAAACTATGTCGTTTTGCAACAACAACTTGCCTTTTTTTACTCAATCCAAGTATAATATTCCTACTTGTGATAGTTATAGTCCATTGTCCATGGATATTATCAAATTTGTTATACTTAAAAGTATTTATATTCCCCATCTGAAGATGTATAATGGTAAGGATAACTCTCTCACTCATGTGAAAACTTTTCGAACCATGTGTAGTGATTTCTTTCACAACCATAGATTTATAAAAAAGTTGTTCACTAGAACCTTTTGTGATAAATATTTACAATGGTGTTGTTATTTGCCTCCTTATTACATTGATTCCTTTCACAAGCTTACTAAATCTTTCATTGAATTTTTTTAAAACAACATTGATCCTCAAATTTCTTTGACTGATTTGACACATTGTAAATAAGGTATTGAAGAAAAAGTTAGTGACTTCATCAATAGACTTAATAATTTTCATGCTCAGATTTCTTATCTTGTGCTTGATGTTGATAGGAAACATATGTTTGTTTCTAATTTACAAATGGAAATCAAAGACAACACCCTCCTTAATGTCAACCCATGAATGGGTTTGGTGAGCTTAAACCTAGTCAAAGGTTAGGAATGCTTGTTACTTGGGAAAAATCACAAGATGGATGATGGAAATGTAATGCTAACAGGGCTTCAAAAGGTAATCTAGGTCCCTAAGGTGCAAGATTTATCATCAGAGATTAAAAGGGGGACCTTATTGCAGAAGGTGGTAAAAAACTAAACAATAGAACCAACAATGTTGCAGTAACAGAGGTTTCCATGCTTGCTATAAGAGCCTATAAAAAAATTAGGGGTGACTAAACTTCATGTGAAAGGGTATTCCCTCATCATCATTAATGCTATTATAAAGGGTTCTTTGGATCTGTGGAACCTCCTGATCTACATCAACAAAATCACTTAGGAGTTGAATTTGTTGGAATACTTTAAAATAACACACATTAAAAGAATCAGTAACAATTAAGTTGATCAGATGTCTAACTGGGCACTAAGTTTGAAATTAAATAAATTAACTATTGAAAATTTCCAAGATTTACTCACACATGCAGTTGATGAACCAAATCCTTGGACTTAACTTTAGAAAGACTGACATTATAAAATTTCTTAATTATGTGCAAAGTTTCATTCTTGTTGTGGTTTTTATTGTATTCAACATTAAATGGTGGATGGTACATGTCTTTATTAAGCACTACTTTTGCCTCCCTATAGCACAAACTTTTTTCTATCAAAGTAGAAATTTCTCTTAGTTCACACTTTGTTGAGTGTAGTTAAAGGTTTTACACATGGATTCATATTTCACTCTTACCTATGAAAAAAAAACAACACCCTTTTCATGGAGTGACCAAGAAGGAAATGATGGATCAGATATTTAAGTTTAAACACAGGTGACTCATAGATGTAATCTAGCTCTTACTAGGGGAAATATATTTAAGGTGGAAATTAGGCACATAAATGACACATATGTCTATTCTAGGATCATGTATTGGGTGTTGCAACTTGGGGAGTCAAAAGAAAGAGTTAGGTTTATCATGAAGAAAATTGTTCCTACTTGTGTCCTCCTTGACATGGAAGAAATGGTTGCAATTTTGATTCCAAGGTGAGGTTTGCTATTAGGGGAAAAGGAAATAGGGATTGAAAAAATCCTAGGTACAAAAAATACACCATGTATTTGTCACTTTATAGAGAGTAAGAGATACACAAGGTTCAAAGAAGCACATCTAGGATGGTACACTCTGAAGTTCCTAGTCATGGAACACATTTTGGACATGGAATTAAAGCCATGAAGGAGTGATCTAATCAGAGGCTAAAAGATGATACAACCATGGATAAATGGTTGAAGTCTCCACTTGAGGATCCTTAAGGGAGTAGTGAAGATAATTCTTGGCCTAAATTCAAATTAAATGCTTTGCTAGATAAATGAATTGGGGGCTTTGTTACCCTAGCCCTAAGGTGAGCTAAAATCTCTTAGCTAGCCATTAAGTGGGTTTGTTAATGTTTTTTTTTTTGGTTTTTATAAATTTGGTCTTTGTGTTATGGTTCTCTTCATATGTGTGTTCATGTGTGTGTGCAAGGGGAGGGGGGGGGGGGGGGGGGGGGGGGTGGTAACTCAAAAGAAGATAATGTATATAGGGGTGTTTATGGGTTGGATTTTTCTACTAGGAGAACAAGGATTTTGAATGGAGGTTGGGTTTTATTGAGTAGATGGTAGTTGAAAGGAAAATGAGGTTTATGTTATCTTGTGGTTACTAATTAGGTAAGTATTGTACACTCTCCATGTATCCTCGATGGGTTTCATGGGTCATTGTTTTGGGCTATTTTTCTAGGGGCCAACATGTTGTAACCGACTCTAACCCTAATTTTGTAAGAAGAAAATTGGTTGTATAAAATGGCTTAGGGTTAGGGATTTTTGATGTGTGATGGTGATTTAGTAGTTTATTGCAACGATATTGAGTTGCAAGGGATTTCTTATTGTAATCAAGTTGAATCATTGGACAATGAGAATATTGGATTCATAGTTTGGTGGACAGAGCCTAGGGATTGGGTGAACCACATTATATCTTTGTGTCTTGTGTTCTCTTCTACATACTTTATTTTTTTCTAATATTGGTTATATTTGTATATAATTTTTATCTATGTCTTGCTAATCCTAATAGTTTATGTGGCCATTTTGTTTGGAAGGGAGCCTAGTGATTTTTTAGCGTGCTTGAATTAAAGTAAATGTGGTTGATGAAAAGGGTAGTTGATAACTAGGAAGGGTCCATGTAAAGGTTTTTTTTTGCAGTTGCCTTGTTCAATATGGAAATGAAGGGAATTTATGTTGTTTGCGTTAATTTGAGATTGGTTTTGACAAGGTAGTGAAAAAACACTTAGTCATTCTCTATCAATATTATAGTGCAAGCTGAGTGATCAAAGTGAGCTGAACAATTAGTGTGAGTTGAGTGATCAAAGCATGCCATGCATAAGTTTCTAGACAATACATGCTAAGAAATATATGTAGTTAGTGTTGAGCAGAATGTATGTGCCAAGTTACTCATGCATCAGATAGTCTATACATTCCAAGTAATTTAGGTGTCGAGTAAATAGTGTATGCCGAGCCATTAAGAAGCCGAGTTACAACATTGAGAATGTAGTGATGGCCAAGCATTAGAGCCTTTTGATGCCAAGTGAACATTTTTTGGCATGGTTGTTTGTTATGGCACAAACTTCTATGTAAACCATTTTTGGGCCGACATAATGATTGTTTTATGATTCTAGAAGATAACTATAGAGGTATATTGTGAATCCCTATGTAGTACATGCAACTAATCAAATTAAGGGATCAATTAAGTAGAAATATAGATCAACCACAACCATTGATTCTTACCTAACCCATTCCACCTATGTTTAGTTAACAAATCAAATCCTAAAGAATTTGTATGCAAGAAAGGAGATGAATGCTAAGTGCAGAGAGAGTATTCATGGTGGCTATGAAGGTTATACTAGTGATCTGAATTTTAGAATTAGTTAGAGAGAATAGAGGAAAGTAGAGATAGGACAGAGGAGACATATCTAATTAGAAGGATCAAGGATTTATCACCAAAGAGAAGATCTGACATCTAGAAATAATGTGCTAACTGAAGGATCATGGTGCTAAATCATTTTAGTAGGTGATGTAGAGAAAATATCCTAATAGAGTAGTCTTAATAGGCTTTTGTAAATCTCTTAACTAAGTGCTTTCTTTATTATATGTTTAAATTCTCTAACATGGTGAGGCCTAACAGTCTTTGTAAACCTTTAATAGGGTAGACCCCTCACAAGGTAGATCATAGTTTATGGTTAAACTCATTATAACCATAATTGGCTACACTTTAAAACTACAATAGTGAAGATTTGTAGGTGTCATCCCCACCCTACTTTTACCTTCTCATTGGAGGGTTTCTAGGTAACAAATTTATTATGTCATGTGTTATTTTTTTCATGCTATAGATGGAAATGTATAGTTAGCTATTTCAGTTTATATTCTAAATTATGAGATGGATATGTGGTGAATGTTTTATGGTAAAAGTTTTGAAGTGTTGATTTGCCCCCCTCTTAGAGTTTACATTCCCATTGTTATTTCCAACAACTGGTATTAGAGCTTTATTCTCTAGAAAGGAAAGTTTTACAACTTTGGAGGTGAGATCTTGAAGATCGAAGTCTACAAGTTGGGAAAGACTATTAGGAACCAGAAGATTGAAGTACAACTTGCCCTATACCAACTGCAGGAGGTAAGAGATGAACAACAACATTCATTGCAGAGAAGAAAGGAACTAGCTATTTAGAAGAATGACACTCATTACCAAGAAGAAGACACTTTTGGATTGTTTGAGACTGGAAACTCAAGTGAATTTGATGCAACAGTTGCAGATCTGATGGAAAAGAATAATGACCTAACCAAAGAGGTTAGAAATCTTAAGATAGAACAAGAAATTCAATTAGTATTGCATGTGATGTTGCTAAATAGAAGAAAAAAGATGAGGAAGAAAAAGTCATGATTGAAGATGACAAAATAACATTGACTAGTAGATTGGAAGAGAAGACATCATATGGGCAAAAACTTGCTAACATGCAACTGGATACAATGAATCAATTGATGATTGCAAACCATGAATTAAATGGAAAGGATATTGAGATCACAAACCTAAAGTTATAGAATAATCAACTAAGAAATGAACTAAGAGTAGAAAAGGAATTCATTGAAAGATTCAACAAACCTAGTGAAGCCATCATATACTTGGAGAAACTAATGAAATCTCCAAGACCTAATAATGATACTACTAGATTGGGATACTCTAGTACTGAGGAAGGAGAATCATCCAAAATTGGTGAGAAAAGGAATAAAAAAGGTAAGAACTATAAACCCACTTGTCATAATTTTTGAAAGCTAGGTCATACAACAAATGTTTGTAGGAGCAACAATGCAAATTAGAACCCTAAGCAAAAATTCAAGGGTTACTATCATAAGTGCAACAAGCAAGGACATCAAGCACATGAATGCAAGTCCAAGACCATGAGCACTTAGATATTTGAAGGATACTACCATAATTGTTAGAAGTATGGACACAAAGCATATGAATGCAGATCTAATACCAAATGGACATTAAACAAGCAGACAAAGGTACAACAAAATGAAAAATCCCATGATTGGGATTACAACACAAGGTAAAGTTGTCACTATCATCAAGAATATGGACATGTTACTGAGAATTTCATAAGAACACATTTCAATGGCAACTACAATAGATGGTTGAGTGAGACTACATACTTTAGTTATCTCAAGACTGGTCATGTCAGCAAAAATTATCTAACTAGGTCACCAGCACTGAGTAATGAAACAAGAAAAGATAAAGAAAAGATCAATGTTGAGAAGGTAAAGGTGTAGATGAATAAGACATGGAAGAAGAAGGAAGATTACAACACATCAGGCTTAGATGAGGTCACTTCATCCAATGGATTAGGTGATCACATCACCTCCAAATAGGCAATCAAGAGTTATGTGTGGGACTGATATTTCAAAAGTTATGTTATACATTAGTTCCAAAAATTAAAGATCTGAAAAGATCATATATGCATGAATTAAGATGCAATGCATTGATTAGAACCCGAAAGAAATCTATAGTTTTGTTATTTTCTATGTTGATGTTGAGCATGGAAGACATTACTATTGTTGCCAAGCAAGGAAAAGAATAGTGGTTATAGCTGAGTTATGGAGACATGGTAGTAAGTGTTGAGCTCACAATATTGACCGAGCATGTTGAAATTCATATGATAGCCGAGCTTATAGTTGTGTAAGCATTGAGCATTTATTATCAAATATAAAGGGTTATATAGTCAATTTGACTCATTTTCACTTACCAGAGTTTATAGAGTGCACAAAGGTGAATTGAAAAAGAAGATTCAAGTGTTTTTGAACTAGATTCAATTGCTACTCATCATCAATCATCAGATTTGAAAGGTATTTAACTATTGCTGAGTTACGTTATTTGAATTTTTGCAAACCCTAGGTATTTGAAATGGCATCTAGCTCTTTTGAAAATGTTAGGAAAGAGGGGAAGGAAGTTTTCAATGTTCAATTGATAAGTAGTGATGTTAGGCAACCCCCTTGCCAAGCTATTCATGAGATAACATATAAAGGAGACCCATTTGGTGCATTATCAATGATACCACCAAAATTATTGATGATACAAGATGTTAGATGCTGCTATAGGGGAAAGATTGGAGAAGTAAGTAACATGGAAATAAGAGACGCCTACAAAAAACTGTGTGATCATGGAGTCTTGTGGGAAGAATATAAGATTGTTGAACAAAAAGGGTAAACCATGTCCTAGATTTTCCCCAAGTGTTTAAGACTGAATGGATCCAAATTATTATGAGTTACATACATGATAAATATATTTGGCCAGAAGATGGACCAATTAAGCTCACTAAGAGGATCATTAGCTGAGTATCAGGGTACCCTACCTTAGATCAACCTAAGAGAATGAGAAGTGATGCAAAGGAAACTGTTGAAAAGAATAGAGGTGTAGTATGGAACAAAAGAGGGATGTTTATTGACACAATTTTAGATCCCCTAATTGCCTTTGCAATAAGAGTGATTGTTCGCAAGTGTTGATTTGGGTTACAAGATAGTAAAAAGGGGCCATTCCTATGGCCTTGCCAAGTTGCACCTACAACAAGTATCAAAAAACTTGGAGGAGGCCATCATGAAAGCAAAAAGTATATCATGCAAATTTGGTTCTTTAATTGTTTTCATATTCTTTTATGTGCAAAACACATTCCCCACCTTTGGCAAAGTTTCTTGGAAGACTACTAGGCCAATTGCATAACAAATTTTATAATTTATTGTGTAGCTAGGAGATAATTTTGAGTCAATGATGACTATTTATTTTGAGGATTTTAGGAAATCCATGAAATAAACGTTGAGGATCCTTGTATCCTCAGTGGAAAAACATTATGGTGATGTTTGTTTCCTAGTGGATGCAGACCATACATATGTATAAGCAACTATACAAAGAGTCAGGTGGCTTAAGCCCTTGACATATGAGATCAATGTAGATGAGGCCTCTATAGCTATTACAACTTTACTGGTAGAAGATATTGACAAAAGTACCACCTCATCTGGTAATTATGAGGAAGCCGAATAGAGGATCACAATAGACCTAAAGATAGCTATAGTTCTTAGAAAGAAGAACAAACTGGTGAAAAAATTGAAGGAGAGATTTGGTGAAGGAGATGAAGAAGAAGAAGAAGAGGAAGAGGAAGAACAAGGCCAAGCCCCATTGACATTAACTCAAGGCCTGGGAGAAGATCAAGGAGAAGAAGCAGAAGGTGTTGAGGAGGAAGAAGTTGAGTAAACACCTTAACTAGCTAAGAAGACAAGAAAGGAAAAGGAGCCAAAAGTGAAGAAACCTACAAAGAAGCTTATGAATCAACCATAATAGAAGCCAAAAGTACCTACTACTAGGTCTAGCACAAGGGAAAAAACCACACAAGAAAAAATAAGCTGAGAAGCCTAAGGGAAAAAGGACTATTGTCATAATAGAGTTGAGCTAGCCTACTAAGAAGACATACAAAATTTTGAATAAGAAGTCAGTGCCTTAACTAGATTCAGATGAGGAGAAGACTAAGTCAGATGACTTGATCCAATACAAGGTGTTAAGCCACAATCCCCCTTCTGACATAGATAATTTGTGTGAAAATATTATTACAGATGTAGATTTGTCAGGGTTCACACATGTTGATTTTGATAAGCTAGGGAGTGTAGATAAAAATAAGGTTGAAGAAGCCATATATGAGATGATGACTACATTTAAATCTACTTCACTAGGGATCACTGCCTCTTTACCTAAAAGTCTATATGACCGAGTTGAGCAAAAGTGGCAATATAGTTTAACCATTGAGAGGTAAATAAGAGAGGCTCAATTAGCCTAAGTTATGCTTGCTTTGGACAAGAAGATTATGGTTAAAACCATGAACAAATACAAGGGGAGATTTTCCCCCAAATATAGAGCTTTTAAAATTGTGAGGAATAAGATAGTAGTGGTAACTGAAAGCACATTGCTTTGGAAGGACATTTATGGTTTATCCACCAAAGTCAAAGTAAAGAAAGTAGATGAAGAGATAAAGGAACTTGAGAAAGGTGAACAAGAGGCAATAGATACTACAAAAGAGGTCCAAGGCAAGGATGGTAATGTGGAAGGCACTGAGGAGACAATAGAAAAGGAGGCCACAATTGATGAAGAGTAGCAAAATGTACAAGATGTATAGGTTTTGAGTGCCAATCCTCCACATATAGACCAAGTGAGTCAACAAGACTTAGTACAATAAAGGATGTTGCTAATAATTTAGCTCAGAACATCAATCCCTTGACTAAAGAAGATTTGGAAAAGATATTGAAAGAATCCACCACAACATCACAACTATGCTCAAATCCCATATTGGTGAGAGTTGATGAGATCCAAAATGCAAAAGTTGCATCAATAGGGGAGAAACCAAAAGACACATCTAATGTTCCCCCTCAATCTATAGAAGCTAAGGAGAAAGAAAAATAGGATCTACAAATAGATCAAAGTGAAAACCTAGAACAGATAGTTGTTACAACTGAGATACAATCTACAATGCTTATAGTTGCATTTTAGATAAAAGAGGTAGATGCACAACATATAGATACATCATTTCCTAGCCTAAATAGTTTAGGTATGCCAACTATATTAACTATTGAGAAAGATGGAACTAAAGTTCACACAGGTCAGGAAGCAAGTCCTACACCTATTTCACAAAAACAAGGTGAAGCACAACAAAAAGAGAATAAAGATGATAAGACTAAAGAGTTGAAAGTGACTACTACACTAGAAGAACAAATTTCCATATAGATTTTGGTTGCCTTACCAGTTTCTGCTACTCCTCCTAGTAGTCTAGCTCTTTAGAAGTCAAGCACACATGTCACACCTTTGCAAATATCAAGGCCAAGTGCTAGTATATCAAGGAGAACAGATGCCACATCATATGAGGATGTTAGTTTAGATGAAGTGATTGATTTTCCAAATTTTGATTTAAACATAATTACTATAGAGCAGATGAGCATTCTATAAGAAGCTCTACAATGAAAGAAGAGGCAAGAGTTGCTGAGAAGGGAGCAAGAGAAAAAGAAAGTTTTGCATGATATCAAAGATATATTTCTTGATTCTTTTAGCCTTCCTAAGCCACATTAAGCCAAACCTATCATTGAGCAACTTGTTGATATGGTTGATAAGATTAGGGATGAAGACTTGGATTCTAATGTTAAACTCTTAGAACAGTTTGAAAGAAAATTTCATTGAAAGGTACTTGAAAAGATATCTAGTGATATTGCACTTACATAGGTTGATCTAGCAACCAAAGTGGAGAATGTGAAGAAGGTGTTAGAGAATATTTTCTCTCTCAACACCAAGCTATGTGATGTAAATATATTCACATAGGAAGTTTAGAGGGTTATTGACCAACTCTAGAGAGATCTACAACTTACAAGTAATACCTTAAACCTATCTCTTAGTCAAAGTTAGTCTCATTTTTAGAGGTTATTGTTCACACAAGGTAGTCTTCCTAAGGTGTAATTACAAGATGTTACTATTAGAGCTACCTTGATAAGTATCCAATCCATGTTGATCCCACACATAAAAGTGTTGCATAAGGAACTAGCCTATGTTGAGACATTGATGAAGAAGATAACCAACTTTCAACTCATGATGGCTTAGTTGACCTTGTTGCCCAACTAGATATTCAATATCAATCTCTAAAGGTAGCATGCAACAACTGGGATGCAACGTTGAAAATTATTATGGAGATCCATAAATAATTTTTGGATAAAAACAATATCAATATACCACCCAAGACATAAGTGTCAAAAAAGGGGGAAATGAGTATGAAGGGAGAAATGAGGAATAATAAAATTTTGAGTAAGGGGGAGTAATAATGTAGAAATAGGGGACAACAAATCTATTTAGAAGGAGTATCAAATTTAGATATAGAAAGGAAACATTTACCCAAGGAGAGTAATGGAGAAATAAGGTATGATAGTTAGTCATAAGTTTTACAATTTTGAAAATTTTGAAATTTTGTATGACAATTGAGTAATGTATACATATTGTCTAAGTTATGCTCATAATAAGGATTGTATATGCATGATAAAGTGTTTTTGTCACTCATGTCAAAGGGGGAGATTGTTAATCTTAGATTGATTTTGACAAGGTAGTGGAAAAATACTTAATCATTCTCTATTGGTATTACAGTGCAAGCCAAGTGGTCAGAGTGAGCTAAAAAATTAGTGTGAGCCAAATGATCAAAGCATTTCATGCATAAGTTTCTAGACAATACATGCCAAGCAATATACCTAGTTAGTACCAAGCAAAATGTATGCATCGGGTCACTCATGCGTTGAGAAGTCTATACACACCGAGTGATTTAGGTGCCAAGTAAATAGTGTATGTTGAGCCATTTAGAAATTGAGTTACATCATTAAGAGTACAGTGATGGTTGAGCATTAGAGCCTTCTGATGCCAAGTGAACAATTTTTGGCATAGTTATTTGTTATGACACAAAATTTTATGTAAACCATTTTTGGGCTGACATAACGATTCTAGAAGATAAGTATGGAGGTATATCATGAATCCCTATGTAGTACATGCAACCAATCAAATTAAGGGATGAATTAAGCAACAATATGGATCAACCACAGCTATTGATTCTTACCTAACCCATTCCACCTATGTTTATTTAATAAGGAAAACCCTAAAGATTTTGTATGCATGAAAGGAGATGAAAGATAAGTGTAGAGAGGGCATTCATGGTGGCTATGGAGGTTATAGTAGTGACTTGAATTGTAGAATTAGTTAGAGAGAATAGAGGAAAATAGAGATAGGATAGAGGAGATATTTCTAATTAGAAGGATCAAGGATTTATCAGCAAAGAGAAGATATAACATCTAGCAACAATGTGCTAACCGAAGGATCATGGTGTTGAATCATTTTAATAGGTGATGTAGAGAAAATATCCTAACAGAGTAGTCTTAATAGGTTTTTGTAAATCTCTTAACTAAGTGCTTTCTTTATTGTATGTTTAAATCCTCTAACAAGGTGAGACCTAACAGTCTTTGTAAGCCTTTAACAGGGTAGACCCCTCATAGGGTAGATGATAGTTTATGGTCAAACTCATTGTAACCATAATTGGCGACACTTTACAACTACAGTAGTGAAGATTTGTGGGTGTCATCCCCACCCTAGTTTTACCTTCTCATTGGAGGGTTTCTAGGTAATAAATTTATTGTGTCATGTGTTATTTGTTTCATGCTATGGATGCAAATGTGTAATTAGCTATTTGAATTTATATGCTAAATTATGAGATGGATATGTGGAGAATGTTTTATGGTAAAAGTTTTGACTTGTGCTGACTCACCCCCCCTCTTAGAGTTTACTTTCCCATTCTTATTTCCAATGGTTTGTACATATCCTTTTTTGTCCATTATGGTGACATGTACCAATTGTAGAGTTGGTGCATAATTTTTCATTTTATTAGATCTATAAATGCATGTAATGTAAATTTAAAGAAGATCTAGATGAAGGTTAATCTGAGATGTCTACATTGTACATAGTTTATTTTTACTATCAATTATTAGTGAACATATTTGCTTTTGCATCAATGTTTTCTAACTCTATTACCCCTATTTCTAAAGACATAAAGGTTCATAATAGTTGGGCAAGTTTAGTAACTACCTTCCCTCTAAATTTTATGAGGTACATTGCCCCCATTGGATGTTCAAAAAATCCCTAAACTAAAGCATACATACATTTTTAAAACCCAAAAAACAAATGATGCAAGGAGGGATGAAAAGCTAGGGCTAGAGGTAGACCTAACTATCCAATTACCTTTTTGAGTAAACACAATGAAAGCACACAACATAGAACAACACGAAGGAGAGAAGGAAAAAAAAATACTCCATTAATTCATCAAATTATTTTCATACATGCCCAACTGTAAGGCCTTCTAGGTTGCGACCAACAATATTTATGAAATCTTCCATTCTAATTTTTTTAGTTCCCCTCACTTATCTTGTTGCTTAACCTAAACCTAGACACCCTTATTTATACTTGCCAAAATGGTTTACAAAAGATTCTATATCATTACATAATAGAAGGCAGACCTAAAAATACTCTACACACATTCCAAGATGAGATCCTCACATTAAATTCATGATCCAAATTAAATACACAAGTAAGCTCGTACTAGGAACCAATCACAAATAAACTTGATCAAAGAAGGAACTAAGTATCAACAAACATCAAGTTCACTCAACACATAAAGGAACACTTGACCAACATTGGATAATTTAGCCAACATTGAACAACTCAACAATAACTACATCTCAACAACTACTGGAGATCAACACTAACATGGAGAATGAACAAATATGAGTAGGATAGCAAGGAAACCCAGTATGCTCCACCATTAAAAAAAAAGGAAACACAACTCATTCTTAGATGAGAGGCCAATAACTAGATTATTCTAAAAACAATAAACAAAACAAGAAGATAATAAAGCCCTTCAAGTTCCTAGTGATTCAAAACTTGATTAGAAGATGATAACAACATCAAAATCAATTAATCCATGAACCCAAAGATATCATAATGATGTAGAATTTTAGAGAAAACATTCACAAAGTAATGCTTTTCAATTCAATCTCAAATAACACAGATTTAGATTACTTCCATGAAACTAGTTCATAATGCATTGATTCCAAGTTCAATAACAAAATGATCTCCCATATATTAGATATTAATTTAGTTCTAGTATTGCCATAAAAAAGATAACATTCAACATACACTAACAAAGAGAAAGGCATCATGTCTATCTTTCCTCTATCTTCTAACCTCTAAAAATGCCTATCAGTCTACCTTATATATATATATATATATATATATATATATATATATATATATATATATTAGGTTAGAGGTAGTTTCCTTGAAAGCCCAACCCCCTCAGCACTTAACAAGAGCAATTATAATAATAAAAGATTTAAAAAAGGATGAGTGTCCTTTGAGTTCAAAATAACATAAATTAAATACAGAAAAGTCCCTTGTGTGGGTGAAATGCAACCTTTATCTCTAGTGTTCTTTTCATTGCCAATTGTACCACATGCCAATTTCCATATGCAATACACACCTACCAATTCTTGAAGTGCATTGGAACTCACATTCCTCAAGCTTAGTAGATTCATTTTCCATATATCTCTATCCCACTCTATCATGGTGATTCATCCCATGTATTCTGGAAAGTGTTCCACATAAAGGATATATTGGAATATTTAGAATAACAGAGAGGGGAGGGGGGGTGAATTAGTTTTCCAAGGTCCGAATCTACAAATAAAACTTTTTAGTACTCACCAAACATATAAGTGCATGCATTGGTTAGATCGTCCAATAACTCCATAACTTAGTAGGTCATTATCCTAGGTCAAAATAACTTTGCAAAAATGTAAACATTAAACATCACAAACTCATTCACACAATTTGACACAAGGATTTAATGTGGAAACCCAATTTGGCAAAAAAACTACTAACATGCTACCAATTTCACTCTTCTGAAGTGAACCTTGTGAGGAGCCAACCCTGTTAAAGGTTACAATGAAATGTGACTTTTATCAAAGGATTTCAATCACCCTAATAGGAGTGAGCCTTGTTAGAGGAATGTTAGAGGACTTTAGAACATTTCATTAGAATGTCACCTAGTTAAAGG
This sequence comes from Cupressus sempervirens, assembly GCA_028749045.1. Taxonomy (NCBI): domain Eukaryota; kingdom Viridiplantae; phylum Streptophyta; class Pinopsida; order Cupressales; family Cupressaceae; genus Cupressus; species Cupressus sempervirens. The sequence goes on along the minus strand of CM053784.1, from coordinate 427,490,087 downwards.
ATTTACACATGACTGTTAGGTCAACCTTAATCCAAAGGATTTATCTAGATTGATAGAATGGTTAGAAAGTAGCAATAGGACTTGATTTAATAACAAAACAACTCACTTTTAGATTATAGATCTCTGATTTAGTCCTCCATTATGCTTCACATTAGTTCCTTTCTCCTCTGAGTGCTTGTTCACCCTTCAATCCTTCACCACCTTAAGTCTTCTTTTTTATTATGCCAATCATAGGTTCCTTCCTTTGGCCACCATATGAAGAAACACCTCTAGAATTCTTGTCTTTCTCTAGTTTACACTCTTGACACTTTGCTTCTAGCTTTGCGTCCCCTAATATAGAGAATTTCTATCTTTTTCTGCTCAATCTCGATTGTCCATATTAAGGTTAGGTTAGATTCATCAAATCCTCCCTCTTTCCATTAGGTTCCCTCTAGAAACTTCTCTTACAATCTTCATTAGATTCGCCTCAAAATGATTTATCTTGAATTTTGTACCACCAACTCATCATACTTATCTTCAACATGCTTCACACAATTCAAGAAATCAACTTTGTTAGTTTAGATTTGTCAAATATTCGAATAAACTCTTTATGCTATTACTCAACATCTATATTGTTCACTTGACAATAACAATCTTCTGATGCTTAGCCAAGACTAGGTTGCTTGGCACAAACTAAGTCTTCCTTGCTCAGTCAATACTATTATTCCCATGATGCTCGACACTTACTAACTTTACTAACACTTGGCACCTACTAATCTTTCTTTGTTCAACGCATACCAACTTTTTGCTTGGACTAAACTAAATTACTTGGATTCCACTATTTGCTTAGTCAGGCTTGGTAGACACATTTTGATACTAGTCTTCTTCTTGTCTTAGCTTAAGTAACCTTTCACCTTAGCCTTAAGTAGATCAATAATACATCATATCATCAAGGTCTTATATGGTCTTAGTTCTCCTTTTATATACCATATAACTCAACCTTTCTCTACGTGTTCTTGTTATCCTTTCTTTTCAAATCCTCTTCATCAATCAATCAAATGATAACATTCAGACCAAAAGTAGTTGTCTTACCAACAAGTAGTAGCTTTGACATTAGTGACAAAATAATGATTGTTCCAACACTTCAAACAATCTTCTTTTCAATAATCTCCCTCTTTGGAATTGATGGCAAACCAATACCAACAACAATACTAAAAAGAAACTTAATACCTTGTATTAAAATCTCTCCCTCTATTGATATGTATCGTTCCTCTATATAGGGTAATGTTTTCTTTGCAATCTCCTTCTTCTTCTTCAAATTATCCCTCATAATTCTGACAAAATCTCTCTTAAGATATTTAATGTATCCGTACCTCTTACTAAATTCTCCATCTCTTGAGATTTTCAATGTATTTCTCCCTCTTTGACAATAATGCCAAGGACTTGTCATATTTTCATGTAGATATCTACAATTCAGGTTCTCCCTTTGTCACCTTGCTTGTGACTGTAAATCTTCTATTTCAACTCCTTCATTACTTTAGGTAGTTCCTAAAGTAAGATCCACTACATCAAGTTGTAAAATATGACATTCAACTCAGTTGATATAGGGCACTACTCTTGCTCCTCAAGCAGTTTGAGATAGGGGTATCACCCCTAGATTACATCTAAGATATTCATGTGCATCCTTAGGTAAAGCCTTTATGAATATATCAGCTATCTATTCCTTTGTATTCACATATTCCATTCTCACTTCTTTTTCCTAAACCAATTATCTCAAATAATGATATTTGATTGCAATGTGCTTTGTCTTTGTATGCATAACATGATTTTTTAGAAATGTTTATAACACTTGTATTGTCACAGTATATTACCACAGGTTTTGTGATTTCCTCCTTCATACCTTTGAGTAACTATCTAATCCATACTACATTTGTAAAATTCATTGAAGCAACCACATATTTATCATCAACACTAGATTGTGAGATACAATTCTATTTTTTACTAGTCCATGTAACTAGTCTCTTTCCTAAGAAAAATGCTCCACCACTTGTATTTTTCCTATCATCAATGTTTCCAACCTAATCAACATTTATATAAGCTCTCAATTCAAATTTTTCATTCTTCTTGTAGTATAAACCATGATCTTCTATCCCTTTTAGATATCTCATAATCCTTTTGACAACCATTAAGTGATTCTACTAAGGATTGGCAGAAAACCTTACAACAATCCCAACAACTAGAGCAATATCAGGTCTTCTATGAACTACATATTGCAATTTCCCAATCATAGACCTATACATTATTTGATTTAGCTCAACATAATCATCAATTTTGGATAGTTTATGTCTTGTCACCATATGAGTGCTAACTGGTCTTGAATCTTCCTTACCAAAAGTTTTCTATATTTCCTTTACATACTTAGATTGAGTAATGTAAATACCATAATTCATTTGGTACATTTGCAAACCAACAAATAATTTTATCTCTCCAAACATAGACATCTCAAATTATTTCATCATTTCATCTACAAACATCATACACAATGCATTTTGTCTTCCAAATATGATATCATCAACAAATATTTCAGCTAGTAAAATTCCTTTACCTCCTTCAGTCTTCAAGTATAGGTTGTTGTTGTCATCAATCTTCTTAAAACCAATCTTCACAAGATAGTTATGCAATCTTTCATACCATGCTCTAGGAGCTTGATTTAAGCTATATAAAGCTTTATGCAATATACATACCATGTTCTTATTGTTAGGATCAACAAATCCTTTAGGTTGTTCAATGCAAACCTCCTCTTCTAGTATACCATTCAAAAATGCTAACTTAACATCCATTTGATAAACTTTGAATTCTTTGTATGCAGAGTAAGAAAAAAAAGTTTTTACATCTTCCAATGTTGCAATTGGGGCAAATGTCTCTCCGTAGTCAATTCCGTCTTCTTGTGCATAACCTTTACAAACTAGCCTTGCCTTATTCCTTGTCACTTCACCATTCTCATCCAATTTGTTTTCGTACACCCACTTGGTTCCAATAACATTTCTATCCTCTAGTCTAGGTACTAATGTCTATGTTTTGTTCTTCTAAATCTGATCAATTTCTTCATTCATGGCTTTAATCCTATATTTATTTTCTAATGCACCCTTCACAGATTTAGGTTCATGTATGCTTAACAAGCATGTATAATTTTTTAATCTATTCCTTGTCATTTGTCCATCTTCTCTTCCTCCAATGATTTGTTCAATATGATGGTGTCTTCTAACATATTTAGATAATCTTGGATTTGTTCTTCTATCTTCAACAATAGGACATTCAAGAAGTTCAATCTCAGGTTCACTATGTACATCTCTGTTAGGTAGCTCAACATTCCCTTCTTGTAATCTATTCTCGACATTAGATTGCAACTTGACATCCATAGTAGGTGACTCGACAGTCACTGATTCTTTTTGATTAATAGCTTGATTTTCAAAATCATCGGCAGTCATGCCTTCAGAGTAGTACACAAAAGTCTTGTAATCTTTAGGTTCTTTCTTTGGTTCATATTCATGCATATTTGTATGCTCATCAACTTTTATAATCACACTTTCCACAATTTTTTTAGTGTTAGTATTTAAAAACTTATAAGCTGTGCTTCTTGTGGAATATCTTAGAAATATTCCTTCTTCACTTTTAACATCAAGTTTACCTTTTCTATTATCCTTTAGAATGTAACACTTGCTTCTACATACCTTAAAATATTTGACATTGGGTGAGTGTCCATACCATAATTTAAAAGGTGTGATATTTGTACCTTTCTTCAAGTATACTCAGTTTAAGGTATAAAGAACCATACTAACAACTTCTCTCCAATATCTCAAAGCAACATTCTTTTCTATCGTCCGTGTCCTAGCACAATCCATCATAGATTTGTTCCTCCTTTTAGCCATCCCATTTTTTGGAGGGGTACTAGGTGTAGAAGTTTGTCTCTTGATTCCTCTACCATTGCAAAAATTTTCAAATTCATTTGATATAAACTCTCCACCTTTGTCAGATCTCAGACACTTTAGACTTTTACCAATTTCCTTTCCAACTCTTGCCAAGTATTACTTAAACATTTGAAAAGCATCATATTTTTCTCTAAAAAACATCACTGTCATCATTCTAGAATACTCATCAACTTATAGAATGAAATATTTATCACCTTTGTAACTTTGCACATTAATTGGTGCACATAAGTTAGTATGAAATAATTCCAAGATTTATTTTGAATTATGTGTATTACTCTTTAAACTAGACTTTGTCATCTTGCCTAATTAATATTGTTTGCAAATCACATTATCAGGTTTCTTCAGTTTTGTCAAACCTCTGACTCTCTTTATCTTACTAATACTAACCAAGTTATCAAGATTTACATGACATAATCTTTTGTGTCATAACCACACATCATCAATTTGTACAACAAGACAAGTAGCTTCACTCATGCCAAGATAAAATAGATTACCTCTTGTTTGATTACCACTTCCAATGAGTGCACCATTGACATCATAGATCTTAGATTTCTTCTATTAAACTTCAACCTTACATCCTAAACTATTCAATTGTGACACACTTAATAGATTATAGTTAAATCCTTCCACATAGTAAGCATTGTCACATATGATATTATCTATCAATCTTATTGATCCTTTACCCTTTATTAAAGAGGGTGCATCATTACCAAATCTAACACTATTTCCATGATAATGCTCAAGGGTTTTGAACTCACTCTTATATCTAGTCATGTGATAGGAACATCCACTATCAATGATCCATCTATCACTCTTGTTCACACAAGATACTAATGCAGTTGCCTCAACTTCATCAGGATCATCCTTCATAGCAACATACAACTTCATCATCATGATCATCTGATTCTTCTTTAGAAATGTAGCAAGACTTTCCTTTTTCTTTATAATTTTTGCTACTCTCATCTCTTTTACCTTTGTATTTGTTTCCGCTTTTGATGTTTGATTTCTCAAGACACCTCGTTGCAATATGACCAACCTCATTACAATTGAAACATATGATAGGTAACTTACCTTTGTATTTTCCTTTGCCTCTATGAAATCTCCTAGCCACTAATGCTTCAAGTTCTTCTAGATCTTTTTCATTTGTATTACTATCACTAACAACATGTTTGACCTTTTTCTTACTCTTTTCCTTAGGCTCTTTAAGTGACAGTTTAGCTTTGAAAGCAGATTCAACATTCTTTGATTTGAAATGATCAAAATTTGAAAGCTCAAAAGCAGTGAATCTACCAACCAGTCCTTCAAGGGTCAGATTATTACCAATAGTACATCTTAGTTCTTGTATTTAACAAAGACTCTAATAGCATAGATAGGCATCAAGGTTCTCAACACTTTGCTGATTACAGTCCCATCTTCAATCTTTCCATTTGATCCTCTGATGGCATTAACAACTTCTTTGACTCTTGCAAAATACTGAACTATATTGTCACCTTCTTGCATTCTCATATCATCAAATTTTCCTCTTAGACTTTTAGATTTGGCTCTCAGCACATTCTTATCTCATCCATAGATCTTCTTTAGGGCATCCCACATCTATTTGGAAGAAGTACAATCTTTGATGTTATCAAACTCTAAATAGCTAAGGGTAGATGCAATCTCCAACATTTCCTGATTGTGTTCTTTCTTATCTTTCAGTTGTTGTGTAGACATAGCTCTAGTTACTTCCACAAATTTAGTAGTCACCGTTGACAATGCAAAATCTCCAAGTCCTCCTAGATACAACTTCATCAAACTTTTTCATGTTGGAAAGTTTTCCTTGTTTAACTTGGGTCCCTGCTTTTTGTACATCTTGATCTTTAGCTTCTAGTTTCTTCAAACTGTTTCCTCACAAGAACCAATAGCTCTAATACCAATTGTTAGAATATTTAGAATAACCAAGGGAGGGGGGTGAGTCAGTTATCCAAGGTCCAAATGTACAAATAAAAATGTTTAGTTCTCACCAAACATATAAGTGCTTGCATTGATTAGATCATCCAATGACTCCATAACTTAGTAGGTTACTATCCTAGGCCAAAATAATGTTGTAGAAATGTAAACATTAAACATCACAAACTCATTCACAAAATTTGACACAAGGATTTAACGTGAAAATCCAATTTGGGAAAAACCACTAGTAACATGCTACCAATTTTCACTCTTATGAAGTAAGCCCTGTGAGAGGCCAACCATGGTAAAAGTTACAATGCACATTGTTAAATGTGACCTTGATTAAAGGATTTCAATCATCCTATTAGGACTGAGCCTTGTTAGAGGACTTTAGAACATTCCATCAGAATGTCACCTAGTTAAAGGATTTAAACATGACTATTAGGTCAACCTTAATCCAAAGGATTTATCCAGACTGATACAATGGTTAGAAAGTAGTAGTAGGACTTGATATGATAACAAAACAACTCACTTGTAGATCATAAATCTCTGATTCAATCCTCCATTCTTCTTGGCATTCATTCCTTTCTCCTCTAATTGCTTGTTCACCCTTCAAGCCTTCACCAACTTAAGCCTTCTTACTTAGTATGGAAATAATAGGTTCCTTCCTTTGGCCACCATATGAAGAAACACCTCTAGAATTCTTGTCTTTCTCTAGTTTGCACTCTTGACACTTTGCTTTTGGCCTTGTATCCCCTAATATAGAGAATTTTGATCTTTTGCCACTCAATCTCAATCATCCATCTTAGGGATAGGTTAGATTCATCGAATCCTCCCTCTTTCCATTAGGTTCCCTCTAGAAACTTCTCTTACAATCCTCATTAGATTTTCCTCAAAATGGTTTATATTGAATCCTATGCCACTAGCTCCTCATACTTATCTTCAACACAATTAACACAATTCAAGAAATCAACTTTGTTGGCTCAAATTCGTCAAATCTTTGATTAAACTCTTTATGCTATTACTTGGCATTTATACTATTCACTTGGCAATAATAGTCTTCCAATGCTTGACCAACACTAGGTTACTCAACATGAACTAATTCTTTTTTGCTTGGTCAATACTATTATTCCCTTAATGCTCAACACTTACTAAATTTATTGACACTTGGCAGCTACTAATCTTTCTTTTCTTGATACATACCCAACTTCCACTATTTGCTTGGTCAAGCTTGGTAGACACATTTTGATACATAGTCTTCTTTTTGTCTTAGCTTAAGTAACCTTTCACTTTAGCCTGGTCTTAGTGCTCCTTTTATATACCATATAACTCAACCTTTCTCTAGGTGCTCTTATTATCCTTTCTTTTCAAATCCTCTTCACCAATCAATCAAATGATAGCATTCAAACCAAAAAGAAGTTGTATTACCAACAAGTAGTAGGTTTGACATCAGTGACAAAATAATGATTTTTCAATGATAGGTTCCAACACTTCAAAAAATCTTCTTTTCAACAAGGATCAACATATCTTTCAATTTGTGCTACTTTCACAAAGGCTTGCAATTGTAGGATTAGTTAACTCTTTGATCACTTTCCAATCTCTTTTGAAATACATAACCAATAGTTTTATATCAAAGTTCCCCTCATCTAACTAAGCTACAATATTGGGGCTTAAGATCTGCATGTCTTTAGTGAAGCCATTGTACATGCACTTGATCTCTATTTCAATACTATGTGCATTCATGATGGCCGACATGTAAATTGAACACCTTTAATTCATATATTTCTTGATCACATATGACACACAAGGATCCACTATTTTGAGGGTATTTTTAGCTAGGAACTTCTCTACACCATATTGTTCTACATCTGAGATATATGTAGTTACAACTAACCATTTAGCTTCCTTTGTTTTCCCATGTGAGTAGTTGTATTTGAACTTATCTTAACAACTCATCAACATAATTGAAAATTGTAGCACATTGTTCAAGGAATTCCTTTCTTTTCCTGATCACATCATCTACCCTTTCATCCATGGCTACTACTATGGCTTTGCCATGTTGAATCTAGTTCAATAGTCTTTTTTATTAGGTGATGTAGGATCAAAGTTCTAATGGGATTGCACCAAAGGTAGCACACTGCAACCATCTAAGGAGTTGATATATTCAGTCATCATGGTAATCACTTATTTTACCTCTCGTTTTTCCTTCCCATCCTTCTAAGACTAAGCAAACATATGTTGAGAGAAGATTCATCTAACCAATGCTCCTTAGTCTCTATGTTTAGTACACCTAGGCCCACCTTTGTAACCCCAAAGTCACCAACACTTATACTTATAGAAGCAGCCTTTGGCTTAAATAAGGAAACCTCTATTGTAACCTCCTCTTATTTAGCATCTATAACTAGTCAAGTAGTGTTCTTCATCCTTTTGTGCTTCAGGGTTTTAGTTGTATACTTTCTTTCCATGTCTTTCACAACAATAGAGACAGGTACAAGGTTCCTATTCTTACTCACTGAATTTGTGAGCCAATTTGATACTAATGAAGAAGCTTCAATTCTTGATGGGTCATTTATCAACATGTTCATTGAGTCTAGAACCTATGAAATATTGTCTAAGGTTGCTTGAAATTGTTGGTTTTATTTGAGCAAGTTCTTGAGATGTCATATTGTTTTATTTCTTGAACTTGGTTTTTGACCTTTTTCTTTACACAATAGGTTGATTTTGGACTAGTTCAATGACCAACACTTTCAAACTCTTTTTATTACCTACAAGACTAGTGGAAAAGATAATGTTAGCATTGGGGGAAGAAGGGGGTTCTTGAACTACATCTTTGGGTCAAGGTATGACATGTTCCCCTTCCTTTTATGTTAAAGATAGGTTTTAGTGTGTTCAATAACACTACTAGTCCTATATAATATGTCATCCTTCTCTAGTTCTGACCAATTAATGAGTGGCAGGGGAAGTTCTTGTTGTTTCATGTTCTCAGGTTCAACAATCTCTAAATTATCTTCTTAAACTCCATTGGTGTTCATTTTCAACTAGAAAGCATATACTTGTGACAAAAACAACTTGGAGTTATCTCTCCTTTGAACTTCTCTTTCATTGAATCAATCCTTTAAGTAATCCTCCAAATGAGGTAAAGGTGTGAATTGCTCTCCAGTCTCCAAAATATTCCTAGCAAACTCTTTGTTATTAAAATATTTCCTAGCATGATAAGAATTGAAATAAAAACTTACAAATCACTCCTGATATTAATGAAATCCTCTAGGTTCTTGTAAGAAAGTTCTCTAATCTTCATAAGGAATAAACTATCCCATTTATATTCAGGCAGGAATATTTTTTTTACAAGAACACTTTCGTGGTAACTTTATGCCAAACTAAAGCAATCCAAGTCAAATTTGGGTAATATTAAGGTCTCTTCATAAAAACCACCTACCCTAAGATATGCAAACCTAGGGAGTTGGATTAACAAACTACTATTAACTTGGGTCAATTGTAGTGCTTCCAATGAAACTCTTTCCTCTACCTTGCCCACCACTTCAAAACATAGTTTACCTAAGAAAATGTCATGAAGATTTTATAATCGGATTAAACATGACTTCTTTGTAGTGAAGGATAATAATTTTATATAAGGATATCATTATCCCAAGGTTCATGAGGTAGAGGGGTGAGATCTTTGTACAAACCAAACAATAAATGAGGTAGGAAGACATTAAGAAATTATTATTTATGGTTTGAGTTAATTTCAATTGTTTTCTCATTGAACCAACTATGATTTTATCCCAATATAGATATTTTTTTCTATCTAATATGATGTCAATGAAATTATACATCCAATCCTTAAAAAAAAATGATTTTAGTGAACTATTGAGTCTATGCAACAAAACTACCAAATCAAAAAGGTGTTTCTAGTTCTTATTAACATTCAGCATATGAGAGAGTCTGACACGAGAGTATGGGAGTGCATATTCAAAATTCAAATATAGATATGGGCGAGAAGTCACAGGGAAGCGGATCTAGGACACTAGGCACACAAGAGGAGATCTAGGCAGGCAGCAGAGAGGAGTCAGGGGATGGGGACCCACATGAGGACATACCAAGGAATCTCCCAAAGAAATGGGCCTCACTCTTTGGTGTCAAGCCATCTAGTAAGTCCTCTTTCCCTCCGATTAAGGTTGTGTCAAGTCTGGAAAAGGGTTCTTGCACGATTGCTATTCCAGATGAGATTGTTGACCATAGTATTGCCTCTATGGCCTCACTGCTCGTCGGGAAGTTTATTGGCCCGAGACCAAATATTGATGTGGTTCAGGCCTACACTTTGAAAAAATGGAGCTTGAAAGGTCAGGTTAGTGTCACTGCAATGGCTAAGGGTTTTCTCTCTTTTGAGTTCACCTGTCAAGAATACATGGCTGACATTCTGTGTGAAGGCCCCTAGAGCTTTGGGAGGGCCACCCTGGTGCTTCAAAAATGGTTGTCTAAACTAGACTTAAATGAATCATTCCTTTAGCAAGCTCTAGTATGGGTCAGACTCCCTAAGTTGCCATTGGAGTTCTAGAATGAGGATGTCTTTAAGGGAGTGGCCAACTCTTTTGGAGAGCCTCTCTCCATCGACCCTATTACAACTTCTAAGAGTAGGCTAACTTATGTGAGGATCTATGTAGGTGTCAGGGAAGGGGATGATATGCCTGAAGTGGTATGTTTTCAGTCCAAACTTGGCACTCATATCCAACAGTTGGACTATGAGAGTGTCCCTTTTGGGTGTTTTCATTGTCTTAAAATAGTTCATAAGGCTTTTCAATGCCCGAAAGCTAAGACTACTAAGAAGAAGAATCCTCCTTCTTCTTCGCAAATGAGGGTGAAGAAAGTTTGGAAAAAGAAGACCACTAGACAGGGCCAAAAGGGCCTTTCTCCAGAGACCCAAAAATTAGCAGATGCTCCTAAGATGACTAACCAAGAGCCTCAGGGCAGGGCAAGAAATGAAGGGGAGTTAGTCAAGTCTAGACCGAGTTCCTCTTTACCTTTAAATGCCTCTTAATAGATTGAGGATGACTAGGATAAGGATAGGAACCTTATGCCTGGACAAGCGGAAGGTAAGGTTGCCTCATAGAAAGGTTTTCAAGAGTCTGGAATGGACAATTTCTCTAGCGAGGAAGAGCCTGAACTAGGTTCCATAGAGGAGGAAAAGGAAAGAGAATATAAGGAAATTATCGTCTTTCAGGACCCAGAGGAAAACTTGGTTTCCACTAGAGAAGCAGCGACTAGAACAAGAAAAAAGGAGGAATTCGTGAAAGATCTGGACCAAAGGGCAGATCTTCTTAGCATCCCAAAGAATGGTAACAAGGCTTCTAGATCCTTGAAGTTTGAAAAGAAGGGAGAGACACCCAGAAAGAATCAAATTAGAAATTTGTCTAAGGATTCTCCTGCGGCGACCAGGAGCAACTGCAAACCAGATGTGGGCTATACTACCAAAGTAAGCAAAAAATCAAAGAGGAAGTCTAGAGAGGAGAAGACCAGAAGATGCTTGGCAAATGGGCGCCAAAGCACTCTGAAGGATTTTTCGAAGAATAATAAATGAAGATCATCTCATGGAACATTAGAGGCCTAAATGGTGCCCATAAATAGGAAATTATTAGGAATTTGATTAGAGACCAAAGACCTGAGATTTTGATGATCCAAGAAACAAAAATGAAAAAGGATTCATTGAGAAAAATTAAGTTCAGCAACCTGATGAGCGGGGAGGCATCAGACTCTGATGGAGCCTTTGGGGGTCTGCTGACATTATTCAAGACCAAACTTTTTAGGGTGGAATCAATCTACAATGTAGGTAACATTCTTTTTTGTAAAGTGTTCCATATCCAGTCTAATGAATTTTGGTTCTTGCTCAATTTATATGCTCCCAATAACAAGAGAGATAGAAAGTCCTACTAGTCTAGAGCAGAAGGGCTGGTACAAAATAGCAACATGAAGAAATGAATCATTATGGGAGACTTCAATACCCCTCTTCTGGACAAGGAGAAGAAGGATGGTTTCCCTCAGGACTGGGAACACAAGCATGACCTTTCTAACTTCATCAATGGTTTGGCTTTTCTGGATTTGGATCTTATGGGAGGTGACTTCACTTGGTCCAATAAACACATAGGCAAGGATTGTATTCAAGTTAGACTGGATAGAGCTCTCATTTCTCCTGATTGGCTGTAGTCTTCCTCTTGTAAGTTACCTCTTTTTTCTAGAGTTGGATCTGACCACTCCCCTATTTCCCTCTTAATTATTCCTTCTAATCCTTTTAGACCTCCTCCCTTCCATTTTGAGAAAATGTGGACTTCCCACCTTGACTTTTTAGAAAGAATTAAGGTCTGGTGGAGCATAGAAGTGGAAGGCATTGCAATGTTCAAGGTTGCTAGAAAACTCAACAATGTTAAAAGGATGGTTAAAGCTTGGAATAAGTCAGATTTTGGTCACATATTCTCTCATAAAGAGGATCTCTTTGCTAATCTCTCTTCTATCCAAGCCCCCATTCAGGAAAACGGGTATGATGCCTCGAATAGGGAAGAAGAGCTATCCATCCTGTCTGATTTCCATGACATTATTAGCAAAGAGGAAAAGTTTTGGAGGCAAAGATCTAGAATCAACTGGCTCAAGGAAGGAGACCAAAACACAAAGTTTTTCCATTTAACAACTCTTAAACATAGAGCAAACAATAGAATTTCTGGCTTGAAGAAAGACCAGTGTATGCTGACAAAGGAAGAAGATATATCAAATGAAGCTGTGTCTTTTTTCTCCTCCCTACTGTCTTGGGATCCTTTGCTCTCTAAAGTGGACCAGGATGATATTGTTTCTTGTATTCCTCAGATCCTCCTACCACACCATAATAATCTACTTTGAGCCATTCCTTCTAATTTCGAAGTAAGAGAAGCTCTTTTTTCTCTTCTGATAGATAAATTGCCTAGTCCTGATGGCTTTCCCACCTTCTTTTTCCAAATGTACTGGCCTGTCATTATGAAAAATGTTGTGAAGGTAGTTTAGGAATTCTTTGGAGCTAGAAGTATTCTAAAGGAAATAAACTCTACATTCTTAGTTCTTATTCCCAAAGTGCTAGGAGCTGACACTTTGGATAAGTTTAGACCCATTAGTTTATGCAACTCCTTTTATAAAATAATCTCGAAGGTGCTCACTTCAAGGCTGCTTAATCTTCTTCCCCTGATTATTTCTCACCAACAATAAGGTTTTGTTCTGGGCAGACAGATTCTAGATTTGATTATTATGGTGCATGAAGCGATTCACTCTATGGAAGCTAGAAAGAGAGAAGGGATGTTACTCAAACTAGACATGTCCAAAGCTTACGATCGGGTTGATTGGTCTTTTTTGGATTTGGTGTTGAAGGCTTTTGGCTTTGATGTCAAATTGTGTAAGCTAATCTCCCAGCTGATCACCACTCCCTCTCTAGCTGTTTTAGTTAATGGATCCCCCTCTAATTTATTCAAACCTACTAGAGGCCTACGTCAGGGGGATCCTCTATTGCCTATTCTCTTTATTATCCTAGTGGAATGCATTGGCAGACTCATGGAGAAGAAAAAGAAAGAAGGGAGGATCAAAGGTTTTAAACCCTCTTCCAAATGTACCCACTTTACACGTCAGCAATTTGTAGATGACACTATTATGGGAGGAGAGGCCTTGATCAAGGAGGCAAAGGCAATGAAAGACACTTTGGATACCTACACTAGAGGGTCAGGGCAACTCATCAATTGGGATAAAAGTTCTATTTTCTTTATCAATACTCTGAACGAAAGACATAAGAGAATCTCTAGAATCCTAGGATGTTAGGTGGGGAAGCTTCCTTCTACCTACCTTGGTCTCCCCTTGGGAATGACCCCTTCAGATTCCTTCTGGAATGGCATCATGGAAAGGTTCAGTAAGAAACTGGTAGGCTGGAAAGGAGCCATTCTTAGTTAAGCTAGAAAATGTCAACTAGTTAAATCCATCCTTCAAAACTTGTCGATATATGCTCTAAGCCTTTTTACCATACCGGTGAAATACACTGACAGGATGGAGAAAATCTAGAGGGATTTTTTGTGGATAGGAGCTGAAAGGAACAAAAGGTACCCCCTTGTTGTTTGGGACAAATTTTGCCTCCCCAAGAAGAATGGAGGTTTGGGAATCAGGAAGCTCATTCACCTCAATAAGGCCCTCCTAGCAAAGCAAATCTGGCGCATCTTTAGCAGCACGGGAGATTGGAGAGACACTATAGTTAATAAGTATATAAAGAGGCCCTCTATTTAGTTCACCCTCTTTAGTGAGGACATCCCAAGAGGTTATGTGGTTTGGAATGGTTTTTTAAAAGCTAGGGACTTGGCTGACTCACAAGTCTCCTGGAAGCTGGGTAATGGGGAGGACATTTTGTTCTGGTCAGACAGTTGGCTTTCTCAGGGCCCCCTTATGAACAACCCTAGTTATGGGTTTTGGGCTAATGATTGCATCAACCTTTATGGGCACAATGTTAGCAATTACAGGACCAAATAGGGTTGGAGGGACCTTTCCATTATCTCAGATGACCTCAAACCAATCATGATTGTGCTTAATTCCTTGTCCCTTAGTAACAATAAGGATGAACTAGTTTGGAGGGATAATTCTAATGGTCTCTATTCAGTTGCCTCTGGGTACTCTGCTTTATGGAGCTTAAAAGAGTCTCCCCCTTGGTCGAGGGCTTGGATCCCTAGCCTGACGCCAAAAGTCAACATGTTTTTTTGGTTGGCTCTTCAGGACAAAACTCTAACCTAGGAAAATCTCATCAAAAGAGGTCACACCATGCCCAAAATATGTGTTTTGTGTAAAGAAGAGTCAGAGATAGGCAATCATATGTCCATTCACTTTTCTTTCTCCAAGACAGTATGGGGCATCCTCACCCAGGACTTAGGCCTTAGCTAGTGCTATCCTTCTAACCTCTTGGACCTTTTCTGTCAATGGCATGGCTTGTTCAATGGGTCTGTCTTGAAGGAAATTAGCTCTTGGATCTTGCCCCATTTTTGTTGGAGCATATGGAAGGAGAGAAACAATAGGATTTTTAGAGACAGGGAGGAGCCAGCTTTAGTTGTTGGGAGAAAGATTTTCAGTAACATAAAGGAAAACTTTTCTGTGAGGAAGGGGGGAGAATTTGAGATAGGAGGCAGGATCAAGGAGAAGGTTAAAGACAGTTCGAGGAAAAGATAGGAAGCCAAGTGGTTCCTTCCCTCTGAAGGCTGGCACAAAGCCAACTTTGACGGAGCCTCCAAGGGCAACCCTGGCTCCTTGGGTAGTGGAGGTGTGATAAGGAATGAAAATGGAGATAATATTATAGCTTTTTCTCTCCCGCTGGGATTCCAAACTAATCATTTTGCAGAAGTGAATGCTACATGCAATGTTGTAAAACTGGCTTTTGAAATTGGTGTCACCAATTTATGGCTCGAAGGGGATTCAAATAATATTATAAAGTGCATTATTAGTAACTCACATCCATCATGGATGATTTTAAATCTAATTGATGAGACTCATGAGACCCTCACCAAATTTAATAGAATCTACGTCACTCATATTTTTTGGGAAGCAAACACAGTTGCCAATAGGTTTGCGAACATTGGGGTCGGTGCAAACCAAAAAATGACTTGGCTTCCCAGAATTTGTTTGCCGGTGGATGTTAAAAGTTTGATTGACTTGGATAATATCCAAGGAAGTATGGAGAAAATCAAACCATAATTATGATTATGAAGGTTTTAAGTAATAAGGGTACTTTTCAATATGGAAGCATGGGAAATCGTAACTGAAGTAATTCATTATTGATTAATCGACATGCTTTGTGGGTTGTTTTTTGCACTCACTTCTAGAACAATAGTAGGGCTATTTTTCTCTAGTTATTGCTAACTCTCAATGGTCCCTTTTAGTCATAGAGTGAGGAGCACATGAGTAAAGAGGGTGTGCAGTGTGCAAAAATGGTAGGCGAAAGGTGCAAAAAGGAGTCGGTGGGAGATTTTGAGAAATGAAGAAGTAGGGAGAAGGTGTGGGTAAAGATAGAAGAGGGTGGGGTTACCAATTATATCATGAAGCCACATGGTTTTGATCAGGAGGTGACCAAAAGCATGGTGGGGTCTTGGAAGGATGGTAGGGTGAAGGTGAACAGGGTCTACTTTCAGATAATAGAGGAGGTGATTGCAACTATCACCGAAATCTCTATCAAGGGTTTTAAATTCTTCAGGGATAAGAAGCTCTTGGCCAATGTGGTTAGGGACTTTGTGGAGAGTGAGAAGGAATTGAAGGCACTGAGAAAGATTGACATCTACTATGTCCTCGACTCCATGAAGAAGTGGTGGAGGTATGTTCTCAGAGCTGTTATCGAGTGCATCATGTTGGACCTTAGGTTTGATAGAGCTCGCACCCACCTCTTTGTTATATTGAATCATTTTTGGCATAATGCAAATATTTCCTTTCCATATTATCTGTTAACCTTGATGAGCAAGGTGGTGGATAGCTTCAAAAAGAAGCCCATCACAAACCCAGCTTTGCATGAGGGGCTACTACCGCTTATCCACGAGCACTTTAAGGCTCAAACTATAAGCATTGCTCCCCCTTGGGCAGATAAGGTGGATTCTAATAGCTCTAGTTACTCCTCTAACTTCGATGAAATTTAGAGCCTCAGCTTTAAGGAAGGAGGGATCTCTTCTTTGGGGAAACTAGCGACTCACCATGCTAAAAAATTGCCCTCCCCATAACCCCTAGTAGAAAAAGCCCTAGGGATATTGGGCAAAAGCCTACTGAGAAGGATGAGGTTGGTGTTAGTGATGATGAGGAGGAGCCGGAGTCTAAGGAGGTGGTCAAGGAGATGTAGGAGGAAATTAAGGATGAAAGCGAAAGGAATAAATGCAAGAGGGAAAGTTTGGAGGAAGTGCGCTCTTAGTTTGAGGAGGCATCTATGCTGCCCCTATCTCCTGTCCACTTCAATGCCCAAATTGAGGAAAAGAAAGAGGAGAATGCAGGGTATATGGAAGGTGAAGTGCAGGTTAATGATAAGAGGAAAGCTTGGATAAACTTTAATGTCAAGACTTCAAAGATGAGCATCTTCAGGGAGGCCATGAATCCCCAAATCCTCATGGAAAATTAAGAGGAATAGTAGCTGGAAGAACTCATTGAACTGGCAATAGTGGCTATTTTGGACAAAGCCAGGGAGATAGGCATGAACCTCTTGAACAATGCTCATAACAGTATGATTGACAATTTTAGATCAATCAAATGGCTTTTCCATGAGCTGGAGGAGGTCAAAGAACAGGTGAGACATATTGAGGCAACAAGGAAAGGGATGGATGCTAACAGGAGGATGGATTTGGTTGACAGGTTCAGTCTGGTGGAAAGAAGGATACACAACCTGGAGAACTACAATCACAACCTTGCGAATCAGATGTTCTCTTTGTTAAGCTCCATTAACAACAACATCATCTCTCTTACAAGCTGGATCAAAGATAGAGAAATGCAGGATGATGAGGAAGGAAAAGGCAGGGATGAAGCCAGAAGGGAAGATGACTCCGCAAAGGACAACACCATTCCTGATCAGGACTAGGGGGACCAAAGGGTGTAATAGCCGGAAGAGGAGGAGAACCAACTAGCCTTCAAGGCTACTCAGGTTATGCAAGAGCTGGAGCGAAAGAGCGAGGAATAACTCTCGCTTGTTCTTTTGTTTTGCTTTGTCTTTTGGCTTTTGGTCTGGCTTTAGGCCGTGGTTTTACTTGTCTTTTTTTCTCGTCTTTTCTTAGAACTCTACTTTTTGGCTGGGCTTTATGGTTATTATCAGCCTTTAAACTTATACTTTTTTGGCTAGGCTTTCACGCTTATTATCAACCTTATATGTTTTAACTATTGGATTTTAGGATCCCTATAAAACCTGTTTATCTAATAAAAAAAAAAACTACCGAATCATGAATATAGGATTTCATATGATCTTTATTTAGATGCTTTGGAATTCATGAACTACCTTGTAAAACTTTTTGATCCAATGAAGGGTTATAACAAAGTGGTTCTTGTCAAGGTTATCACTAAACTTAGCATAGGACTAGGTTGGGGTGAAATTGACAAACATCTAATTAGGTATTTTGAACACAAACATTATTGTATCTCTGGTTACTAAGAGTAAGACACTCACTACATTTTTCCTTATACATTGAGGCTTGACGTCATAATGGTTGACACATTCTTGAACTATTTCAAGGTTTACTATTTCTTGGGAAAAGTGTGCAACTTGTATTAAACCATTGTCCATAATTTTACCAATGAATTCACCCTCTACATTTAATTACACCTTATCATAGATAGGATCTACATTAACTCCCTTCAAATATGTATCAGTTAGTAGAGGACTTTTTTAATTTATACTAACACCATTCCCCCAAAAATGAAGGGAATATTTCATACTTTCCAAATCTTAAAGAAAAATCATAACCTCAGATTAATCTCAAAGAGAAATTGCTAAGTACTAAAAAATTGATTAGAGGAATTATCAAAGAGTTTCCTTGAATTTGCAATAAGAAGTTTTTCTAAATATTTTAAACCTCCTACTGTGGGCTCTCCATAGATAAAATTTTAGATGAGAATGAACTTACTACTTTTGAAAATGGATCTCTTTTAAAATGCCAAAACCCATGAGTAAATTGTGAGGGTTGGATTCAAAAAGATTTTCTTGCTTGGAAAATTGTACAGTAAGATTGCACAAGGTAATTTCCATAAATGCACATATTTTCACCTTTTCCCCCTTATCTCATCATCATCACTTTCACATGTGGTTATTCTCCTTAGGTTTTGGGCCTTATATTGTGTACTTGTTTAGGATTTCTTAACATTTAATGATTTCACAGAAGCCACACTACTTCATAATTACTTTATTCACCATCATTTTAACTTTTTGGAACTTATATCATTGGAGGGCATATCAATACCCACCTTGATGTTCATGAATCCAAATTCATATTTTATCTCCACATGCTTGTTTTGGGTCCCATCACTTTCATTGGAGAAAATTCCTTTGTGATACCAAACTATTCTAAACCAGTTTGAACTAGGTTCAAAGTAGTTCAAAAGGTTCAAAATTTCAAATCAATTCAAGGGTACATAAGGTTATAAGGTTCAAGACTCACCAAATAAAAAGTCTTTGTTTGACCAAACATTGGCTAAGGGATGTAACTGGCTTTAGGACAAATTTGCAAGGTATGAACCTAGAAAAATTTAGATTGAGGAAGAGTCAAAGCCAATTGTTCCAAATAAAATTAAAAACTCAAACTTAAGGTGAATCTAAAAAATAACCAAAGTAACACTGGCTTTGACTGGGGACTGAGTTTCAATGAAGCACAGACAACTGAGGAAAAACAAAATAGAGCAACAAAAAACAAAACAAAAAGAAAAGCAACATAATATAGAAAATAAAAATATGTACAAAGTAAGCATGGCTAAGTTCAAAACTTAAAAATCTTTAGATCTTTCTTGTTGTAAGTGAACAGTAAGATCTCTCTATTTGGATACACCAATTTGGATGCATTCGAACCAACTTCCTTCTAAATTATGAATGGTCCTTTCCAATGTGATTCAAATTTAACATAAGCTCCATTAGGTTCTCTATGTTTATCCCACAACAAAACTTCATTTCCCTTCATGAATCTTCTCGACCTTTCTCTCCTATCAAATATCTTTTTAACCTTTATTTTTTGTTCTATAGTATGATCAACCAAATTGTCCCATTCCTCTTCTAATTTGGTTAGGTACAAAATCCTCTTTGCAAGAGAGCTTTTGAATTGTTCATATTCCACAATTGTCTCTAATTTTTCTATTGCTAATTCCAGAGGTAATGAAACATGTGCACTAATGCCATATCCTAGTTAAAATGGTGCCATACACATTGCCATTTTGGGAGTGGTTCTATCAGCCCACAAGGTTTCATAGAGCTTCTTGTGCTAGTCTTTAGTATTTTAACTCATCAACTTCCTCGAAATAGCCACTAAATTTTTATTGCTTGATTGAGCTTGAATGTTCCTTGAGGGAAATGGTTTGATGAATGAGCCAGGGAAATTGAATTATCATAGAAAAATATAGTTAGTTCTTGAAAAGAAAAATAAGTAGAATTATCAGCTACTATCTTTTGAGGAACTTCAAAGCACATCAATATATACTTCTTTAGGAACTCATATACCATGTGAGAATTACTCTTCTTAGTGGGAATAACTTCCACCCACTTTGTGAAATAAACTATTGTTGTCAGTATATATGTGTGATCTGCACTAGAGGGTGGATAAATAGGACCAATAAAATCAATACCCCATTATTTAAATGATTAATCTACTACTACTGACTTTAAGGGTAATGCAACAAGTTGAGGTTTTGCTGAAAATAATTTGCATTTTTCACATCTCCTCACATAAGTGTAGGCATATTTAAACATTCTCGACCATTAAAAATGGTTCCTTAGGATTTTAAAGGCCATAATAGTAGAGGATAAATGACCTACACATGCTTCTTCATGAAAAGTTCTAAGAAGTTGAACTTTATCCACACACCTTAAAAAAGTCCCATCTAAACCTCACTTATATAACACTCCTTGAGCAATAACATGATTATTTTCTTTTTTCAAGTCTTTTTTCTCCCTAGTAGTCATGTCCTTCATACGTTCTTGAGATATCAATTAAAAGGCTATGTTAGAAAACTAAGGACCTGGAAAGCTCACCAACAACATTAGAGGTTCTTCCCTAACTTGTTCTTCACATGAATTCCTACTTTTTGCTATCAATTTATAGAGCCCTCATTAATGAACCAATTTGGTTGGCTTGATAGGGAGATCATATTCTTGAATCTTGGCTATCCAGGATGCTCTCTTGTTAATTCCCACCTCCGATTGAGTCAAAAAATCTTTACTATTGTCTCAACAACATATACTATTAAATGTGAATGTAGAATATAATACATGAACTTCTTAACTATTTTCACTACACTGAATGCTTTCTTCTCAATGAATGAGTATTTCAACTCATGCTTCTCTAATGGAGTGCTCATGAAATCAATTAGGGCTTCTTCATCCTTGTCCTTTTGCGTTAGGATTCCTAAAAGAGTGTGATCAAATGAATAACAATATATGATGAAATCTTTTCTAAAGTCTGGACTAACCAACATGGAAGCATTTGCAATTGCATATTTTATATCATTAAAGGCCTTTTTACCTTCATCATTCCATTTAAAATATTATTTTTTCATCATATATATTATGTGTTTAGTAATTTCTAAAAAAATATGGTATAAAATCCCTAAGGAAATTAATTGCCTAACAAAATATTTTATTTGACCCCTATTTATAGGAAGGCTCAATTACTTAATGACTTTAACCTTGTCTAGGTCAATTCTGATTACCTCTCTAGACACAATGTGTCTGAGGAGTTTCCATTATTCAACATAAAACATTTATTTCTTGGGATTCAAGGACATGTTATGTTCATGACACCTTTGATGAATAATCTTTAGATGTTTGAGTTAATGTTCTCTTCTCTTCAAAAAAATTGTTAGGTCATCCATATATACAACTATGATTCTATCTCTTAGGTCTCAAAAGGAGGAGTTAATTGTCCTTTGAAATGTGGCTCCTATATTTATTAGCTTGAAAGGCATTCAATTATAGGCATAAGTTTCCTAGGGCATGATGAATGCAATTTTATGTTGATCCTCTCTACCATGCTTATCTGATCGTATCCTAATAAACCATCCAATGTCGACATCATCTCCAATCCTATCACTATTTGTAATGTGTTCCATGCATGGTAAGGCGTAATTATATTTGAGACTGGCTTGGCTCAATTTTTTTGAAATCTACACAAATTCTTATTTCTCCATTCTTCTTTCTCATGAGTACAATATTAGCTATCTAGGTGGAATGATGAATTAAATAGATAATTTGTGCCTTTAGAATCTTCTCTGCTTCTCTTTGTATTTCTTTTGAGACCTTGGGATTAGAATTATGTAACTTTTATCTGAAAGGCATGACCTTATGCTTCAATGGAATGTGGTGCCTGAACTTTCCATCTCTGAAGTCTCTAAGATCTTTATAACTCCATGCAAACACATCTTTATAATTGAGGAACAACTCTTTTACCTTCCCTTTTTCAAAGGGAGAATTTGACTATCCTACTATAATCCACCTAGGTTCATGATCTATACCCACATTAATCTTGTTATATTCCTTGCAAATTTTTGGATGTGGATGTTGTTTAACAGTTGAAATTTCATCTTTATTTGAAAAAAAATGTTCTAGAGAAACCAATCCCTTGGGTATTCTATTTCCTTTTAATTAAATCACTCTGCCCTCTTCATCTAAACCTAAACCATTTTCTCTATCTCTTTTCTTTGAACCTTTGAAGCATAGATCATGAAAATCTTCCACAAAAAGATAAGAATCTTTCAATTTGGTTTTCATAATTAAACACTTGCTACTAATTTGTGTTATCTAGGACACTGGGTCCATAGATTATCTCAACTTTGTAGGTATTCATTTCAAAGTCTAGATGAGGTAAAAGTAAAGATGCTGAAACTTACAAGGAATCAACCCTAGTATTCTTACTTCTAGGAATGGTTTCAATAGAGAAAGCTTCAAACAATTATATTTCATCCTACACCAAGTTCCTATAGTGTTTAAGCTTCTCATTCTTTACTATGTATATGATTTTCACTTGGTTAACTATCAATTTTGCATCTCCTTTAGTACATAATAATTTTATTCCTTTGAACCTTACTTCCCTTAATCCAAGTAATAAATATTCATACTCCACTGCATTATTAGTATTTATAAAATCAATCTTAAAAGAAAAGGGAAAAGACTCACTAGAAGGAGATATCAGCACCACTTCTACCCATGAACTTAAATTGGAGGCTCTTCCATCAAACTCCATAGTCCATAATTCTTTTTCTTTTAATTTGTTTATTGTGGATTTAAGATCTTTATCAAGAAGTATAACATAGTTTCCAAATTCACATTATTCATAAAGGATTTGAGATTTCAAATTATTAGAGGGGAAGACTAAGTATTTGTTCTTGGGTTCTAGTTCCAATTTGAACTTCTTCTTTCCAACTAGGATAATGGCTTCAGACCAATCCATTTTGATTTCACCACCCATATCTTTACAAAAAATTTCTACTAATTCTAGCATATTGTAATTTTCTGGGATATGTACCACCAATATTGTCAACTTACCCTTTTGTTAGGACATGCCAAAACATCTCAAGAATCTTTCACTTGAATTATAAGAGGTGCTTTTTTTTTCCATCCATAGTGTAATATCTCCCAAATGTTTTGGTAAGTATCAAATCTAGAGCCTTAACTATGGATGACAACATTATGTTATCAAAGGCTCTAAAGTATACTATACTATTACTAAGATTATGATAATTTAACAATAGAGATATGTAGAGTGGTTTGGGTTTATCATTTTTGACATCAGCCTCAATTACACAAGATAGTTCAACATTTTCCTATTGGACAACAAGATCTTTAGAGACAAACATAGGAGACTCCTGAGAATTTACATTCCCATCTAAAAAATGGTTACTTGGGACTATTGAACCAGACTCCCCTTTGACATATTGGACTATCCTATCTAGTTTATGAGGGTTAGATTTCAAATACTCAGTGGTTGATATAGTTACAATTGTTTTTTTACAAAATCCTACAATATCAAAGCTAGAAGAAGAATAATTTACAATACTTTTGGGAAAGATTTTTACCTCCTCCCCTTTTTGCTTGGAAGGTGGAATATGTATTTTCTCCTTTCCTTTGTGTGTGGCATGAAGGGGATTAGAACTAGATGAATGTTTTTGGGGCCTTTTATTTCTTGTCAAAATTGTGTAGGATGGATCATTCAGAGTCACAAGAATGTCTCCTGCTTTATCTAAATCAGATTCATACTCAAGGTAGCATAACCCACTTTCACTTGGTCCTGGTTGAATATTGCCTTCTTCCATAATTTATGCTTTGAGCTCATTCTTTTTTAGTTACATTTGGATAGCTCTTAGTAAGTGAAGGCACATTTATCCATCTTGGTCATTTTTCAAATGAAAAAAGAACATTACTTCTTTATTTGGTTTAAGTTCAATCATTAGGTGAGGTTGTGGATTCCCCAATCAAGGTGGTTTTTTTTTTATGGTTGATTGAATTGTTGATGATTGATATCTTAATATGGTGCTTGATTTGAAGGGATGTTCTTATGTTTTCTTTTTAATTCGAGAACATCATTCACTAGCCTTTGTACCATAGGATCACTAACTAAAGCAGAGGACTGCGCACTTGAGGTTTGAACTTCTCTTCTTAATTTACTTGCAATAATCATATCATCTTCAATTTTAAGTGCTAAACTCTATGAAACAATGAAATTAGTTTCTCTAGCTCTCCTTAGGTGGAAGTTTACATCTAAAGACATTGCATTTTAAAGGAGCCCTTTTTGGTTTTCTTATTGGGTCTTGATGTAGCAAAGATATTCTTTAAGAATTTATTGAACTTCACTATGAATTGTCTCATTGGTTCTTGTATCTCTTTTTTTAGTTGTTTCAAGTGAAGTAACCTAGTATGTTCATCTCTAAGAGTCTTCAATCTCACCTCAAAAGTTGTTGCCCTCTCATTCCAAATAGTTATAGATGCTTGAGAGAGATGATGAAACTAGTTGATCATGGCATGTATGAGGTTTTGCACAAACAATCTAAGCTCCACATCTTTTGTAGGGATATCCAACACTGCACATGTCAAATTGAAAGCACTCAAATGGTCTTAGACTATTATCTTTCCATCATCACTGAAATTTGGTAGAACATCCCTTGCTCCTTTAGGTAATACCCTAAGTTTTAGGCCCAATTTTAGAGGGCCAACCACCTATCCCCATGGGTTTTTTGCCATAGGTGGTAATACAATATTCAAAGGTTGAGGATTGAATTAAGTTGGAGTGACTATACCTAGAGCGGTTAGAACTTGAACTACTATTGGTTTAGGCATAATAGGAGTTGGAGAAGAAGATTTCCTAGCTGATTTAACTTTCTTACTTCTCATGAGTGTATGATATGGAGAAAATTTTAGATTCCTTAGAACTTCAAAATATTCATATGTCACTCCTCCATAACTTTGAATTTAAGTATATCTCCTCTCTGTTAATCCATCAGACTCCCAAGTTTCAGCATATTTCTTTCCAAGAACTTTATCAAATTCTATGTTCAACTACTAATTTGAACTCAAGTGATCATGTTGACAACTACTTTCTCTTGAACAATTGGGACCCCTCTTATTATCTTTCCTATTTCCTCTTCTTCCTTGAGAACCTCAAGGTTACCTAATATTTTTGTTTACTAGTTTTTTGCTACCAACCTACATAATTTATGTCAGAAATAAGATCTTCTTATGTATTGTTGAACCCTAAATTAGGCTGCAAAACTAGAAAATATCATGGGGAAGCAACATGTTTGATCATTTCTTTGAATGTAATTATGAAAACTAGGTTATTTATTAACCAACTCCCTAGTAGAGTTTCCAACAATCTGTTAGTGAATAGATTTTTCTTCACATTAATGTTTTCTAACTAACTCTATTACCCCTATTTTAAAGACATAATGGTTCATTTGAGTTGGGTAGGTTTAGTAACTACCTTTCCTCTAAATTGTATGAGGTACAACTACCTCATTGGATGTTCAACAAATCCCTAAACTAAAGCATACATACATGTTTTTAACCCTAAAACATAAAAGGAAACGCAACTCATTCTTAGATGAGAAGTCAATAACAAGATGATTATAGAAACAATAAATGGAACAAGAAGATAACAAATTCCTTCACATTCCTAGTGATTCATAACTTCATTAGAAGATTATAGAAACATGACAATAAATTAATCCATTAACTCATAGAGAACATAATTATGTAGAATTTGCGAGAAACCATTCACAAAGTAATGGTTTTCAATTCAATCTCAAATAACATAGATTTAGATTTCTTCCATGAAACTAGTTCATATTGCATTAATTCCAAGTTCAATAATAAAATGATATCCCATATATTAGATATTAATTTAGTTCCAGTATTACCATAAAAAATATAATGTTTGACATATACTAACAAAGAGAAAAATCCATCATGTCTTTCTTTCCTCTATCTTCTAACCCCTAAAAATGTCTATCAATCTAACTTATATAGTTTTTAATATTGAAGGGGGTCTCATTGAAAACTCAACCCCTCTACAATTAACAAGAGTAGTTATAGGAAAAGAAGAGTTAAAAAAAGGACATGTGTCCTCTAAGTTAAAAAAACATAAAATAAATAGAGAAAAATCCCTTATGCGGGTGAACTGTAGCCTTCATCTCTAGTTTTCTCTTCATTGCCAATTGTACCACATACCAGTTTCTATCAGCAATACACACCTATGAATTCTTGAAGTGTATTGGAACTCACATTCGTCAAGCTCATCAATCACATTTTTGACATATCTCTATCTTAATTCATCTTAGTGATTCCATGCAAAGGATCAACATAGCTTTGATTTGAGATACTTTATTAAGGTTTGCAATTGTAGGATTAGTTAACTCTTTGATCACTTTAAAATCTCCTTTGAAAGACTTAACCAATGATTCTACATCAGAGTTCCTCTCATTGAACTGAGCTACATTGTTGGGGCTTATGATCTACATGTCTTTGGCAAAGCCGCTTTACATATTTTTGATCTCTATTTCAATGCTTTGTGAATTAGTGATGGACAACCTATAAATTGAACACCTAAAATTCATATTTTTCTTGATCAGATACAAAATGTAGGGATCCACTATTTGGAGGGGATTTTCGGCTACGAACTTCTTTACACCATACTATTCCACATATAAGATTTGCATAACTACAACTGGTAATTTACCTTCCTTTTTTTTCAAAGTAGGCATTTGCATTTGAAATTCACTTAACATGGCATCGACATCATTGAAAATCATGACACATTGTTGGAGGAATTCCTTTCCTTTCTTGATTATGTTGTCTAACTATTCATCCATGGCTATTTCTATAGCTTTTCTATGATGAATATGGTTCAACAATATTTTTATATTAGGTGATGTAGGATCAAAATTTTGAGGGGCTTGCACCAGAGGTAGGATAACACAACCATCTTAGGAGTCAATATATTCAACCATCATGCTAATCACTTATTTCAAATCTCTTTTCTCCTTTGCGTCCTTCTTAGACTGAGCCAACATATGTTGAGCAGATTCCTCTAACTAATGCTCCTTTGTCTCTCTATTTAGTATGCCTAGGCCCACCTATGTAATCTTAAAGCTCCCAAAACTTAAACCTACAAAAGCATCCTATGGCTTATATAAGGTGACCCTTGATGTAACCTCCCTTGTTTTAGAATTCATAACTAATCAAGCAATGTTATTCATCCTTTTGGGATTCAGGGTTTTAGTAGTGTACTTTCTTGCCATGTCTTTTGTAGGAACAAGGACTGGTACATGGTTCCTCTTCTTACTTACTAAATTTGTGAGCCAATTCAGTACTAATGGAGAATGTTCAACTATTTTTGGGTCCTTTATCAGTATGTTTAGTGAATCCAAAACCTATGAAATCTTGTCCAAGGTCACTTGGACCTATTATGTGTTGTCCATTAAACCTGCATCTTTCTCCTTTTTAGTATTAATGTAGAAGCATCTTGGGTTGCACTGCTATCTTGTATGTTTTTAGTTTTCTTAGTTTCTGTCAATTTGCAATGACTTGCATTGCCATTTTCTTAGTTGTTGCTGAGCTTCCTGGTTGATGCCGAGTTTGAAATGGTTTCCAAGTTCATAGTAGTTGTCAAATTTCTTTGGCTATTGAGTTCATAGTAGTTGCCAAGTTCCTTTGGTTGTCGAGTTCCTTTGGTTGCCTAGTTCCTTTGGTTGTTGAGTTCCTTTGGTTACCGAGATTTCTATGGTTGTTGAATTCATTTGAATGCTGAGTTGTCTATGTGTGGTTTTCTGTTGAGGTTGACCTTTGCATTTAATTTTATGTTAGATATCTATTATGTGCCAACTTGTGGCTGTGCATGTATTTAAGGAGTCTTAGTTATAGTCTTGAGGGAGATCACAGAGGTGGAGATGTGTAGTTTTATCTTTGGGAGTTGACTTTAAATTCAAATACTAGCTGTAACCTAGAAGGCCTTATAGTTAGGCATGTAATTGATTTGTTGATGAATATATGAAGGCATTTCCTTCCTATATCTCCTGAGTTGTGTCTTTGGTGATTATTTTTGCTATGTTTACTCTAGCAGGTGACTAGGATAACTGGGTGAGCCTTTGGCCCTAGTTATTTCCTCCTCCCTATGTTAGGCGGTATCAGAGCTTGAGGTTCATCCTTGTGGAGATTGGATTGTGTAGAATCCTAAGTGAATTTGGTTGTGGTGTAGCAGATTTGAGGATTTAACCTATAACTTGTAGAGGGTTACAATCTTGCAGGAACTTAATTTGTAAAAATGGTTCAAGGTAGAGGAAATGTTGATAATGTAATATTGGATACATTGAGCTAGATTGCAGCCAGATTAGATGTTGTAGAGACCATCTAGAGGAGAGGAGCACATCTTGATGATGTAAGTGATGATGAAATAGTAGCACCAAACCCTAATCCAGAACCTGGAGAAGATCAAGATGAGGCAAGGTTTTTAAGGGTATTGTCTAGGGAAAATTCAAAGCCTATTGTAGAAGTTACCAATGCTATGTTGGATTGGATCTCTAAAATGGAGAATTTCTTTGACTATGAAAACACTACTAATAATAAGAGGGTGAAGATTGTACATACTAGATTGAAGGGTCATGCCTCACTGTGGTGGGAGCATTTACAAATTGATAGAAAAAGGAGAGGAAAGGAGAAGATCAAAACTTGGGTGAAGATGGTAAACAAAGTGAAGAACAAATTCCTTCCTATTGATTACCAAGTTAGCTTGTTGAGAAAGATGCAAAATTTGAGACATGACTATGAAGGAGTATATTGAGGAATTCTATAGATTGGACATTAGATCTGGACATGTGGATGATGATGATGAGACAATTGCAAGGTACATAAATGGATTGAGATTTGGAATTCAAGATGAGAGAAGTTTTGTAAAATTAAAAAGTGTGGAAGAAGTATATGGTCAATATGCCTTGAAAGCTGAGGAGATCTTGACAAAGAAGCATGAAAAAATACAAAGAAGTAGAGGTGGTAGATTCAAGAGAGGTAGAGGTAGATCTTATGGAGAAGGTGATAGATCTAAAAATTCTATGCAAGATAAGGGAAAATTTGAATAGAAGGATGATGAAAAAGACAAGACTGATTGGAAATGAGGTAATTCTTATTGAGGAGGTACTAGTTCTTACTGAGGAGGAGCTAATTCTTATTCTAGAGGTGGATTTCATGGTAATTATTTCAGATGTGGTAAAGAAGGGCATAGATCCTTTGAATGTAAATCCTCTAAGAATGGGCAAGGTAAAAAAAATGTTGTGATTCAAGGAGACATTGAGGGTTCACCAAGTGGACCTGAGGCTAGAGAAAATCTTATGGTGAGAAGAACCTTATGTAATAAAGGAAGTGATGAGAAACCTATCCTAAGGAGATGTCTTTTCAGAACTAGATGTAAGATGGATAGAAAATGCTGCAAGATAATCATTGATAGTGGAAGTTCAAAAAATTTTGCATCAAAAGAGCTAGTTACAACATCATAGTTGCAGAGGCTGAAGCATCCTAAACCCTATCATGTTTCATGGATCAAGGATGAGCATAAGATATTGGTAAGAGAGCAGTGTATTGTGAAGTTCATGATTAGACATTACTTTGATGAATTTTTGTGTGATATTATGCCTATGGATTATTGTCATATTCTATTGGGTAGACCTTGGAAATATGATAGATATGCTATACATGATGGAAGATTGAATCAATATACTCTTTGGGTGAATGGAAAAAAAGAAAATATTGTTACCTTTGATTGAAAGTCTAGATGAGGTTAATTTTAATACTATGAAAATTTTCATAGTTAATGGAAAATAGTTTTAAAAGGAAATGAAGAAGAATAAAGTTTATTTTTCTATAATTCTAAGGAGACCGAGTTGTACCAATAGCAATCGAGTGCTAGAAAATAGTGTTAACTGAGTGCCAATCAGTGGTGATCAAGTGATAGCAAAAATTGGTAGTATTGGCTAAGTACCAATAACAATTGAAAATTTTCTAAATGAGTATAAAGATATTGTTGTAGAGGATATACCTGATGGTTTACCACCAGTAAGAAGTATAAGTCATTGTATGGATCTGATTCCTGGAGCTAGTTTTTTGAATAAAGCACCATATAGATTGACACCTACAGAGAATGAGGAACTTAACAGACAAGTGCATGAGTTGTTGTAGAAAGGTTTGATCAGAGAAATTTGAAGTCCATGTGCTATGCTTATCATATTAGCACCGAAAAAGAATGGAGAATGGAGAATGTGTGTTGATTCCAAAGCTATTAACAAGATCACAGTGAGATATAGGTTTCCTATGCTGATGATGGATGACATAATGTATTGTTTGAGTGGAGAAAAATATTTTACCAAGATTGATTTAAAGAGTGGCTATCATCATATCAAAATTAGAGAAGCTGATGAGTGGAAGACTACTTTTAAGAGAAATGATGGTTTGTATGAATGGTTGGTTATGCCTTTTGGTTTGACTAATGCACCTAGTCCTTTCATGAGGTTAATGAATGAAGTTCATAAAAGATTCTTGGGTAAGTTTGTGATTATTTATTTGGATGACATTTTGATATTTAGTAAGACTAAGGAAGAATATATTGAGCATGTTAGATAAGTATTGCAGAGATTGAAAGAGGAGAAGTTGATGATTAATCTAAAGAAGTGTTCTTTTATGGAAGAGGATATTGTGTATTTGGGATTTTTGATTTTAGTTGAAGGTTTGAACATGGATCCTAAGAACATTAAAGCAATTTTGGAATGGCCTACACTTGAGAATGTGGGAAAGGTAAGATCATTTCATAGTTTGGCTAGTTTTTATAAAAAAATCATAAGAAATTTTAGTTCTATTTGTAATTTTATGACTAAGACAATGAGAGGAGATAAAAAGGAATTTGAGTGGACACATGGAGCTGATAATAGTTTTGAGACATTTGAAACAAAAAGGTTGCTAACTTGCTTGTATTGGCTTTGCCTGATTTCAATAAGGTATTACAAGTTGAATGTGATGCAAGTGGTAGTGCAATAGGAGCTATATTGAGTCAAGAAGGTAAACCTATTTCTTTCTTTAGTGAGAAGTTGAATGATGCTAAAAGGAAATATTCTATGTATGATCAATATTTTTATGCTATTGTTCAAGTCTTGAAGAAGTGGAGACATTATTTAATTCCTAAGGAGTTTGTGTTATACATTGATCATAAATCCTTACAGTACTTAGGAAGTCAACATAAATTGAATTAGAGACATATGAAGTGGGTTGAATATTTGTAGAGTTTCACATTTTTTATCAAGCATAAGAATGGAGTCACTAATAGAGTTACTGATGTATTGAGAAATAGACATTCTTTATTGATAGAGATGAAGGTTGAAGTTCTTCATTTTGATGAAATGAAAGAGTTGTATGATACTAATCTTGATTTTTTTGAGGTGTGGAGAGAGTGCAGAGCACCAAATCTAATAGATTACATAAGTAAGTATGATTAATATTTCATTCAAGAAGGTATTTTATTCAAAGGAATTTAGTTGTATATCCCTAGAAGTTCCATGAGAGTTAATTTAAGTAAAGAAAAGTATAGTGGTGGATTGGCTGGACATTTTGGAATTGATAAGACATTGAGTTTGCTGAAGGATAAGTAATATTGGTCACAAATGTATAAGGATGTTTAGAATTTTGTAAGGAGTTGTAGAGTTTATCAAGTTACAAAAGGAGTAAGTCAAAATACTAGTTTGTACACACTTATTAATATTCCTAAGAAACCTTGGAGTGAAATTAGTATGGATTTTATTCTTGGATTTCCTAAAGCAGTGAAGGGGTATGATTCTATATTTGTTATTGTGTATAGATTTTCTAAGAGGGATCATTTCATACCATGTAAGAAGACATTAGATGCTAAGCATTTTGCTAAAATTTTCTTCAAAGAGATTGTGAGATTGCATGGATTACCAAGAAGTACTATTTCTGATAGAGACAGTAAGTTTGTTGGTTATTTTTGGAAGACTTTGTGGAAGAAGATGGGTATTGAGTTGAAGTTTAGTTCTACGTCCCATCCATAAATAGATGGATAGACAAAGGTTGTGAATATAAGCTTGGGTAACTTATTGAGATTTTTAGTTGGAGATAAGCCAAGTAATTGGGAGATGGTATTGGCACAAGATGAGTTTGCATATAATAATTATGTGAATAGAAGTACTAGGAAAACACCTTTTGAGATTGTTACAGGAATGTAGCTTAGAGGAGTATCATATTTAAGGGATGTTTCTAGTGAAGAAAAAAGAAGTGCCACAAAGGACGAATTTGCTAATTTTATGAAGTCTTTGCATAAAGAAGTAAATTGAGGATGGAACAAAATAATTAGAAGTATAAGGAGAATGCCGATAAGTCTAGAAGACATCATGTTTTTTAAGTTGGTGATGAGGTGATGGTTGATTTGAAGAAAGGAAGATTTCCCATTAGAACATATAGTAAGCAGAAGATGAAGAAGTTTGGACCTTGTAAGATCTTGAGGAAGTTTGACAGTGGTAATGCTTATGAAATTGAGTTACCTGATGACATGGATATATCTCCTATATTCAATGTTGCTAATTTGTATAAGTATCATGAGTCAAATGATGAAGTTTCTGCATCAGATCATTATTCTAAGAAGTAGATTAAAGAAGTTGAACAGATATTGGATCAGAGAGTTGGCAAGAGCACAAGAGGAAAATATTACTATGAATACTTGGTGAAGTAGAAGAATAGACCTATTGAAGATGCTACATGGATTTATCAATTTGATTTGGATTTAGCTCAAGTTGTGACACTTGCATGATTCAAGAGAATCATTTCTTTCTACTCTAGTTGTCTGATGTAGGAGCATCCTAGGCTACACTGCTATCCTATATGTTTTTAGTTTTCTTAGTTTCTATCAAGTTACAATGACTTGCATTATTGGGTTCTTAGCTGTTTCCAAGCTTCTTGGTTAATGCTGAGTTCACAATGGTTGTCGAGTTCATAGTAGTTTTTGAGTTCCTTTGGTTGCTGTGTTTGCAATATTTTTTGAGTACCTTTAGTTGCCAAGTTCCTACAGTTGTCATGTTCCTATGGTTGCCGAATTCATTTGGATGCTGAGTCATCTATGTGTGGTTTCCTGTTGAGGCTAATCTTTGCATTTAATTTTATGTTAGATATCTATTGTAGGTTGACTTGTGGTTGTGCATGTATTTAAGGAGTCTTAGGTAGAGTCTTGAGGGAGATTAGAGAGGTGGAGATGTGTAGTTTTATCTTTGGGAGTTGAATTCAAATTCAAATACTGGCCATAACCCAGAAGGCCTTACAATTGGGCATGTAATTGATCTGTTGATGAAGATATTAAGGCATTTTCTTCCTCTATATCACAAGTTGTGTCTTTGGTGATTATTTTCACTGTGTTTACTCTAGTAGGTGACTGGGATAACTAGGTGAGCCTTTGGCCCTAGTTATTTCCTCCCCCCTCTGTCAATTATCAAGGTTTTTTTGATCCTATTCCTAAGATTTTTTTTTTTTTTTTTTTCTATTTCTTTAACCTAGTTTTTGAACTTATTCTTTGCACAACAAGTTGAATTTGGACTAGCTTAGTGGCCAACACTTCGAGCTCTTTTTATTACCTGCAAGACTAGTGGTAAATATAATATTAGCATTGGGGGAATAAGGGGGTTCTTAAACTAAATATTTGGGTCAAGGTAGAGGTGTGTCCCCGTCCTTTTATCTTGAAGCTAGGTTTTATTGTGTTTAATAACACTAATAGTCCTCTTCACTATGTCATCCTTCTCTTAATCTAAACAATCAATGAGAGGTAAGAGAAGTTCTTTTTGTTTTCTATACTTAGGTTCAACAATCTTTGAATTATTTTCTTAAAATCCCTTGGTGTTTATTTTCAACTAAAAAGAAGTAAAAAGAAGAGACTTGTGGCAAAAAACAACTTGGAGTTATCTCTCCTTTGAGCTTATCTTTCATTCAAACAATCCTCTCAATAATCCTTTGAATGAGGTAAAGGTGTGAATTGATCTCTGACCTCCAAAACATTCCTAGCAAACTCTTTATTGTCAAAATATTTCCTAACATGATAAGAATTGAAAGTAAAAGGAAAAAAACTACTCTTGATACTAATAGAACACTCTAGGTTCTTGCATGAAAATTTTCCTATCTTTATAGGTAATAGACTATCCCATTTGTCTTCAGGTAGGAATCTCTTCATTACAACAACAAGTTGGCCCAAAATTTCTACCAAAATAAAGAAATCCAATGTAGACCTGGGTAATCTTAAGGAATCTTAATAAAAACCACCTATCCTAAGATATGTGAACCTGGGGAATTGGATGAACAAACTATCAAAAACTTGTTCAATTGTAGGGTTTCCAATGAGACTCTTTCCTCAGCCTTGGCCGCTAGTTCAAAACATAGTTTACATAGGAAACCTCATGAACCTTTCTATAAAATTCTTTGTAGTGAAGGACAATAATTGTATGTAAGGATATCATTATTCCAAGGTTAATAAGGTAGAAGGTGAGATCCTAGGTATATGCCAAACAATAAATAAGGTAGGAAGACAAAGAAATCATTTTTAGTGGTTTGAGTTAATTTCAAATGTTCCCTCATTGAACCTATTGAAAATAATTATTCAATTATTTGTTGTCTTGATTTTACACAAAATGTCAAGCCTTACCAAGTAGTCAATGTTAGCTGAGCTCACTTAGGCATTGAAGATAATATCTTATGTATACTGAGCATTCGTGTTATAACCAAGTTTAGAGCTAGTATTTATCAAGCTCACTCGGGCATCAAAGGCAGATGCTATGGTGACTAATTTTACTTGGTTGCTAAAGGAAAGTAAGCATGAAACTTGTGTTGACCAAGTTCACTTAGTTACCAAAGGATAGTTAGCATGAAGTCAGTATTGATTGAGTTGGATCAATTAACAAAGGGATTTCCTATGTTTACCAAGTACTCAATTTTGTATTAGCTGACTGTTAGCATATTAAGTATAATATATTTATTGGTTAATGCTAGCTGACTTAAGGGATGACAATTGTTTGATTCAAAGTGTATTTCAACTTGACAAGGTAAATCATATAAGTATCAGGTCAAGTTGAGGATTGAAGTATGGAATTGAAGAAGATGAATTAAGGAAGTAAATTGGAAGTATATCTACAAGAGAACAATGTATTGAGTTGACAAAGCTACTAAGAACATTCTAATAGAGGAGCATCAAGTAATCAAGCCAGAATAGAGATTTGAATCAACAAAGATAGTTGCATCAAAAATTAGGTGAAGTCATTGTTACTCTCTAATAATTATAGCAATGAATCAAATATCCTAATAGAGTTAGCTTAACAACTATTTGGAAAATCCTCTAACAAGGTGGCATTTCTAGAGTGAAGTGTCTAAAGACCTATAACAAGGCCACTCCTAAAAGGGTAAACTAAATCCTCTAAAAGGGTCACACCTATTAGTGTGTTTTCTAACCTTTAACAGGGCTGGCTCCTAAAAGGGCTCACTTCAAAGGAGTGAAAATCAATAATTAGTTGCAATTGGTGGTTTTTCCAAATTGGGTTTATAAGTAAAACCTTGGTGTCTCATGTGTACATGTTATTTGCTTTATGCTTATGTAACTAAGTTAATTAAGGTTAATCACATTTAATATCTTAAGATTTGCATATTCAGTTTTAACTGATTTTTCAACAAGGATTTTTTTTAAAGTTGTATTGACATCTTAAGGGACTTTTATTTGTTCTTGTGGTAATTGATTGACCCCTCCCCTTTTATTTACTCCTTTACATTTCCAAAAACTGGTATCAGAGTGTTTGGTGCTTGTAGATAAGGTTTCAAGGACTTAAGCTAAAGATCAAGATCCCTTATAGAAGGGAAATTCCTAAGTTGAATAGAGATAACTTCCAAGCATGGTAGGACCTAATGAAGCTACATTTGGAAACCATTGAAGACTCAAGCCTAAAGTACCTAGAGAACAAGTATGTTGCACCTATTAGAACTTTGATTGTGGAACGAATTTCATAAAAGAAGAATCACAACATAATGATGATTGACATTGCCTCTACACTCAATTATGTTGAATTTGATGAAGTCAAAGATTGTCCTACTACTCATGAAATGTGGATCAAGCTAAAATATATCTATGGAGGACATGAAAATTTGAGAAGAGTTAAGGAAGAACGTCTAAGAGGTCAGTTTGATCAAATGAAGATGAGAGAGGATGAAAACATTGAAAAATATAGTAAAAGAATCAAAGCAAGTGTGAGTTCAATCAGAGCCTTAGAAGAGAAAATAGATGATGTGACAGTGGTCAACAAGGTACTCAAAACTCTTCTTCTTATTTATGCAATTAGAGTTTCAGCAACTCAAGAAATGAGATATAATCCCAAAAATGGTATAAATTTGGGTGCACTAGTGGGAAGGTTGACAACCTTTGAGATATATAACTTTGATAACTATGTTCCTAACTCTAGTAGGATGGAGCCTTCATTTCAAGATAAACTATCACTCAAAAAGAAAGGTGGAAAATATTAAGGATAATAGTCTAACAATGAAGATGAAGGGATTCTAATAATGACCTTGAAACCATTGAAGCCCTACTTGCAAGAAGATTCCATATAGGTAAAGGAAACTACAAAGGTAAAATGGCCCTAATCTATTTCTCTTGTGAAGAAGTTTGTCACATTGTTGCAAGGTGTCCAAACAAAGAAAACAAAGAAGAAAAGAAGTACATCAAGTACAAAGGCAAGAAAAATTTCAAAAGCTACGAAGATAACAAGGATAAAGGTAAGAAGTATTGTTACATGGTTAAAGGCTCTGATAGCAGTGATGATGATGAAATGGTTTATATTTCTATTAAAGATGAATCAGATGATGAAAATGATAAGATGGCCCTCATTTCCCATATTAGCAAAAATGACACATGGATCATAGATAGTGGTTATTCTCACCACATGACTAATGATAAAAAAAAATTTGAGCACTTGGAACACTATGATGGTGTAAGTGTCATATTTGGAAATGATGAACCATGTTATGTAAAAGGAAAAGGTTTCATTAAATTAACTAATGAACTCAGATGTGACAATGCATATTGGGTTAAAGGACTAAAACACAATCTACTTAGTGTGGCACAATTGAAAAAAATTAGATTTAGGGTAGAATTCATGAATGGAAAGGCCAAGTTGTTGGATGGGAAATGAAATTTGGGTGGGACTGGAAATCAAACAAAAGGTAATATATTCTATCTAGATCTAACTAAAAGTTCATGTTTCCTAGATCAAGTAAAGGAAAGTTGGTTGTGACATAAAAGATTGTGTTACGTGAATTTTGATAACTTGGTCAACATAAGAAAAAAAAAAGAGTTAGAGGCATTCCAAGCCTAAAGAAACCTAATATGGGCAGGTGCAAGAATTGTCAACTTGGGAAGATGGGAAAGACAAGCTTCAAAACTAAGAATTATCATTTTGAAGAAGTCCTTGAGCTGGTTCATATAGATCTTTGTGGACCTATTGGCATAGAAAGATAATGTGGAGATAAGTACTTTATATTATTTGTTGATGATTATTCTTGGATGATGACACTAATGTACTTGAAAGGAAAATTTGAAGCCTTTCAAAAATTCAAGTGGTATCTGGCTAGAGTGGAAAATTAAATAAGAAAGAAACTAAAATGTCTACGGTCAGACAAAGGAGAAGAATTCTTCTTATATGAATTCATTGAATTTTTCAATGAAAGAGGAATAAAAAGATAGGTATCTGCGCCTAGTACAACTCAATAGAATGACATAGCAAAAGGAAGAAATAGATCCATTATGGATTGTGTAAGGACACTGATGATAGAGAAAAAGGTTGCAATCAAATACTAGAAGGAGGTAATTAGTACATCAATTCATACCTTGAATAGAGTTCAACTGAAGAAAAATTCAAATCAAACTCCTTATGAATTATGGTATGGCTATAAACCTAATGTCTATTATTTCAAAGTATTTGAAAGAAAATTTTATATGTTAAAAGAGACAAAGAAAGGGATATTTGATGTGAAAAGTGATGAAGGCATATTCCTAGGATACTCCAACAAAAACAATGCATCCAAATGTCTAAATCTTACTATTCACAAGGTTATAGAAAGTGCACATGTAAAAATTGATGAGTTTGTATAAAAGAGTGAAGAACAAAGCAACAAAGAACCTAAAAACTACAAAAAATTTGTCTTCTATGAACTTGATGCATTACCTAAAGTTCAAGAAAATGTAATTGGAAATCAACAACCTTTACTACCTGAGTCCCCTAAATCTCTAATTCAACCCAACTTGTAGCTAGTGCAACCCAAGTCATAGTTTGAGGGCCCTAAATCTCATTCTAAAGGACCCAAGTTTCAGATAGTGGAAATTGAGTCACAGTTTGAAGGACTTGAGTCACAGATGGTGGGACCCAAGCATGATTCAGAATATCATTTTGAGCATGGTGAACCGAGTGAATCTAGAAATAAGGAACCTATACTTACTAGATATTTTAGGAGACATCAATCTCTCCCTTTACCTTGTTAGAGGATTTGACAGATGCACTTGTTAGAATGAACTGGTAGTTGATCTATGCTCTACAACTCTGTTTGTTGAATGATATTCCTTTGATGTAGAATGATCACCTTAATGTGATGGATGGGACTTTTCTTTTCCTTATTTTTTTTGTAGCCTTGTGTCTTCTAATTCACACTCATACTTATTCTTCTTACTTATTACACACTCAATTGGATATGACAAGATATCTTACATTTATATCAACTCAAATAATTACTTCTAGAGTCGGCTACAATACCACATTTGATAATCTTTACAAAGTCAGCTCAATTTTGATACTCAGGTTTTGAAGACCACTTGGGTGATATATTGACACTCGAAAACATAGTGAACTTGACAAGCTCTGGCACTCAATTGACACTAGTTCTTGATCCACATTGATCACTCAAAAGTAGGTTTGAACTCAGTTAACATTGATGACTCGACAAATACTATAGAACTCGGTTGAGACTGTAGAACTTGGTTGACATTGCAGCGTAGTCAACACTACTTTAGCTCTACTTGGTTAACATGACTAGCTCAGTTAACACTGTCTCTCTACTCTTCTCAGTTAACACATACTTACTACTTGGTTAACACTACAACAACTTTATTTACACTATGAAGTTAGGGTGACATTGCAACAACTTAATTTACAATGTGAAGCTCAATAAAACTGTAACCAACTAGATGACTAAGTGTTTTGCCACTAATTGAAAAATGGTTTTGACCATTAGGTCAACAATCTCCCCCTTTGACATTAGTTTAAAACACACTTATCATACCAAAATTTTTTGAATGCTAAAAAATGATAAGTCAAAACTTCCCCTATCAATGTACTTGGGTCTATAGCTCAATTTTGATTGCTGTGTTGATACTCGGTTGATACTAACTCTATTTTCTATTTTTCAAAATTGTTTTTGTAGCTTTCTTGCTTTGCTATATACATAGATTCCTTCTATACAACTATATTTCCCCCTTATATCTATATTTCTCCCTTTTTGTATGATATAACTACATTTCCCCTTTTTTGACACAAATGCCAAACAAAATACATATTTACAAGGTAATACTAAAATGTGAGAGGAAATCACTATATACCTTCAAAATTAGAGACATGGTTTTGTCCCAATTTTCTTGCAAAACTTTTGAAGTATGCAAAGCTATCTGAACTTCAACTGATAACTCCATCATATGATCAACAATAGAAAAGTTGTTATCACAGATTAATGTCTTTGCACGAACAATATGTTTATGCATTATATCCATGTTTGTAATTATCAAACTCTAAATGTATGATAGTGTATCCTTGATTCTTGCTTCTTCTCTTAATAACTCTTCCTATAATTCTATCAAATATGTAATCTTAATGAAATGTGTTGAGCTGGTGGTAGGGTCAAGTGACAACTGGTTTGCACTTTCTTTTAGATCAATGTCAATTTTTGACGACTTGTCCTTGATTTCCTTAGTAAAGTTTGTAGTATCACTTAATTTTACAAACAAGGAAACAACATTATCTATAGTTCTCTCAATAGAGATAAGAATAGTGGCTAGTTCCACTTGATCAATGGCATCCTTCTAACCACACATTCCAAAAATTTGTTATCAAATTTTCTCTTTGCCCTCTGTAGTAATTTCTCTTGTCCATTCAAATATTCATTGAAATTTTGAACTATGTCAAAAATTTGATCCAAAATAGGCTTCTTTTCATTAATTTCAATATTAAATTCATCAAAAAATATACCTTTGATGTCTTCCAACACTTGATTTCTTTTCTTGTTTTTTGCTCTCAGTTTCTGCTATTTGGCCCTTTTCTTCCAAAGTTCTCCAAGAGTGTCCATTGGATTAGGAGTGAAATTGGAGTGATATTGGAGAGATCCCAATCTAGAATTGCTATGTCTTCTTCTAGATCAATTTCATCATTGGAAACTGCTATCTCTTTTCCTTTTTCCTTAGGTGAAGGAATGATTTCCTTACCTTTACTCAAATCCTTAGTTATTAGTTGAGGCTTGACTTCAACTATCATTAAACTTACTATACAATCACTTGCAACAAAAGCAACATTACTTATTTGAGAAACAACAACAATAGTAGGAGTACTTACAATGCCTTTTTGTTACTCAGTCGAACTTGGTGTTATGATGAGTGGATCCTTTTTCTCAATACATGGAGTAGTGATAATGGTACCCATCTGCATACTCGGTAAGACAACTCCAAAAATCAATTGAGTGCTAGGTTGAACAATGTTTAAGTCAATTGTCTATGACTCAATTGCAACCTTCTCTAAGCTAGATACCACTAAGGCTTTTCTTAGAGAGTTAGGGAGGGAGGCCATTACCTCTGCTACAATCTTTTCTAGATCAAAATCTTCAATGTTCTAAATCTTAGGTAGATCTTCACTGATTGTTTGATCATCTTGTTCCTCTTCATCATCATCCACATCATCTACTTGCAAAACTTCCTTAGTGGGCTTTATAACATTCAATCCATAAATGTTCTTCCATGCATTGTTATTAGATTGTACAATAGATTCAACATCATTTGACAAAATTAGAAATGCATTGAACTTAGGAGATAATTGTTGTTCATGCTTTTTCAATGCTTCCTTCACTTCCCTGTCTACAAGATTTGGTATAACCTTCCTCATGGTTTGTTCACAGATATCCTTGGTAAATATTACTGCATTATCCTAGTAATGTGCTACTTCCTTAAGTAGATTGTTAGGGACTTGTCCTCCTAGTTCACTCAGAGAGTTTTTCCATTTAGCCATCTTTTCCACTAATAAGGCTTCTTCTATTTGCATCTTCTCTTCTTTACTTCTTGTTTCATACTTAAGAAATTTGAAGTCTTCCATACCTCCACCTAATATGATTTTTTTCAATCTCTCTTCAAAGGTATAGGTTGACCTTTTGAATGTTACCTACTTCTTTTCTTCTTCATCTTGAATTATGAGCTTCTTCCTTGACTTGGTGGGTCTTTTGGTGAAAAAGGCAAGTGAGGACCTTGTAGCTCTTTTTTTATTACTTTCCCCTTTTTCTTAGGAGGTTCTTGTTCTTGTTCTTTTTCCTCCTCTTCTTATTTTTCTTCAATATCATCACCCTTACTTTTTATGAGCAGAAGAGGGGAACTAGGTTTCACATTCTCCTTTTGAATCTTTTCCACCTTCTTCCTTCCTCTCTTCAGAATATGAGAATCTTGATTTCAAGAGAAATCCTAGTTTTTGCCTCTTAATATGTTCCAAAAATAAGGTGCTTTAGGGTCCATAGGATCATTGACAAGAGCCTCAATGATTTTCTTAGTATCATCAATATTTACCTCATAGCCAAGAGGTCTTATCCATGTAACTCTAGGTCTAACTACCTTAATGTGTACCTTGTCATAGTCTACAAGGAAACATATGTCTTGTTCATAATCATCCACTAGTTGCTTAGGTATTCTAAACCTACTCTGTATCCTTTCCTTGAAGGTTTTAAAATATGTGTGCATGATACCCTCAAAACTGTCTCCCATTTCAGCTATAAATTCATTGATTTGATATAAGATGGGTCTGTCCTTCTTCCATACTAAATTTACCTTGGAAGCAAAAAAATTATGAACATAAAAGAATAAAAATCTCAAAAGAGAACCAAACTTAAAAAGATTTTTCTTGGATGCTTGGATGCTCTCCATGTTCTTACTCAACTGGTTCAACTGCAACTTGGTAAGGTCAAAAGATAGGTTGTTCTTGACTACCTTGAAAGCCAAGTCCACAACTTCACATGGGACACTATTTAGTTAGTTGGAACTATATATCTTATGTGCAATTACCTGAATTTTGAACTTAATATCCATGTCAATGACACCATTTAGCATCATTCTTCTGCCATCCCACTCAACAAGAGTCTTCTTTTCCAGTTCAACCCAACCTAGGGTTTTGTCATTCTAGGTCTATCAAGCATTGGGAACTTGGTTACCCTTTGAATTATTTTCTTTGTGATTTGGATGGGTTGGCCAAGCCAGAATTACATGTCATGAACACAACTTAGGATAAGCCTAATCCACTTAATTTAGAAATACCTTGGCATATACAAAATGTGGGTTGAACCCTTCACTTTCAGGTGTTTATGCTTGGGTTTTAGGTTAGGTCCACATACAATGTGTCATACGCTTGATTTAGCTCTAGTTTGCCCAATTCTTGAATTGAATAGTGATGAAATGATCTAATATCATGTATTAATAATACCTTTGGAGGAATCTAAGAGTACACACTGACTGGGTCCAATTGCTCTGCAATTGCAGGAAAAAGCTTGAATTTTGGGACTTCACGCTCAATGTTCCTTACCAACATCTCAAAAGAATTCTTGACTTTGCTACTGGATGAGGATGTCATAGTGTTTAGTGATGGAAGGATAAACTTTGACAAGTTTGCTCTAAATTTCTTAGGGCTTCAGGATTGCTCTGCTCTTTATGCTCTAAAATTTACGATAAAAAATGAAACCTTTTGATTCTTCCTTTTAATCAAAATCATGTCTTTAAGTCACCATAAATGCATCATAATATGGACAACTCAGTGACAACCTATTAAAATTGGTAGGCATGAGATGCTTGGCTAAGTCTTGAACTTGATAGATACTTTCAATCTTCAACTCGGTAAGTATAAGCTTAGTTATGTCTCAAAATTGATATACGCCATCTAAACTCAATGAGAACTCTGAACCTAGTTAGGTCATGTAACCTAGCCTTACTTGGTAAGGTCATGCAACCTGACTTTTCTTGGTAAGGTTATGCAACCTGACCTTGCTTGGTTAGGTCTAAGATGCTCAAATCAAACTATCATTCAACTCGATGACCCCAATGCATTTGAAATACTGATTTGGATCTTCTTGCTTGTTGACCTAAGCTAATATAGGATTTTTCTTGTGAATCATAGTTCTAGCGATCTTCCAAGGATAATTAGTTTGAAATGGTCAAACTACCCAACTCATTGACTTAGGTGTCAACATTTTTAGGACTTTGACTTGTATTTTGTAGAGATTTCCTTATCCATTGCTGCCTCATTTACTTTTGATATTTCAACCTTTGATTTCTTTTCATCTCAAATGTAGCTCGATTCATATAATTTCTAGCTAGATGACCAAGTTCTTTGCATGCAAAACATCTCTTTATAGGGTCTCTCTTTCTCATGTGAGTTCTTATGCAATTTTCTCCAATGTGTCCATACTCACCAGACAAGTGACATCTATACCATGTGTTACAATCCCAACTAGAAATAGCTTTGACAATTTGTTATGTTAGATTCCATCTTTTGGTTTTGCATTTTGAAGATTTGTGCCCTTGATTGTTTCATTTGAAACATTTTCCTTCAAACTTGGTTTCCTCTATGCATTCACTTGCTCTACATCCTTATTTGTTATAACTATAACATTTTC
This sequence comes from Cupressus sempervirens, assembly GCA_028749045.1. Lineage (NCBI taxonomy): Eukaryota > Viridiplantae > Streptophyta > Pinopsida > Cupressales > Cupressaceae > Cupressus > Cupressus sempervirens. Next base: position 427,445,996 of record CM053784.1, on the reverse strand, counting down.
CACTAAATTTTGATTTACCATTGCTCCAACATTTTTTTGATGTATGCCCTATCTTTCCACAATGATTACATGTAGGCCTTTTATTCTTCTAAGCTCCTTGTTGTGATGATTCACCTTCATCTGTATAGCCTAATCCATCTTTTCCTTTATATCTAAATTGAGATTATTCATTCAATTGGTTCATGCTTTCTTGAGATTTAATCATCCTTTCATTGGTTTTCCTTTCTATGATGAGATCATTCTATAATCTTTGATTATCTGTCCTCAATTTGATAAGTTCTTAATTTGCACAATTGAGTTGATTCATCAAATCTTCTTGCTAAAGAGATTGGTGATGAATTTCATTATCCTTTTCTTCTATCTTTTCAGTTAGCAATCTTTTCTCTTTATTTTCCATGTCCTTTTGTTCCATGTTTTCACACATTCTGATTGACTAAATTTCTTGCTCTCTCTTCAATTTTCTAACTTCTACATGTAGAGTGAGATTTTTTTCAAGTAAATATTTGATTCTTGCATCAACTTCATCTAAAATTCTATCTTGGCAAATGTCTTCAACTCTTTATTCTATGTAGAGATTGTCATTCATTTGTCCTGCTAGTTCTGTCCTTCTTTGCAAAGATTTAGAGAGTTTATCCTTCATTTTCTTGAATTTTTCCATAGCCATTTGTAGATCCAACTTTTCATTTTCAATAGCTTTCTCCAATCTGTACACTTCCATTGCCTATGATCTTTTCTCAAGCTGCTAAACTTTTGATGTGAGAACCAAAGGCTTTGATACCAATTGTTGGAAATGTAGAATAGACTAGGTGACTGAGAGGGGAGGGGTGAATCAAGAACCAATAAAACTTTTACTTTAATTCACCAATTAATCCTTTACAAACTAATCTGATCTAATTGTATGCATGAAAGATTGAAATCAATAAAACATTCATAAAATTTGACACAATAATTGGTAACCTAGAAACCTTCTAAATAGAAAGTAAAACTAGGGTGGGGATGATACCCACAAGCTTTAGTATTACAGTATAAAGTTGGCCAATTAAGGCTTACAATTGATCACTTTTGGTGATCTACGTTGTTAGAAGCAATAAGGACTGTTAGATCTAGGAGAAATTTTTTATCCATAATTAATGCCTTCTTCTTGAACATAACCTTTTCATACTAGCCTTTCTTTATTCCTTGATACTTCTCCATTTTCAATCAACTTGTTTTTGAATACCCATTTTGTGCCAATTACATTTTTGTCCTTGGGTCTCAGAACAAGAGTTCAAGTTTTTCTCCTTCAATTTGTTCAATCTCTTCATTCATTGCCTCGATCCAACTTTCATTGTCTAATGCATCTTTAATAGTTCTAGGTTCAAACTTGATAAGAAAACATGTACCTTTTAGTTTGTTTCTTGTCATTGTGCCTTTTGAATGATCTCCAATGATTTTCTTGGGTGCATGATGCCTTGTAAAAATCCTTTTGTGAGGAAATGAGTAAATAATTTTAAATGTCAATGTTTGGAGAGATTAAATTCTTTGTTAGCCTACAAATTCAACAAAAGAAGGATGACATCTACATCACTCAATCAAAGTACATCAAACAAATATTGAAGAAATTTGAAATGGAGAATTCTAGACTAGTTGGACCACCTATGTCTATTGGACATAAGATTTCCAAAAATGATGATTCTAAAGAGGTAGATTAGACTACATATAGATCAATGATTGGAAAACTTCAGTATATAGTACACACAAGACCTGATATTATATTAGCAGTTGTTATAGTGGTGAGATTTTTTGATAATCCAAAGGAAAATCATATGATGGCAATGAAAAAAATCACAATGTATCTAAAAGGTACTGAAGATTATGGTTTGTGGTATAAGAAAGGAGGCAACTTGGAATTGAAATCCTTCACTAATGCTGATTGGGCAAGAAGTATTGATGAGAGGAAGAACACTAGTGGTGGAACATTATCTCTTGGAAAGAGGCTAGTGTCTTGGACAAGAAAGAAGAAAAATTGCATTTCTCAATCTTAGCACATTGCAGTAAAATATCACTTTTTGCGAGAATTAGTGAAAGAAAAAGAGATGAGATTGTGATATGTGAATACAAAAGAAAAAATTGTAGACATATTCACAAACGATTACCTAAGGATGCATTTTTGTATCTAAGAGGTAAGCTAGGGGTCCTTCCCTTATCTAAAGCTCACTAAACAAAGATTAGTGATGTGTCAACCGAGCATTTGAAGATCAATTAGGTTGATCCAATAATGTTAGAGAAGACTGCATATGAATCAACACATCAGGTATATGGAAAATCCATTGATTGTTGTCTTTGGCATGAGATGTCAAAGAGGAAGAGCTTGATGTCATATCAAAATTTTTGTGTCATCAAGTAAGAGGGAGAGTCGACAGTCAGAGAAATCAAAGGAAATCATTCTAGAGAGAGAGACTGATGTCAGAGGGAGTTCTCATGAATGAGAATCAAAATCAAACTAAAGATGTTATCCTTAATTCTATTTTCTCTAAACTTTCATTGTACTATGACATGTTGTGTTGCCATCAACACTAAAGAGGGAGATATTTGAAAAAAAATATTTAATTGTGTGTTGTCTTTGATGTTACACAAAATGTCAAGCCTTACTAAGAAGTCAGTATTAGCCAAGCTCACTCAGGCATTAAAGATAGTTTCCTATGCATGTTGAGCATTCCAATTATAACCAAGTTTAGAGTTAGTATTTACCAAGTTCACTTGAGTATTGAAGGAAGATCCTATGTTGACTAAGTTTACTTAGTTACCAAAGGAAAGTTAGCATGAATCCTGTGTTGACTGAGTTCAGTCAGTTACCAAAGGATAGTCAGCATGAAGTTAGTATTTACTGAGTTGGGTTGGTTAACAAAGGGATTTCCTATGTTGACTGAGTACTCAATTGTGTATTAGCTGACTGCTAGTATATTGAGTCTAATATATTTATTGGTTAATGCTAGCTGACTTAAGGGATGATAAATGTTTGATTCAAAGTGTATTCAAGCCAACTTGATAAGGTAAATCATATAAGGTCAAGTTGAGGATTGAAGTATGGAATTGAAGAAGATGAATTAAGGAAGCAAATTGGAAGGATATCTGCAAGAGGACATAGTATGTGTTTTGACCAAGTTGCAAAGAAAATTTTGATCAAGGAGGATCAAGTAATAAAGCCAAAATAAAAATTTGAATCAACGAAGATAGTTGCATCAACAATTAGGTAAAGTCATTGTTACTCTCTAATAATTGTATTAGTGAATCAAAACTCGTAACATAGTTAGCTTAACAACTATTTGGAAAACTCTCTAACAAGGTAGCATTTCTAGATTGAAGCATTTGAAGACCTCTAAAAAGGCCACTCCTAATAGGGTTAACTAAATCCTCTAATAGGATCACACCTAATAGTGTGTTTTGTAACCTTTAACAAGGTTGGCTCTTAACAAGGCTCACTTCAAAATAGTGAAAAATAGCAACTAGTTGAAATTGGTGGTTTTCTCAAATTGGGTTTCCACGTAAAATCTTGGCATCTCATGTGTACATGTTATTTACTTTATGTTTTTGCAACTAAGTTAATTAAGGTTAATCACATTTAATATCTCAAGATATGCATATTTAGTGTTAACTGAGTTTTTAGCAAGGATTTGTTTTAAAGTTATGTTAACATCTTAAGGGACTTGGATTTGTTTTTGTGGTAACTAATTCACCCCTCCCCTCTTAGTTACTCCTTTACATTTCCAATAGAACCAACTATGATTTTAACCCAATCTAGATACTATTTTCCATCTAGTATGATGTCAATGACATGATACACCCAATCCTCAAACAAAAATACTTATGGTCAACCCTTGACTCTATGCAACAAAACTACAAAATCATGAATATAGGATTTCATATGATCTTTTTTTAGACTCTTTGGAAGTTATAAACCATCCTTGTAATACTTTTTGGTCTAATACCGAGCTATAATAGAGTGTGTAATGCCTTGCCTAGAGATCCTTGGAACAAGGATAAATATAAGCCAAGATAATTTTTTTTAAAAACAAGTATGGATGCACACAACATACAACATATGAGGATCATAAAGATTGCAATAGAAGACTAAAAAAACATCCAAACACCAACAGATATCCAAATGCCACTACTAATCAAAACAACTAACCATGGAAGGATACAAATGATTTTGAATTTGAAACATTCTAAAATCAAAATGCGATTCCAATGTATTCAAGAACACTATAGAGGGTAACCAAAACACCTCTAAAAAACTTTTGGTCGAACCAAAAAGTGCTTGCTATCCGCACACACAGGTTTTTTTCCAAGACCTAGGTGATACTTTAATTTAGCACTGTGTGATACTTTTCAACATTGTATGCCATTTCTAAAGGAGTGCAATACTTTTAGGGTCTAGGTGACACTTCTCCTAAAGCTGCACAATACTTCACCAGCATCATACAAGCTTTATCCAATGGGTGTGTGATACTTCAAAGTATCACACAATAGAGTTTTAATGGGTATGTGATACTTTCCAGCATTGCATGATTCTTCTTCTTTGGGTGTGTGATACTTTTATGTATTTCCCAATGCTGATGCATGGTTTCCCAAGAAAAGAAAAAAAAATACTCCAAGTAAAATAAGGGGATAAAACAAGAAGTCAAAACCTCTACAATGGGGAGTACTGGATCCATAGTCGAGGCATAGACACTCAAACAATCACTATGAGAAGGGAAATTGCATCTAACCATCTAACATAGCAATGAAGGGAAAGAACTCAAAGGAATGCTACAATGTACTAAAAAAACAAGCTAAGTATGTGGTTCCTCCCAACTGTAATAACATCATGAGACCTCAAAGGTCTAGCCATCTCCTGCATGTAATAGCCCGAACTACCTGTAATCACCTAAAAATGGTCATCTAGACTATTAGCCCCCTTCTCAGCATTTTGGCTAAATTAATTTAATCATTTACCTAGACCAAATTGCTAATAATCAATTTATTTGATTATAACCTATAGTTTGACTATGCTATCCTAAGTTCATTATTTGATTAAAAGAACATGTCCCCTTTTAATTAAATAAAAGACCCCATTCTTCTAACCCACTTAAAGAGCACACATAAAGTCCTTTTTCTATTTTACAATTAAAAGAAAAGGCTTGTGAGACTTTTTGTCTTATGTGACAAGTCAACTTATATTCTATTGGTTGACTTGTGTGTGCACATGGATCACTTCTATTTTCGAATTCAACCGTTGATCATCCACCATCTTCATCTTGATCTCCACCGTTCGTACATCTTTAAAAGGGAGAGAGCTTTCCCCCTCAAAGGATCGATCCTCATTTTGAATATTGTTATGCTGCAGGTTTTCTAACAGGTTTCTTTGGAGCTTTGTGGAGAACTTCTATTTCTTGTCTACATTCTCTCATCCATGGCATCATGGCATTCTAGCTTAGCTTAGCTTTCATTTTTACATGTAGCTTAATCTCACATAGCTTAATAATGGTATTGTAACACTCTCATCCATGCTTAGAATAGCTGCAATTTTCATAGTCATTCTAATTTAATCTTTAGTTGCATTGCATTCTTGAGGAACTCCTTGAGACATTTACATTCTTGCACCTTGTCTTTGGAACCTCCCATTGCATGGTTTACTAGCAAGAAGAGTATCTCTAAGGCTCATCTGAGAGCCTTTGAAATTGAAATACACTCTCTTGCACTCCGTGGATAAGGAGCTCTAAGCTGGCATCCGAACATTCCAACTCATGGAATCGTTTGGATAGAAGGGTTTAGAGTGTGACACATTCGAGTGTACATTTTTGGCGCCCACCGTGGGGCTTGAATCAAGTTTTTAGCTCCATTTGCTTTTATTTTTCATCTTTGTTTTTTTACAGCAGCATATTGGATCTAATCAAATGCTTTTGTAGAATTATCACTTTGGTTTTAAGGCCAACCCATAAGTAAATTGGTTTGAAGGCCAAAAACTTAGTTGGTTTAAAGATTTGATCATATCTTTTAAACCGCTTAGAGTTTGGTTCTAATTTTTTTTTTTCAAGTTGGATATATGCTCAAAATATCTCAGTCTGATTTTCAGAGCATTTAGATTTGATTTTCAGGAGTTATGAGTTTTTCTTTATTTTTCATAAAAAGCCATTTTTGATCGAAAATCAGCGAATTTTTTTTAAAAACTTATATTTTCAAAAAATTTTTAAAATTCTAATGGAGGTTCTTTCTTTGTATTTTGAATTTTGAGGTCGTATTAAAGATCAAAAACTCGATTTGATAAATTTGGCCTTTTTTGACAAAATTGATCTCTAGAGCGCAAATGAAGAGATTTTTTAAAATTTCTTGCATTTTTGGAAAGCTCTCTAATTTTTAATAGGGGTCTCTTCTTTTTATTTTCATTTTTGGATACAAAATCATAGTAAAAAAGTCCAATCTTGTTGACTAGGTCAAAATCAAAGAGTAAAAATGAGAGCATTTGTGATTAACTTGCACTTTCTTTGCATGCACTTGGTTGGAAGATAAATTGGATTTTTGAGGCAACTCACCACTTTTTATTGTATATTTTTATGTTATTTCATATTAACTTTTGGTGCTAACAAGTTGTGATTACAGGTTGCCATCCTTATGGGAAAAAAAATTGAAACATTGCATAAAAAGAACGCATGTCAAAGCTTCAAATGCACAAGGGTTACTAATGATTGTTTGCAGGGCTTCCCAATGCATAAAAACCAAATTTTGCTTATTCTTTACTTTTAAATGTGTGGCATATACTAGTTGTTTATTTTTAGGCATATTAAAACTTACAATTGGGATCTTTTGGTGATAGGAGTGTATGCTCTTCACCCTTGTGGTGAATCAGAAATCTTGACTTACCATTTGGTTTCAGGAGTAAGAGGCAACTGAATTTTCTTGATGTGTTTGGGAGAAAATGATTGGAATAGGAGAGTATGCTCTTCACCCTTGTGGTGAATCAAAAATCTTGACTTCCAAAAGTTGATCCACTCTTTGTGTAGTTTAGAATTCTTTAGAGGGCCTGCTCTCGGACAACCTGAGAGGGACAACCCAAGTGGGGACAAGCCGATTACCTGGCTCTTCCAACCCACTATAAACTCAAGGCTACCAAGGACACAAAACTTTGGTAGATTTAGTGTTTGTCTTCACCTAGTGTGATCGCTTATGGGATTTTGACCATAGGGAGATCACTAGGCAAGAATGCTTAAGGTACTCTTGTGATCATGAGATTGGTTACTCATCACAAGGTGAGGTGTCTCATAATTGGGAGAAAGAGGAACACTATGAACAGAAGCCCTATCTAAACACCCTAAGTTAGTAACTACCTTTTTTAGCTGCTCAACTTCTTGGTGCAAGGATCGATCCTAGTGGACTACCCAGATCACCCCAAGATTTTACACTCACCATATGTGTTCCCTTGGTTGTGCTTATGGCACTTCCATGAAAAAGCCAATATCTCTTGTGGGAAACCACTTGGTGTGAGGCAAACGGGCATCAAGTGTGGGCCAAGTTGTTGAGTAATGAACCATGAGTTCTAGGTAGATATTGCTTGATGTGTTCTCGAATGTGGTATACTTGTAGAAATCTTTTGAACATACACATGACGATAATTTTATAGATTTCTTTTAAGACCTCACATATGCTTGTATCATGCAAGGTTGCTTTGTCCCTTGCTTGATTGTTTGAAGACTACTCTATGTGTCACTATCTTGCTTGGAAATAAATTGCTTTTGAACATAGAACTTGCTATGCTATCAATTATTGTCAAACTTTGTCAACCAAGTCAAAGCATCATGTCTTAACATTTTTCTTGTGTTGCTTGCTAAGGGGAGTCTCATCATTTGATTTTTATTTTCTATGTCTCTAGTTCTTGAACATGCTTAAAGTGACTCTTTGGTCTTGGTGCTCTTGGTATTTTTGTCTTCATGGTCTATGTTTGCTTGCTAGTTATCTTTTTTTTTTAAATGGTTGCCTTGATTTCTTGACTACACTCTTGGGTTGGAGAGTTGTTCACTTGTCACCTTGCTTGCTCTTTCTATTTGGCTATTTGGGAATCTTGCCTAGCTATTGACTTGAGTCATTCATGTCGTAAGTTTCTTGGACATATTGTTTGACAAGTCACTTTAATCTCTCTCTACTATCTTGGCAAGTGAACACTCTACCTCCTATAGTTTCAACATCAAGTTATCCTCTAGGCTCTTTTATGCTTGGCTTTGCATCTAAAACTATGGGATCTAAACCTTGTGCTACCAAACTTCAACAAAATCTAGATGATCATGATATCATCCATGTCACTAAAGAGTTTCAAGATCTATATGTGCAATACAAAAAACTAGAAGAGACAAATGATCTTTCTTACCTTCATCTCTCTAAGCGCATGATAGAAATGAAGTCTAAACTTGAGAAAAGGTTGGAGGAGAAGATTGCATCATTACATGAATCTTCCTTAAGGTCTTTACATGCATGTGAGTCACCTTCTTTGAGGTCATCCTCTTCTTCTAGGTCAACATGCTCTACTTCAAGACATCAAATGTCTTCATCTTCTAGATCTAGAGACCTCTTTCGAGGACAAGAAAGTGATACCTACTTTGAGCCTATTCCAAAATTTCATGATGGACCTATCTTTGACCAAGATAATGATGAAGACATGAATGCATTCTATTCACTTAAGAAACAACAAGAAGATCCTAGACATACTTCTAATAGAACATTTTCTCCCTTGGAAGATTCTTATGATGACACTTTGCAAAAACTTCTTAGCAATAAGATCATGTTACCAAAGTCTAGCTCATATGGAAACCAATTCTTGGATATCTATTGTGCTTATCATCAACATAATGAGCATAGTACTTCAGATTGCATTGAGCTAAAACATAAAATCCAAGATCTTACTGATAATGGAATTATTGATACCTCTAATGATTCATGTGATGAGGATACTTTTCTTGAGCAAGATCATATTAATGATCCTATTTCTAGTGATGGTTTCCTTGATACTTCCACTTCTTCCAACACTCATGCATCTCCCAACACTTCAAAGCTTTCCAACATGCCTCCACCAAATAAAGAACCTAATGCTTTCCACATTGACTACATGTATCCTCAACGGCTACCTCTAAAAGAAACTCAAGGTAACCTTCACTTGGCAGCAAACCTTTTCCATGCTACTAATCCTAAACATCCTCAACCTTCATGCACTACTATGCCTAATCCAAGCACTACTCCATTCACTCTTCATTCTCCCTTGTCCTTAGAAGGAGCTCCATGTCAAGAGGACCCTAAAAAAGAAAAAGCTATATATGTCAAGAAAGATCAAGATCAAGCACCCTTTCATCTTCAAAATTTCACCCCTCCATATCCTATATCTTGTGCACCTCCTAAGTATGATGAAGATACCACTTCCATTATCTTCCTTGAGCTTACTGAAAATTATGAGAAAAGTTCTCTTCCTATGCTATCTAGAGCTACTTGTCAAGATCAAAGCATCCCCTCATGTTCTACTTCTCCACATCCAATTCAAAATTGTGCTCAAGCTTCGAGTGCTTCTATTAAAAATGTTGTTCCTATCAAAGGTACTCATGAGTCTATTGATGGCTTTGAGCATGTTTCCCATTCTAAAGATGTTGACATCCCTTCCCACTATCCCTTTGCATCTTCTAAATCTATCCTTGGTCCTTATCCATCTAAGCTAAAGAATTCAAACCTTCCATCCATATTGGGGCGTTACGTTCCTACATCTCCTACATTCACTCCTAGCTCATTCCCTAGCTCTCCTATATTACCTCAAGATCAACAAAGACACTCATCCTTGATGACTTTTCACCCATCTATACATCTAAACTAGTCATATCATCCTTATTCATCCACAAATCCCAAGTCATTTGGAAGTGAGAATAAACATAAGAATCCATTGAAAAATGAAGATCACTATGTCCCATCTAATCAACATGTGAATGCTAAGAAGGAGAATGCACAAAAGAGACCGCAAAGGTCCACTATTAAGAGAGCTAAATCAAAGAAAATGTGGGTTCCTAAATCCATCATTGAAGAAATGCAATCTCAAGCACCCAAAGAACGAGGAAAATCTAAAGCTATATGGATTCCCAAGTCTCTTTTAAAAGACTTGAAGATTGAAAATATTTCAAAGTTGACATTCAAGCTTCCAAAGGCTTCCATTCCATCTTCTTCCAAAAATCTTCCTAAAAATATTCCAAAGCCTTCCACTTGACTTTTTTCCAAATCTCTTCTACCAGCTCATACATCTAAATCTCAAGCTATTTCATCCATGATTCCTCCATCATTCCAATACCCTTCAAGGTGTGTGTCAATGTTGATCTTGTCCAATATTTCAGCTACCCTCATGAAATCCTCTAAAGCTTACACTTACTTTCTATACCTGAACTATTATCCTCCATATACTCTTCCTACTACCATTTCTCTTTCATCACCCTATCAACATCTTTGAGCATAACTTTCTATGGTCTTGGCTTATCATGAATTATCTTTCTTGTAGGAGCACTATCAATATTCAAAAAGCTTGAGCTCTTTCTAAAAATTCAAAAATTCAAAAAAAAAGAAAAAAGAAGAAGACGAAAAAATAGAAAAAATGAAAAAAATGAAAAAATGTGCCTTGGTGAAAACCACTTCTTGTGGCACCTTGGTAGCAAAAGTAAAGAGAAATAAATTTATCCTATGGTGAAAACTACTTCTTGTGACACCTTGGATAAGTACCATGATATAAATTCTGCACACTAAAACAAATGATTAAGTGCAATCATATATAAAATCATAGCCAAAGCAATAAATGCATTAAATACCTAATTTGACTATTTACTCAATTATACTAATATAATCCATTTGCATCACTCACATTCACATAAAGCATAATGAAGCAAGAATGAAGTAAATAACCATAGCATAAAATACTTCACATAACAGAATTAGAGATATGTCCAAATACCAGATAACTAGATATCATCATAGACCTACTATCATCTCAAAATGGCATCAACATGCAAATATGATAAATTGAACAACATAGCAATATATCATCTATCATTTTGAAATCAAAGTATAACATGTAACCCTTAGGTCATCTCAAATAAAACATAACAAGAGTATCAAGTATCTCTTGAATTAAAACATAAGAAGGTTTAGACTGCAAACATAAGAGGCACTACAAAGTGGTTCTTTTCAGGGTTTTCACTAAACTTAGCATAGGATTAGGTCAGGGTAAAATTGTCAAATGTCTCCTTGGATATTTTGAAAACATACATTATTATATCTTTGGTTACTAAGAGTAAGACACTCCCATCATTTTTCCTTATACATTAAGACCTGATGACATAATGGTTGACACATTCTTGAACTAGTTCACTAGTTTAGGGTTTATCACCACTTGGGGAAAGGCTGCAACTTGTATTAAACCACTATCCATAATTCATTCATGAATTCAACTACTAAATTTAATTGTACCTTATCATAGATAGTGTCTACATTAACTCCCTTCAAATTTTTATCAATCAACAAGGGACCTTTGCAATTCATATTGGCACTATTCCCAAAAATTTGAAGGGAAGACTTCATACTTTCCAAATCTTAAAGAAAAATCACAACCCTAGATTAAGCCCAAAGAGAAATTGTTGCGTACTAAAAACTTGAACAGAGGAATTGTCAAAGAGTTACTTTGAATCCATAGTAAGAAGCCTTTTTTAATCTTCTAAACCTCCTACCCTGCGCTCTCCACAACTAATAGTTAAGATGCGAATGAACTTATTGCTTTTGAAAACAAATCTTTTTTAAAATGCCAAAACCCATGAGTAAATTTTGAGGGTTGGATTCAGAAAGATTTTCTTACCTAGAAATATTGTATGACAAGACCACTCAAGGTAACTTCCATAAATGAAGGTCTTTTCACTTTAACCTACTATCTCATCATCATTTCTTTCACATATGGTTATTCTCCTTGGGATTTTGAGCCTTGTATTGTGTACTTGTTTATGGGTGCTTAACATTTAATGATTTCATACAAGCTGCACTACATCAGAAGTACTTTATTTGTCATAATTTTACATTTTTCATTCTTACATCATTAGAGGAAGCTCTATGTTCATTATATCCAACTTCATATGCCACTTCCATATGCTTGTTTTGGGTCCCACCTCTTTCCTTGGAGAAACAACCTTTGTGATGCCGAACTATTTTGAACTAGGTTCAAAGTGGTTTAGAAGGTTCAAATTGGTTCAAAAGTTCAAAAAGGTTCAAGGGTACATAAGGTTCAAAGATTCAAGAATTGTGAAATAAAAAGGCTTTATTTGAACAAACATTGGCTAAGGGATGGAACTGGCTTTAGAACAACTTTGCAAGGTATGAACCTAGGAAAATTTAGATCGAGGAAGAGTCAAAGATAATAGTTCGAAATAAAATTGAAAAGCCAAATTCAAGGAAACTTTGAAAGATAACAAAATTAATTTAAAAAAAAAAAAAAATCATTGCTGAGTAAAAAATAATTCTCCTTTTTGTGCTTTCTTCCTTCTCACAATTATGTACAATGCTTCATCATTATTAACTTCAAGTGAGTCAATTTGGAAAAAATAGTACAATGACTCCCTTTTCATTTATAAGAGTGATGTTGCATTTAATTTCAACAAATTTCATGAACCCAACAACTATACCAAGATCAAAAATCATCCAACACTATAGATGAACAAGTGTCAACAACATCTAAAAGTTGTGTGGCCACTATGCCCTCTATTTTTAGACCTTGTCTCTCTTTTACTCCACTATAAAAATATATTCATAATGTTTTTTTGAAATTAATTAATTATAACATGATTAAAATTCCTCCTATCAAACCAATCAACCCAACTAAACCTCCTTCTTGTTCATTTGATACCAAATCTTTATGTAAATTCCATTATCAACCCATTCATGACACTAAAAGATTATTTTCTTTGAAGAAAATGGTGCAAGAAATTATTTTTTATAATGCTATATTTATTGATACTAATGCTAATAAAGGAAACAAATAAGTTGCACCATCTAATTATAATTTGCAAATATACACTAGTCCTTTTCGATCTCATTTAAACAACACTATCAAGCAACTTCTTCTTCTACAAACATTAATTATGATGAGAAAGTTGAGGAATCCAATTGTATTGTTAATCAAGTTGAGCATGTGAAACCTAAACCTACACCTCAAAACCTCAACTTAAACCTTTCATTACCTTTAATCCGATTGAAACAATTAACTTGATGGTTCTATTTACATTATCGCTAGCATTGCTAGTATTACTTAATGTGACATCCTTGTTGATCCCACATGCATGGTAGATGTGATAAATAAAGAGAATATTTTTAGTAATGATTAAAAAAGTATTTCTATCATAAATTTAATATTTTGACCCAAACTTGCAATCATTTCCTTTCTCCTTCCCATGGTTCCATTTCCTTTCTTGTGGAAGCTTGTGGTTAAAAATTGGATACAAATTTCACTGTCATTCCCACTTTTAATTAGTTTTAAGTCAAAATTGGTCTTCCTTGGATTACCTCTATGAAATATATGGTCTCTCCTATTCATTAATATCTTAAATTTCCTCATCATGGAAATATCAAGATTGTTATCCATAGTATTTATCATCCTTCCATGAAATTAGACTCCATTGAAATTGAATTCTTTTGGCCTTCTATACCTTATCATTTCAAAACCTTTTGTATTATCTGTTTCAATCATACTAAGACTTCAATATTTAAAATATTTTTGAACTTAGAAAACCTAAGTATGGTCCTAATTATGGTATTCTTTCACCACCATCTATACCTCCTTTATATGTTTTTATTCCACCTCCTATTGCATACACACATTCTCTTCTTATTATTTATCAACCTAGTGTGGTTACTTCAATTCTTTCTCCTAATGATGAAAAAGTATTGATGTTGATTGATATTATCCCAATCCAAATATCTATTATGACTATTGAGTGCCACAATTGCATGATGACAACAACAAAATTTCATGAGAATCTCTCTCTTGAAAAGTCAATAAAATGTCAACTCTAAGGTTCCAAGATGTTTTTCAACTTACTAGGTAGCTCAGCTGAAGATAAATGTTTTTGTTTAATGAGGAAGCCTTTACTAGTTTGGTGAGGTCCAATCTATGACTCCGTGACACTTAGAAAATATTTAGTAAAAAACCATATTTTTTGTATTTTCTAGTTTATTGATGCATGAAAGGTTAAACTAACATGAATTACTAACCTAACTAGATTTTTGTGAAAAAAATAAAATTGCAATGAGATAAGGTAATAAGAAGATTAGATAATTATTGAAAATATACAAAAAATGGAAGAGCACAAGAGGAGACTAGGGTTTTGTAGCTATGGCAGCAAGCAACAATGGCCAGATAGGCAAAGGAGCTCAAAATGGGCTATGGTGACCTTGGATACCCCCGCATAACCAACATGTTTTGTGGGGAGGCTTTTTGGATTGAAATAGAGATGGAGAGAGTCACATAATGTCAGAATATCTAAGGAGCTACAAAATAGGGATGAGGACTAGGACAAATTCCAAAGGAAAGTGATAGGGAATAACTAGAAGTGGGTAAGGAGGTATGAAGAATGACCTTTGACTAATGTTGGGCTCATGAAAGATACCCCTATCATAGTGGATAACAAGGTAGTTAATATATGAATAGACACAGATGAATGGAAGGCCACAATGAACATGCTAAGGGAAAGGGCTTTCTTCACGAAGTGGGGAGGACAATGACCATCTTTACCCAAAATGAGAAAGTGTGTTAACAAGAACTAGGGACCAGACATAACTATCAAAACCTTGAAAAATGGCTTCTTTATGATCATTATGACTTCAAAACATGAAAAAATAAGAATTATGTTTAATGGGCCTTTTCTGATGGATAGAGTAGGTTTCTTTATCAAAGACTAGGTCCCTAACTTTAACCCTAAACAAGAAAAGGTGGAAGAGGTTCCCATTTGGATTAGATTGTACAATATTCCTCATGAATACTAGAGCATGAGGATTTTTAAGATGATATGAAACAAGCTGGGGAAGTTTATCAAAGTTGATGAAGCAATAAAACAAAAAGATTTTAGTCAATATGAAAGAATATGCATTATGTGGAAACCACACCCATTGTTGCCACATGAAATAGAGATTCAAATGACTAAAGGATATTGGTGGAAAGAGATAGAGGTTGAGGAAGCTATTAGCTAATGTAGAAGTTGTAAGGAATGGGGACATGCAACGAAGGATTGTATAGTAATAAGAAAAGGTAAGGAAAAGGAAGAGGAAGAGCTGAGAAATTTTGCAGTTTCAAGGGATCCAGAATCATCTTATACCTGGGAAAGGGAGGATACCATGGTTGGAGTAACAAATGAAGAAAGAAGCATGTACTTGAAGCTAGAAAATCTAGCTAAGTTTTGTTAGGGAAAGGATGATGATAGCAAGCCTGACACAAATGAAGTTGTTTTCTCTGATGGGAACCCTCCCCTAGAAAAGAAACAAGATCTAAACTTGGGGTCAATAGTTTTGGCAATTAAGGAAGATCTTCAAAAGGTGTCAGAGGGTAGGGTAGGTATTAATAAGGTTTTGGAGGATGGTTTTTAGATGAAAGTTGTGGAGAATGCAAACCTATTGGAGTGAGGAGTACCAGAGTGTGATAAGTAATATGAATCAAATATTAGGGGGTTAGAACCTTTTACTTCTCCCTCAAGGATGTTGGTACCTTATTTGGGGAATTTAATAGAAATTAAAGAGCTGCTAGAAGAAGGAGAATTTGTAGACATGGATGAGACTAGGCTATCAAAGCAAAGCACAATTTATCAATCATAGTCCAAGAAGAACAAGGCATAGGGGTGTTGGTAGAAGATAGGCAAGAAATTAACTCAAAGATTGTTGGAGGCTGGTAATATGAAAGGCCAAATCTGCTTGAGATTCTGGAGGGACATTATCTATCCTAGGTACCCATGAAGTTCTTTATGTGGAATGTTAGGGGTTGTAATGCCCTTGACAAAAGATACCTGATCAAGAGAGGTCTTGATTATATGAGAGTAGATGTAGTATGTGTTCAAGCAACAAATGGAAGTAGAGGAACAAGCAAGGGTTTTAGGAGTTAGACAATGATGGTTAGGTTTTTTTATTGAGGTAGTAGGGGCATCAAGAGGTTTGGGAATTCTATGGAATCTAAGACTTCTAAAAGGTGAGCCCCTTATCAAGAAGAGGAATTGGAAAGCTCTACATTTCTCTTCTTTTACTATTAAAAATTTGGGGGTCTTGATTAATGTGTATAGGCCCATCAATTCGGATGAGAAAAAGGTTGTTTGGGAGGAGATTAGCCTTTTTGTAGCTACTTTAGGGAATGAACTTTGAATGATTATAGGAGATTTCAATGCAACTCTCAGTTTGGAAAATGAACATGGAGGGGCCCATACCCTTGGTTTAGTCTAGGCTAACTTTCAAAACTTTGTACAAAATAATCAACTTTGGGAAGTCCCTTCTAAGGGGAGACACTTTACGTGGACAAACAGGAGGAAAGGTTTTTCTCATATAGTTGAGAAACTGGATAAGATTTTTTTGGCAGACGAATGGAAATCATTAATAGGCATTTTTGAAGGTAGAATTCTAGGGTTTTTAGGCTCAAACCACTATCCAATGTCTCTAATGGATCAAGAAGATGGGACCCCAACTAGGTGTCCTTTTAAATTTGAAAAGATGTGGTTTAGGGGGGAAGGTTTTTAGGAGATGGTGGTTGACTGGTGGTGCAATGTGCCTTGTTTGGAAGGTAATGTCACTTTTAATTTTTTTTTCTAAATTAAGATATCTCAAACAAAGATTAAAGGAGTGGAACAAACACCACTTTGGTAATATCTTCAAGACAAGAGCAACAATTGAGGTAGATTTGGTAGCTTTGAACAACAAGGTGTTGGAGTAGGGGATGCATGAAGCAGATTTCAAATAGAGAAAGATTTGATGGGTAAGTACTCAAAAATATTGAAGAGGGAGGATGTTTTTTTCAAGAAAAAATCCAAAGAGGATCGGCCATGGGATGGGGATAGGAATAAATTTTTTTGATAGCTCAATGAAGATTAGGCATAATGTTGATCACATTCTTTCAATTGATGATAAGAATGGGGTTCTATTGGAAGACATGGACAACATCAATAGGAAAGTGATGGATTTTTTCTCAACCATTTGGCAAGAGGAACAAGTGGATAGGAAGGAGGCACATAATAAGGTCTTGGGGGTGATTCCATGCATTTTTTTAGAAGAGGACAATAGGATGCTAATGGAGACTATCAAGTTGAGTGAATTTAAGACAACAATTTTTGGCCTGGTTGAGATAAGGCACCAAGTCTAGATGGTTTCCAAGCCTTTTTTTACCAAAAATTTTGGAACATACTTAAGGGGGAGCTACTAATTGTGTTGTAGGAATTGATAAGGGAGGGATTCATCTTGAAAGACTTCAACAACAAATTGATAGCTCTCATTCTAAAGAAAGGACAACTTTCAAGGTATGATGATTTCAAACCTATTTCTCTATGTAATATAGTTTACAAAATTATCGCAAAGATTGCTGCAAATAGGATCAAAATTATTTTAGCTTCCATTATCTCATTAGAGCAAAGTGGTTTCAATCCCAATCGAAGTATAGTTGATGGCATCATTGTGGTTCATGAGGTGATTCATACTATTTGTAAGGGCAGGGAATAAAAAATGATGCTCAAATTAGATATCTGTAAAGCATATGACATTGTAGATAGGATTTTTCTATTGGAGGTTTTGAGGAGATTTTGTTTTGGGGAAAGTTGGCTACATTGGATCAAATAATGATCTTAGACTTCGGAGCATCTATTTTAATCAATTGGTATTCTACAAGGTTTCTTTAGTACAAGTTAGGGAATCAGATAGGGTGACCCAATTTTGCCTTTCTTATTCATTATCCTGGCAAAGGTCCTAGGAATATTAATTTCAAAAAAGAGAATTTTTGGAGCTTGGAAGGGAATCTATATTGCAAATGGGATTTCACCTACCTCGCATTTTTAATTTGTGAATGACACCTATTTCTTTGGTGTGGCCTTGACGGCATAGGTGACTATGATGAAACAAGTTTTGAAAGATTACAACTTGGCCTCGAGAAAATCAATTAACTAGGAGAAGTTAGAAATTTTCATTTTCAACACATAATTGGGTCACAAAGGTTTATAGTTGACTTCTTTGGAGTGAGAATTGGTAGGCTCCCAAGAAGATTTCTTGGAACCCCTCTATTTAGAGGAGCAAGTAAAGATCCAATCTAGAAAGAGATAGTGGATGATTTTGAGAGAAAGAATGGATAGCTGGAAGGGATAGTGGCTTATGCTGGTAGGTGGGATTACTATGCTTTAGGATTTAATAATGATAATACCAATATACTCCATGGAATGCATCCAAATCCCCAAGAAAGATGTTCTATTGATAGAATGGTGTATGCAGAAGTTCTTGTGGAATGGTTCGTAGGAAGGAGATAAGTTTCCTTTGATGGAATGGTTATAGGTGTGCCTACCAAAAGGTGGAGGAGGGGCAGGGGTGAGGGACTAATTTCTTTTCAATATGACCTTAGGGGCTAAACTAGCCTGGCTAATATTCAATGCTAGAAATCAATGATGGATTAAGATTTTATGATTAAAATATCTTGACAATAGGGAAGATGATCACATTTTGACTATTGTTGACCCTCTGTGTGGTTTGTCTATTCAGAATTTCCTTCTTAGCTGTAGGGAGTTAATCACAAATCACTTAACCTAGAAGATTGGGAATGGAGAAAGGGAAGATTTCTAGCATGATTCATGTGATGGAGATTAGAAGCTAGAAAGCTTAGGGGTCTTGTAGAGACTGATTAATACGATGCATAAACTATGGGGTACCTAAGTAAAATATTATATTGATGTGCAACCTAATGTTATGGGTTGCCTAAGGAAATGGAATGATCCATTTTCTCTTTCTCTTAGTAGTGAAGACAAGGAACATATGAAACAAATCCTATTAGATCAGGATTTGGTTTCCTCTAATGCAGATGACCAACTTATCTGGTGTGGTTCCAAAATTGGAAATTATTCAATCAAGATTGGATACCATCTTCTAGAAGGGAATCACAATAAAGTCAATCGAGAGAAAAATCTATGCTGGGGTAGAGAGTGTCTACCAAAGCAGGAGCTTTTACATGGCTAGTAGGTAATGTCAAAATCTTAGCAGAAGAAAGACTTAAGAGAATGGGTTTTTAGGGACCATTCATATGCCCTCTATGTAAGGATGTAGAAGAAACAATTGATCACCTTTTGCTCCATTATAGTTTCTCCAAAGAGGTTTGAACATTGGTTAGATCCAAACTGGGATGGGCAAGCCAAGTGTTAGAAACTTTAAAAGGACAGGTTTTTGGAGCAACATGGAGCGTTGTTCTGTCAGTGCCACTATGGGAATTATGGAAGGAAAGGAATAGGAGAATTTTTCAAGAAAAGGAAGAGAATGTAAGTCTCTTTGTATAGAGATTAGAGAGAGCCCTAACATAAGTTATTTCATCTGCTGTAGCATCACCAAGAGAGCATAACCAATCTTTTATGAGATTTGATGCTCATTTGTAGGATAAGATTCCAACTATTAAATTTTAGCCCATTAATGGTCCTTAAAGGGTTAATCCTTGACAAAAAAAGGAAAGGTGTTTTTGGCAACCACTAGAGGAAGGATGGATAAAAATAAATTTTGATGGGGCCACCAAGGAAACCTGAGTATATTTGGATGTGGATGTATAGCAAGAGATCATGAAGGTAACTCTATAGCCCTGGTTGCTAAAATATTAAGGGATGGGACCAACAATGTGGTAGAATGCAAAGTAGCAAAAAAGGCTCTAGTGTTAGGAGTCAAATTGGGTATCAGGTGAGTACATCTAGAAGGAGATTCAAAGATAATCATAAATGGGATCAAGAAAGGTAAATTGGAGTCTTGGCATATTGATAAGCACATTAGCTAGATAAAGTGTCTACTAATAGAGTTTGAGGAATTCAGGATATTCCATGCCTACACAAAGGCAAATAAGGTGGCAGATAAGTTGTCCAACCTAGGAGTGAATGCCCCTTTTGGGAACCAAAATGAAAATTTTGAAGACTTTATGTTTTTAAAATTTGATTAAGGACAATGTGTTTTAATTGGCATTATGTTCATATGCCTCCTTCTTAATGGATTAATTTCCAATTATTACCCCTTTCTATCAAGGACACTCATGAGAAAGTTATCCTCTGTGCATGACAAATGATCCACATTCATTAAGATCTCAAAGTGTGAGCTTTAAAATCTTTCATGGGAGAGTTTTAAAGTAGGGAGTGGTCTCTTTTTTGCAAGAAATTTAATAGAATTCATATAGATGGAGGCTAACTTTTCTTTAGAGTCAGACAATCAGACCTAGGCTTACAAAGGGAAGATCATAGTGAGATGTTTAAAGAGTTTATTTCTCATCAAATACTAGGAATTCATGAGTAGCATCATGGAGCTGTTTGGCTTGGAATATTTGGACTCCTACTAGAGGAGGAGGTCCAATTCAGACATCATGTCCCTCTTTGTGGGCCTGGTACTGCTAGTCGAAGACACAAAAGAGGAAGTACGTAGGGTCATTGTTTTGTGTATTGACCTACAATGGCCATTTGGAGTAGATGAGGTCATCGATGAAGTTGAACTGGGTGTAGGGCTGGAAATGGGGTAGGAACCATGGAACTTTATTGGAGGTGGAGATTCTTCACTACAACCTCTAGTTGTGTGGTTATCTACAACTCCCAATGAGGAACACATGCCAAAAGTGGCCATAGGGTAGAGGAAAGTGATTAAATTTTTTTAGGAAAAGATCTAGGTGCTCAATGATGGAAAGAAGGGATTTATGAAGATGACAACAAGGAAAAGTGTGTGACCACCTGGAGAGTCATTGAGGTACCAGCTACGCAAGAAAAGATGTGAGGCTACCAGGGAGTCCATGCAAGCAGGTATGTGGGTTGATGTGTCTCTGGAAAGGGAAGTGGGAATGAGTGGCTCTAGTAGGAAGTGGTGATCAGTGGAGGAAAACCTCTCCATACCAAATTTCACTATGGGGGAGGCCGTAACCTAGTTCAGGAAGTGAATAGGTAGGATCTTTTTCTAGATGACTGGGTGCTTTCCTAGTATCTGTATTTACATAATGTAATGTGATGGGATAATTTTGTAGGTGTTAATGCCTATTGTTTTTATTGTATGCATTAAATTTTTTATTAATAGGGTTTTTTATGAGGACTTTTATAGTATCCACTTAACACTATGACACACTATTGTAAGAACTACCTTTATATTTAATACAAAAAAATGTTACCTATAAAAAAAAAGATAATTGTTGAAGATGAAATTTAAACATACAAAAGCCATTAATATCACATCTATGAATTAAATCTTCAAAGGGGATGGTAGGAAACCAACAAAATTTGGAGCAATGTAACTGTGGTCTCCCTGATGCAATTGTCAACCAAACTTTGTAAGATAGTATGATTTTTCACAACTCATCAAAATTTTAAACCATGAAAATGCACACACACAAGACAAATTTCTATGAAAGTACATGTATAAATTCCCTTCTCCACTTCATTATTATAGATGTATTATGTGGCTAATTGTGACGATCTCCAAAAACTGAAATTGCACAAGCATCCAAAGATAATAGACTACTAGCTCCTTCATTATTAATAAATGATTAATTCATGAAGAGAATGAAATTTCTAACAAGAATCACTTCACACAGAATGAGAACACCAATAACATACTTTATTGCATAAAATGTCAGTCCTAAAGACATGTTCATCCTTGTATTTATAGTGAACCCTCTCCTTCATGTGCTTTTTTCCCATGCAAATAGTATGCTGAAACTATTAAACTAAAGCTAAATACATATAAACTAATCCATAATACGGTGCTAAGTACGTCTACACTCTTATTTTTAGTAATTAAATGGTGCATGGACCTTTACATGACTCAAAACTACAAAGAAAAGAAGAAGATAGGAAGGGAGACATATTCGAGTAATAGCTAGAGATTATGAGACTTGCAAGAATAATAAACCAATCTCTTCCACACACATCTACCAGTTAACCATCATTGAGCTAAAAAATGTGGTTGAAATACATCAGGGTAAACTTTAAGAAACTCCCCTCTAGAAAAAGATATAAATTATTGGTGAATCTTTCATTATTTTAAAAAACCAAATTATTTTTATTGACAAATCTCTCAATTATTTTTATTTTAAATATTATTTACATTGGCAATTATTTTGGAATCATAATTTTTGAGTAGAAATATTGGCGAATCTCAATAATAATAGGAAGAAGTTCACTAATTGTCATGGAATATTACAAATCAAAATTGAACATGTTTTATGTCATGGAAAATATGGGGATAATTACATTATATTTTAAATCAATAGTGAAAACTAAATATTGGTAATATATCCCTAAAGTAACTAATAATTATCATAATCATTGGTGAATTAATTTTAACTTCTTTGATAATATATAATATTTGGGTGAATCAAATCTAATCATGCATCAAACATTGTGGCCAATATTTGAGTTTATATTTTTAATAACAATAAATTATTGAGCGATTTAAAATATTTTAGAACTAAATTTAATAAAAATGTGGAAATTTAGATTGCATTAAATATAAAATTATTAGCCAAATTCCTAGCAAAAAATTTCTAAAATTCGCAAAATTAAGACTATTCACCACTAAAAAATACCCTACAATACATGAAAATGCCAAATTTAGAAACTAGTAGTGAACTAATGGTGCAGTTGTAAGTTATTTGAAATTGTAGACCATGTGAAGTTGTGGATATGTGCATGTGTGTACATGAAGATATGAATATTGTACCTTCTTCAAAATTTCAAAATTGTGAAGTTGTAGAGGTGCGGATGTGCAGAGGTCCTAGGGTCAAAATTGGCAAAATTTTATCTATGTCAAAATCTCAATTTCCAACATCTGGGTCTTGTTAACCAAAATGATATTTGTATGAGCTACCTTTAAAATTTCCTATAGCCATATCAATTTCTTGGGGATCCAAAAAATAAAGCGCTTCATATTTAGCCCTTATGCCCTTGTGAAAATCAAAGACCTCCTTTCGTACTTCGTCAAAACTCTCCATCTTACTATCTAACTCCTTTAATGCTTCCTTGGCTTAAAAAATTGTCCTTATATCATCCTCTGAGGAGACTTCTTTGAAGTATGCCCAAATTTGTTTTACTACTACCTATAGTGAACATAAATTCTCTCTAGACTCATCATAAAAAAATCTCCAAGCTTGTTGCAATATAATGCCTATTCGCTTCCAAAATATTGGCTTGAGCCATTTCTTGCATTTCAAAGATATCTTGGAAAGTCATCATCTCAACCTTGCTTCTCACCCATATCTTCTCAATCTAGATGTCAAACATATCCAATTCCTTAGCTATGAAAATGGCTAGCAACATTCGATATCTTTGACCTCTAATTTTTTGCAAAGTCACTAAGTTACTAGATCACTAAAAAATTCATTTACTAACCCGAAATATTTCTCTATCATTCCTCCCATATTCCTTGAAAAATTCCTAATACCTTGGAGTAGCTACATATTTTATTATATGATTTTTGTTCCCTATTCTTCAAAAATGTGATGCTATCTGTTGTAAGCATCCAAGATTGAATCACTCTTTGGTGGGGATAGAGCTCATTTCTTGAGGACAACATTTAGTGTTATCTCAAGGTTAGCATGGTCAATGGGACCTGTTATCACTTTCACAAATTCCTATAAGATATCATTCTGCTTCTTCAAAAGATGGATCTCCTCCTCACCCTAATCTAATTGATAAAATACTTATCTTAGGCACGTGGTGGTCAAAACTTCATTGTATCCTTTGTAGCCTTCCCCAAATATAATTTATTGCATTAAGTAATCATGGGGAGCTATGATTTGTGTATCAACATGGGGTGGAGGAATATCCACATGAGCTACTAGATTATCCCACCTATCCCTCATGATAAAATCCAATTTTTGAGGATCTTCTAGAGGGGGCACTATTGACTACACAACATATGTTAGGACTGAAATCCCCTCTCTTGCATGTGTAATGTACATCAGCCTTCTAGTCTCTACTACCTGCATTATCTATTTTGGGATTTTACCTAGTGGAGCCATGAATTGACTAGGTGATAGAGTCATCACTAATGCTAGTCCTTTTCCTTTTTCTATTATCCTTTATAATGTCTTCCCCATTATTGGTTGTTCTACTACTTGTGTGGCCACTATTTGGCTTGGAGGAGGTGGAGGCTATATCACAATTGACGAAGCATGTTCAACTATAGGAGCCTACTCTAGTTGAGCTACCTATCCTTGTTGTTCTATAGCAACCTCTTCATTTGTAGTTATCAGATTTTGGTTCTATGGCACAAGTGGAGGCATAGGCATTGTATCTATCTCTAGAGGAGGCAGAGGAGGCATTTATGGATTTCCTAAAGGAAGGGGAGGTATCTTTTTCTACACTTGTAGGAATGGAGGAATGCTTCTTGAATCATCACCTTTTGGATCCTTGCATGGTGGATCACTTATTTATGCTTCCTCTAGATATGTTTGTATGGGCATAAAGTCAAAATCAAATAAGTCAAACTCATTTGACCCATCCCCTATTGTTCTTTATGTCCAAACTTACTTCTCTTGATCACTACTCTTCAATTTAGATAGGTTGGTATTTTGAAGTCAAAGGGTTCTAAGCCTAGATCCTTCTTCTTAACTGCCTTTCCAAGTGTTTCCTCTTATTTAAGGTGACATAGTTTATTAAATCATCTTTCCCTTCCTTTGTGTCTTTTGATATGGTCCCACAAATAGAGGGTGAAGGAGTGCTCTTCTTTTTCAATCTCCTCCTCTTCATTCCAATGACTATAGTTTTAGTCCTATTATTCCTTGGGATTTATGGGGAGACTTTAGTTTGAGCTTGATGTGCTCCTATTTATGCTTCTTCTTCTATTTCCATCACCTTCCTATTCTTCTTTCTCTTGATATTTTCTTCCCTAAAAAGGTAAACTACCTCATGATTGTGCTTGTATATCATCTCATACCTTACTAGATACTTCTCTTTCCAAGTGGGAGTGGTCACCTTGGTCACCTTTTCTTTCTTTAGCCTTGCAGGTGCTTTGAGAGCTAGTAAACTAGGAAATGGGTCCAGTGGGAAGGATCTATGCACCCATTCTCTCATCATCTTGATCATATGCTAAGATCGATGTTGGATGTCATCATTTTCTTCTCTATCAACCTTGTCATTCATTATTAGGTGATCAAACACCTTATCCAAATTTTAAATTGGATCAAGGACATTAGGAGTATTATTCCATACATTGTTAGATATGTGTAGCCCTAGAACCTTCTCTACCAATTCCAAGTCCATTATGCAATAATCTCTAATCGAGACTTCATAGTCATCCACATAATTGAGCCAATTATCTTTAATGGATGAATTGTATACAAACTCCCTTCCTACCACATGTTTGAACATCCCTATATTATCAAAATAGGGGCAAGCTATTGGGTTTTTCTCTAGGGGCTACTTATCGCATTGTACCTCATAAGAGGAAACTTCTTTCTTTTCCTTGGCCTTGTAAGGTCCTATGAAAATAGGCCATACCCATGTATTCCAATTCTTTTCATGGATCCTAGCATATGTTGAACTTAATTACTTGGAAATATCCAAAAGGATTAATCTATCTTAATGATAGTGTGGTAGTTTCTTCAATGTGCAATAGTATGCTAGCCACCTGGATGTATGTGAAGTAATGAAACTGGATGAGATATCCCTAGTTGTGTCACCTTCTCTATATCCTCCATTCATAGCCTTTTTCATAATCTCCTTCTATACTCCAAAGATGAAGGCATTGTTAATTATTTTGTAATCTAGGCTACCATTTTGAAGGTCCTTCTATACCAACCGAGGGTACACAATATGAAACCATGCATTATAATCCTCTATACTTCCTCTTGTGGCAAGCCTTGGCTATGTGACCTTTACAAAAACCAAGTATACTATATATGAGGTCATATAGAAATGGTGGTTGGTATTGACAAAGTCAACTGATCATCCAAAGAGTCACTAGTAATAGTGCCCCAATCAATCATGTTGGCCTTTATTCTTATCTTCTCAATGAAATGTCCCATCTAAGTCTCTAGATGACTTGCTATAGGGAGACCCATTACTCTACTCAAAAGTAATATGCATTAGCTGATATCTGCAATCATGTCCCCTTGGTATTCTCTAGACTACATATTTGCACTCTCACACAAGATCCTATAGTATTCATCTTTGATGGGTAAGTGAAATATTCTCTCTATGTTATTTGGCCTTGTGTCTAAGACAATCTCTCTAGTAGCACTCTTTACAACCTTCTCCTCAAGAACATAATGTTTTTTTAGACCCATGATTAATTTTAAGGATTGTACCAAGATTGGGTGTGATGTAGCATTAACAAGTCCACTTTTTATAAGGGTCAAGATCATCTTTGATCTCTCATGAGGCTTGTTGCATAATACTAGGAACTCATTCTAGTCAATATATCTTATTTCTTTGTTCTAAATTAATGAATGTAAGTTAATGAATCTAGATTTCTTTGACACCCCCTTGAACTTGAAGGTTACCAAATTTGAGGAGATATTTTCTTTTACTACTATGAACAAGGTGGAAGCCATGGTTACCAACACACAAATTTTTGTCAATATCACTCTTAGAAGCATACACAAATTAAAGACTTGAGAAAGATCTCAAGAAACCCCAAAGTAAGGATGAAAAACTTATAGGAAGGAAAAAAGAGACCAAAAGAGGGAACAAAACATGTTGCATAGGTGTGCACTAGTGTGTGACTTTCATAACATGCGCTAAGTGAATGGCAAGAGTGAGGAGGTGTGCATGTTGTGTACCTACATAATTTCTTAGGTGCACAAGATGCACAACTTGTAAAGGATTGGATAATTATTGAAAGGAAATTTTTTGGGGAAGGTTATGCACAAGTTGCACATATGTGCACATGCACAATTGTGCATGGTCTGTATGGTAACTCTTGGTGAGTGAAACTATGGACACAAAAAGGGTTGAGATGTACATAGGTGCACAAATGAAGTCTTGGAAGATACAAATGAGCTATCTTAGTCCTCCCCTCACTTATTTATAGGCATCAACAGTCCACTAACACCAGTAGACCTATGCACCTTTGCAAGGTGTGGGGATGTGAAATCTAAAGAGGGGATTTGTGCATGTTGTGCACATGTCCAAGACAAGACTTGGTGAAGAACTAGGAAAAACAAGACTAAATAAATGTTTCTTCTAGCTTCCCAATTTTCCAACTATCAAGACCTCTTAGGAGAGGCCTTATTTTGAAGGCCAGGATGCTAAGCTACATAGTGGAAAAAATATGGGGGTCCTCATTTTCCAATTAAAAGATGGGGCATGTTTTGTGGAACCACAAAAATGACCAAACATAATTGGCATACACATGACCATCATCATAAGTATCATGCTAGAGTTTATGAATGTGCTTCTCAAAACCATTCATCACCTCATACACCTTCTTATCATTCACTTATGTTTGACCAAATCATGGTTGAGCTTATAAGCAAAGTAAAAATCAACAAAACTAAAATGATTAAATATGATAAATCTAATTGTATCTTAGACTCTATCATAATTAATCTAGATAAAAAGTGATACTCTTGATGATGGTGTTAATGATACTAATACTAGAGACATGTTAGTAATTATGAGGATATGTATGAGACTATTGATATTGATCATGATTTACCATTTATACTTCTACAACAATTATGTATCATTCCTAGTAACAAATACAATGACATATATTTAGTACAACATTTTCCTTGTTTAGAACTAGCTACTATTCCTTATATCATGTGTGACATTATTCCTCTTGCAACTTACCCACCTTCACTAAAGACTAAAAATCTAGATGTGTATGTGTGTGTGTTGGGAGGGATGGGGGTTCAAGTGATATGCTTAATCAAATCCTCTTGTACATTTGATCTTCATGTGTTTTCCTACCATAATGTGCTTCCCAAAGGATGTGTTGTTTGCTAGGTAAAATTATTTATATTTCTTTAAAAGATCTTCATTTCTCCATTGACACAAGGCAATAAAAGAACTGTAACATCGTACACATTATTCTATTTTTATCTTACTTATTATATATGTCATTACATTTTATGTTGTACATGTTCCATTATTCATAAATGTGCCATGTATTATCCACTTTAGATGATGTCAAATGGTAGCACCTATTCATTTTGATCTCCATGAAATTGACCCAAAAAGACTCTTATTTGTACTTCTTACACATATTTATTTTATTGTGTTTTATTTCTAAATCCATTAGGGAATAATGATATTTAATTTGGACATAATTTCATATATTTTCATGTTATCATACTGACGCCTAACTTGTAGACCCTCTTGTGCTCTATTTTTGGCATTCCCCTTTATTTGTCCTTTCTTGGGTACATTTTAAAATGGAAACATTTTTCATTGGTTTCACTGATGCTCCATTAAAATTATTTATCACACTAAGACACTTGAAATTAATTTGACATTGGGGCATACATTGTGCTAACATTTTCGCATGCACAATTTTTTATGATACTTTGCATTTGTATCCCTTATGGACATACAATCCTTAAGGCCTGATTACTCTATTATTTAAATCCCTTATTGAGATATAATCCTAAGGACATATCACTCTTTTTATATCCCTTATTGATATATATTCATTAAGGATATATCCTAGATGTATTGACTAGCATGACAGACAAACCCAACTAGACTTTCAATGCAATCTTTTGCAAAACCCTTTTTTTTATGATTCACAATAAAAAAAAAAATATTATTGGGACTAAGTAAGGTAGTTTACCAACATCCCTCATGGGATTCATGACATGGCTTAACTACCTCCTATGGTTCTATAAGACTATTGGTTGTATAAGGCATTGATAGGTCGATCTTTTGGTGCAACGCCAACCCTGTCCTCTCCCTCTCTCTCTCTCTCTCTCTCTCTCTCTCTCTCTCTCTCTCTCTCTCTCTCTCTCATTTTATTCTCAAACTTAATAAGGACACAAGTCACTTAGGGGCTTGATGTTCCCTTTTTTGTTTGGCTTTGATAAGATCATCTTATGCATTTGATATAATTTATCATGAGAATGATTTTTCCTTCATACTCCCACGAAAGTGGGGGATAAATGTATAGTCTTAAGCAATCAATTTTTATTCCTTTTAGACCATTTTATCCTTTCTTAGTGTGATTTTTATATTTGGACCTAACATTGTGCAAATTAATTTAAATTAAGGTCCTCCTTCAATATTTCTCAAAACTCTAATTTAGATCTAATTTCTATCGATATTTTCCCGTTTATCCATCCATTTATGTTTTCACTTTGGCCCCATTTTAGCCTTAATTCTTGTTTTTCCTACTCATCTTTTTATTTTTCCCCCAAAATTTAAATTCTTCTCAAATATCATACCATTTATCTCAAAATAACCCTTTTGGGTATTGGTCATACAGGAGGAAATCTTACTTGTATAGCTTACACTAAAGATATCATGTACTTCATGGTTTCAATTTTGTTAAATTTTGGGGCCCAATTCAAAATATTTGTTCCCCACCTTGTGGAGTAAACCCTCACAAAAATTGACCCAAAAATCACTATAAAAGGAGGCCTTCTACCTTCACTTTTGCATCCGTGATTCATAAGCATCCACTCTCAATCCATCAAGTGCAAACAGTCAAGGAGTTAAAACAAGCAAGCATTCATTGAAGGCATGCATCCATCATCTATTTAAGAAAATATTTCCTTCTATAGATATAGCTCCTTTCTTCATAGGAGATAAAGGAGTTGGTTATTAAAGGAGGAGATCTTCATTGAAGGCCAATTCATCTTCCTTCCCATTCAAGGATTTGTACATGATATGAGAAAATATTGATCTATTTCATAAGTGAAGACATCCTACATTCTACATTTGTATATTTAGCATATAAATCAAGCAAGTATACATATTTGTGGTTGCAAGTGATCCATATTCATCGAAAATGGTTTACCAAGAAAATAAATAATTATGATTTATCTTGTTTTACATAGTTTACTTATCTCATTTCAAGGTTAATTCCTTAATGGGTTCTTAGGCAAGGCAATACCTTATCCTCCAATTATTTCCCCCTCTTTTATGTATAGGTGCAAATTTTAAAGATTCAAATTTGGGAGTAGAAATCAAAAAGTGTAGCTATAGTCATAGTCTTGAGACCCCTAGATTTATTCCTCAAGGGTATATGTTAGGTTTGACTTTTGACCCATATAGGTATGGTTTTTCCCATGTTTTACTTGTTCATGCATCTTCCAAATTTTCACAACAAAAGGGTTCAACTCTCAAGTTTCCAAATCCTTGTCCATTTCCAATTATAGTACAGTCTGGCAGGGTTTCTATAGTTTTGAAGTGGCTTCCTCTACCAACCCTCAATGTGAGTACATATTCTTTCTTATTCTTCATAGCACTTAATTTAATATACCAAAAAATTGATATGTTGTCATTTATCACTGCATGAGTGTATAATTTACTTTCCTTGCATATACATCACACATTTATTTCCATATTTCATCTTTGTATTTGATGGGAAAAAGGTTCCTCTAATTAACGCTCTTAAAAGATCTAGATATTTAATTAGCACCATCACACCCCCTTGGGTGGTGCTAATCTGGTTTAATTTCTTAAAGGTTGGGCCATGTTCTATGATCTCTTGCCAATGATTGTTGGTAAAGTTGGAGTTTACCATTAAAACCATTTCACTACATTACACTCAAAACTTATAATACTACTCATAATTATATATTATGGATTCATAGCTCAAATCCTAAATTAGCATCATTATTAGTAATGTTAATTTCAAGGCCCAAGTTAATAAGTAACCACAATGCAACTAGGAGGATAGGTCCTTAGTATAAAATCAAATACTTTTATAATATAAATGTTAATTTATCTTAACTTGAGTAGTGGTGAATCTATCAAGGATCAAATATTTTGCTAGAGCACAAATATAAAAATTGAAAGAGAATAATAATCTAAAGATCAAGAGACTCTTTATGTAATTTAACTTTATGTGATAAAATGACAAAATTGACGGAGATCTAGAAATCTAGGTATTCATATATGCATAATTTTTCAAAAAATATAAAATTAAGTAATCACTTGTACAAGAGATGCATTAAAATATTATTATGGATAAGAAATAGTAGAGCTATTAGGTATGATTATATGGTAGGCCTAGAGAAAAAGGTAACTATTTCAATATAAGAAATAAAGATACATCCTAACATCTGCATATAAAAAAATATAGACATGGATTTTCTTCTACGTCTACCTCTAATAAACTCAAGGGGAACTTAACATAAAATTTTTGTGACAATTCTCTTACCCCATATTGGGAAATTGAATAATAGGTATAGAATTTATTTTGCAAATCCAATTTCCTTATTATAAAAGGAATGTAGGGAAAGTGAATTAGATCAATGTTTCTAAATAAAATATACTAATATTATCAAACGTATTGTGAGAAAGAATCGCAAATTAAGTTTTTGCAAGCCCAATTTTCTTGATGGACCTACATAAATTGAATCTTATCAAGATCATCTTACTCAATGGTAATAATATTTAAAATAAAATAAAATTGTTATAATAATATAATATAATTTGAAAAATGCACAAAACATTATAAATTAGTAGGTGCATAATGTGCAAAAAAAATCAGCAAACCCATGATAGTAAAATGTAGGACAAAATATGGGTGTCGATCCCAAAAGATAAGATCAAAGGTTTGATCTAGATATATTTCCTTTAGGATTGGATAGGTATATACAACCAGAATTTTATGGAATTATAGGCTATCCTAATTACATTCCAAATGAGATTAGAGAAAATATTCCAAAATTTAAGAGTAACAATATTGTCACTAGTGAGGAGAACTTGAGGCATTTCATTATTGTTATTGACGAATACGTGAAATACAAGGTGAATATTTCATGATATTAATCTTTTTGTAATGGCTAGAAGACAATGAAAAAAATGGTAAATGCACCTTCTAGATAGTAGCATATACTAGTGAGATGCTTTTTGTGATATTTTGTAGGGTGCAATATAGAGAGAGAGTGGATCCAACATTTACAATATGTGAGATAACTACTACAAATAAAGGTGCCAATGAAATAATTGTTAATTTAAAAAATAGTTTTATTATGACAATGGGGAAAGTTTATCCCCATGTGCGGCCAAATGAACCTATATGTCTTGTTTTATAGTACAAAGAATTTGATTCCACATTGAGATAGATATATGATAAGATAAAAACCATATGAATTTTATGGAAGATTATGCTATATATATCAATACAGAGAAAACTTTAGAGTATTTGGTAAAAACAACAAAATGAATGATGTAAGACTTTGTAGACTAATATTGAGGATAATCTTGAAAAGTTAATGGTGGCTATGAAGGATGTCTAATATATTATTTTAAAGAATGAGAAAGGAATGCCTTTGGAAAAAACTACCACCCAATAAAATGAAGGTCAAAGATTAATTAATTATCCTTACAATTATGATCAAACTAAACAATTAGGATCTAATAATAAGATAGTAGTCTCAAGGAACATAAACTAAAGATACCAAGAGAGAGACTTTTGATCCCTTTAAGGAGAATAATGGGAATATTTAACAAGATTTATTTTTGTTTTATATGTGTCAACTGAAGTATATTGGTATAATACTTGTATACTATATAGGGGGAAATGAATCCACAAACCTATGCAAAGATGAAGGGTGAAAACCAAGATTCACCTCATAATGCAGGCTTGATTAACACAAGATAATGTATCAATTCATAACCTATGTGATAGGGGTGAGTTTATTGGAGTTACTTCTCTCACACCTCCATAATGAGAGAGATTTATGTAGGTAGATATGCAATGTAAAGTTAAATCTAAAGGAATAAAAAAAATGAAATAGGAAAGGGAATAAAACTCACCTTGGAGGATACAATAAATTTTTAGATGATGTTGGAAACTACTAAAGCTCAGATTATATACATGAAACTATATGATCTACAAAGCCCCAAAAAAATTGGCTCCTGAACAGAGTTGACTTACAATGGTGTCAACTTAGGACATAGATAAAATGTGTCATTGTCATCATGTGCTCAATCGTGAAACAAGTTTTACATCTCTAAAGTTCAAAAAAATGGGTCTTTGGATCAATAATCTATTCAAATTTCTAAGATTTGTAACCTATAAGAAAAAGGAGTTTTTATTTGTTGATGGGGGGTTTACCTTGGTCAAACCCTAGTTTAGGAATTAACCTTGAACTTGAACTTAAAATAGATATGCTAGCAAATAGTCAAAATAGATCTAACATGAGAAAGGTAAATCCATGAATGTGATTTTGTATTTAGAATGTAAGAAAATATGTTTATGCAATATCCTCAACTCAACTTCAAAAACCCTAGGAAAGGAAATCAAAGCAAATCAAAACCTTCATGAATGAATGTGCTTGAAATTTTCCTTGGGAATGAATTTGATTTTGGAGAGATGAATGTAGAGAATTAAATAATGGATCTTAAATTTATGAAGCGAGATATTGAATGTTGAAAACACTATGAAACATCTTGCACTCACTCCTTTAATTTCTTGAATGCTTGAATGTTTGATCTTTAATGGAGAACTTTCTTGAAAACCTAAAATGCTTGAATGCTTGGAATCTTAGGCACAAGAATAACATCAATTGTTAATTTTTGGATGCTTGATTTGTGTGGATGAATAGATGGATCTTTTTATTCCTGTCATGGATGGGAAATGAGTCAATGGAGTGTTCTTATAAAGGATACAATTTTTTTTTTCTTCTGCCATCTGAACTTGAAAAGAAATAATGCCTTGGATCAAATTTGACACAAGGCCCGAGAAGGGGACCCAAAATAGGTCACAAAATAGGGACATAATATGTCCTATCTTGGAATAGGGATGCACTACATCCCAATCCTAGGGTTCTAAAATTCCCCAAGGGTCCTAGGATAAGTGTTGATTTTAAGAGAATCAATGCAGATTGCAAGGAAAGCCTTATTTCTAAGTGGAAAAGAAACACTTGATATTGGAAGATAAAAGAGGAGGGTGCCATTGGGATGGGCCACACCTTGATCTTTGTGCCATATAATAGGAATATCAAGAAGCATCCATTAGATGCTACCCCAATTCCATCTAGGAAAGATAAATAGAGATATCCAAATGCGACACAAATGCAAATTTATCTTGAGATAATATTAAATACGTGTTAAACCATCACTAAATTGAAGTGATTCTAACTTAGGATGATAAATAAATGATAAAATATTTTAATAACATAAAGGTGCCTCAATTCATTATAAATATGAAAACTTGGAGAGATTGAATGTATATGACAATAAAGAATCCTTTCCTTACTACTATTAGCCTCTTTTTCTTTTGGCTCAAGTAATTATTTAAGGTTCTATTAAGGGTTATGAAAATTGTATTAAACCATCTTAAGTCATTGGATATTTATAATATTTCAAATTGGATTAAAATCAAGGTGTTGAGAACCTAAAATTGAAAATATCTTTTAGTTTCTTACTAATTATATGTCACAAGGAAGAAAAGTGTTGATTTTATGTTTTCATAGTATTTTTATGTCTATTTAGCATGAGAATCATGGTTTTATTTATTTGGTCTTGAATGTACATCCACTTTGGGTACAAGACCAATACTTTCTTTCTCTTTCTAAAGACCCACATTGAAGAAGAACATTTTAAAGCTTAGTATGTTGTACATTTTAGAATCATCGGTGTCACACATTGAATAAATCCAAAAGATTGAAAGGAATGTTGTAACTAATAATATTTATAGGGAATGTAACATGTTGTAGGAAGATCCATTAACATGTGAATTAGTCACTAAAATGATAGGATTGTATGTTTTTTCTCATTTTGATATACATGTTTTGTGTTTCTTGAGGTTTTAGATGGTTTTGACACTTTGAAAGGAGTTTACTTGAAGAGATTTAATTGAAGTATTAGAATTATGGCTTACAAATAATTCAACATATTTGTATTAGTGAACTATCATAAACTTATTTATGGATGTTTATAGATACAATTGTTCATTAGTTATTAAGATTGTACCCAAATTCAAAATATTATCCATGTGAAGCATATAATAATTTTTTTGAAATTTTTTGAAAATAGAATTTCTTTGATATTTGATAATAGCTATACTTTATACCTTTGTTTCTCTTGAATGTTTCCTTATGCCACTTATTGTTTTTATGCCTAAAGCAAGAAGAGTCAGTTCAGTAATGCAAATCATAGTTGTGAACACAGATTCCTTTGATGGTTGTACTCCTATAAAATGAACAATAATAAGGATACTAAGAATTTGACATCTAAAATAGAGTTGTCATTGTATATTTTGTTTCTTCTATCTAGAAAAGAGCTATCAATCTCTCCAAATTTATTTATCTTAAAATTATTCATAATAAGGAGAGAAATATTGCTTGTACCCTTGAAATTTTTTAACATTAGGAGATGTGATAAGAGTTTAACATTATTTATTTGAAGAACATTTTAGTGAAAAATTATGCAAAATGAATGATACTTGTTAATTAGTGTACATATAGAGTAACACTTGGATTTTTTTTGACACTCCAAGACTAAAAAATTTATGTCATTTTCTTAATTATGGGTGGGATTGATGTGATTTCAAACATTTTTGAGGTCCTTCGTATGTAGATAGGAAAAAACATTAACAAAGGAGATACTTTTCTCTTATTTACTTGAAAACCTATGTGATTAATATGAAGTTGAGAACATTGTTGAGGTCAACCTTCAAGAATAACATTGATACTATTGACACATATATTTTTGGAATTCATGTTATCACATAGATATATACGCTTATCGAGTTATCCACTTAGCTATAGATAGGGCCTATGGGTTTCTCATATGTTAGATTAAATATCTAGAAAGTTTTGCTTCCATTGGAACTATCATTTATACTAACATATATTGCACTTCTTAGAAAAGGAAGAAGAAAAATATTATAATGAAACCTACATTTATGATGGTGATGCACCAAATTGATATTTATACTTGTACTAGTGTTTCTTTTACGTAATTTATCATTAAAAATATGTTTTATTTTATATAAATTATATTTTGACATGTCTATACATCAATATTTAATATAAAAGGTTGATATCTTGCATTTTATATAAGGAAAAGGAAAATATAGATCTCACAACCAAGAACTACTAAAATATATCAAACAACTAAAAACTATGTGAAACATGTTATTTCTACATGAAGTTACTATTGTAAATTAGGCATACTTTGAGCATTTACATTTGAATCATAGAATACCACATTACTCAACTACTTTTGCACCTAAAAGAATAGATTAGATAAGGTAAATTACATTAGAGAAAAAAAAATCCTTATAAACTAATGTACATGTGAAACTATCATTTTATCACATTAAATATATGAAAATACATATTCTTTTAAGAAAATTATGTTTGGTTAAGAGTTACAAAATATTACGTCTCTCTGAGAAAGAGGTTTTTACTAAAAAGCTTGTCTTTCAAAACCTGAAAAGAACTCTCCAATAATTAATAGCCATTTTTTATCTCTTAGTTCAATTTCCTAGAGTAGAAGCATATTGTGAAGGCAAATTAGCAAGTGCCCTATATTTGTTTCTTTGTCAAACTTTCTTCTTTAAGTGTTAGAAATATATTTTCTCTTTATCTCTATCTTGAATGTTCTTAAAAAATACCAAATTATGCTAGGGTGGCATTAATTGATTAAATTGTCTTAAATTTTTTCTAAACTATTGAGCATCATATTTGCATGATGACAATGCCATAAATTCTGGCAAATATTTCTCTTGAAAAGTTAATAAATACCAACTCCAAAGTTCCAAGAGGCTTTTTTTCTACCAACTAGGTAGCTCAATTGAAGATAAATATTTTTATTTAACAAGGAGGCCTTTGATAGTTTTGTGAAGTCCAATTTGAAACTCTATGAAACTTGGAAAATGATTAGTAGAAAATTGTATATTTGTATTTTTCTGAATTTTTATGCATGCAATTTTAATATGCAATTAAAATGAATTTCTAACTTAACCAAATTTTGCAAAAGAAAATTTGAAAGAGGGAGGGTAACAAGAGAATAAGGTAAATTGTTGAAAATGAAATCCTAAATAGACATAATTCACAATGACAATGCATCTATGAATTAAATATTCAAAGGGGATGGTAGAAAACCAATGAAATTCAAGTTGTACAACCATAATATCACTAATGCAATCTTCAATGGAAATTTAGAAGGTTGTATAATTTTTCACAACTCATCATATCATATAGCCACAAATATGTGTACACAAGAGATAGATTTTTATGAGCTTACTTTGCAGAACTGCCCTTCTTCAATTCGTCACTACAGAGGTATTATGCGGCTAATTATGAAAAACTCTAAAAAAACTAAGATCGCAAAAGAATTCAACACAATAAAACTATTATCTCCTTCATTATTCATTAACATTAATTTACAATGAGAACACACATTCTAGCGAGAATCACTAGACATAGAATGGGGGCACCAATAGCATAAATTTATTGCATAAAATATCGACCTTGAATACATGTCACATCATTATATTTATAGGGAACCCTCTCCATTATGTAATTTTTAGAGCTAACGTGTTCCCATGCAAAAAGTATGCAAATTTTTTATATGTACAAACCCACTCCTAAGAAGGTGCTAATTAGGTTTTTACTCTTATTTTTCTTTATTAAATGGTGCATGGACCTTTACATGACTCAAAACTATAAATAGAAGAAGAAGATAAGAGGAGAGACATATTTGAGAATAAAATAAAGCTTCAGGGACTACTAAAAATAAGATCTTGACCTTCTCCATGCATACCCATCCATTAATTGCCAAAAAACTCAAAAAATGCAAAATTTGAGCATGAAAATACTAAATTTAGCAACTAGCATCACAGTTAAATGTTGTCAAAAATCATCACACTTAAAAAGTTGTAAATTTTTAGACATGAAGAGATGTGCGTATGAGAATTGAAATACTTCAAAGTTACAAAACTACAGAGTTACAAAGGTATGCACGTGTAGAGGTCTTTGGATTAAAACTGAAAAAATTTCTCTAAATCAAAATTCTCAATTTCCAACATCTGTGTCATCTTGTTTCTCAACCAAAATGATGTTTGGATGAGTTTCCTTGAACTTATCTACTACTTCAATGATTTCCTAAGTATTTGGAAAATCTAGTGCTTTTTACTTATCCCTTATGGCTCTATGAAAGTCACAGACCTCTTCAAGAACATAAAAAATTTCCATTTTATTATCTCACTTCTTAAGTGTCTCCTTGACCTTGAAAAATCTTCTTATCTAATATTTTGAGGACATTGAATCAATGGAAGACCATAATTGATGTACTACTACCTCTATTCAGCATAAGATCCCTCTATAATTTTCATCAAGATTCTCCAAGCTCACCCCACTATAATTCTTATTGTTAGAAAGGTCAGGGTTGTTGTTGCACCAAAACGTTGACCTGTCAATGCTCGATACAACTAATCATCTTATAGGACCACAAGAGGTAATTAATCCATGACACAAATCTTGTGAGGGATTCTAGCCTACTACCAACAATCCCCCATCTAGTGTCACTCACCATGGCCTGCAAGATTCGAACATATGACCACGCTTTGATACCAATTGTTAGAAAGGCTAGGGTTGCTATTGCACCATAAGATTGACTTGAAAATGACCAATACAAATAATAGTCTTACAGAACAAAAATAGGTGATTAAGCGATATCGTGAATCCTATGAGGGATGTAGGCCCACTGCCAACACTTATCGTCTTCTAGTATCTTGGCCTAGGCTTTCTCTTGCATATCCTAAATAGCCTTGAATAGGGACAACATAATAGTGTTTCCTTTTTTTATTTTATCAATCCATTCATCAAACTTGTCCAACTCTTCATCTATGAAAATGACCAACAACATTTTTTACATTTATCCTCTAATCTTTTGCAATGCTATCTAATTATTGGACCATGTCTAAATTTCATCAATGAGGCCTAAAATCATGATTTACCATACCTCCTA
This sequence comes from Cupressus sempervirens, assembly GCA_028749045.1. Taxonomy (NCBI): domain Eukaryota; kingdom Viridiplantae; phylum Streptophyta; class Pinopsida; order Cupressales; family Cupressaceae; genus Cupressus; species Cupressus sempervirens. The sequence goes on along the minus strand of CM053784.1, from coordinate 427,406,667 downwards.
ACTTCCTTACATTATCTTGAATGTCGTGTAGTAATTGTATATTGGCCTGTATGTATTCAACTCCCTAATCTTGAAAATTGTGTCTCCACCTGTAATAGGCATCCAAAAATTAATCTCTATGGTAGGATAAAAACTCATTTTTTGAGGGTATCCTTTACAAAAATCTCATTGGTAGCAGGGTCAATGTGGCCCACTACCTCTTTGAAAAATTCTTGCAATGCTTCATTTTCATTCCTCAAAACTTGGATCTCCTCCTCACCATGGTCCAATTGAAAAAAATACTTATCACAAACCGATGGTAGTCAAAATGTTTTTAGTGTCCTTGGTAGGATTCTCTAGTACAATCTCATGTGTATGATAATCTAGGGAGTTATGCTCAAAGCATATGTGTGTGCTATAAGTATAGAAACTTGTGAAACCAAATATTATTTCTTATCCTTCATCACAAAATCTAATTATTGGGGTTATTCTTAAAGAGGAATAGAAGTCTATAGAAATTGAGTTATAGTTGATGCACCCTTAACCTAATCACTAATACATGTCCTTTTGCTAGCCTTTATCACTCAGGATAACCACTTTGGAGTTGTACCCTATGAAGACCCTAATTGTTGACATGATGGAGGGGTTATAGAGGCTAATCCTTTACCTTTTTCTATGCTTCTTTCTGGAGTCTTCTCCACACTCTATTGTTCTTCCACTTGTGTGGTTATTATTTTCTTTGGAGGAGATAGAGGCAATGCCACTACTAGTAAGGTTTTCTCACCAGTAGGAGGTTATTCATTTTTCCCTTTTGGCACTCCTTGATTAATTTATTCCTCTCCCTTTATCTCTTGAGCCTTCTCTTTTTCAATAGGAGAAGGCATGATCATGGTGTCTTGGTCTAGAGGAGGTAGCGGTGGTTACTTTGGCCTTCCTAGTGATGGTGAAGGTATATCCATTTGTACTTGTGGGAATGGAGGAATTTTATTTGAGTCATTACCTTTTGGATCCTCATGTGGTGTATTTCTTTGTTGGAAGTTTATTGGGAAACTAAGATACTTAAAGTGGGGGGGGGGGGGTGAATCAGGATCTATAAAACTTTTATCCTTCAAAGCTTCACCATGTTAACCATTTCATATCTAGTTTTTGCATAACATAACCTAAAATATAAAATGGTGAAAAAATCCTAGCTATGCATCACATCCATTAAATATAAACACATAACACAAAAGATTTGGTAACCTAGAAACCCTCCAAGGTGAAGGTAAAACTAGGGTGGGAATGACACCCACAAATCTTCACTACTATAGTAAAAAAGTTAGCCTATTAAGACTAATTTGATAACTTCTGTTGATCTACCATGTGAGGGGTTTGCCTTGTTAAATTTTTTACAAGATTGTTAGGTCTACCTTGATTAAAGGATTTAACACTTACAATGGAGTAAGGAATTTGTTAAGAGATTTACAAAGGTCTGTTAAAATGATTTTTTAAAGAGATTTTCTCTGATTTACTTTGTTAAAACTGATTCAATACGTGATCCTTTGATCGGCACTTATAATTTCTAATTATGAATCTCCTCCTTCCAATCTTTGATCTGATCTCTAATATGATATGCCTTTACTCTATCCTTCACTGCTTCATTAGGTTGCTAACTCTTTTGCTTCTCAATTTTCACATGCATCATCCAAAACTTAACTCTTTCACATAATACTTCACTTCCTTCACTCACTTTACATTCTCATCCACATTGTATAAAAATAGGGTTTGGATATGCCTATTTAAAGACATATGTAGTCTTGTAGATGCTTCCTTTTTTTCCTCTTCATCTAATTGGTTTTTCATCCCTCATAGGGATCGATGATCCATGTCAAAACACATAATAACCTTTGTAACAAACTCTACAATCATTAAATATCATGCATAAGTCAGATCAAAATAATTTACCTCAAAGCTTCTACCATTCTAGACATTTATGTTCTCTCCATGTTACTCGACACACACTATCTCTGATGCTTAGTTGTAACTATTATTCTTGTTGTTGCTCAATCTTAATTGACTTGGCTCCTTTTGTATAAGTCAACATCTTTATGCACTTTTTGCTTGACATTCATTGAACTTGGCTTGCACTGAAAGTACTTGGTGACCAAAAACTTTCTTGACTCATATAGAGCTCAAATTATACAAGATTTTACAAGTCTTCACATGACTTGGCCTCTATAGAGTAACTCTATCACAGTGATGATTGACTGACTCTACCTTATATATGATGAAATGTTTGATACTAATAGAAAACAAAGCTTATAGATACCAACATTTCTTATCTCTCCTTCCTCCAAAAGATTTCCCATTGGAAACAAGTCAAAATACAATAAATCAAACCTATCAAAGTCATCCCATGTCATGGTCTCTATCGAACCCCCCTTCTCTTGATTAGTAAATTCTTCTATTTGATGAGGATATCCTGTGTGGTTGACATAGTTTGGGTTTGACTTCATCTCCTATTTACTTCTTTGGCCTTAGCTAAGTGTGATCTTCTATTCACCAATATGTAGTTGACAAGATACTCTTCCCCTTGCTTTGGATCTTCTAGATACTCTCTAGGATAAAGGGTGAGACAATGCTATGTCTCTTCTTCTTCTTCAACATGTCTCCTTTCTTCCTAGTCACAATAGTTTACATTTTCTTCTTCTTTAGGCCCGTTGGATGACCTCTTCTAATACCTAGGGCTTTGGTGGATTCTCTTACTCTTTAGTAGGCATGTCTTTCCTCTTTTTGATTTTTCTCTTTTCTTCCCTTTAGAAGTAGGCAACATCTTGGTCATGTCAGTACATTGTCTTTGGCCTTACTTGGGGCACTGACCTCAAAGTTAGAGAAATAAATTAAACTCTTTTTCCCTTTCTTGGCCAAGTGGGTGTCATTAGAGATGACACAGTAGGGATAACTTATAGTGGTAATGACTTAGAGACTCATTCCCTTGTCAACTTAATTGTGTTTTTAGTATGGTGCTCAAGATCACCATTCTCATCTTTGTTCATCTCTGCATTCAACATTGGATGATCAAATATCTTATGCTAGTTATAAGTGGGATCTAGGATGTTAGGAGTATCATTATTCTACACTTCATTCAATCTCAAAAATTTCTCCACCAAGTCTAGATCCATTCTGTAGTAATCCAAGATGTACACCTCATAGTCATCCACTAGTCTTCAATGGAGGCATCTAGAATAAGCCTTCACCTTGCAACATTCTTAAACATTCCTATGAGATCAAAATATGGATAGGCCATAGGAAAATATTCCAAGGGATAGTTCTCCCACTCAATCTCAAAATAAGAAAATGTCTCTCTTCTCCTTAACCTCATGGACTCCTATAAAAATAGGCCATTCCCATGTTTTCTGGTGCTTCCCTGCAATTATGTCATATGATGAGCTTAGCTACCTACTTATCTCTAATAGAATAAATATGTTAGAGGGATACAAAGGAAGATTATTTGAGCATAAGGTTGTGCCAATGACCCAAATATAAGTGAAGGTGTTGAATTAGATGAATAGGCCCCTACTTGGGTCACCTTTGCAGCTTCCTCAACTAATATTCTATTTGCATAATCTCCTTCTATGAACCTTATGAAAACAAAGATGAATGCATAATTGAAAATCCTATATTCGCTATTAATTATCCCCAAATTCTTTTGTACCAACTATGGGTACACTATGCATGGTCATGCATCCTAGTCCCGTGGATTCCCTTTTCTAGTGTGTTTAGGACATTCTACCATGGTGGTAAGAAAATAGATTACATATAAGATCATATAGAATCTTAGGTCTATCTTGGAAAAAGTTATTTTTTCATCTAAGCACTAAGAATAGTGCCTCAATTAATATTGTTGACCCTGGTTCTAATCTTCTCAATGAAGTGTACCATCCATGTCTCAAGATGGTCAACCATAGGGAGACTCATCACTCTACTTAGAAGTGAAATATTGTATCCAATATCTTCTATGATGTAGCCTTGTGTCATATCAAATCTATTGAGCTTGTTATCTGGGGTCCTAATAATCAAGTACTTCTTTTGTACAATATCATATTCTTCTTCCTTATTTTCCTTGTACCATCTTTTGACACTCTCATAGGAGATCCCATAGTATTAATTTGAGATAGGTAGGCAAAACACCTCTTAATGTTGTATAGTCTAATGTCAAGGAAAATCTCTCCAATGACACTTTTCACCACCTTTTCTCTGCAACATGGTAATGGGTGAGAGTCATAGTTAATTCTAATGATTACACTAATGTAGGATGTGATGTAGTAGTTACGAGCCCATTTTAAATTAATGGAGACATCATCTTAGATCTCTCATGTGGTTTATTTTAGATGACCAATAATTTATTCCAATCTATATGGCCTAACTTTGTATCTCTAATTTTGAAATGGTCTATGAACCTTGACTTCTTTGGAATACCTTTGAACTGGAAGTCACTAGCTTAGGAGAGATCTTTGATTTTGATGTTCCTCAAGATGAGGAAGCCATTACAACCTACATCAAAAGATGTTAGTAGTGTCTCCATTAAGATCTTAAGTGAAAAGAAGACTTTAAAAGACCTCAAAAAACCAATTGGTGAGACCAAAAAGCTAACTAAAAAGAAAAAAAATACAAAAGTGGGGACCAATTCTAGTGTGCAAGTGCATAGATTGCACACCTAAGCAGGTGTACACATGTGAAAGCACACAATTTCTCAATACTTTCAAGTTGAACAATGGTAGACCAAGGCTAAAATAAAAGGTAGAAGAATGCACTTGTAGATTTGTGCAAATGCCCACATACACATAGACTTGATGGAATATGGAGAGACATAATACAAACCATGCACTTGATTACCTATAGAAATACACACTTAAAGAATTGATGGAAATAAATGAGCATAAATGGACCTCTCCCATGTATTTATAGGTGGCACAACATGCAACGACATCAGAAAAATTGCACAGATGCACAAGGATGCACATGCACAAGGTGTGTAAATGAAAATTTGGGCACGTGAGGTTTGTAAATGTACACAAGTGTGCACTTGTGAAAAACACTTAACACAAGGCCATAAACACTCAAAACTAGATGCAAACAAATGCCAACCCAAAATCCCAAAATCCTAATTATTGAGACCTCTTGAGAGAGATATTAATCTAAAATCAAGGATGTCAAGATTTGGAATTGTAACTATAATAGGAAAAAGGTATGGGGGTGCCCATTTTTGAATTTGAAAATAGGGTGTATGTTGTGGAACCACAATAAATAGCCCGAATAAAAGGAAAACATGAAAAAGGAATTTCTTTGTTAGAAAGCCATCTAAACTCCATCAAAATCTAAACCAAAATAAAATGTCATAAGATGCTATAGAATATCCTAGTAAATAATTTAAACTTTAGTTTTCACATTTAGTGTGTTCTCAATATCTTAATTTTATCTAATTTTTAGGCATAGAACACTACAAGAGAATAAAAATGAAAAACTAATATTTTTCTAGCTTGTAAGAGCTTTGATAATCCCCATGAACCAAATAATATCAACTTTGACTAGATGCAAGAATCAATTCAGATGGATTTTGAATAAGTCATTACACTTATCATTTTGATTTTTTTTTATCAGATTAACAATTTCACGAAGCTCGTGTGTTTCCACTTGATTACTCCTTGAAGTTGTTTCTCTTGGTGAGGAAGTGATTGAGTTGTACTACCATCACATGATCTTTCCTTTCTTTTGTTTCTTTAATAATATTGAGGTTCCTCTCTCTCTCTCTCTCTCTCTCTCTCTCTCTCTCTCTCTCTCTCTCTCGATATGATGGGACAATGATTATATCATGTTCCTTGGATTTTCCATCTTTCTGACTGACACGTTCTACTTCTAAAAAATTATGGAAATCTTAGATGCCAAAAGGTGACTTTAAGAGGCTCATGGGAAAAAATAATCTTGGACAATTAGTTCTAACCACTCTTGGCCACTACACACCTAGATTGACAACAACTTGTATAATCATTTTTAAATGTGTGAAGTGTTGAGAATGATCAAATTGGAATTTATTTTTGGTGACAAATAATTATCATCACCTACATATAGGTTCCTATAAGAAAAAATATCATGTAATTTATTTAACAAATAAAGATCTCTTCTAGAATTCAAGGCTAGTTGGGATTGGCAACTTATCGAGGATAATCTTGAGAACATACTGAGTCCCTGACTCAAGGACTCAAAATGCACTAACTTAAAAGAATCTTTTTTCTTTTCTTTTAGAACTCTTAGGACTCAAAATAATGTTTGGTAAATTGACCATTGACTAGAAATGAGACCAAATCACCTTCTAAAGTACATAACCTGAAAGTATTTTCTCCTAAGATCTCTACAATCTAATAGGGGCCAATATTCAAGTGTCAAAACTTGGTATTACTACTCGATTTTTCTTTTTCCTTGTTGTACATGAGGACAAGGTCAAATATCCTGAAAGATTTGAAAGTTTCTCTTTTGTAAATCTAACATTTGACAAAAACTTGATGTATAGCCATGTGTTCTGGTTCAATAGTTCATTTTACATATAATTCCAAAAGGTTCATCAACCTGAATTGGACCCTATCTTCTTTTTTGACATACCCTCTCATGAACTTTAGGATAGGAATTTTGAGATTCATAGGGAAGATAGGTTCTTGAAAATAGAAAAAAAAGTAGGGACACATACCAAGGGAATTCTTGACCATGACAATATTGGTGTACAATGCATATTTTGATTGTGTGTGCCAATCTTTTGAGTTTCCATCAAGTAAATGGTTGGCCACAGTAATTAGGTTTTTTTTAGTAGCCTCAATAAATATATTTCCTTGTGGATAGTAATTAGAATATAACTTAATGATTGCCTAATTTTCTAAAGACCATTGTATAGAATCAAGGATACAAAAGAGGCTACATTGTCATATACCAGAAAAAAGGGTATTCTAGACCTCGTTGTGATGTGTTCGTCTAGGAAGCCAGTGACAACTTGAGTAGTACAATTACATAATGTTTCAGCTTTAGTCCACCAAGTGTAGTAATCCATGCCTATAAGAATGTACTAGTTCCCCATTGAAGATGATGGATTCATAGGACCAATAAAATCAAGCTCCCACTTATCGAATGGGCATACATTATGTACTGTTTGGAAGGGCGTTGTGGGGTTTCTCTCTATTTTCATTTCTTTGGTATAAATAAAAAGAGTAAACATACTCTTATTTATATTTGAACAATGTAGTCCAATAGTATCCTAATCTCTAGATCTAATGTGTTGTGTCTTTAGGCGATACATGAATGATACCATATTTATCATGAAACTGCTCTGGCACCTCTTTTCCCTCATCACAGTTTGATTATTTTAGGTATATACCCTCATAATTCCTTTTATATAGATGTCCAACTTTTAGCATGTATGATGTGCATTTTATCCTTAGAGCTCTATGTTGGGAGCTATTAATTCCTTTGGGACATCAATTTTACAGCAAATGATAGACTATATCTTGATACCAAATATATGAAATGACTCCTTTATTGGCATAGACGTATGTAATTAGCCCTTTTTCTTGCTCACTATTGGAAATCATATTGGTTAGAAATTTCCCTTAGACTAGTTTCATGAGTTGGATCTTGAGGTTGAATTCTTGTATTATGACCATCCATTTTTTGTCCTCTTTCCTAGTTCTTTTTTTATTAGTAGTGACTTGATTGTTGGGTTAGGTATGATGGTGTTGATTTTTCTTCTCAATATATATATCTTGAATTTCTTGACATCCTTTACCAAGGAAAAGGACTATTTATCCAATTTGGGTAGTTTAACTTGACATTTTTAAGGGATAGCTAATAAAAGCCATGAGCCTTCTATCTTCACCACCCTTCTTCTGGGTAAGTATGTTGGCACATGAATTTATGAAGAAAAGGAATATACCTTAAAAGGTAATAGTAATCTAGGCTTATGAGAATTGGTGCAGTGGAAATTTTAATTCTAATATTCTCAAAATCCTTCTTGACTTTAGGTGTCCAACCAATGTTTACATTCTTCTTGAGCATGTCATTGAGGGGGCACACTATCTCAATGAAACCAATTATGAACTTACAAGTGAAGTTAATATTTCAGAAGAAAGATTTCAACTCGTATCTACTATTTGTGGGCAAGAGCTTAAGAATCACCTCTAGTCTTTATGGATAGAAGGAGATATCAGTCTTAGATATTATATACCTAAGAATTTTCCCTTTAGTTTACTTGAATGAACACTTCTTTGGTTAAGAGAAATCCCATATTTGTGGCATCTATTGAGCTTTTTTATCAACAATGTGCTTGACTTGATTTTTTGAGAATACTATGAGATCATCCATGTAAATCATTATGCACTTGTTCAGTAAACCCTTGAATTTTTCATCCATGGCCTGTTGAAATGTATTCCCAATATTGATCAGCCCAAATGGAATGCATCAATATGAAAACATACCCCACTTAGTTGTAAAGGAAATTCTTATCATATCATCTTCTTGAATCATCACTTGGTTGTGACTTGATTAACCATCCAGGAATAATGTCATCTTAGAATAGTTCATAATATGAAGCACCTCATCAAGTAAGGGAAGAAAATAGTTATCCTTTTGTGAGGAGTGATTCAAGTTTCTAAAATCCACACATAGTCTGATTTCTCTACTTTTATTACATAGTGGAACCAAGTTTGTGACCCACGCAGAGTGAAAAATTGGAAAAATAATCTTTCTATCCAATAATTTCTTCTCTTATTTTATAATCAAGAACTCAATGATTTGATTTATAGGTAACTGTATTTGATAAAATAGTTTTACATCTAGTTTGAGAGGTATATCATGCATAATTTTATCTAGATCATACATTATAAGGTCCTCATAACTCCAAGATATGAAATCTTTGTAATTGGCTAATAGTTGCAACATCTTTTTTCTTTCTTCTTAGTAAAAACTTTCCTAATCTTTACCATCAAAACCCAAATTGTATGAATCATACTCATTATTCCCCTCCTCAAGAAGAGGTCTCTTCTTCTATGTAGGTTAATCTTTGTCAAATACTCGCTCAAGTTTAACCATCCCTTTGGGAATAATTTAAAAAAAAATTTATGACTCTGTCCTCATCCTCAATTTCTTCTTTATCTTCATCTTCCTTCAGATCATCATTTATCATCTATTCTTCAAAAATTTCCATGCTCATGAAAAATTCTAGAATGTGTTGATTGTATTAAAATACTTGGAAGTTCATTAAATTGTTAGGGATGCAACCAATTGTATGGAGAACCTTTTTACTCTAGTTTGTATTAGAAAGGTAAGGGTTGTAGTTGCACCGAAAGATCGACCAATCAATGCATGATAAAACAAATAGTCTTATAGAACCATAGGAGGTGATTAAACCATGTCATGAATCCTGTGAGAGATGTTGGCCCACTGCCAAAAATTCCCCTTCCAATGTCACTCGATGTGGCTTGTAGGATTGAAACCTATGACCAAGTTCTGATACTAATTGTTAGAAATAGATAATACTGAGAGGGGGTGAATCAGTATTCTACAAAATTTTGCCCACAACTAAATATTGTTAATTACTTTATAACTTGCATATGAAAGTAAACCAACAATGTTGAACAATAAATATAACAATACACAAAGAGAACTCATAACATGATTATTTGTTAAATAGGGAAATCCTGGCCAAGGGAAAACCCTGGTGGGGATGATACCAATAAGATGATCCACTAAACAAAATAATCCTATTTAAGGACATTGACCCTATTAGGAGTCTATTAAATACATACAGTGTCTTAAGTAATTGTTAGAGGACTAGGCCTTGTTAAAATCCTCAACCCTATTAGGAATTGCTTCAACCCAGTTAGGAGTTGGTAGATCAAATATAATGTATGCAAGAGGAGCCCACTACCCTAACATGCAATATACAAATAAGTTTCTTCACAAGAATAGATATACATACAATATTGTCTCACTATTGTATCTCTCAATTTCTCTGATCATACATCAGATTTACCATCATATAAAGCTCACATATCATTTAATCTTTCTTCTCTATAGTTTATATCACATTCATACTTCACATTATCTAGGCAAGATATGATATTTACTTATATCTTGAAAATTAACAAAACTTTTCTTAGTTGACCTTGATGTTTTCACACACTTCACTAAATATAAAATAATTTTGGGTTTAACATCTAGGATGTTAACCCAACATGATTAAGTAATTATTTTGTTTCCAAAATAATTATTTAAGCCATACAATTTAATTTACTGGCATGCTCTGTTCTTCTCTTTAAAATACCTAAATTGGTAATTCAACTCTAACTTGCACCATACTATCTATACAAGTTTGTGTACTGAAATATTTCATTGTGACACTATCATTTACCGATCCTCAACTGCACATGAGCTAACTCAAATTCTTTCATGTGTGCATATCATATCTGTCTTTGTACTGGTATAAACTATCTAACAATTAGACTTTTTCTAACTTTGATTGCATCATAAAATACCAAAAAGGATATGTTTCCATAAATGACAACACTAATACATTAACCTAGCCATATTGCCAACAATCTCCCCCTTTGGCATTGATGGGAACATTTGGGAAAATTGGCTAAGTCCCAAAATGTTCTCATACAAAATAAAAATAAGTACGAAAAGTAACTACTAAAAATTTCCTTCAAAACTTCAAAATTTTATTCATGTCTTGATGAGTCATTACATTCTTTATCATTCCTTGAAATCATTTTTTACTTTTATGGTTCTGCATGCTTTGATTTAATAGAATCTAATTTAGATGTCACTTGAGTCAACTGGGATCTAAGGTCTGCATTTTTAGTTTTTAGATCTAGTTCATTCTTACTGTCATCTTTCTCAAGACTTAACTTAAGTTCAACAATTTTTAACTCATGTTTCAAGATCAAATTTTCTTTCTTGAGGATTTCTACTTCATCATTGTACTAATCTCTCCATTTGATTCTTTCTTAGATTTCAGATCATCAATCTTATCTTTTAGTTTTCCAATGTAGACTTTTGCATCTTTGTATCTATCTTTTAGGTTGTCTCTTTCTTCTGTAAGAAGATCAATTTGCTCAAGATCTTCTTCAAGATTTCTTTTCAACTATTCCATATTCATAGGGATCTTACTTAAGCTATTAAGCCTCTTTTGAGTAATTGTTCTTTGATACCAATTGTTAGAAAGGTAAGGGTTGTCGTTGCACCAAAACATTGACCTGTGAATGCATGATACAACCAATAGTATTATAGAACCATAGGAGGCGGTTAAACCATATCATGAATCTTATTAGAGATGTTGGCCCACTACCAACAATTTGTTCCATGGGTTATAATACATTAGCTAATGTTTCCAATCCATCAATGAATAAATTCCTTCTTTGGGAGATGAATTTTATGTTAAAGGTGTGAAAATCATCCATTATATCTGAAACCCTTTTCCCATATGCTTGCAATGTCTTATTGTTACATAAATATGTCCCTTCATTTGTCTGATTACCAATTAGAAAATACCTTAAGCTATGAATACCTTCACGTCCTTTTTTAAGGGTAATAGAAGATCTCATACTAGAGCCTTGTATTCTACAACGTTATTAGTGCACAAAAATGTAAGCAATAGGTAATGTAGTAAGACTTACCTCTACAGTTGATTAACTCAATTCTAGCTCCCGCTCCTTGCTTGCACTTAGAATCCTCAAATTGTAGAACCCATAGTCCATCTTTAATTTTTTGTGGTTTCATCTTTGCCTTGGGGTTTTCCTTTTATTTTACCTTGTCCTTCAAGGATTTGTACCTAGACCTCCATTCTATTTTGTTCTAGGTAGCATTGCTTCCTTTTATAGGGTATGTGCAGGATCATGGTCAACCAAACTATGGCCTTCAGTGGCAATGAAAACTAGCAAATTAGGGTTATGTCAACTTGACACATAATTTAAAGTGGTTCTGCACTTTATAACAAAAATTTGGGAGAAAATAATCTGTAGGAAATTGAATGTAGTTTCTAAACTACTAGGCCTTATCTGGAGAAAAAATTGTTTGATTGGTCAAAAGTTTGGATTTTAATGTAGTACTACAAAAATTCTAGGTTAAAAATAACAAGTAGATGTATGTCTAATCACCTTAATCAAAATCAAACAATAATATATTTTTAATGTAATTATAGATATAAAAATTAGACTCATGGCTAGATGTGAAGCATATTTTTGGGTATTTTTATTCCAAATAAATAATTAAATATGAATTTTCTACTATAAATTTTCCAGAATAAAAAAACTCCCATGTCTGACCACCTTAACTAATTGAAAACTCTACCAAATTAATTTTTATTTATTTTCCCTCATACTAGGCAAAACATAGAATGTGATGCAACTTTTGGATTTCAAAAATGATATACCGTTTGAAAGTTATAGCTATTTTTCAATCAACATGTCAATCAACACTTTACAATCATCTTCATTAAAAAATAATTAATAAATACTTATCGAACTCAGAATTTGACAACAATTATATCAATGGAATCTTGAGAGTGTTATAAAAAAACACTTTTTCTTTCATTGAATTTTGATGAAAATAATATTGTCAATTGGCTACTAGACGTTTGAATGTCACTAAAACCTTTCTCAAAGATATTTTTTGAGTTGACCAAACAGGTTTGGTAAATACCAAGCCTAATCAGGCACCTGATTTTAAATCAAGTACCCAAAATGTGGCGGCCAAAATTCTTTCCCAAATTTTTAATTTTCAAAATTTTGGAGGGAAACCACCCATATTGGAAATTTTGGAGGGAAACAAAAATTTGGGAAGTGTGGGCATCATTATTATTTGTCAGAATTTGGCTTAGGCCAGAATTCACCCAAGAACTAAAGAACTCAACACAAGCACACAGTAGACCAAAATAGATAGAGTATGATCAGAATGATGATATTCATTCAATATGCTGACTTAAGAGTACACTAGGAGTGCCTATATATAAAGGCCTCAGGAGAGCTTCTAGAATGCATAGAAATCAACATCATGATAAGTCATACAACCAGTCACATGTCCACCAAATATGGGTTATACTCCATTTAGCATGGAATTAAGTGCGATGATGTGAGGATAAGCCTACAATGGTGTAGCACGCAAATTAGTGGTGTAGACAACATGTGCTAAATGAGGAGTGTGAATAATTGTATTGTCAACATGACAACTCAGTGAATGATGCAAACTCCTGTGTTGTAGATACCATGTGCATGATTAGAGTTGCATAACTCAATGAGAGTACACAAACTCCTAAGTGTCTCACCTAAATAAATAATAAAATAATGCAAAAAAAGTAGATAATGCATTAAGCTAATTAAACTTAAGTAAGTGTAATAAGTAAATACTTATTTAAACCCCCCTTAAGTGCAACATAGGGGAATGCCCTTAAGCTTACAAAATATAGGATGCTATGCATAATGGGTCCTGACTACTAGGCCATGTTAGGTACCCATGTACATAATGATATGCAATCTCTCATAAAATGAAAAAAGACGGAAAACCTCATGGGAAAAACCCTCTCCCAAAAAGAGAGATGAAAGAGGATGCATGGATGGATGGAGTAATCGAGACCTCCTCATTATGAAATACATCTAGTATATACATAAGAGAATGATGAGAAGAGGTAGAGAGACAAGAAAGGCTCCCCCCCCCCCAAGGAAGAATGCCAAACAGTGACTGCTCCAATGAAGAAGCTGATCAAAGACTACAAAATGGTGTTCCTCCCCTTAGGAAGAAATAATGCTAAGGGTAAAAATGAGACACTTTCACTTTGTGTGGAAAGAATCCCATGGATAAGTGATGTCTCTAAAACGTGCTCATTTGGTTGAAGAACCTGTCTCAAAGAACTGTCTATCTTTGCAACTGATGAAGAACCCTACTACAACTACTGATCATAAGTATCCATAATCACTTCAACCTATGATGATCGATCATGTAGAGAATGAACATGAGAGTTGAATGGAGCCTTCATGACAACTAAAGAAGGTAATTTTGAATCAAGAAGAAGAGGCAAATGATCAATACTATCCCTCAAATTTGTCACTGAACCTGTATCTGGAAGATTGGATGTACCCTGCTATTCTGGACCTATCACTATGGTGATGTATGCATGCAAACTAAACTGATGAAGTGACCTCTTGCTGCAACTATCACTAGAACCCCACGTGTCTGAATCTATTGAAGCACTATCACTGGTGTCACTATTAGTTTCCACATGGTATGATGTGCGAAGAGGAGTAGAGGACAAGCTTGGTGAACTTTCCTCAAAGTAGAAATCCTTCTCCGAAAATATCTGATGTGTCTCTGGATCTAGAAATCTATATGCCTTCACACCATCTTCATAACCAATGAAAGTACAAGGTCGAGGTGACTGTGCCTTGCATCCCCTGGAAGATTTATTTTCCCATGCAAGACAACCAAAGACTCTGAAGTGTGTCACAATAGGTTTTCTACCACACCATGCCTCAAAAGGATTTTTCCCATCTAAGGCTGGATGAAGAGAACGGTTAAGAATGTGAGTGGCACTAGTGATTGCTTTGACTTCTAATGATGGATCTAGAGACTTGGCATGAATCATGCAACTTGCCATAGACTTAAGAGTTCATATCATCAAAGCTACAACATCTGTCTTATGCAGATTGAATGGTGGTAAAGTCTGAAGATCAATGCCCTCGAGTTTGCAAAAGCCCATAAGTCTTCTATTCATGTACATGCTTCCATTGTCCATTTGGAGTACTTTGATGACTTTCCTGGATTTTCATTCTTCATGAGTCTTGAAGTCTAGAATTTTTTCCAAAACTTCATTCATGTTATGCAGAAAATGGACCCAAGTGAAAATTGAAAAGTCATCAACTAAGGTAAGTATGTAGCAACCCTGGCTGAATGCAAAAGGACCTACTAATACCATGTGAACCATCTAAAGAACACGTGTTTCTCTTGAAGACTTCCCTCTCTATAACTTCCCCTCTAGATGGATATCCACTGAATCTATTGAACATTCACCCTTAGAAAAGTTGATTTGAGGTATACCTTTGACCATTCTATATGTGCAAAGTTGTTGAAGATAGCGGTAGTCAAGATGACCATACCGCTCATGCCATAATTGCATGTTTGAATTGGATTGTGATAACAAGGCCTTTGAATGAGACTTGGGCATAAAATGAGATAAAGAGTACAACCTCTTGTTATCATTCACTTTCCCCACTGCAACCAAGGAATCATCTTTAAGACTGTGCACCTTTATTGAGTCTGGAAGGAACTCAACTCTATGTCCATCTCCAAGGTGAGTGATTTGGTAGATTGATAGGAGAGTTGAACTTAGGTTTGGAACATAGAGAACATCTTGAAACTCTCCATTTTCCATCTCCATGTTTCCTTTTTCCTTTAACTTCCATTTTGCTATCATCTCCCATGAAGATGTGTGGTATGTTTGATCGCTTCAATGAAGAAAAATCCTCCTTTGAATAAACCATGTTATATGAGGCACCTAAGTCAAATATCCATTCCTTTGAAGAGTTTGAATTTTCCATGAGTGCTTTCCCTTTGCCCTTTGAATCTGAAGATGACCCTTTATCCTTGTAAGCATTAGGCAATGGAACATTATGTCTCTTCATGATGTTGGTCAATTCATCAATATTTTTGAGATACCAGTCATGTTCTTCATGACCCAATTTTTTGCAATAAGAAAACTTCTTCTTCTCCTTATTGTTGTCCCCCTTCTTTTTGGAATTTGAGGAAGAATTTCCTTGTTGACTGGATTGTGGTGTTGTCTTTTCTACATCCTCAGATTTGTTCTTCCATTTCTTCTTATCCTTTCCTTTTTTTGAAGATTGTGTAGCTAAATTTTGAGAACCCTCATTGGCCACCAATGCTTTAGACTAAGGTGATTGGAGAATCCCCATTGATTTCAATGTCTTTTCTTCATCATCCAACAGTTTAACATATTCATCAAAAGTGACTTTCTTGTAGGTAGACCCTAAGGTAGTCTTTGAAGTGATAAATATGATACAAATATGGAATATTCTAATGGTAGCTTGTTATGTATGAGATATATCAATCTGTCATCTTTGATAGAACTCCCACAATTAGTAAGCTTCATCCTTAGTTCAATCACTTTGATGATGACAACATGTATGGAGTCATATGACTTAGGATCTGAGAATACAAGCTCATCTTCAATTTTGAAAACATCCTCTTCAGACACTTTACCATAAAGGTTTTTGAGGGTATCCCAAGCTTCCTTGGATGTAGAACACTTCTTGATTTGATACATGATCTTATCATCTACCCCCAAACATATATCACCTAGGGCTTTCCTATCCATTGCTACCCAAGCTGAAATATCACTTTCTAATGCTTTGTCACCTGCTGGTTTAGGAATAGTACCATCTACATATTGTGAAACTCCATTATGCATTAAGTGATACCACATTTTGATTGACCATGAAGCATAGTTATGTGGAGTTAATTTAGGAAACTTAAAGTTTCCCATAATGCAGAAAATAAAAGAAAAGTGCAGAAAAGAAAGAACACAACAGCAAGAACACCTCCCCTTCTCACTAAATCAAGTAGTGCGATTACAATGGTCCAATTGCCAATTTTGGCCTTCATGGACTTCTAATTTTTCTTGTTACAACATCTATATGGATTAAAAATCTAGAACTTTACAATGTGCTACAATTCTGAAGCATTACAAAACAAAGAAAGGCCTTATTGTTGAAAGTAACACTTTTGTCCATAGAACCCTACAATCTAATAACAGATTTGGAAAGTAGACAAAAAATAATACACTTTCCAAATAAAATGGAACCTATTTTCGACTCCAGATGTGCCCGTACGAAGCATTTGAAGTTGCAAAATGTAGGATTATGTAGGTACAATCACCAAAAAATTTATTTTTTAAATAATTCATGCACCAAAACTAGAAAAAAGCTGCACCATTGAAAATTTTAGGAAATTCTACCTAATTTTTTAAAAAATTGCACCTGATTTGGAGTCTAAATGTTCGAGTTATGACCTCCCAAAATTAGACTGCAAAATTGAAAATCAATCTAGAGAGGGGTTGCATCAGTGAATGATGGGGTTAAATTTGATGGTCATACAGTTGTCGCAGTAGTTGTATTTTGCTTTGGTTTGACATCCAGATGGGCATCAAATTTAATGCAGTGAATCTAATGATGTTAGTAGACTCTTGGCCAATGATGACATCAACATGACACCATGATGACATCACATCATACGGACAGTGACAACTTGTCAGGTCCACGTAGGCATACAAAGATGATGTGGCTTGCATAGTCGAATGCTGATTGGAATGGTTGATTGTGTAGGGTCTGGTGGCATGGTCAACAATAGATGCCACGTGTCTGTTGTGGATTGGACCATGTAAGTGTTGTATTGGTGCAGTCTGCAATAGGTTCCTGGTGAGTTAATAATATGACACTGCGTGGCTCTATTCTTAGCGGGGGAACTAATTATTTTTTGTCACGTGTCCAAGGGTTACAAAATGTCAAACTTTGTGCAGTGATCACCATAGTTATTTCACCCTGCTAGATTCTTGTGCAGTGTCGAAATATACTTTTAACGTGCCAAAATTTCATGGGTTAATCCCACATGCAAGGTGTTGGGGCCTCTTGTGTAGTGTAAATAGAGGCTTCCATGACTAATAAAACAAAGCACTTCGCCGAGGGATATTTGGCCACTGGAGGTGTTATGGCCGGATAATTTGTTGAAGCCTAATACCAGTGGATGTGGGGTTTTAGCTATGGCCAAAATTTGTAGTACGGCCATGATTTAATATAAAATGCCTGCTAAATAATAATGAAACCCTACAAAATTAATACAAAATATCCACCAAATTACAGAGCTAAGCTGGGGTGTCACTACCCGGTTCGGCCAAAATAATTTTTTCTACCTGAATGAAGAAATTAATTTCAAAAATATAGATAAATGCAGAGAATAAAAATAAATGCAAATTTGAAAAAGAATTAGTTAGATCAATTAATTGACCATACTTGAATTGCAAATCGGGGCCTTCAGGTTTCAATTTGTAAATTTTTTTGCCTTCCGATCAACTTTCACCAAACATAGGAAAATTTATAGTCAATCTTCACCAAATCGATGCTCTAGATGCAATGATGAGGTCAAATCTAGCTCTAGACGCTCCCAATTTTTGTAGATCCTCCACATTTGGGTTGAGGTGCTGAAGCATGAACGGTCTCAAATGGCTATGTGCAAAGAATCTCCCTCAACTTTGATACCATGTAAGAATTTGGCTTAGGCTAGAATTCACCCAAGAACTAAAGAACTCAACACAAGCACATAGTAGACCAAAATAGATAGAGTATGATTAGAATGACGATATTCATTCAATATGCCAACTTAAGAGTACACTAGGAGTGCCTGTATATAAAGGCCTTAGGAGAGCTTCTAGAATGCATAGAAGTCAACATAATGATAAGTCATACAACTAGACACATGTCCACCAGATATGGGTTATCCTCCATTAAGCATGAAATTAAGTGCGATGATGTGAGGATAAGCCTACAATGGTGTAGCATGCAAATAAGTGGTGTAGACAACATGTGCTAAATGAGGAGTGCGAATAACTATGTTGTCAACATGACAACTCACTGAATGATGCAAACTCCTGTGTTGTAGACACCATGTGCATAGTTAGAGTTGCGTAACTCAATGAGAGTACACAAACTCCTAAGTTTCTCACCTAAACAAATAATAAAATAATGCATTAACCTAAGTAAAGTTAAGTAAGTGTAATAAGTAAATACTTATTTACACCAACATTATTATTACATATGATTATGATTATTAATATTAACTACTATTATTATATATGATTATGATTATGATTATGATTATTATTATTATATATAGTAATATATATATATATGATTATTATGATTATTATTATTAAATATAATATAGTAATATATATAATTATTATTATAACTAAATATAATATAAAATATATATGATAATAATAATTATATATAGTAATATATATGGTTATTATTATTAAATATAATATAGTAATATATATGATTATTATTGTTATAATATTTAGTAATATATTATTATTATATTAAAATATACAATATTATATTATTACTATTAAATATAATATTGCAATGAAATGCATCAAAAGGGGTCATAGGTTAAGCTATGACCCCTTTCAACATAACCTATGACCCCTTTCGATGCATTTGAACCAACCAAATGAGTCCCTAGGGTTCGTAGGGGTCCCTAGGGACATATGTTGTCATGAAATGCATTGAAAAGGGTCATAGGTTAACCTCTGACACCTTCCGACGTGTTCGAACCATTCAAATGGGTCCCTAGGGGTCCTAGGGCCCCTAGGGACATATGTTTCCATGAAATGGGTCGAAAGGGGTCATAGGTTAACCTATGACCCATTTCGATGCATTGGAACCAACCAAATCAATCCCTAGGGGTCCTAGGGCCCCTAGGGACATATGTTGTCATGAAATGCATCGAAAGGGGTCATAGGTTAACCTATGACCCCTTTCGATGCATTTCATGACAACATATGTCCCTAGGGGCCCTAGGACCCCTAGGGACCCATTTGGTTGGTTCCAATGCATCAAAAGGGGTGACCCCTTTCGATGCATTTGAACCCTAGGGACCTATTTGGTTGGTTCCAATGCGTCAAAAGGGGTGACCCCTTTTGACACATTGGAACCAAGAAAATGGGTCTTAGGGATCCTAGGGACATATATTGTCATGAAATGTGTCAAAAGCTACCCCTTTCAATGCATTCAAACCATCCAAATGGGTCCCTAGGGGTCCTAGGGCCCCTAGGGACATATGTTGTTATGAAATGCATTGAAAGGGGTCATAGGTTAACCTATGACCCCTTTCAACGCATTGGAACCATCCAAAACATATGTTGTCATGAAATGTGTTGAGAACCAACCAAATGGGTCACTAGGGGTCCTAGGGCCTCTAGGGACATATGTTGTCATGAAATGTGTTGAAAGTGGTCGTAGGTTAACCTATGACCCCTTTTGATGCATTGGAACCAATCAAATGATTCCCTAGGGGTCCTAGGGCCCCTAGAGACATATGTTGTCATGAAATGCATCACATTTGAACCATCCAAATAGGTCCCTAGGAGTCATAGAAATGCATTGAAAGGGGTCATAGGTAAACCTATGACCACTTTTGATGTATTTGAATCATCCAAATACATGAGCCCTAGGGACATATGTTGTCATGAAATGTGTTGAAAGGGGTCATAGGCTAACCTATGACCCCTTTCGACACATTCAAAACATCCAAATGGGTCAGACCCCTAGGGACATATGTTGTCATGAAATGTGTTGAAAGGGGTCATAAGTTAACCTACGATCCCTTTCAATGCATTCAAACCATCCAAATGGGTCCCTAGGGTTACTACAGCCCCTAGAGACATATGTTGTCATGAAATGCATCAAAAGGGGTCATAAGTTAACCTATGACCCTTTTGGACACATTGGAACAAATCAAATGGGTCCCTAGGGGTCCTAGGGACATATGTTGTTATGAAATGTGTTGAAAGGGGTCATAGATTTCCTTTCAATGCATTGGAACCAACTAAATGGGTCCCTAGGGGTCCTAGGGCCCCTAGGGACATATGTTGTTATGAAATGCATCAACCTATGACCCCTTTTGATGCATTCAAACTATCCAAATAGTTCCCTAGGGGTCCTAGGGCCCCTAGGGACATATGTTGTCATGAAATGCATTGAAAGGGGTCATAGGTTAACCTATGACCCCTTTCGACACATTAGAACCAACCAAATGGGTCCTTAGGGGTCCTAGGGCCCTAGGGATATATGTTGTTATGATATGCATTGAAAAATGTCATAGGTTAACCTATGATGCCTTTTGACACATTTGAACCATCCAAATGGGTCCCTAGAAGTCCTACAACCCCTAAGAACATATGTTGTCATGAAATGCATCGAAAGGGGTCATAGGTTAACCTATGACCCCTTTTGATGCATTGTAACTAGCCAAATCGGTCCTCAGGGATCCTAGGGCCCCTAGGGACATATGTTGTTATGAAATGTGTCGAAAAGGGTTATAGGTTAACCTATGACCCCTTTTGACACATCCGAAGCAACCAAATGGGTCCCTAGGTGTTGTAGGGCACCTAGGGACATACGTTGTCATGAAATGCATCATAAACCAATGACCCATTTCAACACATTCAAACTATCCAAATGCTAAGGATGTATGCTATCATGAAATGCATCGAAAGGGGTCATAGGTTAACCTATGACCCCTTTCAATAGATTTGAGCCATCCAAATGGGTCCCTAGGGGTCTTAGGGCCCCTAGGAACATATGTTGTCATGAAATGCACCGAAAGGGGTAATAGGTTAACCTATGAACCCTTTCGACACATTGGAACCAACCAGATGGGTCCGTAAGGGTCCTAAGGCCCCTAGGGACATATGTTATCATGAAATGTGTCGAAAGGTGTCATAAGTTAACCTATGACCCCTTTCAACACATTGGAACCAACCATATAGGTCCCTAGGGGTCCTAGGGCCCCTAGGGACATATGTTGTCCTGAAATGCATCAAAAGGGGTTATAAGTTAACCTATGACCCCTTTCAACACATTGGAACCAACCAAAAGGGTCCCTAGGGACATATATTGTCATGAAATGCATCCCTTTTGACACATTTGAACCATCTAAATGGGTCGCTAGGGGTCCTAGGGCCCCTAGGGACATATGTTGTCATGAAATGTGCAGCCTTTTGACGCATTGGAGCAAACCAAATGGCCCCCTAGGGACATATTTTGTCATGAAATGCATCGAAAGGGGTCATAGGGGTCATAGATTAACCTATGACCCCTTTCAATGCATTAGAACCAACCAAATTGGTCTCTAGGGGTCTTAGGGCCCCTAGGGACATATATTGTCATGAAATGCATCAAAAGGGGTCATAGGTTAATCTATGACCCCTTTTGACACATTCAAACCATCCAAATGGGTCCCTAGGAGTCCTGGGGCCCCTAGGGACGTATGCTGTCATGAAATGCATCAAAATGATGCATTGCAACCAACCAAATCGGTTCTTAGGGGTCCTAGGGCCCCTAGGGACATATGTTGTCATGAAATACGTCAAAATGGGTCATAGGTTAACCGGTGACCCTTTTCAACACATTCAAACCAACCAAATGGGTCCCTAGGAGTCCTAGGGCCCCTAGGGACATATGTTTTCATGAAATGGATCGAAAACCTATGACCCCTTTTGATCCATTCAAACCAACCAAATGGGTACCTAAGGGTCCTAGGGCCCCTAGGGATATAAGTTGTCATGAAATGCATTGAAAGGGGTCATGGTTAACCTATGACCCCTTTCAATGCATTGGAACCAACCAAATGGGTCCCTAGGGGTTGTGAGTTCTGTAGGGACATATGTTGTCATGAAATGCATCAAAAGGGGTCATAGGCTAACCTATGACCTTTTTAAGACATTCAAACCATCCAAATGAGTCCCTAGGGGTCCTAGGGCCTTAGGGACATATGTTGTCATGAAATGCATTGAAAGAGGTCATATGTTAACCTATGACCTCTTTCGACACATTCAAACCATCAAAATGGGTCCCGAGGAGTCCTAGGGCCCCTAGGGACATGTTTTCACAATCCAAATGGGTCCCTAAGGGTCCTAGGGCCCGTAGGAACATATGTTGTCATGAAATGCGTCAAAAGTTTTGATGCATTCGAACCAACAAAATGGGTCCCTAGGGGTCCTAGGGCCCCTAGGGACATATGTTTTCATGAAATACATCAAAAGGGCTCATAGGTTAACCTATGACCCCTTTTGACACATTAGAACCAACCAAATAGGACCCCCAGGGGTCCTATGGCCCCTAAGGACATATGTTGTCATGAAATGTGTTGAAAGGGGTCATAGGTTAATCTGTGACACCTTTCTGGGTCCCTAGGGGTCCTAGGGCCCCTAGGGACATATTTTGTCATGAAATGCATTGAAAGGGGTCATATGTTAACCTTTGACCCCTTTCGATGCATTCAAACCATCCAAATGGGTCCCTAGGGCCCCTAGGGACATATGTTGTCATGAAATGCATCAAAAACCCCTTTTAATGCATTTGAACCATCCAAATGGGTCCCTATATATATATATATTAATATATTATATTTATAGGTCATAATAATAATAATAACAATAATAATATATATTACTATATTATATTTAATAATAATAGTAAAAATCATAATAATATAATATAATAATCATATATATATATATATATTAATATATCATATTTATAGGTCATAATAATAATAAAAATAATAATATATATTACTATATTATATTTAATAATTAAAGTAAAATTCATAATAATTTATGTTACTATATTATATTTAATAATAATAGTAAAAATCATAATATTATAATATAATAATCATATATAATAATAATCATATATATTAATCATATATAATAATCAAATTTGTTCACATTGCCCACAATTTTTGAATTTTGACTTCCCTCCAAAATTTGGGCATCCATTTTGAGTACCCAATATCATATTGGGTATCCGATTTGGGATCAGATACCTGATATGGGATTGGGTACCTGAAATACTGACATGCTATTTTCAACATATTCCCTGTCACTGTAGACCCGACAATCACATTTTTTGTGGGACATTTACACAGATTTGGAGAAAACTAATTTTTTGGGGCCCATATGATAAAAAAAGGTTCTATAATGTATGATTAGGTATCCAATATTATTTTCTGAATGGGGAGCAGTATTCATTGAAAGGCTAAACACAAAAGGA
This sequence comes from Cupressus sempervirens, assembly GCA_028749045.1. Classification (NCBI taxonomy): domain Eukaryota; kingdom Viridiplantae; phylum Streptophyta; class Pinopsida; order Cupressales; family Cupressaceae; genus Cupressus; species Cupressus sempervirens. The sequence continues at coordinate 427,382,764 of CM053784.1, read as the reverse complement.
AGGTATCGAGTGAAGACATTGTAGCATATAGGGAAAGGGACAAGGTAAATCACTAAAGGAAGAGACAAGGTATGTTAAATGCGAGTCAAGTTGACAATGTATTGATCGAATGTGAAATCATAGAGCCAAATAATGAATATGTGTAGTTGGGGAATGAAAATGTACCAATTGAAAATTTAGAGAATGAAAATTTGGATAATGAAATGCTACCAGTTCATAATGTAAATTGCATGATTGACCATGTTGAAAATGACAATGCACAAGAATGTTACATATCTCCTAATTGTAATCGACATGAAGGTTCTAGAACACCAAAATGGATAATTGAAATTGATGAAATAATTATTACCAATTTGGAAGGGAAAAATAAGAAAGAACCATTCAGTTATGGGCTTCAAGACTATATAAGATTTATTTTGACAACAAGATAGTGCTGGAGCAATGTCAACTGTTTATGCACTTATTAAAGATGCAAAAGATGAGACTTATGCTTTCCAAATTGAAGATTCGTGTCAATAAAAATTTGAAAAGAAATGCCATTATTGTGAAGAATCTTTTCAGTGCTCTCAATAGCATTGGAAAAAATAACAGGGAAAAGGATAAGAGATCTGCTCAAAGGGTTATTACAACCTCTTTGGTAAGTCATCATTTGAGAAAGGGTAGATATATGAGAAAAAAATGTATTGACTTGTGTATACTTAAAATGTGGGCACAATACTATGGGTCATTATATCCAAGATTTCTCAAAAGTGAGGTCTCGAATGGTGACTCATAGCTCTCTATTCATGGAGTGTAAGGGTTTGCAATGGAGGCCCTCAGTTTGACCTAGTTCATGCCCATGCAAGTACACCATGAAATGAGAGAGTCAAAGAGGAAAAGCAAGAGTGCTAGTCTCCATGATCATCAAATATTTATGAAAATGAAGATGCAAGCTAATCTAAATGATAACAATGCAAAACAAAGCAAGATTTAATCTATGAAAACAAGATCTAATCTATGAAAGCAAATATGAATCTAAACTAATATGCAAATGCAATGATAAAAACCAATGATGAAAGCCATGGGTGTAAGAGAGAATGAGACAAGAAGATATAAGTTCTCCACAAAAGCTTTAGCATTCAAAACTCCTTCAAAATTTGCTCTCCAATCCTGCAACATAACAATAGCATAATCCTAGGCATCCAAAATGAGAAGAGGGCTCTCCCTTATAAAGAAGATTGGATGATCTATATTGAGAGGAAAAAGATTTAATCAAGGGTGGAGAAATAATGATCCATGTGAAATAAGGATCCACCAATGAGAAAAGAGGAGTGGTTGAGAAGAAACTAGAAAGATAAGTCCCACTTAGAAATATGTGAATTTAAGTGTAGAGAAATTAAATAAAAGAATTTATTTTATTTCCTTTTTCATCAAAAAGAGATATTTAAGTGGGATTTTCATTTAATTAAAAAGGAGCAAGTTCTTTTAATTAAATAGAAGATACTTAATTAAATTAAAAGAGGGATTTTTCTCTTAATTAATTAAATGTGGATGAATTATTTAATTAAAAGAGAGGTTTTCTTTTAATTAAATGGGGACTTATTTTATTTAATTAAAAGAGGAAATTTTCTTTTAATTAAATAAGACTTAGGAAAAAATGATCAACCTTATAAAAATAGAATAATTGAATTTGATCAAGGAAATTGATTTAATAAAATATTACACACCATTGATTCAGGAAATTTGATAAATTGATAAATTGAATAATGTGCGCCCATAGTCTAGGTGACCATTTTAGGGTGCATACAACTTGAACCTAAATCCTACTACTTTGAGAAGAGTACTTAGTAGATGAGAAAGAATTGATGATCCTCTTCAAAATGAAACATGAGATTTTGGTGGGAGACTTCTATGTTTTGATAAGAAGCTATTTGATGACGTGAAGGAAGAAATTACACAATTTTGGCACCCTAGCTCAAGAGTATCACCCAATGCTAAAGACATGTTAAAGTTGAGAATTGGCATCATAACCCACACACCACATCCTACATATTATTTGGAGGTAAGTCAAACTATGTTGTTCAAACAATTTACAGAGAGTCATCCAAGATTACATGTATCACAAAGGGCTTTTGAATCTTTGAAGCCATTTTATTGTGTGCCACTTAAAATTTGAAATACATGTTGTTGCAAATATCATGTCAAGTTTTCTATGTACCATGAACTATTACACTCCATCTGTTCTACGTTGCATAGTAAATAAATGTTGGAGAATTGTGGTGCTAGTGGTCTTCCAAAATCATCAAGAGACTTGCTAGATCAATTTTTATGTCATAGAGTTCATGGTTGTTTCTTTTATAGAAATGCTTGCTTAAATGAGAAGTGTTTAGAATGTGGTGGCTTATCTAAGTTTGACACATGTTTCCATGAGGGGTGTGAACAAAATCTTGGGAAGAAAATAGTTTTAAAAATGGTATATGAAATAGTGAAATATACATTGAAGAGTGGGGGTGAGGGCTCTAAATGTGAATTTTTTGTAAAAGAAATCGATGTGGCTAGTTTTATTTTAGATTTCAAGACAAATCTTTTCTACAAGTATGCAAGACATAGTCACAGGTCTCAGTGGTTCGATCAACAATTTAGAATGTGTAAGGAGACTTTTTTCATTAGCACTATTATATCAGTTATTGAATTTTCTGAGAACTACACATTGTAGCCTCAAAATGAGACACAATCTCAGTATTACTACTCTATTTAAATTGTTATTTTTGTCCACCTAACATATAAACATGCCCCTGATAGTGTGAAAGACAATTGAAAGATTATTAGAGAGTGCCATTTCTATATGACTAATGATAGATCTCACTCTCATGAGTTTGTGCAACATTTTTTCGAGAATTATTTTGATTTCTTATAAGAGCATGCAATTTCTATGGATAGACAGATCATTTGGTCAAATATTGTACAGGTCAATTCAAGAATGCTTGCATATTTTATTGGTTGTGTACGATACATGTAGAGAGGGGGGTGCCTCATATTTGGAGTTTTTTTGAGTCTGGCCATGGGAAAGGGGAACATGATGGAGTAGGGGCATGTGTGAAGAGAGCTCTAGTTAAGGAGCAATTGAAGATTTTAGGAGCAAAGCTTCCTAATGCTCCTAGTATTGTTGATTGGTATAGTTCAAAATTATCAGAGGGGGGACTCTTGATTTAGTAGTACATAGGTTATTTTGGTTGGTTGAGTAAGGGTCCATAGGTGATAGATAAAATTGTGCTACAATGAGAGACTCATAAAAAATGCATTCATTTCGGAGCTTTGATTCTAGTACATGGACCATTTGGACATGACAACTAGCTTGATTTTGTCCTAGTTGTTTTTAGTGTGATTTGGATCACTGTGAGTCAAGTGAGTGGGTGGATAAATGGGCTCCACATTATCTTACTCCATTGTCTATCATACCCTCTATCAGAAATGATGACGTGGAAAGTTCACTTGAGCATAACCATCTATCATATCTTCTTCAGTTAGGACATGTCTTTGCATTAGTTGCACCACATTGGAATGATGAAAAATTAGATTATTGGTTAGCACATTGTGCAAGAGGTAAAAAAAATCTTGCACAACCAATCACAAATGATGATGGATTCACATATCCTATTGGTTCAATGGTTGTCACTGGAACATGGCTGCAAACATACATGCTTAGAAGGAATAAAATTCTTGTATTCAAATACTATCAGAAGCATAAAACAATTCTCATATATTCACATCTAATTATAGAAAAAAATGTAAAGTTGTTGAAGCATCAAGGAAAATCAAAAGTAAAAGAACTTTTTACTATTACTAATGTTGATCATGAAGCCCTATTGGAGACCCTAAAATAGAGAGAGGACTTTGCTGGAACACTTGACTAGGTATATTTACTTCTTATGTTATTTTGTTCATAATGATTAGGTGAACTGATGATTATCTTGTTTAATTTGATAAGTTACTAATATTTTTTATGATATTGGAATGTAGGTGCATCATGAAGAGTAGCCATGCATGAAGACAAAAAACTAAATAAGGACTAGAATGAAGAAAAATCTATTCTATTTTTGACACTACTTTTTTTGACACTACTATTTTTGACACTACAAATTTTGGTAGTTGTGTATTGATGTAATAATGATGAAACACTTGAGATATTGTAAATGTAAACTTGTTGATATGGAGGGACCTAAAAAATGATGATTATAATACATACTAACACCAAACTTGCACTATGCCCAATGGAAAAAACTTGAGAGAGGTAAAAAATAATGTTTTTATTTAATACCAATCCTAGTGACACCCTTGCTCTAGCCGCAAAGAGCCTCCATCATTCGTAGCCACCCCATACCTAAGAGTCTCCAAGATGCTCTAAGTGTGTGTCAAGGTCGATCTTTTGAGGGTCATAACTTAGATCTCATGAGGGCTATTGATGAAATGTCAAATGCTATAGGATGATCATGTTAGGGCCTAAAGTAACATATCTTATTTTTGAGAGATCACATTCTGTTTGGATTTGGCACAAAGATCTCCCTCAATGCAAAAACTTGCAATGTGCCTTAGTTCATAGGTGCATTATAGTGTAACTTTGAAACCACTGATCTTGGCATCGAATCATCAGCCCCATTAGCTCTGGATGGGTAGGAGAACCCTAGTGACACCCTTGTTATAGCTATAGAGAGCCTCCATCATTTGTGGCCACCTTGTACTGAAGAGTCTCCAAGGTGCTCTAAGTGCGTGTCGGGGTCAATCTTTTGAGGGTCATAAATTAGAGCTCATGGGGGCTATTGATGAAACATTTAATGCTACAATACGGTCATGCTAAGGCCTAAAATATTGTATCTCATTTTTGAGAGATCACATTCTATTTGGATTTGGCACAACGATCTCACTCGATTCCAAAACTTGTAGTGTGCCTCAGTTCATAGGTGCATCACAATGTAACTTTGAAATTGCTTATCTTGGCATCAAATTGTAAGTTCTATTAGATCTATATGGGTGGGTGAACCCTAGTGACACCCTTGTTTTGGCTGAGAAGAGCCTCCATCATCCTCGGCCGCCTTCTATCGAAGAGTCTCCAACGTGCTCTAAGTGTGTGTTGAGGTCAATCTTCTGAGGTTTGTAACTCAGAGCTCATGGGGACTATTGATAAAATGTTGAATGCTATAGGATGGTCATGCCAAGGCCTAAAATAACCTATCTCATTTTTGAGAGATCACACTCCATTTGGATTCGGCACAACAATCTCGCTTGATGCCAAATCTTGTAGTGTGCCTTAGTTCATAGGTGCATAATAACGAAACTTTGAAACTACTGATCATGGAATCAAATCATCAGAGCCAGTAGCTCTAGATGGGTGGGTGAACCCTAGTGACACCCTTTTTCTAGCCATGGAGATCCTCCATCATTTGTAGCCACCTCGTACCAAAGAGTCTCCAAGGTGCTCTAAGTGCGTGTCGAGGTCAATCTTCTGAGGGTCATAACTTGGAGCTTGTAAGGGCTATCAATGAAATGTTGAATGCTATAGGGTGGTCACGCTGAGGCCTAAAATAACATATCTCATTTGTAAGACATCACATTACATTTGGATTTAGCATAGTGATCTTGCTTGATGCCAAAACTCGTAGTGTGCCTTAGTTTATAGGTGCATCACAACATAACTTTGAAATCATTGATCTTGACATTGAATCATCAACACCATTAGATCTTGATGGGTGAGTCAACCCTAGTGACACCCTTGTTCCAGTCATGGAGAGACTCCATTGTCCATGGTCACCCCATACCAAAGAGTCTCCAAGGTGCTCTAAGTGCATGTCGAGGTTGATCTTCCAAGGGTTGTAACTCAGAACTCGTGAGGGCTATTGATGAAATTTCAAATGCTATAGGATAGTCATGCTAAGGCTTAAAATAACCTATCATATTTTTGAGAGATCACATTCCATTTGGATTCAACACAATGATCTTGCTTAATACAAAAACTCATAGTGTGCCTCAGTTCATAGGTGCATCACAACATAACTATGAAACCACTAATCTTGGCATCAAATAGTCAATTCCATTAGCTCTGAATGGGTGGGTGAACCCTAGTGATACCCTTGTTTTGGAAATAGAGAGCCTCCATCATCCGCAACCACCCCGTACCAAAGAGTCTCCAAGGTGCTCTAAGTGTGTGTCGAGGTCGATCTTCCAAGGGTCATAACTCAAAGCTTGTGCAGGCTATCAATGAAACATCAAATGCTACATGACACTCATGCCAAGGCCTAAATAACATATCTCATTTTTGAGAGATCATATTCCTTTTGGATTTGGCACAACAATCTTGTTCAATGCCAAAACTCACAATGTGCCTCAGTTCATAGGTGGATCACAGTGTAACTTTGAAACAGCTGACCTTGGCATCAAATCATCAGCACCCTTAGCTCCAAATGGGTGGGTGAACCCTAGTGACACCCTTTTTCTAGCCATGGAGGGCTTCCATCATTCATGGTCACCCTGTACTGAAGAGTCTCCAAGGTGCTCTAAGTATGTGCTAAGGTCAATATTTTGAGGGTTGTAACTCAGAGCTCATGGGGGATATTGATGAAACATCAAATGCTACAAGATGGTCATGCCAAGGTCTAAAATAACCTATCTCATTTTTGAGAGGTCACATTATATTTGGATTCGACACAATGATCTCGCTCAATGCCAAAACTCACAGTGTGCCTCAGTTCATAGGTGCATCACAATGTAACTTTGAAATTTCTGATCTTGGCATCAAATTATCAATGCCATTAGCTCCAGATGGGTAGGTGAACCCTAGTGACACCCTTTTTCCATCTGCAAAGAACCTCCATCGTTTGTAGCCACTCTGGTGTAGGAGCACCTAAGCAGTCTAGTTTGTACCTAGTGCTTCTTTCTTGTCATTTTGTCTTGTAGTGATGCTAGCCACATCACTAGTGGTTTAATAAGACCTATTAGGACCTTAGGTAAGGCTAACTTAGTTGCTAAGTGGGTTTTTGCTCCTAAGTTGTTGTTATGCCTACAAGTTGCTCAATAGTGGTTAGGTTGACCAAATTGGTAGAAAAGTTGACCAAGGGTCAAAACCATCTTGGAATATCTAAATCAAACTAATAGGACCCCTTACCAACTTTGTTGAACTCATCTAATTAATAATTTTAAGTTATAGCAAAAATTGCTCAAAATTGCAAAAGTTACAACTTTTTTTGCAAAGTTGAAAATGAGTGCAAAGAGTTAATTAGGGTTCTGAACATGACCAAACAATATTGGAAACAACTATATAAGGTGTGAAATGACTTTTCTATGACTATGATTTTAATTTGCTAACAATAGCAACTACTTCAAATTTGTTTGAGATATTAATTTTTAGTTATTGTAGAGCTGTTGGTTGATACAAACTCATACATATCAATGTCATGATGCTAATGGAAGCCTTGAATCTTTCTTGCATTGCCAAAATTTCATGTGGTCTTAGTAACCTAAATGTGTAGTAAAGTCTCATAATAACACTTGTTCTCATTTTTCTTTGTAAAGTTGATGTACCAGGGTGAAGGAGGTGGATCTTAGTTGGATCCAAAGTGGAAGAAGCAACAAGAAAACAACAAGGTCTTGAATTTGACCTTTGGAAGTCCTAAGAAGGACTAGTTAGTGTGAGAAAGCCTTGTAGTATACCACACCCCATACCGAAGAGTCTTCAAGGTGCTCTAAGTGTGTCTCGAGGTTGATCTTTTGAGGGTCATAACTTGGAGCTCGTGGGGGCTATCGATGAAATGTTGAATGCTACAAGATGGTCATGCTGAGACCTATGATAACTTATCTCATTTTTGAGAGATCACATTCCATTTGGATTCGGTATAGCAATCTTTCTAAATGTCAAAACTCGTAGTGTGCCTTAGTTCATAGGTGCATCCACTAGTACATTTGACCCCATTTTTAGACCAAAATTTTTGACCATCTATTAAAATGTTTTAGATTGGTTAGAATATGCAAGGAAAAATATTTTTAAAAAAAAAAAATCCATGCCCACTTCATCATGTTAAAATGGAAAAGGTCAATTTCACCCTATTTCATTGTTATGCAATTTGACTACTTGTGGGAGCTACATGCTAGTTGAATACACAAGCACAAGTGTGAGAATCAAGAATTGTGGGTTTTGTGCCAACTCCCATGGCTTTAGAGCTTAAACTAGTAGATGTTTCTATATAACCCCAATTTCATTTTGCCCGTGTTTTAAGAAATGCAGGGTTTATTATGGGAGTTGATGGGTTGAATGTGAATGAATGGAAACAAATTGGTAGTGTTCCTGATAGTTGTGAAAATTCATCACTATGTTCCTCGCCCAACAATTCTGAAGGAGGGAAAATGAATGCAAGTTTTTATGTTGTGACTCCTATGAACAATTATTCCCCTATTTTTGTAAAAGAGGGAAATTTGGCTGTGGAGGCGGATATGGAGTCGCTTTTGTTGGATATTTGGTAAGTGTTAAATTTTTGATGGATCTTTATTTGTTTTAGTTGTTTCAGGATGAGATTTTTTGTTCTATTTTTAGTCCATGGTGGCCGTAGTGAATTCTCTAGGGTTTGTTGCTTTAAATTGGTTCTTTATTGTTCAATTATTTCTTGTATTTTTTGCTGATGATAATTTAAGGGCTTTTAGTTGAAATTAGTCCATAAATCTTGAATGAGTGAGTCATATTGATTATGTTTTAGCTTCAATTTCAATATGCCCCCCTACAATTTGGTGTTATCATGTTAAAATGAAAAAGGTCAATTTTGCCCTATTTCATTGTTATGCAATTTGACCACATGTGGGAGCTGCATGCTGATTGAATACACAAGCACAAGTGCGGGAATCAAGAATTGTGTATTTTGTGCCAACTCCATGGCTTTAGAGCTTAAACTGGTAGATGTTTCTATATAACCCCAATTTCATTTTGCACACAAGCTTGATCATATATGTTTATGGGTACTTTCTCATGATGACTGATAGGTTTGTCAATAGGACAAAGAATGAAATGTGTAATTGTAGGCATGAATTCGTACATAGGATTCTCCTATTTCACTGTGGTTTAATTCCACTCCTCTTTTGAAGCATCTTTTTTTAGGAGCGCTATAGATATTGTGTTTCAAAGAGGCCTTGATCTTGCAGCTATGAGGAGTACATATGTTACCACTTACATATGAATTGTAGTTAAAAATAATTGTCCTCACAAGGCCTCTCAAAGGATAGCTACACAAAAGTTCTCAAGGTTTTTTCATATTGACACAAGGGATAGGTAGATTTCTCAACCCAAATTTAATTTTCTTTAAACTAAAGCAATGTAATTGGGATTATTTCAGACTTTTTTTGCATACTGACATCTTGGGCCCTCTATTCTTATGGGATGATCAAAACCACCAGCTATTTTGTAGAGGGCATCTAGGTTTTCATCAGCACAAATGGCATTAGCAGTTGGCTAAGGAGACTATAGAGTGAGTAGCGTAGAAGATTAAGGGCATCCTCAACATCCTATATGCATTCTCTAGGGATTTTAATATTATGGTTTGCAATCTGACTACCTTTCTTTGTCTCTAGGGTTTATGGTTTCCCCAACTTATGGCTTCTTTTGTATATATCACATTTTTCTACCATTGGTTCAAGTTTGGGGTTTCCTACATGTTTTTTTACATGAAATTTTATGTGTACAGAATACTTATGGTTTTCAAAAATTTTATGTTTTTTTCATGTACAAGAACAGGTGGCAAACCTACTATTACAAATCTAAAAAGTATAGGATCAAATGAATGATCTTTGAATTTTTTGGGAGAAAGTATAAGGTATATAGTGAGAAGGCATCATATACCTAGGTATATGACATGTAGATTTCTTATACTCTCCAAAATAACTTCAAATTTAAATCCTATGTTAGTGATGAAATGTGGTGTCTATTTCCACTCACTAAAATTTCATGTGTAATTTTTGTCTTTTTTATTATGTTATAAGTTTTCATTTAGCATAATTAGGCTTGTACCTTACATCAGTTTGTTGTATCTCCTCAAATACAACTTATTCCAATTCATTATCATCAAAGGATCATTTAGTAACTTAGCACTTAAGTCATATTTGAGCCTATTGGGCCATCATCCTTTTGATTGTACAATTAAAAAAAAGTGGGTCACCTCTCCCTCCTCTTCTAATATTCCATCCTTCCATATTTCTCTTTAATTTACACCAAATAATATCAAATATTTTCAAATGGAAATAAACTTGATGAGGCTATAGGCTTGATTGAAGTGCATGTTTCAAATAGATCATTCTTTAATATTGAGGAGTTTATTAATCTACGAAGGGTGTGAAACTAGTACACAAATCTCTTTTTTTTAGTTAAAAGGGTAAGAGTTGTGTTATTATAAGAATAAATTGCATCCCTTTTTACTCATGTTTTTCTTACTAGTAAATATTATTTGGCTATGTTTAGAATATTGAGATCTCATTGAGCTAGTTATTAGAAATAGAAAACTAACAAGGAATACATATTTCTATTTTTTTTGAGTAATTTTTTTTTCATGCTCCTCTACTTCCTTTTACTCTATCATGGATAGTTCAAGAGTATCATTTGTAATACCTTGATTTGAAAAATGTGATAGATTGACTAGACAATAAGCAAGCATGTCAACTTGATGTATCTTCAAAGTCTCTTGCAGTGATTCACATTTCAAGGGTAAAGGAAAGATGAAGAATAAACTTAAGATAAGAATTAATAGAACTTCCTACCTCTTCTCAAGATAATAATTACCTAAGAAGGAGAGTTTGAATTTGAAATGTAGCTATTTTTTAATAAGCTTGAACATGCTGAAAATTATTGTTTTAGGAAACAATTTGATGACATGAAGCAGCTTGTGAAGTAACATAATAATGATTTTCCATCGTTTTATTTAATATTTTAATTTTATTTATCATCTCCACAACCTTTTTCATCTAAACATACAAGTTTCGTAGGTATTGCAAATGAAGATGATAAGATGAAATCTCATACACTTATTGCAACACACGTTAATAGCTAAAAGATACTAGGAGAGTGATAGGGTTTCAATACAAGTTTGTGAATGGATAAACATGTTTTAGGTGATAAGTATTAGGATTTTTTGGAGTTAAAATAAATTGTAAATGAGATTGAGTCTAGTAGATGAAAGGACTTTTGTTTGTATCGAGAATTAATGCATGATGTGGAGGAATATATAGGAAGGGTTTGTATGATGTCAAGAGTCAAAGGATTAGTGGTTGGGGCCTTGACTATTGGACAAGGGATTAGAATTTGAAATGAAACCATAGATAGTCTATGATAGTCAGTGGAGTCAATGAATGCAATCAACACCTTTCTTGACTTTCTAGCATTGAGGATAAAAAGGACTAGAGTCTATTTGATAGAAATGGGTTTCAAATAATTTATTTCAATAAAATATATTATGCTTGTATTTATCAATAGGTATCTACTATTTAATACACCAAAATTTTCATGTCATCTTGAGAGATTTATTTTTCACCAATCAGTAGTCAAGTATTTCATTTGACTTAAGCCACTATTAAAAAAGTAAACTTGGCAATAGTACCACATTTTAAATCTTTTTCCTCCAACTTGTCAACAATTTTATAATGGTAGCTCTTTCAATTGAGAGTGTAAGAAAGAAAGAAATATAATTAAATACCAATTAATCTTGTATACAATATGAATAAAAAATATATTCTCCTCATTCTAAAATAAAATCTAATATATGCACAAAATTTTTCCAAATGCTTATGTTGGATACAATTGTTCAACTGTGTTTTGTCTTTGATGTTACGAAAATGTCATATCAGTTATCAGATAGAGTCTACTGAGCTCAGATGGTCAACAAAGTGATTTATAGAGTCTACCAAGCATTCTTAGTAGTTACACTCTGGAGACAGTTTCTACTGAGCTCACTCGAGCGTTGAAGGCTTTTGTGGTAGAAATCAGTTTCTACCGAGCTCACAAGGTCATCGAAGGAAAGTTCATTTTTACTGAGTTCACTTGATCTCCAAAGGATTTTGCAGAATTCTCAGTGTTTACCAAGCTTCACTTGGTTATCACTGGAAATCATTTCTGGAGTAGTGTTTACTGAGTAGGGTTGGCTAATGAAGGATTTCATTATTTTGGAAAATAAAGTTTAATTGTTTCATGTAATGATTATAGCCAATTGATGTAATGATTATTGGTAAATGTAACTTGTAAATGAGTCGACTTGACAATTTGTAGTGTATAGATAAAAGGTCAAGTTGTGAATTCTAAAGTATGAATGGATGTTAGAATGAGTGAGCATGCAAGTGAGTTAATTGTGTGAAGAGGAAACTGTGAGGAAATTTAGAAGAAGGATCAAATATCCTTGAGGAGCAGCAAAGGTGTATTCGATTAGTAAAGATCTAGTGAATCAGAACAAAGATTTGTAACAAAAAAGTTCAGTTGCATCTCATTTAGGTCACTTCATTGTTACTTTTTCATCATTATAGCAGTGATTCCTAAATCTCTCAATAGAGTTGGTTTAACAACCATTTTTGTAAATCCTCTAACAAGGTGGATAGTTCTATTGATTTGTTCTAAAGTCCTCTAGCAAGGCCACTCCTAGCAGGGTGTTTAAATCCTCTAATAGGGTCACACCTAATAGTGTTTTTTGTAACCTTTAACAGGGTTGGCTCCTAATAGGGCTCACTTCAAAAGAGTGAAAATTGGTAGCTAGTTACTTGGTGGTTTTTCCCATATTGAGTTTTCACATTAAATATGGTGTCTCTTGTGTTGATGGTATTTCTTTTATGCATGCATGTTAAATCTTTGTGAATGCTTAATAAGTTGACATACATCTACCGAGTTACAACATTTTTTTGTGTGGCTACCGAGTGACAGCAGTAATTAAGTTTTAAGACATCTAAGGGATTTGTGGATTTGTTTTGTGGTAACTAATTCACATCCCTCCCCCCTCTCAATTACTCTATTTCCAACAATTGGTATCAGAGCTTTTGGTGCTTGCAGGAAGGATTTCAAGGATCTAAGCTAAAGATTAGGATGTCTTACAAGAGGGAAATTCCAAGGCTTAACAAGGATAAATTTTTAGCATAGCAAGGTCTCATGAGACTCCATCTAGCTTCCATTGGAGATACAAGATTGAAATATCTTGATAAAGCATATGTAAATCCTTTTGGCACATTATTTGCTAATGACATTGCTGAGAAGAAGACTCATAACACCATGATGATAGACATTGCATCTGCCCTAAGCTATGAAGAATTTGATGATGTCAAAGACTGCAAAACTACCTTTGAAATGTGGACCAAGTTGAAAGATATCTATGGAGGTGATGATAATGTGAGAAAAGCCAAAGCAAAAAGTCTAAGAGGACAATTTGATCAAATGAGGATGAGAGAGGATGAAAACATTGCCAAATATGTTGAACAAGTCAAAGTAGTTGTTAGTGCAATCAAGGCTTATGGAGGAGACATTGAGGAGGAAATAGTTGTAAGTAAAGTTCTTAGAACATTACTTCCCATTTATGCCATTAGAATTTCTAAAAATTCAAGAAAGAAGATGTGAAGCAAATCATAAGATAAATTTAGAGGCCATAGTAGGAAGACTGACTGCATTTGAGCTAGATAACTATGATAACTATGTTCCAGCTTCAAAGAAAATTGAGTCAGCATTTGAAGCCAAGCTTTCACTCAAGGAGAAAGGCAAGAAGATAAAAGATTCTTAGTCAGAAAGTGAAAAAGAATTAGAACAGAGTTCAAACAGTGATCTTGAGGTGGTTGAAGCTCTGCTTGCAAAGAAATATTCTAGAGGCAGAGGGAAATATAAAGGTAAGGTTCCTCTAATTTATTTTTCATGTGAAAAAATTGGACATATTGTTGCTAGTGCCCAAATAAGAAAAATAAGGATGAGAAGAAAGGTCACAAGTGCATTGACAAGAAAGACTTCAAATCATTCAAGGAAAAATGTAAGAAAAAATGTTTCATGGCTAAAGATTCTAATGATTTTGATGATGGTGAAGATGAAATTGTTTACATAGCTATGAAAGATGAATTTGATAATGATGAGAAAGATAAAATGGCACTTATCTCTCATGCGAGCAAAAATGATACATGGATTATAGATAGTGGGTGCTCTCATCATATGACTGGTGATAAAACTAAGTTTGAACAATTTGAAGATTATGATGGTGGTAGTGTGAGGTTTGGTGATAATGAACATTTTTGCATAAAAGGAAGAGGAAGAATCTCATTAACCAAAGAGCTTGTATGTGATAATGCCTATTGGGTTGAAGGTCTAAAACATAATCTATGGAGTGTGGCACAACTACTCAATAATGAATTCAAAGTGGAATTCATGCATGGAAAAGCAAGACTGCTAGATGATAAAGGAAAGTTGATTGGATCAAGCATACAAACAAAAGGTAACTTTTTTTATCTTGAACTTGGTGAATGTTCATGCTTTATTCCTCAAGTTGAAGAAAGTTGGTTATGGCACAAAAGGTTATGTCATGTGAACTTTGATAATTTGGTGAAGATAAGAAAATTCAAGAAAGTAAGAGGCATTCCTAGCATAAAGAAACCTAATGTTGGCCTATGCAAGAATTGTCAGATTGGTAAGATGGAAAAAAATAGCTTTAAAAGTAAGAACTATCAGTCTGAAGAAGTTTTGAAAATTGTGCATACTGATTTGTGTGGACCTATTGGAATTGAAAGCTATACTAGAGAAAAGTTCTTCATTCTTTTTGTTGATGATTACTTTAGAATGATGACTGTCATGTATTTGAGAGAGAAATTAGAAGCATTTGAGAACTTAAAATGGTATTTGGCCAGAGTAGAGAAAGAAATAGGGAAAAGACTGAAATTCTTGAGGTCAGATAGAGGTGGTGAATTCATCTCCCATGAGTTCAACAACTTTTGCATTGAAAGAGGAATCAAAAGACAGGTATCAACACCTAGAACCCCAAAGAAAAATGGAATAGCTAAAAGGAGCAATAGATCTATCATGGACTATGCAAGAACTTTAATGATTGAAAAGAATAATTCTATCAAATACTGGAAGGAAGCTATCAACACTGCAGTTCATACCTTGAACTGAGTACAGCCGAAGAAGGATTCATTCAAAACCCCCTATGAGTTATGGTATGGCTATAAACCCAATGTAATTTACCTAAAAGTATTTGGAAGCAAATGTTACATTTTGAAAGAATCTAGAGAAGGTAAATTTGATGTGAAAGGTGATGAAGGAATATTTTTGGGATATTCTTGCAAGAGTAAAGTATATAGATGTTTGAATTTGTCTACTCACAAAGTCATAGAAAGTGCACACGTGAAAGTTGATGAGTTTGTAGAAAGGAATGAAGAAGAAAGAAAAAAGGAACCAAAATATTAAAAGAGATTTGTTTTCATTGAACCTGATACAGTGCCAAATACATTTGTCAATTAGGAATCTTCTACTCTCGAGTCTTCAGTAACCAAGTTGTAGGAAGTTCAAACTGAGCTATAGGATCTCGAATCACATTCAGATGCTACTGAGCCAATGCCTACCAAGTTTGAAGGACCTGGACAGTAGACATAACAACTAGAACCTGAAGTTGAAGCACAAGAGGATGACAATGCAATTCGTTCAAAAGGTAAGGAACCTGTATTAGCCAAGTATGTCAGGGGACATCATGCACCAGATCAGATTATTGGAGACAAATTTGAAGGTATTATGACAAGAAGTAAGCTAAAAGGTACTTGTTTCCTTGTTGACTTTGAAAGATGCATTAGAAAATGAAAGTTGGATTGAGGCTATGAATGAAGAGATAGAGCAAATAGAAAAGAACAAAACATGGACTCTTGTACCTAGGCCAAAAGATAAAAATGTGATTGGAACTAAGTGGGTATTCAAAAACAAGTTGAATGAAGATGGTAAGGTGTCAAGGAACAAAGCTAGACTAGTATGTAAAGGATACTCTCAAGAAGAAGGAATAGACTATGGAGAGACTTTTGCTCTTGTTGCAAGATTGGAAGGTGTCAAGACCCTACTTGCATATGCTATATAGAAAGGATTTAAGGTATATCAAATGGATGTCAAATCAATATTTATCAATGGTATTCTAGATGAAGAAGTCTACATTGAACAACCTTAAGGTTTTGTTGATCCGGACAAGAAGGACATGGTCTACAAATTACACAAAGCATTGTATGGTCTGAAACAAGCCCCTATGGCATGGTATGGAATATTGCATAACTATCTTATTCAGATTGATTTTTAGAGAACTAATGATAATAGTAGCTTGTATATCAAGGAAGGACCAGAAAACAAGATTGTTTTGGTAAAAATATTTGTGGATGACACTTTGTTTATAGGAAATGATGATCTTTGCAAAGAATTTTTAGAGCAAATGAATAAGAAATTTTAGATGTCAATTTTTGGTGAGATTAAATTCTTTGTTGGTCTTCAAATTCAGCAGAGTACGAATGGGATCTACATCACTTAGTCTAAATATATCAAGGAGATACTGAAAAAGTTTGGTATAGAGGATTGTAAACCAGTTGGAACTCCTATTTGCACTAGTCTAAAGCTTACCAAGGATGATGAATCAAAAGAGATAGATCATACATTATATAAATCAATGATTGGAAAATTGTAGTATGTAGTTCATACAAGGCCAAATATTGCTCTTGCAATTGGTATTGTGGCAAGATTTTCAGCAAAACCAAGAGAGAATCACATGATGGAAATCAAAAAGATCATGAGATACTTGAAAGGAACTGAAGATTATGGATTATGGTACAAATTTAGAGGTAATATAGATTTGAAAGCTTTTACTAATGTTGATTGGGTAGGAAACATTGATGATAGAGAGAGTACAAGTGGATGAGCTTTCTTTCTTGGAAAGAGGTTGGTTTATTAGACAAGTAAAAAGCAAAATTGCACATCCCAATCTACAGTAGAAGTAGAGTATGTTTCAACACTATGTTCTATGACAATAAAAGTGAAATCAACATATCTAAGAATCTAGTAATGCATTCAAAAACCAAGCACATTGCAATAAAGTATCACTTTGTCAGAGAATTGGTCTAGGATAAGGAGATCAGATTGGAATATGTCCATACAAAGGAACAAATTGCTGACATATTCACCAAACCATTACCTAAGGATGCATTCTTATATCTAAGAGGGAAGTTAGGGGTCATTCCCCTATTTGAGGCTCAGTAAAATGAAGTTTTAGTGATGCATCAACAGGTACCAAATTGAAGATCTATCAATTGATGTAGTATAGTCATGGGAAAATTGCATATAAATTAGTACTTAAGGTAGATTTCTACTCATTTGGTTTATGTTGTCTTTGGCATGTGTCGTAAAAGAGGGAGAGTATATTGTCATATCTTTCTGAAATTTGAATTTGTTTGTGGAGAGTTTTATGTTTGATAAGAAGCTATGTAATTCCTTCACAGAGGGAGATTACTGTATTTGAGAAGTTTGTAGAATAAAATCTAAGAGGGAGAAATATTTTGTTAGAAAAAGAGTTGTTCTCAAATTTTATCTGCTATGACATGTTGTGTTGCCGTCTATGCCAAAGAGGGAGATTGTTGGTTACAATTGTTCAATTGTGTGTTGTCTTTGATGTTACACAAATGTCATATTAGTTATTAGATAGAGTCTACTGAGCTTAGATGGTCAACAAAACAATTTACAAAGTCTACCGAGTGTTCTTGGTAGTTACATTGTGGAGACAGTTTCTACCAAGCTCACTTAGGCATCGAAGGCTTCTGTGGTAGAAATTAGTTTCTACCAAGCTCACAAGGTCAGTGAAGGAAAGTTAGTATTTATCAATTCACTCAGTCTCCAAATTATTTTGTAGAATTCTTAGTGTTTACTGAGCTTCACTTGGTTAACACTGGAAATCATTTCTGGAGCAAGGTCGGCCAATGAAGGATTTCATTGTTTTGGAAAATAAAGTTTAATTTTTTCATGTAATGATTATAGCTGACTGATGTGATGATTATTGGTAAATGTAACTTGTAAATGATTCGACTTGATAATTTGTAATGTATAAATAAAAGGTCAAGTTGTGAATTCTAAAGTATGAATGGATGTTAGAATGAGTGACCATGCAAGTGAGTTAATTGTGTGAAGAGGAAAGTGTGAGTGAATTTAGAAGAAGGATCAAATATCCTTGAGGAGTAGCAAAGGTGTATTCGATTAGTAAGGATCTAGTGAAGCAAAAAAGAGATCTGTAACAACAAAGTTCAGTTGCATCTCATTTATGTCACTTCATTGTTACTTTTTCATCATTGTAGTAGTGATTCCTAAATCTATTAATAGAGTTGGTTTAACAACCATTTTTGTAAATCCTCTAACAAGCTGGACAGTTCTATTGAATTGCTCTAAAGTCCTCTAGCAAGGCCACTCCTAGCAGGGTGTTTAAATCCTCTAACAGGGTTACACCTAATAGTGTGTTTTGTAACCTTTAACATGGTTGGCTCCTAACAAGGCTCACTTCAAAAGAGTGAAAATTGGTAGCTAGTTACTTGGTGGTTTTTCTCATATTGGGTTTCCACATTAAATCAAGTGTCTCTTGTGTTGATGTTATTTCTTTTATGCATGCATGTTAAGTCTTTGTGAATGCTTATTACGTTGACATACATCTATCAAGTTACAACATTTTTTTGTGTGGCTATCGAGTGACAACAGTAACTAAATTTTAAGACATCTAAGGGATCTGTGGATTTTTTTTGTGGTAACTGATTCACCACCCCCCTCCCCCCCCCCCCTCCTCTATATTTCCAACAACTTCCACCTATCCTTTATACTATATACAAAATTACCCTTGTTTTTAATCCTTAATCCAGTGAGAATGATGAAAATAAAAGTTTTCAAATTAATTTTACATTTTATCTAATATAAACATTATACAATTGCATGTATAATAAATCTTGTCAACTAAAATAAAAGTAAACCTTTGTTCTTTTGTAATTTCTATTCTTTTATTAAGACTTTCGTGTGTCCTAAAATCTACAAATTTTGAATTTCATTTATTATAACTTAGTAGTGTGACTACCTTAAGACTCATTTGTATTGGTCCATGCATTAGCACATATTTGAAATAACCTTACAAAGGTTAAAGAGAGGCCAAGTATAGGTAAGGTATATCTCCCTATCTAATAAAACATACTTATGTTTAAATGGTGCATGCTATTTTTTTTCCAATTCCTTCCTATTGGAAATTCAGTATTCTAGACTTCACTTTAGGTTTCTCCTAAACTTTTTTTTTGCAATTCATTGTATACAGTTTACTATCATCTTTTTATATAAAACTCACACAAAATGATTGATCAACAATTAATATGTATTTTTTTGTTATATGCTACCAACACAATTCATAGTTGAAAAAAATACATCAAGAGCTAATTGCAAATAGCGAATCAAACTCTGTAGACTGTGTACTAGTTGGATATCATAGATTATTGAATTTTACTTTATTTCACCTATTCTTGTAATTCAATTAAACTTTCTAGTCTAGTTAGAAACATTATTTTCTATTAATATTTCTAAGCGAAGATCTATCACACCATTTGGTATTTGGAAACTCTGCAGCAAGTAGATACTGCATTTGCATAATCAGAAGATACTACATGTACATAGTCAGAAGATACTTAGCACTATATCTTACTTCAACTATCTAATTTGGTAGATCTACAAGCAGAAGATCTTTATGTTTTAATTTTTATTTTCCTCATGATATTGCTACCATAATTTAACTATGTAGTTTTTGAGTCAAACTCATTGATTCATATTTCATGAGTAGTGGCTTATACAAACCCTGTTTCTCATGTAGAACACTTAGCACTCATTAGATCTAGGTGATGCTCATAGAGGTGAAGCACAAACTTTTCAAGAGGTCACCCCATCTTAGTATTACTCCAACTCGAGTGCACTTAACTACGGAGTTTCCTCCATGATTAAACCCACTCTACTTGTAACCCCATTTGGTAGAATTTCTAAGAAATCAAAATATTTCTTTTCTAGTCTAAAACTACTGGCATCAAATACAATCTTAAGTTCAAAGAAAATTATTACTTTTTGAAATCATTAAGAATTTTTGCAACAAAAATTATTGTCTGAATTTTATGCATGAGTTTGATAAAGATAGTTATTTTTTTGCTACCAATATCTGTAGAGGAGGAATCTAATTTTTTATTTATTAAACTATTTAAAATACCACAAATCATGCACTGATTCATCCATATTCCATCATTAACTTTGCATGTTGTGTGATAGGGCTTGTCAAACTTTACTTTTAGCTTGTTGTTATTTGTTAGCTTATTCTACTTATTTCCTATACCCATGAATACATGGTTAATCACTACTTCCATATTCACTCTTCCATTATGATTTCACATTATTTGTTGTTTGGTTGAATTTAGTATCAACTTTACCATCTCTAAACTCTTTTCTAGTTGTGACCTATATTATTTTTCCTATCCATGTTCCACCTATCTATCATTATGTGTTTTGAGCCAAGAATCTAGGGATCATAATAGGTAGCTACTTGCAAACATTTCTTTCTATCCACAATTAAGATTTGGATATGATTTTTTGGATTGTGAACAACTTTGCCAATAAAAATATCCTTTTAGGTGGATGTGTTAGCTCTGTGAATCAATTTACTTGTCTCTTCATTTTTTGAAGATTTGTTAAACTGTAGGATAGGTGAGGGTTTGGACTTGTGTACATAGTCATGTTGATCCAATTATAAGTTCAATGTTTTCTATTTGCCAAACCTATATTTTTGCATTGGCTTCTGCTTGTTTAGTTTTGTAGTCTCTTTCTTAACACATTTCTTATATAGTCTTTGTTCAAATCATATATGAAACCAACATTTCTAGTCTAGTAGAACTTATCTTTTACTTTTTATGCAAAGCAATATTTTAGAGCTTTTTCAACATGGCCATTGAGAATAAGGACATTAGAGCAGATTTTGTCATTTTCCTATCAGTTTTGGAATTCTGGGAATGTGAGAATGTTTACTGCAATAGTATTAGGGATCATAAATTCTAGGTCTGGGAATTCCTTTGTCACCTCCTCTCTACATTTACTATGGTAGAAAATTTCATATACATAGCATCTTCTACCTTTATTTCTCAAAATAGCATGGTATTGATACAAATTTTAGATTTCTGCTAGCTATTTGATACAAATTTTTGTTTCTCAAAGTTCATGTGTCTTGCTATTTGATGGTACATTTCTTCAACAAATCTTGTGTAAGTTTTTTTTATCTTTCTTAGAAAATCCATCAAAGAGAAGTGTGGTTCCTATGCTAAAGGGCCTTAAAACAAGTATTACAATATGTATAGTAAGAGTTAATACATGCCATGACCATTCTTGATTATATGAATTGTAGGATTGTACACCTTCTTTATGTCCAAATCATTTGATGAAAAATAATGAAATAAATGTTCTAACTAGTAGCAAACTATAAGATCCATGTGCTATGAAGATGCATGCCATTGAGGTTCATGGCTATTTGAAAAGGAAACTACTAAAGGGCTCACTCGAATTAGTTAGATCATGGCCCTTGTCATACTAGCTAAGATTTTGATAAGATAGAATGTATGCAATTGAACTCCCAAAAGATTTTGGAGTATCATGTGTCTGGTTGTGAGATAAAACTATTAGGTGACGCTCTTGTAATGTTTATGGTTGCAAGATAGAACCATTTCCATGATAGAATTTATGTTTGAGGTTCTCATGCCCAAAATATTTTGGCGAATCATGTTTATAATTGCAAGATAGAACCACTAGATGACACTTCAGTTATAATTGAACATATTGTTTCATCACACAATCACACATTTTGTTTGGAGTATTATGCTTATAGTTTAGTTTCAATTGGAAACCTCATGCTTACAGCTGATTGTTAGCATTGACTAATATATATTCTCTAGGATTTCTTTTACATTGGCATTCTATTTTTAAATAGATTTCTCATTTAGTGATTCAAATTTCCATAATTCATATCAATGAATTATTTTTTCTAGGTTTGATTGTACAATAGTAATGTTTTTGATGAAACTATATGATCCAAAATATGATACTATATCACAATAGATTGGTGTATGTAAATGCCAAGTATATTAAATTGTCTTAGTCCAAAAGCCTATCCTCAAAATGTTCCTATAGTAGTTCCTATTCCTAGCTAGCATTTTGAGATTGGTAAAACCATAGACAATGAAATGTCTAATTACACTTAGTCTGTAGTCCTTAGGATAATAATCTTCAGCAACAATGATAGTTGTCTCTTACTCCAATCTCAAACTATACAAACCTCTTAATAAATTGATGAAAATATGATGCCCCTGTTGAATGATTTTCAAAAGGTAATGTCCATCTGCCTGGAGCACACATAGATCACATCTAATTCATATTTCCTTTTATATCTTATTGAAGAGCATATATTTCCTTGAGAAAAACATTGCTATACATTAATATGTTTTTATCTTTTAGTCATCTTCATTAGTTGATGCATTAATCACATTAGTCATTGCTATTAGGATTAGTCAAGGCATGTTGCTGATAACACCTAAGTAACTTTCACCTTGTGACATCTCTTTGAGGCATTTTACAAATAATTAAGACACTTTGTCTATAACTCCACATTTTGCAAACATCTAGGCCTTCTAAAAATTATAGGATCATTTTAGTTACATTTAAAAACATTAATCAACAATTTCCATATGTGCAGATATAAACATTAACTACAACATGTCCAATTTATTTGCAGATATGTTTTCCTGTGAAGAAAGACCATGCCTGACAATATGAACCCAGAACAAAATAATGAGACAATGGCTGCATTGTGGTCTCAGTTCTGAAGAAAACTTGATAAATGTTATTGTCCTTGCAAAAAGTGTAAGGGCTTAAAGAATCAAATAATTCTAATCACAATAGCCGAAAGTCATTATAGGAAACATGGTCATGTTGAAAGGGGCCACAATTTTTGTCCATTGTTGAATGTGGATTTCCCCTTAGAGGAACATGGAGGTGTGAATATCCAAGCTAAGGATAACACTCCCATGGAAGAAGATGATAATGTGCCAAAGGACATGATTGAAGAAGATGGTATTGGGGCAGGTGATGAAGAGGCTCTCAATGATGGTACTAGCAAATCTGATAATGATGATGAAGATGGTCTTGATATACCTTTACTTGAGAAGGCACATGATCCCTTATATGAAGGCTCCCAAACAACTCTACTCTTGGCTATAGTGTTGTTGGTGAACTTAAAGGTTATGAATGGTATATCCAATGTAGCAATGTCAAGTATGCTAAGGTATGCCATTTTTGTCATCTTCAATGTTAGCACACAATTACTATTCATTATATTAATAATGCATATTTGTTGTTGTAGGTTGATAGGTGAGTTTTTGTTACCACTATTAAATATTTTTCCTCGTTCGTACCAAAAATTATCTACCATTATGAATCAAATTGGAATGAAGTATCAGACAATACATGCATGTCTCAATGATCACATTATGTATCATAAACAACATGAATTTGCAATAGAATGCCTTGATTATCATATTAGTAGATATCAGTTAGATCAAATAACAAAAAAGGTGCCTTACAAGGCTCTTTGGTACATTCCCATTATTCCATCTCTTCAACAATTATTTAGGTGTGCTAGCTTGGCACAATTTATGGATTACCGTGCACACAATAGAAGTCAAGATGAGATTATGTGAATGGTTGCTGATGGTTCTACATTTAAAGAGATAGAAGAAATATGGTCACACTTTAAAGAAGAACCTCATAATCTAAAGCTTTCATTAGTAGCAGATGATGTCAATCCATATGGAGATATGAGATCTGTTTACTCAGTGTGACCTATTTTTGTTATTAACAATAACATTCCTCCTTGGATGTTCATAAAGAGGGAGCACATAATGTTGTTAATGATTGTGCTAGGTATTTTTTCATTTTATAGTTATTTAAATTAATTTATAAATAGTGCATGGAAATGGTCATAATAATTATGTAATGTTTATGTTCATTCAATTACTAGGTAAGTACCAAGTTAAAGATATGAACGTGTATATTCAGCCCCTAATTGATGAGTTGTTGAAGTTATGGAATGGCGTCACTATGTATAACATCTCTAGACCGATAGGACACTAATGATTTAAATTCCATGCAATGTTTGTATGGACAATACATGATGCCTCTCAACTAACTCATTTTTGTAGTATGTTATATTGTTAAGATCACATATTTTTGGTCTGTTATAGTTCTTACACATTACTATCATATGCTTAAGTTGCACGTGATAATTGTACATGATCTTTTAGGTCTTTAGACAAAGAGAAAATTTGCATGTCCAGTTTGTGGTTTGAAGATGAAATCTTATCATTCGAGAAGTTTAGAAAAGTAGGTATTCGATGAGTTTAGGCACTTTCTCCATAATAATCAAAGGTATTGAATTGGTGAAAATCATCTTTTCAATGGGAAAGAAGAGACATCATCAAGGTCACGAAGAATGACACCTCATCTATGGAAGTTACACTATGATTGACTAAATCATTGAGGTAATGTTCAATTTTTCGTCTGAAGCTTAAAATTTGTATTTTGATATTATCTTATATTTACTAATAATTGATGCTCATGAAGGTCATCAAGAAATCAATGACCAACTTCCTAGAGGAATGAAAAGTTATCCTACTCAATTTAGTAGGTCACCATACTACAAGGATCTCCCAATCATGTATTTGTTTAATGCTATGCATATCGAAAAAAACGTAACAGAGGCACTATGGAAAATGTTCGATGGAAGGCGTAATAGAGAACAAACTACCAAAATTTGTACTAAAATTCATGAATCCAATCATGCACTAAAATATTTCATTGAATCAAATAGCGATGGAGACTGCATAAATACAAGTGCCCTTCCTTGGTTATTAATAGAGCAACAAAGTGATGCATTAAAAAAGTCATAAAAAACAAAATTTCCAATAGGATTTGCTACAAATATAAGTAGTCTTCTATCAAAGAAAGGTGATTTTGGGGTAGGGTTGAAAAGACATGATTGGCATACCTTCATCAAGGTAAGTCATGTTCTCTATTTACTGTATATTTGTAAAATTGAATGTACTACCTATTGCATTAATTAATAATATATTGAAATGATATTTTTTAATGATTGCAGTACGTCCTACCTCTATCCCTTCCACACCAGTTTGACAATAGTATTAAATAAGCTATATATGATCTTGAAAAATACATGAGGTTAGAAGTGTTTTTTCTTAGATTTGTAGCTTCTTATATAAAATCTATTGTATAATTTTATTTGAAATCTTGTTTATGTGTTTTTGCATGTTGAATCTCTTTTAGGTGGTTATCATCTAAAGAATTTGATATAAAAGATATAAAATATTGGAAGAGAAAAATTCCACAGCTTATGTATGAAATGCAAAAGTGTTTACCTCCAACCTTTTCCAATGCTCAAGAACACTACCTCATACATCAAGTTGAGGAGATTGAATTGTGTGGACTTGTATAAACTAGGTCAATGTGGATGGTTGAGAGGCATTTGAAATTTATAAAGGGCTTCATTCAAAAAAGAGCATGTCTTGAGGGTTCTATGGTAGAGGGATATATGGTATACTAGACCATGGTGTACATTAATGAATATCTTCCAAAATTTGCAGCAAATATCCATGTAGATCACATTTGGTATCCCAACTCTAATGAAAAATTCAAAGGGAAGTACCTGATGGGGAAAGGTAGATTGAGGAGAGTGAGAGGTAATTATAAGTTATTTTTTTATAGTTTAATAATTCTTATCCATCATCAACATATATATATATATATATATATATATATATATATATATATATATATATATATATATATATATATATATATATATATATATATATATATATATATATATATATATATATATAAGTTGTTTCTAACTGGTGTAATTATCTTTTTTATAGTTGGTCGTGAGTGGGATGCACTACATTTGTATATTGTAAATAATCTTGATTAGATGATGGTATGGATTGAATAGTCTCAAAAAAATGGTCACTCATTAACATGGGATGGTGTTGCATCATTGGTTAAAAAAGCTCATCATAATAGAGATCCCAATGTTGTGCCAATGGTACTTGATCTAGTATATGGTTTAAGAGATACAAAGGTATGCATAAGATTACTAATCATGAGACATAAGTTTAATATCAACTCACAAATCGATGCAAATAATCTTGACATGTTTAAATAATTGTAGGTCAAACATCACAAAGATATGTACTACCATGGCTATAAATTTTGCACAAAAAAGTTAGACAAAATGAAGAAAATGTGTGATTCTGGGATAAGTGTTGTCTTTGCGGTCACCAATATTTCGTCTAGAACTGACATACATCCTCAACAATCTAAAAACTAATACTATGACATTTTGGATGATATACTTGAGTGAAACTTTAATTCATTCAAAATAGTTCTATTTGTTGTCAAATAGTTTAGGCTATGACTGAATTGAAATGATCTAAATAAGACTGTTATTGAACATGATAGTGGATTTACTATGATTAATACAAGGTCATTTGAGCTAGTTGGAGATGAGTCCTATGTTCCTCCAAGCCAATGCGAGCAAGTGTTTTACTTTGGTGTTCCACACAAACCAGATTGGTCATTTGTTGTTAGACATGACCCAAGAGGAAAGATAGTAAAGTATAATGTGATGAAAGAAGAAGATATTGAAGAAGCACAAGATGAAGTATATGATTATTAGGAACAATAGTTACCCAGTGATGAAGAAGAAGAAGATGGTGATGATTTTGGTCATGCTGATGATAATGGTGATAATGATGATGATGATGCTAATGATGAACATGATCATGGTGATGAAGATGGTGATGATCATGACGATGATGGTCATGATGATGATGGTGACGAAGATGGTAGTGGTGACGATGATGATCAAAGTGACAAGTACAATGATGGTGATGATTATGATGATAATGACATGGATGAAGATCATGATGATCAATGAAATATCTAGGTAGGATCAATGTCAACTATGATGGGGTCATGTATGATGAATTTTTTCTTTCCAAACCATATGTGCAGATATAAACATTAAGTAGAACATGTCAAATATTTTTTTAGATATACACACTAGTTACACCAAATTTTTTGCTAACTTAAGACAAATGATTTACATATACAATCTACTTTATTATTCATATTTTTTTTGGGTAAGTTTATTACTTTAATTTTGCTGCTGATTTCTAAGACTTACTAATCTTTTTCACAGGGTGATATGGATGCACCATCTCACACACCTTCAACGGAGGTAAACATTAATTATTGTAATTTTTAATGTTAATATTGAAACAAATGTCATATTATTATGCTCTTTTCTTTGTGGCTTTGGAGTTATTTTGATGAAATTTTACTGATATTTGATGTGACAAATGATAGGAAAAAGCTAGAATGACAGCTGATCAAATGTGATATGAAATACAAGCATCATTTCTACATGACATCACCCTTAGTGCTAACCCTATGTTCATGGCCTAGCAACTCAAACACAGATACACTGATGAAATTTTTAACATTATCATTAAGGGTGACACAAGCGAGGAGAAAGAGGCATCAAGAAAAGAATTGTACCGTAGGGTCTAATCTTTGAAGGTAAGTAGTAATTAGACTTAAGAAATAATAGAAGTTCAATAGATGTTAATATTTTATAGTATCTTATGGATCATGATCTTTAATTTTATGTGTTCTTGTATAGAAATATGTGATAGTTGTGACATCACATGGTGAACATGGTGAGGGTTGTAGCGCACAACCTTCATGTAAGTAACTCTTTGTTTGTTTGTTTTCATCAACATTATAACACTTACCTTTTTTTTGTGGATGCTTCTAGCTAGTATCCCATTTGATCTTTATCCATTTCAAATGTCTTTGCTAACAATATTATATTCTTCAGCTCATGATGAAGTGCAAATGCCTCCTTCAGTCAGTGGTCCAGTATTGCCTTGTGCATTGTCGCCAACAAGGTCCATGCAAACATCCTCATCTATGCCCACTAC
Organism: Cupressus sempervirens; assembly: GCA_028749045.1. Lineage (NCBI taxonomy): Eukaryota > Viridiplantae > Streptophyta > Pinopsida > Cupressales > Cupressaceae > Cupressus > Cupressus sempervirens. Next base: position 427,354,642 of record CM053784.1, on the reverse strand, counting down.
AACTGCTAAAATCTTGTTTTGCTATATTTTGTAATGTGCTAATCATGCATTTTTTTTTTTGGATGGATTTTGTACTCATGTACCTATCATACGTATCCAAATTGTCATTATTTAGATACAAGATGACTAGAAAAACTCTTGTACTCATTTAGGCATTTATGTTGGCTTACCAGCTTTGGAAATTCTGAAATGCATATGTTTGGAAAGAGATGTATTCTAGTATTTTTTTTTGAGCTTTTTATTTAAGGTCTTGTTTGACAAATTTGCACTCTAGTTTGAAGTAAAACAATTCATATGGCAACAATTTCAATATGGTGATTGGTGGCAGTACTTTCATATGTTTTTATGTACACATTTACCAATGAAGAAAGTGTGACTAGTGGTGTCTCTTCGTCTTTCATTTCATTTGGTGTGTTCTTTAATTATCATGATGTTTCATTTACGTTTAATAAACTTCATATTTTGATCCTTCTACATCAATTTTTGTGTATGTGTTTTCTTGGAAGGATTAAATGTGTTTCTAGGATAACATAGTTAGGTAGTCTTAACTAGAAGGTTCATTAATTTTACTAGACTGAACTAATGCATCTTAGAACTGCATTGTATCACCTTTGGGACACATTTTTGTAGTTCTCTCCATAGATAAATATGTGATCCTGAAAGAGTAGATAAAAATTCAATGATTTTATTAATACATTATGGGGAAAATTTATAGGCTAAAGGCAATTATAAGTACAAATTATTTGCAGGTAGTTAACAGTTACCAAACAGTAGTATTGCAAAACAATGTAATAAAAACACACCAACATTCCCCCCCTTATTACATTGATCCTAAAAACATTAATTTCCCACTTAGGTACCCCCCTTTAATGGTTACATAAAATATGTTGATGACATAATTTTTGAATACATATTTTTAGTAAATGTTCTTCTGAATTAGCATTCCCTGAACCAACCAAGATCCATCAAGTTTTCTTGTGACCCTCAGTAAGGTGTAGCTTTGAGCTGTGTTCCTAAATCATAGTGTAATCAATATAATGGGGGTTCAAAATACCATTATGGTACTTCAAGATAAAAAATCTAACTCTATTATATTCACTATACATCCATCGATTACCAACAGTCATAATGAATCCCAGAACATATTTCAAATGCAAGAATTATATATTTTCATTGATATTTGCTTCATTACACCAATTCTATCCTGCCTCAACCACACTTCACTAGTCAATCCCTCTCTATTAAAAGACATACAAACTATCATTATTGAACATCAATATAATAATTTTGTTGAACCAATTTTTAACAACTTTTCTAATTGATTTAATTACAGGGTTTATATTGTCAAGATTTGTCAACTCGACAACTTCCTAACTCTTCCCTAATTACATCATTTAAATGGTCTATTAATGAACTCACATATATAGTTCATAAGTGAACCATATAATAATTAATATGATGATTATGAGAACCTTATGAACATTGTCAAATTTCAATGGAAACTAACTTTGTTTGATTTCATATTTCTTTTGGATCACCAAATGAGCCATAGCATTCTTCAAACAATCATTAATAAAATTCAAGGAAAATGGATTCTGATTCAAATAATAAGTAATCAACTAGTATCAATATTGATGAGCTATAGACTGAAGCTAGCAGATGTGGTCATTTTCCTATTCCTTTAAAAGTGGTGTGGGGACCTACATCACATAAAGCTCAAATGGAAATTATCAAAGCAATAAGTTTCTATGTCCATTAAAATCTGTGTTGCCTCACTTCACTGTGCTAGCTACTTTCAAATTTTGTGTCAAGGCTTTTACAATTATAATTGTTAGTAGTACCAAAAACATCCCCTGGTAATATTTAGTGAGATATGTAAACCCCATAGTATTTAACAATGATATATTTGCAACAAAAATGTGATTGGTTGAATGGATGGTAACAAAAAACATGCTTATAAGCTCTCGATCTATTCTTTTACTTCACAAAAAAGAGTGGTCATGTACTAAACTACTGAAAGTAAGTATGTTTGTGGTCAATAAAACATCTCAATAGTCCATGTGATCAATATTACTTGTAACAATTGTGAACTACAAAAGAGCACCTCTTTCAAGTGATTTTTAGAGATAAGTAAGGTTTAACATAAATAATCTAAAATTTGAATTGCCTCTAGCAAAAACAAAAACAAAAACCATAGTTCATTATTTTTTAAGACTTTTTATTTGAACATTTGTTTGGGCTGAAGATGTTATTATTGCAAAACATTTCACAAGTTCAATGCATATTGTAATGCATAGTGTATGAGGATGGGTATAATGATTTGTGGAAATAAAGTTGTTTCTTTTATTTTTATTAATGGATGAGATTACCTTGTTTAATCAATATTAGCACTTATTCACCACTACTACTAAATAAGTTCACCAATGTTTATCTAAAATTTTAGGATGAGGGGATGTAGTGATACAACCTGCAAAAGGTTTCCCAAATTTTGATGAGCTAACTAGCAGAAGCAACTATTAAATTACTATAAACAAATTAAAAGCTAGGGGTAAAAATGTCAATGCAGGTAAAATGTTGGTTAGAATGTGGTTTTTAGTTAAAATGTGTTTTTCACATGCTGTTTTAGCTACAAAACCATGCATTTTATCTTTTAAGATGTCATTTTAGCTACAAAACCATGTCATTCAATTCCACTTTAAGGTTCATTGGATGTCAATGAAGTAAAAAAATTTAAATCTTCAAACTCATCATTAGGAATGGTAGTAAAAGAATAGTATGGTCTATAAATGTTTGCCCTAATTCATCAACAGATGTAACTAGTGATAAAAGTTATGCCAAATAGATCTTACTGTAGTCCTATATTGTGCACTAATAGATAGACCTTTAGTTGATAGAGCAACAGAGAGCTATACTACTAAAGCAAATCCATTTCCTGGAGTAGTTTGTGTGATTAGTACTGGTTCATATGTAGGGACATTGTTGCTAAACAAGAAAACTATGTTTCTGTTAAAAGAACAAAAGCTTCCTGGTGCTTTAAAATTGTTATTATTTGAAGTGTAAATTTAGTTTACTTTTACATCACTTGTTTAGGACCAATAATCCCTTTATGTTCTTATAGGTAATAATGTTTTCTTTAATCATCTTTTTGATATGGCATTGAGACTATTTGGACCCATCATACATAAAAGGTATGTAGTTTCATATCATTGTTACATAATTTTTATTTTCTTCCATTTATTGTACTATATTAAAGTTATTGATCTAACAATCTATTTTTTTTTTAAAGGTGGAATTTACAAGTTATGGAATTAAAAAATTAGCTGATTACATCTTTTGAGGAGAAATTTGGAAAAAATATTTTTGATGCTGGCCTACTTCTCAAAAGAGTATCAAAGCATATAAAGATTGTGAGGGATCAATATAGAAGGGATCTTAAGGAGAACCCAAAGTATGAATGTTCTCATATGATTACACCGATAGAGTGGAATGAAATAATAGAAGATGCAAAGGAGAAAAGGCTATGTGAAAATAGAGTAAATGAAGCAGCACAAGGCAAAAAAAGGTATGTCATGATAGTATTAAGTAAATTTTATTCATGCACTAATTAGTGATATTTGTAAATATATAATCTAAGATGTTTGAAATTGTTCATAGATTATAGGACACATCCATGGCTACAAAAGCGAGACTACAAAAGGTTGGCCAATACAAACTTGGCTCTGGTGGCTATATGAATCTCCAGTCTTGACTTGTAAGTAGAAGCAATGAAATTTCATATTAATTTTTTTATATAATGTTGCAAACACTTTTGTTTAATGAAACCATACATAGAAAACTGACAATATTAAGCAAAAAATATAGGGCACATAATTCAATGTGGAGCTCACAGATGAAGATAGAAAAATTGCCTTGAGGGAAGGCTATAAAGTCATGGTTGCATGCCTACACAAAGAATATGAAAGCTTTTCCCAAGGATCCAATGCATCAAATGATATCTCACAAGTAAATTAGTCAAATGAAAAGTAAATAAAATTGAATAGTTGAGAAGATTCTTTTTTGGTGTTAGTTTTGAACATAAATTGACTGCATAACAATGTGCATAACATTTTACTGCAACCTTCATATCCTATTACAGAACCTTCTTGTGACGAAGGCCATGATGTGCATTATAGTTTTGGAGGTATTGATTTTCTATTGGAAATTAATTATGAATTATGAATACAATTTAACATCCTCAATTGCAATTTGAAATGTATCCTTTTTTTTGTATATTTCAGAGCATGTTGAACATCATGGTGAAGGAGTGGAGCATGTTCCAAGTGTTCAACATGTTGACATGGCGGTGGATCAAAATGTTAATGTACATGATTTGGCATTTTTAGGTAAGAAAAATTCATGTTATGTTGTACTAGTACTTAATTATAGACTTGTAATAGTTAAAAAAAGAAAAAGAGTATGCCAATTTATCCAGTTCACTTGTTCTTACAATAGAGCCCCCTTTAGTGCAGCAGCCTCTGTTGGAAATATAGATGAAGTAATTGAGAGGGCAGGGGTAAATCAGTTACTTACACAATTCCAAAAATCCTTTAGATGTCTATAATGCTTACTTGCTACTGATACTGGGTAAACAGTGCAGGAATACTGTAACTAGGTAGATTAACTAGTTACTGATCATCTAGCATTCATAGTTATTAATATGCATGCAAAGGTTAAATAAATGAACACAAGAGACACTAGATTTAATGTGGAAACCCAATATGGGAAAAACCACCAAGTAACTAGTCACCAATTTTTCAATCTTCTGAAGTGAGTCCTATTAGGAGCCAACCCTGTTAAAGGTTACAAATACACACTGTTAGGTGTGACCTTGTTAGAGGATTTAATCACCCTATTAGGAGTGACCTGGTTAGAGGTCTTTTAGAAAAATTCAACTGAACTATCACCTTGTTAAAAGATTTACATAATGGCTGTTAAACCAACTCTGTAAAAAGATTCTGGATTCACTATTACAATGATTAGAAAGCAACAATGAAGTGACCTGAATGATATGCAACTTATCTTTTTCTGATTACAGATCTTTGTTATGCTTTACTGGATCCTTACTGATCGAATGCAACTTTGCAGCTCCTCCAAGATATCTAATCTTTCATCAAAATTCACTCAATATTTGCTTATTCCATCTTCATTCATATATTCACACTCACTTGAATTTACAACTTGAACATCTATATATACCTTTCAGATTATCAAGTCGGCTCAAATATAAGTTACAACAACTGAAAAAAATCATTACATCAGTTAGCTATATTTATTGCACGAAACAATTGAACTTAATATCAAAACAATAAAATCCTTCAGTGGCTGACCCAGTTCGGTAACCACTGCTCCAAAATGGTTTTCTAGTGCTAACTAAGTGAAGCTTGTTATACACTGCAAACCCTGCAAAAATCCTTTGGAGACCGAGTGAACTCAATTAGCATTGACTTTCCTTTGCTGACCTTTTGAGCTCAATAGAAGCTAACTTTCTACCACATTTTCTTTGATGACCAAGTGAGCTCAGTAGACATTAACTTTTCTTTGTTAACCTTGGGAGCTCGGTTAACACTAACTTTCTGCTACGAAATCTTTTGATGCTCGAGTGAGCTCGGTAGATATTAACTTTTCTTTGTTAACCTTGGGAGCTCGGTTAACATTAACTTTCTATTACACAATCCTTTGATGTCCGAGCGAGCTTGGTAAGAACTGACTTTACTGTGTAATGTTCAAGAACGTTCGGTAGACACTATAAATTGCTTTGCTCATCATTTGAGCTTGGTAGACTCTGTCTGATGACTAATATGATATTTGTGTAACATCAAAGACAATACACAATACACAATACACAATTGTATCCAATAATCTCCCTCTTTGGCATTGATGGCAACACAACATGTCATAGCAGAATGAAATTTGAAAACAAGTTTTTTTCTGTCAAAAAAACTTTCTCTATTAGATAGCAAACTCTCCCTCTTTCAGTAATCTCCCTTTGCGAAGGAATTCCATAGCAAACTCTTCCTCTCAAACAAATTTCAAAAAGATATGATAGTAAAACTCTCCCTCTTTGACAACACATGCCAAAGACAACACAACTCAAATAAATTTTAATGTACCTTTAGTACTAATTCATATGCAATATTTCTTGATTATGCTGCATCAATTGATAGATCTTCAACTTGATATGCATTGATGCATCACTAAAACTTCATTTTAGTGAACTTCAGATAGAGGAGTGACCCCTAACTTACCTCTTAGATATAAGAATGCATCCGTGGGTAATGGCTTTGTGAATATGTCAGCAATTTGTTTCTTTGTATGGACATATTCCAATTTGATCTCCTTATCTTGCACCAATTCTCTGACAAAATGATATTTTATTGCAATGTGCTTGGTTTTCGAATGCATCACTGGATTCTTAGATATGTTGATTGCACTTGTATTATCACAGAACATAACAACTGGTTCTTTGATTTCCACCTTCATGCCTCCCAACAACTATTTAAACCAAACAATATTAGCACAGTTTACTGCTGCAACAACATACTCTACCTCTGTTGTAGATTGGGATGTACAATTTTGCTTTTTGCTTCTCCTAGAAACCAACCTCTTTCCAAGAAAGAATGCTCCTCCACTTGTACTTTTTTTTTCATCAAGGTTTCTTGCCCAATTAGCATCAGTAAACACTTTCAAATCCAGATTACCTCCAAATTTTTACCATAAACCATAATCTTCAGTTCCTTTCAAAAATCTCATTATTCTTTTGATTGTCATCATGTGATTTTCTCTTGGTTTTGCTGAAAATATTGCTACAATACCAACTACAAGGGCAATATCTGGCCTAGTATGAACTACATACTACAACTTTCCAATCATAGATCTATAGAATGTTTGATCTACTTCTTTTGATTCATCTTCCTTGGTGAGTTTTAATCTAGTACACATAGGAGTCCCAACTGGTTTACAGTCTTCCATACCAAAATTTTTCAATATCTCTTTGATGTATTTTGATTGAGTGATGTAGATACCATTTTTATTTTGCTGAATTTGAAGACCAACAAAGAATTTGATCTCACCAAACATAGATATTTCAAATTCCTTGTTCATTTGCTTTGAAAATTCTTTGCAAAGATCATCATTCCCTGTGAAAACAATATCATATACAAATATTTCTGCCAAGACAATCTTATTATCTGGTCCTTCCTTTATATACAAGCTATTGTTATCATTAGTTCTTTGAAAACCAATCTGAATAAGATAGCTATGCAATCTTTCATACCATGCTCTAGGGGCTTGTTTCAGACCATACAATGCCTTGTGTAATTTGAAGACCATGTTCTTCTTATCTAGATCAACAAAACTTTTAGGTTGTTCAATGTAAACCTCTTCATCCAATATACCATTGAGGAATGCTGACTTGACATCCATCTGATAAAGTTTGAATCCTTTGTGAGTAGCATATGCTAGTAAAGTTTTGACTCCTTCCAATCTTGCAATAGAAGAAAAAGTTTTTCCATAGTCTATTCCTTCTTTTTGAGCATATCCTTTGCATACTAGTCTAGCTTTGTTTCTTGATACCTTACCATCTTCGGTCAACTTGTTTTTGAATACCCACTTAGTTCCAATCACATTTTTATCTTTAGGTTTGGGTACAAGAGTCCATGTCTTATTTTTCTCTATCTTCTCTATTTCTTCATTCATAGCCTCAATCCAACTATCATTTCCCAATGCATCTTTGATATTTCTAGGTTCAAAATCAGCAAGTAAACAAGTACCTTTCAACTTACTTCTTGTCATGGTTCCTTTAGATTTGTCTCCAATGATCTGATCTACTGAATGATGTCTCCTGACATATTTTGCTAATACAAGTTCCTTGTCTTTTGAATGAATTTCATTGTTATCCTCTTGCACTTCAACTTTAGGTTCTGGCTATTCTAGCTCGGTAGATATTGGCTCGAGTCCTTCAAACTCAGTAAACACTTGCTCGATAGCATCTGAATGTAACTTGGGTTGCAGTAGCTCGATTTGAACTTCTTGTAATGCGGTTACTGATGACTCAGGAGTAGAAGATTCCTGATTGATTGGTACTGTATCAGGTTCAATGAAAACAAACCTTCTATAATCTTCTAGTTCCCTTTTTCTTTCTTCTTCAGTCCTCTCTGCAAACTCATCAACTTTCACATGTGCACTTTCTATGACTTTGTAAGTAGACAAGTTCAAACATCTACATGCTTTACTTTTGCAAGAGTATCCCAAAAATATTCTTTCATCACTTTTCACATCAAATTTTCCTTTTCTAGATTCTTTCAAAATGTAACATTTACTTCCAAATACTTTTATATAACTTACATTAGGTTTATAGCCATACCATAGCTCATAGGGAGTTTTGAATGAGTCATTTTTTAGCTGTACTCAGTTCAAGGTATGAACTACAGTGTTGATAGCTTTCTTCTAGTATTTGATAGCAATGCTCTTTTCAATCATTAAGGTTCTTGCACAATCCATGATAGATCTGTTCCTCCTTTTAGCTATTCCATTTTGCTCAAGATTTCCAGGGGCTGATACCTGTCTTTTGATTCCTCTTTCAATGCAAAAATTATTGAACTCATGTGAAATGAATTCTCCACCTCTATCTGACCTCAAGCATTTCAATCTTTTCCCTATTTCCTTTTCTACTCTGGCCAAATACCATTTGAATTTCTCAAATGCTTCTGATTTGTTCTTAAGATACATGACAATCATCATTCTTGAGTAATCATCAACAAAAAGAATGAAGAACTTTTCTCTAGTATAGCTTTCAATTCCAATAGGTCCACATAGATCAGTATGCTCAATTTCTAATATATCTTTAGACTGATAGTTTTTACTTTTAAAACTAGTCTTTCCCATTTTACAAATCTAACAATTCTTGCATAGACCGACCTTAGGTTTCTTTATGTTAGGAATGCCTCTTACTTTCTTGAATTTTTTAATCTTTACCAACTTATCAAAATTGACATGACACAACCTTTTATGCCATAACCAACTTTCTTCAACTTGAGCAATAAAACATGAACATTCACCTAGTTCAAGATAGAACAAGTTACCTTTAGTTTGAGTGCTTGATCCAACCAAATTTCCTTGGCCATTCAGCAATCTTGCTTTTCCATGCATGAATTCTACTTTGAATCCATTATTGAGTAGTGATGCCACGCTCAAAAAATTATGCTTTAGTCCTTCAATCCAATAGACATTATCACATATAAGTTCTTTGGTTAGAGAGATTCTTCCTCTTCCTTTTATATAATGAGGTTCATTATTACCAAACCATACACTACCACCGTCATAGTCTTCAAAATGTTTAAACTTAGTTTTATCACCAGTCATGTGATGAGAACAACCACTATCTATGATCCATGTATCATTTTTGCTCATATGAGAAATGAGTACCATTTCCTCATCATTATTAGACTCATCTTTCACAGTAATGTAGACAATTTCATCTTCTTCTTCATCATTAGAATCATTAGAATCTTTAGCTATAAAACATGTTTTCTTACCTTTATCCTTGAATGATTTGAAGTCTTTCTTGCCATTGTACTTGTAACCTTTCTTCTCATCTTTGTTCTACTTGTTTGGGCACCTAGCAGCAATATGACCAACTTCTTCACATGAAAAATAGATTAGAGAAACTTTACCTTTATATTTTCCTCTGCCTCTAGAATATTTCCTTGCTAGTAGAGCTTCAATCACCTCAAGATCATTGTCTGAACTTTGGTATGATTCATCTTCACTTTCTGACTGAGATTCCTTTTTCTTTTTTCTTTTCTCCTTGAGTGAAAGCTTGGCTTCAAATGCTAACTCAATGTTCTTGGCAGCCGGCACATAATTTAAAAAGTTGTCTAACTCAAATGCAGTCAATTTACCAACTATGGCTTCTAGATTTATCTTATGATTTGCTTCACATCTTCTTTCTTGAATTGCAGAGACTCTAATTGCATAAATGGGTAGTAATGTTCTGAGAACTTTACTTATAACTGTCTCCTCCTTGATATCTCCTCTAGATGCTTTAATTGCACTGACACATGCTTTGACTCTTTCAACATATTTTGCAATGTTTTCATCCTCTGTCATCTTCATCTGATCAAATTGTCCTCTTAGACTTTCTACTTTGGCTCTTCTTACATTATCATCTCCTCCAATTATTTCTTTTAGCTTTTCTCACATTTTAAAGGAAAATTTGCAGTCCTTGATGTCATCAAAATTTTCATAACTCAGAGCATATGCTATATTTATTATCATAATGTTGTGGGTCTTCTTTTCAGCAATATCATTGACAGATAGTGTACCAGCTGGTTCTGCATATTTTTCATCAAGGTATTTTAGTCCTATATCTATAATAGAAGCTAGATGAAGTCTCATCAACCCTTGCCATGCTGAGAAGTTGTCCCTATTAAGTCTTGGAATTTCTCTCTTATAAGACATTCTAATCTTTGGCTTAGATCCTTAAAATCGTATTCTATAAGCACCAAAAGCTCTAATACCAATTGCTGGAAATATAGATGAAGTAACTGAGAGGGGAGGGGTGAATTAGTTACTTAAACAATTCCAAAAATCCCTTAGATGTCTATAATGCTTACTTACTATTGATACTCAGTAAACAGTGCAGGAATACTGTAACTAGGTAGATTAACTAGTTACTGATCATCTAGCATTCATAGTTATTAATATGCATGCAAAGGTTAAATAAATGAACACAAGAGACACTAGATTTAACGTGGAAACCCAATATGGGAAAAACCACCAAGTAACTAGTCACCAATTTTTCACTCTTCTGAAGTGAGCTCTGTTAGGAGCCAACCCTGTTAAAGGTTACAAATACACACTGTTGGGTGTGACCTTGTTAGAGGATTTAATCACTCTGTTAGGAGTGGCCTGGTTAGAGGTCTTTTAGAAAAATTCAACTAAACTGTCACCTTGTTAGAGGATTTACATAATGGCTGTTAAACCAACTCTGTAAAGAGATTCTAGATTCACTGTTACAATGATTAGAAAGCAATAATGAAGTGACCTGAATGATATGCAACTTATCTTTTGCTGATTATAGATCTCTGTTATGCTTTACTGGATCCTTACTAATCAAATGCAACTTTGCAGCTCCTCCAGGATATCTAATCCTTCGTCAAAATTTTCTCAATATTTGCTTATTCCATCTTCATTCATATATTCACACTCACTTGAATTTACAACTTGAACATCTATATATACCTTTCAGATTATCAAGTCAGCTCAAATATAAGTTACAACAACTAAAAAAATCATTACATCAGTCGGCTACATTTATTGCATGAAACAATTGAGCTTAATATCAAAATAATAAAATCCTTCACTGGCCGACCTAGTTTGGTAACCACTGCTCCAGAATGGTTTTCTAGTGTTAACCAAGTGAAGCTTGTTAAACACTACAAACCTTGCAAAAATCCTTTGGAGATCGAGTGAACTCGGTTAGCACTGACCTTCCTTTGCTGACCTTGTGAGCTCGGTAGAAGCTAACTTTCTGCCACATTTCCTTTGATGACTAAGTGAGCTCGGTAGACATTAACTTTTCTTTGTTAACCTTGGGAGTTCAATTAACACTAAATTTTTGCTACAAATCCTTTGATGCCTGAGTGAGCTCGATAGATATTAACTTTTCTTTGTTAACCTTGGGAGCTCAGTTAACACTAACTTTCTATTACACAATCCTTTGATGCCCAAGCGAGCTTGGTAAGAACTGACTTTATTGTGTAATGTTCAGGAACGTTCAGTAGACACTGTAAATTGCTTTGCTGATGATCTGAGCTCGGTAGACTCTATTTGATGACTAATATGACATTTGTATAACATCAAAGATAATATACAATTAACAATTGTATCCAATAGCCTCCTACTCCTCCAAAGAGGAGCCATCATAATTTGACATTACACATGCCAGAAGAGGAGGAGAATGAGGAAGATATAGATGCCCCTATGAGCATTTTTCTTAAGAGAGCTAAGAAAAACAAAAGGAAGAAATGATGTTTTAAAAATGCTCTTTGATAAACATTGTTGGATAATGAAAGAACTTTGTTTTAAGTAATTATCTATGAATGATGTGTATTAATATTGATTTTTATTTTATGTTAATGAATATTGTTATGTGTTAATGAAGTCTTGATTAGTATTGTGTGTTAATGAATTTTATATCATATTAATGAATGTTATGTGATTGTATTGATTGAATGTTATAGTTCATAGATGGATGGATGAATGAATGAAGTATGTAATTAGATGATAATGGGTAATTTAGATTGATGTTAGGGTGGGGGAGGTGAGGCCAGATGAGCTTCCACCTTCACCTAGTTGGCCTTGTTAAGTAGATAATGTTATAGTATTCTTGAAGCCAAGTGAAGCTCAAACTAACATACCAAGGAATCACAAAACTGTAAAGGCCTTGTGCCAAGTCTTTGTTTTGGTGTTGTATGGATTGCCCCTTACCTTGTCTTCTATATTTTTATGAAATCAATCTTGGAAAATGGTGCAATAATGTTAAGGATCATCAGCTGATACAAAATCTACTCGTATAGGCCAAGGATCGATTGCCACTTACTGGAAAGGCTTTTCAGCTTGCATTCGGGAAAACTAGTTTATTTGTCTCTTCCTTTGCAAAGGTTACGTTAACTATTTACCAATTTGTTTATAACCAATACATGAACTTGTCCTCATAGAAATTTCTTGAATGTTTTTCATATTCAAATTTGATCTGTTGCATTGTAATATTCCAATTTTCTTCTTGCATTTTGTTCCCAGTGAATCTAAAGAATACTTGGCCAAGGAGAACTCATATGCATATGTACATGTTTATAATTTCAGAATTGATTTATAGCATAAGCTATAGTAATTGCTCATGATATTGTTGTTTTAAACCTTACCTTTTAGGAAGGACTTGTAGTTCCATGTTTTGGTTACTACCTTTTTTTTAGTATTAGAATAGTTTAATCACTAGATACAATTAGTTTAGCTGGATATATTTAGTAGAAAAGTATCAAAATTCTAGACGTTGCTTTAGGAACTAGATACAATAAAGGAATACATCTTATTACATATCAAGAACTTATCCCATGGAAACAAATGGGAAGTATATATATCACAAAGAGTTAAGAGTAGTAGTATAATCATTAGAGCACATCAAAACTTGATTGTATCAAACTTGATAAAGAAGTAACTAACATCCTTCATGAGGGCCCCGACTATCATTACTTTCTAGAGACTCCAGAAAGTTTGTAGCAAATAGTTCATCATTCCATCCTGCTAGGACATATTCGTTTGGTGCATTATCATCAGGGCCCATGAAATCTTCATGTTCATTCTTATCAGGGGTAGAGTTCTGGGTGTCATTGGAAATATTCAGATCTTTCATCATCTTATCTAGTTGATTTAGTTTAGCAAGATCCACCATATCTTTGTATTGATTTAGATAATGGATAGCTTTGACATCTTTCTTGTGAATTAGAAGAATTCCATCTTGAATAGCATCATAAACTAAGCCATAGAAATCTTCAAAAATGTATGAGTTTACTTGTAAGCCCAATAAGTCTTCTTGAGTACTTGGCCAGGGAGAACTTATATGCATATGTACATGCTTATAATTTCAAAAAGGTTTTATAGCATAAGCTGTAGGAATCGCTTGTGACATTGTTGTTTTAAACCTTACCTTTTAGGAAGGACTTGTAGTTCCATGCTTTGGTGTCTGCCTTTTATTTTTGCACTATATACCATATATTAAATATCCACTTCACTTACATTGTTTTAATAATTTTTTTTTCTCTTAGATGAAGGATTGGTAGCTTTATTGATATTTCTTTCCAGTTATGTCAGCTATCCAATCTAAAATATGAAATAGTGAGCAAGAAGAATGGATTGAGTAACATTGACAAGGTGATAAAGCAACAAGACCTTCAATATATGATCCTAAAAGAGAAGATTTCAAGAGTTGCAATTTAAAGATTGCAAGAATGATAATGCAGCAAATCAAGATAGCAGGTAAATCTGAAGTTTTAATTTATACCTATTATTTTGGAGGGAAGCCCGAAGTTGCAAGTTTGAAGTTATTTTAATAGCTTGATCATCAAGAACTCTAGAATGAAAGAGATGAAGTTTAAGTTTCTAACACAAAATATTGTTCAAAGAAGACCCTTGGTCTTAGTGGGCCATCACATTCTTAAAACATTAAAATGTAAAGTTGAAACTTTAAATATATTAAAATAAATTCAATAAATAAACATAATTAAAAAGAGGACTTTTAAATTGCTGTGTTGCGCTTGTGTGGAGAGGGATTTTCGATGAGCTAGGTTCTTCCATCATTTTGAGCTGGAGAATTTTCAAGAAAAATGTATTTGTGATTATTCAGTAGAGAAAGAATCTTGTTGGAAGGAGAGTAAGACAAATGTATTGTTGTTTGTCAAATACAATATAGGAAATAAAAAGGTTTTTGTTGGTGCATTTGAGCAAGAAAGATTGAGGGTAGATGTTTCCTGCCTCTTACTGCCTTCATTGTCAGCTTTAGCTATCTTGTTCCTTAACAATATTGATACTAATATCATGTTATTGCTCCCCTAATTTTTATGTAGAGAATTTTGGTGAATATTCAATATAAAAAAATAGGCATTGTAGCAGAGAAAAGGTTTGATGTAGAAAAATATAAAAGGGGATGCACTCGCTTAAAACTTCTATTCCTACAATTTTTTGGAAGTTGTAGCTTGTCCTAGTTTTCTCTACCCTCCCAAACTTGTTCTCATGGCTACTAGATTCAAGGTTTTGGTGTGCAGATATAAGCTAGGTTAAACTTGGAAGTGTTTGATGATTTATCGATATTCCCACCTCAGACACTGTGTTGACTGATATGATAATTATATGTTTTGTAATGCTACATTGTCTATTGAAACCTATCCACATTCATTCTTTTCCTCCATTGGGTCATGATTACTATGGAGCAAGCAAATTGTGTGATGGAAAACCATTTGCTATTTTTTTTTGTATGTTTTCTATTTTGTAAGCAATTATTTACATCCTAGACTTAATATTTTTCTTCTTGTTCTTTGACAAAAAAAACATGATGTGCATCTCAATGTTAAAGATCCTAATGCTGATGACTACACTAAGCCACAGGTAGATGATTCACAATTAAGTGATTGGTTAATTAAATCAGGATGTAATTAAAAGCATTCTCGACCACTTTGTTACTAGTGACTGGTCAAAGGTTGCTTGGTGAGGTGAAGCAATGGATGAGAGTGATGAAGATGATGACTCTACCTATGGAGATTTTGAAGATCTAGAGATGGGAGAGAAATATGGAGATGAAGCTAATGATACCCTGGAGGATAGTACAAATTTGAAGTTTGCAAAAGAACAACAAAGACTGAAAAAGCTTGCACTTCGTGCCAAATTTGATTCTCAATATCCTTTTGGCTATTTTGTTTTCCAGTCATACAATGCCTACTTCTAAAGATATTTAGTTTCCATGGTTCATAACATTGTGAAAAAATGCTCTTGGACAACACTGTGGATGAGATCCATCCTTAGGATATGATGTAGGATTACAAGTCCAGAGTTTCCCTTGCATGGGTGACTACATTGCAAGAGTTGGGAAAGTCTATTTCTAAAGAATTAATGGTAAGTAGGTACATAGCCACCTGGGCACAATAAATATGAGCGGGAAGAGCTAAATGACCATCTACTTTAAGGTTGGGAATTGGGATAGATAAATGGAATGCTCAAATTAGTAGTAAATAAATTTAAACAAAAAAAGATTATCAATTTAGCATGAACTTAAAAGTTTAGGTGGTTAATTTAATACATAGATAATAATTTCTCACACACTTCACACATTATGTATAACTAGCCTTCAAGAATGCCCTAATCCAAAAAGATCATCCCAATTCGATTTTCTATGTTTTTTAGTAATTTCAGTTGTTTCTCTTAGCCCTAATTATTTTATTTTCTTGTATTACTTATTGTTTTGCAAATTTCTCAAATTTGAACTCTTCCATTTTGAACTTAATATGAACTCTTTGCTTTGTTGCTTTGTAGAATAATGTAAAAGGTTCCATCATTATCTGATCTACCCCCAATGTTTCTAATGTGTATAATGAGTTACACAATGGTTGAATATTCCTTAATGGTTGCACAAAAGAAAATTAACACCTATTGTTGTGCCTACTACTGATCCTCGATTCTGTTTCTTTATATTGAAGGTCATCTGCTCTTTCTATTATTCTTTCATGTTATCAATTTCTTTAGTCTAAAGACTTTCTCTTCACTCTAAACACCTTTTCTATAGTCTAGATAGTTCTTGTTGTAGAGGGGACTTTAGTATTCTTATTCCTATTCCCCCTGGTAAGTGTCTCAGATATAGTCTGACCTATATGCTACATTTATGTTTTAAACTAGCATTTCTTTGTCAAATCAAGTATACTCTAGAATACTAGGATGATAATAGTATTTTGTTCTTTCAGCATAGATTCAAACTTGCAATAGTGATGGAAGGTTTTGAAAAAAAAAACTCAATTTCCTTTTCAATAAAACAATATCCAATTCATGATTCATGCAAATACTTAGCATGCATTTATTTTTTGGCTGTGACCTTAAAAATTTCATTAAAGTTTTCTTTTTTGATTCTCTAGCTGATGCAATTCATGGAGTTCCTTCATGTTGTTTTGGTGTATTTAGTTCAATCATTACTGAAGTAGGATTTTTTAATTTGCATTTATACTTTATTATTGAATCACATACAATGGATCTAAATCTTTGGACAAAGAAGAGGAGGATGTGAAGAAAACCAAATATCATACAAGTCAAGTTGGACAGAGTGATTTCTTGGATAAGGTGAATGGCTTGTAATTGGTTTAGGGTTGTAATATGACTACCTATAGATGACCAAATGTTTTTGTAGAAATAATTTGTTTTATAATTATCTATCTATAATACAAATGGGAGTTCAGCATGGTGATAACATTACAAAATCTTGAGTACTTTAATTTACGAAATGTCTCCTTTTTTAGATTAAGAAGAGATTGAGCTTCACAAGCAGAGGAATTTAGCTAAGCTTAATGAGATTGATGAGATTACACATGTTGAAATGGAATGATTTCAAACTAGTTCATACTTGAGGTTGGAGGTGCATGCCATGCCTTTTGAGATGGTCAAGTATTTTAACCCATGGCATCCAGTCCTGGTTGGAGGGTAGAGGCAAAGAAAGTGTGGGATACATGCAGGTTTGTTATCTGTCATCTATCACTGGAACCAATCTTTCTAAGAATGATATGTTTCTTAGACTTGAGGATATCCTTATGTATATATAGGTTTGATTGAAGAAGTATAGATGGCACAACAAGGTATTGAAGAATCAAGACCCCATTGTAGTTTCTATTGGTTGGAGACGGTCTCAAACATTGCCTGTTTACTCACTTGAGGATAGAAATGGGTGCCAAAGAATTCTTAAATACACACCAGAACACATGCATTTCCTTGCAACATTCTAGGGCCCTCTTGCACCTCCCAATACTAGGATGGTTGCTTTCCAAAAAAATTCGAACAATAAGGTTTGTCAGTGTTCATAGTAGCTTATAGTTTTATCTAGTACATCTTAGTTTCTTTCAAAGTGTCAAGTTCATTTGACTAATTTGAGTATTAGCATAGGCATCCTTTTGGATCACTAGTACTGGTGTTGTATTAGAGTTTAACCATTCAATTTAGATTTTTAAGAAGCTCAAACTTGTGGGGCACCCCTACAAAATCTACAAAAAATAGCCTTTATCAAAGACATGTTCACATTATCTCTAAAAGTGGCTAGGTTTGAGGGTACTTCTATCAGAATGGTTAGTAGAATCTGCAGTCAAGTGAAGAAGGTATTATAAAAAATTTTATAAATGCAATAGAGTTCTCCTGTAACATATACATTTTTATTTTTTTTGACATGACACGAATATGATCTCATGTTGCTTGCAGGCTGTAAAGACTAGACAAGGGAAGGAAGGTAGTATGAGGTGTACTTTTGAGGATAAAATCCTTATGAGTGATATAGTTTTCTTATGAGCTTGGACTTGAGTTGATATTCCATGTTTCTTTAACCTTGTTGCACTCTCTCATCCTGTAGAGAGTGATCTGAAATGATGATGCTAAATAACACACACAATCAAATCCAAAAAAAACTTGCATTACAAATGGATTTAATTTTGCATGCATGTCTACCAGGACAATCACAACTTAAACATATATTTTTGTATGAGCTTCTTTACCTTTTCTTAACACCTCACTAATGCATTTTTGTCTACATTCCTTTCAACTACTTGCTTCAAAACTATTTTAATCTTTATTTCTTGTTCGAAAATTGATTCATATGGGTATCTCTCTCTTGTAAACTCTCTCAATTTGTTTTCCAGTAGTGATCTATATGTGGGTGTTTCTTTGGAACCATTTTCATTGTGTTCCACCATTTGTGTGCTGCAGAGCGACACTTTTCTAGATAACTCACCTCAGGGCCAAACACATTTAGTACCCCAAAACAGTTACAAACAATCCATTTTAATGGTTCACTTTTCAAGCTCTCGCTAGTGCATTTCTTTATAACTCATTATGTTTGCCTATTATTTATGCCCACCTATTGCAACTGTAGATGTTTCTAAGTGTTTAACCTATGGACTGATGGTTCCAAATGTCTTATGTCTAGAACCCATATGCTTATACTACTACTGAATTTTACATGTTATGTTTTCTGTATGATCCAATCTATTTACCTATGATTTGAGTGCATATTTTAGTATGTATTATTTTTTAACCTTCTTGTCAATAAAACAAATGTAAAGCTTGGGCTAAAAAGTGTCTGGAACATATTTTTAACGCTCTATCCCACAAAATGGTTCAAACACGCTCTTTCTACTATCCAATGTTCCATGTGTATTTATTCCTCTAAAAATACACATATCAATATTTATCAGCAATTAAATTGTATGATTTTCTCAAAAACCTATTCAAATGCATCCTGTCTATGATGAATTTGAATATCTTGGTCATATGAGTGTTAATGGCTTTGTTGGTAGCCCAGACATAAGACTATTTTTAGGACATTTACTACTGATTCATATATAATCAATTAGGCCATTTTACTATAGAACCTTCTCCACATCCTCTTCTAGAATTCTTTGGATAGCTAATATGAATATCTTGCTCTAATACTATTTCATGGCAATTGTTTATATATATCCCATATCTAGATCCCAATTTTTTTGAAGTGTACTTTGTCTATGACCTATGTACATTGTGTTACTCTAATTCCCCCCCCCCCCCCCCCCCTTTTTCTAGCATCTCTCTTATTCTAATTTCTCTATTAGTCAACCAAAGAAGCCATTATCCCAGATGTTTAGATTCAATTTGACAACTAATTTGTGATGTATTTCAAATTTTCATGTAACGCCAAAGCCCCACCACAAGTTATCTGTCTGGTTGAGTTTTTTAGTTAAGAGGTTTCTCAAGACTAATTAAAGGGCTTCATTTTTTTTCTTATAGGTTGGACATAGTATGAAGCTAATTATTGTCTTAGCTTCTTCAATGGAAGCTATCCTGCTTGGTTTTCAGCACTATCTAGTTATGTTGGGCACCACTATAATCATCCCCTCATTATTTTTTCCTCAAATGGGTGGCTCAAATGTAAATTGAAAATGTTACACACTTCCACAGTCTCAAAAACTCTAATAATAGTCCATTATGGAGCTTCCTATGCTTCATTATCTTAATTTTTTTTTGAGGGTTTTGCTACCAATGGAATCCTAATTTCTGTTAATTTAGTGGAAGGTAAATTTGATAGCTTTAATGAGGTTTTTATAGCTCTCAATTAAATAAATTAAATATCCATGTAGGATGAAAAAGCTAGAGTTATCCAAATGTTACTGTTCGTAGTAGGTCTTAACACCCTTTTACAATCGTACTTTGGGACTAGGCTCCCTACTATTATAGGAGGATCATATGCTTTCATTCTTCCCACTGTTTCCATTGTTGGTTCTAGAAAATTTCAAAAAATAATAGACCCGCATGATGTATGTAAGGAAATTAGTACATTGAGTATTCTTCAAACTTGATTTGGAAACATATATGGTTTATTACTCTTTGCTAACCTGTGAATCCTTGTCTGTAGAGATTTATGCATTCAATGTGAGGAGTGTAGGCTGCACTCATTGTTGCATCCAATTTACAAATTATTGTTAGATTCAGTAGCCTCTGGGCTATTACTATTAGGTCTATTTATTTTTTGCATCTTATTTGATCCATAGGCTACAAAATTGTTTTAGATCTCATCACTTTACAGTCTCTAAGGCTTGACATTATTATGTTGATGGTCTTACTCTTCTCAGGTTTCTGAGTCCACTTTTTGCAGTTCCTTTAATAACTCTTTTGGGGCTTGGCCTCTATGAACTCGGCTTCCCTGGGGTATGTATATGAGACCCATTTCCCTAGACCCTGCTTGCTTAATCAAATGTCTAATTATCCTAGATTAATGACATCTTGCTTATAATAGTTTTGCTTGAATGAGTACTTTTTGAATAGAATGCTAATTTGTCTCAGTGACTCTTAATTCATACAATCCTTAATTTAGGATCATTGATGGGTTATGGTTGTGAACACCCAAATCCTAGAGAGCTGTGTGGTGCATCATAATATGACTTTGTCACTTGGATATTAATCTAAGTTGGTGTATGTGCACACCTTTCAAGTTTAAAATTTAAATTTGAGGTAGTAGAGCTAATTGGTAAATAATTTTCATGTAATAAATTGGGGGAGCATGAAATGGATGCTCGCTTTGGTGTTTAGTGATACTAATTAAGCTTGAATTCAGAAAGCATCTCATTAAAATGTTTTATTAGTAGAATATTTAGAGAATTTTAAGCCAATTAATTATTGGGCTATTGAACTTTTAAATCTTGTTATTCATGCCAGTTGGGATTATTCAGCAGATAAACTTGATCTATGGTTTTCAAGGTTTTGAATCCTATCTTTGTTTAAATTTCTACATTCAAAATACGAACTTGGCCTGACCTATATGTAGCATGTTAGTTTATTCAGATTTGCTTATTATTAAGAGCTTTCTTTGGAAGTTATGATTTTACAAAGTGTTTTATACATTTGTATTTGTAGGGCATGAATGGTTAACTTCTTTTTTGATTCAATTTTACCATGTTGAATTGCATGATTTTATTAATGTTAACACTTCCAAATGTTGAAGTCAGATTAAGTCTCCTATTCATTTTGTAATGTTATTTGCAAGTGGCTAAATGCATAGAGATAGGACTTCCACAACTTATTGCATTGGTCTTTTTTTCATAGATAAAACCATTAGAATTTTGAATGAGACTATTAACTATGTCAGTTTATCATTTTTTAATTTTGAACTAGTAGCTTCTAGTTTAAAAACTCATACACAATCTAAAGCAGGAGCTACTAATTCAAAATATTAAATATATGATTTTAAAATTTTTAAATGAGCATTTATTTTGGTTGGGTTCCTGAAAACATTCTTAACTCTTCATGAGATTGGGTCTTTAGGTTCAAATTTAAATTTTTATAGGTTTGATTTAATGATTCTAGTATTGAAAGTATACATGGTGTTTTAACCTTGTACTTGGGTCTACAGATAATGTTTTGTAGTTGGAAAAAAGCATGGTATTTTCTTGAGGTATAGTAGGCACAGTAACTAATTGAATCCCTTTTCTACCATTTCAGTATGCTCGACATATCAAGCCTAGAAAGAAACCTATTTTTGAGTGCTTTGTTGTCATCATTGCTGTCACAATTGTTTGGCTTTATGCTTATTTTCTCACAGTAGGTGGAGTATACAAGCATAGCCCTCAAAAAACCCAACTTCATTGCAAGTTAAACAATTTTGGATTGGTTACACATGCCCCATGGTATAGACTACTTACAAATTGCTCATGTTAATCACATTTTTGAACACAGTTTTCACTCATTCTTGTTATTCTGCAAGATAAGGACTCCCTATCCATTCCAATGGGGAGTGCCCATATTTGATGTAGGACAAGAATTTGCAATGATGGCTACTACTTTTGTCTCACTTGTTGAGGTTAGCTTGTCAAATTCCAAATTCCAGTCTTCATATTTAATTGTTTTGTAGTTACTGACTACTTTGTTAATTATCCATATGCTACAAAGTGCATTTATTGTTGTGCTTTGAATTGGCAGTCTAGTGGTGCATTTTATGTTGTGTCAAGGTATGCAAGTGCCACAACTCCTCCTCCATATATCCTAAGTTGAGGTATAGGTTGGTAGGTGAGGAGTGGACTTTTTCTTCTTTAATTCTCTCGTTCCTCTTTTCCTTGTGTATGGATATTAGCATTATTAGAGGAAGGTTAGGGAGGAGATCTAATAGATGTTTTTTCAGGGAATTGGAATCTCATTGGATGGGATGTTTGGAACTCTAAATGGGTTCACTATATTAGTGTAAGAAGTTTGGCACTTTTAGCTGCTCCTTGGCCCTCAATAATAAGGACTAATTCAGAACTCTGAATTGTGTGTTTTCTGCATGTAGTGAGAATGCTGGTCTTTTGGCATTGACACGAGTTGGAAGTCATAGGGTGATACAGATAGCAACAGGATTTATGATATTCTTCTCTATTCTTGGTGATAATAATCTTCAGTTGGACTCTCTATTCTCTATAGTATTTGGATATTATATTTTAAACTTGATAATTTATAGAGCTGATTTTGTGCTTTTATCATTCTAGGAAAATTTGGAGCAATCTTTACCTCCATTCCAATATCTATTGTTGCTGCTTTACATTGCCTTTTCTTTGCTTATGTTGGTATGTATGAGAAACACATATTTCCATTATGCTCCAATGTCAGTCAAGTTTCAACTATTTACTCATTTCACTGTTTGGTTTTTGCAATTTATGAGAAAGCCTTGGATAAGCTTATGATTAGTTTGCACAAATTAATACTTGTAGTCAAAAAAATGGTAACTCCATGTTGTTTTTTAAGTTTTTTTGATTCTGATGAGCAGCTGTTGGAGGGCTTAGCTTTCTCCAATCTTGCAAGCTAAATAATTTCAAGACAATTTTTATCCTGGGTTTCTCTATGTTTTTGGGCTTATTTGTACCTTAGTATTTCAATGAGTTTACAGTTGCTTCTTGGTATGGTCCAGTCCACACTAGATCCTGATGGGTAGGATTTCTATTCCTCTTTTTGAGGAGCTAGAGAAAGTTGATATCACATTTATTTTGGTGACATTGAGTTGAACTATGACATTTTGGAACTAAATTATTTTTCTAACTAGATTATCTTGCAATTCAACGACATTCTGAATGTGATTTTCTCATCACCAGTAATAGTTGCTAGATTTGTAGCAATAGTATTGGATAACACTTTGCATGTACATGAGAGTTCAACAAGGAAAGACTAGGGTTGGCATTGGTGGGAGAAGTCACGTAAATTTAAAATTGACCCTAGAAGTGAAGAATTTTATGTTCTTCCTTTTAGACTAAATAAGTTTTTCTAGTATGTCTAAAGAATCAACTTTATTATGTTAAGGTTGGAAATATCTCTCTTATGGGCAGGCAGGACAATAATAATTTTGTATTCATTGGATATAATTTCATAGTACGAAAGCCTTAGGTGTTAATATTTTACTACTTTTCCCCGTATAGGGCAAAGTTTTGAGAACTGCCTTAAATAAGTCTATGCCCTAGTCAACAATCATTTATATATTTTTGATGGCATGTGCCCCATACATAGCAAAATAGAGTTGTGAATAGATAGGATTCTTTATAGAGTATTTTTAGATGTCATCTTGATTCAAAACTCTCAAGATGCACATGTTGTGCACAGCTAGCTTAATTTGGAAAGTGTAATTATAAAGCTGCAACGGTAAATCTTTAATTGTTCATGCTTTTGATAGAATTGAACCAATGAGAATTTATTTTGGAACCCTCCTAAAAGAGGGATCAATTCAATTTTTTGAATCTCTGCTTTTCTTAGATAGAGGAGTGCAATAAAAACTATTGTATTTTTTACTAGAAAGTAAAAACTATGACAACTTTAACTTATTTTTAGTATTTACTTGCTTTTTGTTCAAAATAATAATCTTTGCAATATTATTGGTTGTTGGAATGGTACTAAACATTTTTTTAGATCAGGTAGTGATAAATTTACTTGTAGTGTAGTCTTTTCTTCTAGAATCCATTCATGGAAAGAGTAATTGTTTTTTTTAAAATTGATTTTGGCTTACAAATGGGGGAGTTGGTTTGTCCCATCATTAATAACAATATGTTTTGAATATATTACTTTTATGGTCCTAAAGTTGTATTGGTTGCTTGTGAGTTTATCATTTGTGAATGCATGTTATAACTATTTTGGTGGTGCAAAGGTACTTGTATAAAATAGTTCATGGCTTGCAAAGAGACCACATTTCTTTGAGGCATCCTATAAAATAGTTCACATGCCTTACCTATGATTTGACATTTTGCATGCATCCTGCACTCTCTCATCCTGATGATGGATTATAGAGAGTGATCTGAAATGATGATGCTAAAAAACACACACAATCAAATCCAAAATGAACTTGCATTACAAATGGATTGTGGAAATCTGATATTGTTAATTTTGCATGCATGTCTACCAAGACAATCATAACTTAAACATATATATAATGTCATCAGATCTATTATATATATGTTTAAGTTGTGATTTTCCTAGTAGACATGCATGTAAAATTAATAATATTATATTTCCACAATCCATTTGTCATTTTGGATTTGATTGTGTGTGTTTTTTAGCATCATCGTTTCAAATCACTCTCTGTAATCCATCATTAGGATGAGAGAGTGTAGCATGCATGCAAAATGTCAAATTATAGGCAAGGCATGTGAACTATATTATAGAATGCCTCAAAAAATAATTACCAAAGCCCTGGTGAAATTTCTACCAAGCATTGGTCAAAATTTTGACCAATGCCTGGAAGTTTTTGACCAAAGCCTTGGTGCAATTTCTACCAAGCATTGATCAAAATTTTGACCAATGCCTAGAAGTTTTCTACCAAGCATTGGTCAAAATTTTGACCAATGCCTGGCAGTTTTTGACCAAGCATTGGTCAAAATTTCAACCAATGCCTAGTAGAAATTGCACCAGGGCTTTGGAAAGTTTTTGACCAACGGATTGGTTAAAATTTTGACCAACAAGTAAGTTGGTCAAAATTTTGATGAGAAAAACTTTGACCAACCTAGGTCAAAATTTTGACCAATATTGGTCAAAAAAAGAGTTAAATGTACTAGTGATCACAACATAAATTTGAAACCACTAAACTTGGCATTGAATCATCAGTGTCATTAGCTCTAGATGGGTGGGTGAACCCTAGTGACACCCTTGTTCTAGTTGCAGAGAGACTCCATAATTTGCGGCCACCTTGTACTGAATAGACTTCAAGGTGCTTTAAGTGCATCTCAAGGTTGATCTTCCAAGGGTTGTAACTTGGAGCTTGTGGGGGCTATCGATGAAACGTTGAATGCTATAGGATGGCCATGCTAAGGCCTACAATAACCTTTCTCATTTCTAAGGTCCTCTAAGTGCATTTGAGCAAGTGAACCATAGTGACATCTTAAAGGATTGCAAAGATTATTTCAAATTAAACATTGCATCAAAATTTGATAATAAATGTTGTTAAAATGTTATTCACAAATTATTTCATTTGAATCAAATATTGAAAAAAAAAGATCAAAATGAATGATATTCCATAAACATGAACAATACACATTATCCACAATAAATTGAACATTACTATACTAACTTAATATGTATATCAATGTGCACATAAATGAAAAAATATATATCAAAATACATGTATTCACAGATAAATTACACAAATATAAATCAAAGTTCATGTACCCATAGACAAATTACACAAATATATATCAAAATACATAGATCCATATACAAAATGAGGCTGATCATGTCATCAAAATGTGTATAATATCAATGTTTTTGTATACAATGTGGCATATGCGATCTCAAAATGTCTCATGATGCATCCTATGACAACTATACTATGTGGATGATCAAAATGTAGCCTCTTCACTACACTAGGTGTATTAGATGCCTCCTACATAACAAAAAAGGAAAACCTAAAGTTAGACTACTAAATTTATATGATTCTATGTATCTAACATTGAATTACTCAAATACATAATGATCTTTTTTTTAATAAAGATTTATAGCATTAAAATTTCATCATAAATACCTCTCTCATTGACCTCCTATGCTAATCAAGAGTCCTCTCATATGTCCTTGACAATGCTTAAACCTCATTGATTGTGGCCTATGTATGATCAAGTATGTTTGTTAGATGAATCTACAACTTAAACTATAACATCATAATTCATAGCATGCTAAATTTATAGTATATAGTCAAGAATTCAAACTACAACTTACTTGTGTTGACTACTCTAGATATAATGGCTACGTTAGAAAAGATACAAAACTTTGGTGTCCAACCTCCTGTGCACTAGGTGTTTCCTATGAGATACAAAATACCAGTTGTTAACATCACAGAAATCAGTTTTGAATTTATTTATAAAAATAAGGAAAATAAAAAATAAATGATACTTATACATATGACAGGGCTCTCATTGTGAGTGGAAACACTAGAGGGTCTGTGATGTGGAATCTTCCTAGACTCATCACCAGTAGCCATGCCCTATACAATAAAGAATATAATTAAATTTCATTACCACAAATATTTTACAAGAATGCATTGATATTTAATCAAATAGAAAGCATCTGATTACCTTTCCCTTGTCAATGGGTCGTGCCTCATCCCCTACACTCTGCCCCCCACTAACAGGTGATACCTGCAAGAGAAAAGAAAGATTAGAAACCATATATGCTCCAATATCAAATAGAAAAAAAATAATGAGAACACAACATAATGTACCATAGATGTCCCAAGGCCAAATGAAATAGCTGAAAGTGTGACATTATCAACCTGTCTAAGCTCCTCCTCAGTCATCAACTAAACATGAATAAAGATCACATACATGTATAAGTCAGTATGGGTTAAAAATTAAAAATTACTCTATTATAAAGATTGACTTTAAATTGCATATGTTGTAACAAAAAAATGTATACACATACTAACACAAAATGACTCCATGCCTCTGCATACCCCTCCTTTCTCACATCAGGGTGTGTAGCCTATGTACATGCATCTGGTGTATCCTCCTCAAATACAAACTGATACTCAGAAGGATCACCTATGGGACCCAGACAAATATTCTTGCACATTATGTAAGTATGGGGCACATAAACATGTGATGAGCTTGCTGATGATGAACTCGTGCCAACATCATCAACACAAAGAGGCAACACTAACCTAGCCTAGGATATCAATAGGCTACTCAATCTATGAATGACTCTAATAGTCTGAGTGATAGCCTCTATAATGATATCAAGATGCTGAACTCAAGAAGGGGAGCAAACATCAGTAGGGGGGACAAAAGTGCCAACTTTATTTCTCTAGGCAAAGGGTCTATCCTGAGGAGCTCCTCCTACACCTATGTTGGGCTTCATGCTCCAATAGTTCACCTTGAGGCCCAACACAAATTTGGCATACAATTTTTTAATGAAATAAAATGGCAACTCTAAATTGCTGTGTTGAGGGATGTCAAGAATTATCCACTAATGATCTCAAAACTTTGCACGCATAGCCTCATTTGTGCACCATTTAATTGATAGTTTGGGCTTTGTGAATTTGACTTGTTTATCGTATTTTTGGGTCTGCATAAAGGCTAACCATATCAACTTTAGTTATATATAGGGCTACAACCTCATCATAGTCCAACCCATCATCAAACATGGCATGCATTTGGTCACACTAGCAAAGAGCAACATTTTGTTCATTGGTAAGTGTTTCAATATTATCTAATATGGTGTTTAACATGGATAACATGGGAGCCAATACAGGTATAGTATTATATGTGGTTCGCAAAACCCTCAATTTGGCAAGAATTTTAAGTATCAAATCTTCAATTCGTGGAAGGTTTTGAGGGGGTAGAGGATCATTTGGTGGACAGTTTTGAGGGGGCACTCAATTTTTTGGTGGAGGGTTACAAGGAACATTATTTCTTGCCTCAGTATCATCATTTGGGTCAGCCATACCTATTAATTTGAAAAACATAATTTCTATTAAAAATAACCTAAATTTCAACAATTTCTATTAAAAAAAACCTAATTTTAAACAAATTCAATTAAAAATAACTAATTTATAATAATATTCATTCAATTTTTTTTTTTAAAACTAAAAAATTACCCTTATTGTATACCCATTCCAAAATCTAATACCCAAATAGAGGTCAACTCTCAAACAAAAAAATTACAATGTGAAATGAGCTCTCAAGTTTTTAAAAAAAAATTCAATGTTATAGGTTTCAGGTATCCAATATGAAATTGGGTACTCGATAAGGCTTGGTCCTAACTTTTTAGCTTTGGTATCAGGATGGGTGTAAAAAAGTTAGAGGAGATTTTGAAATGCTTTTAGACATTTTCAAACTCTATTTTTTTCACATCGCCACTTTTTGGCATACCATGATCCTGCACATACCCTATAGTAGCATTGTTAAAGTTGATTTTGGATAGATGCTTGATGCATTATCATTATTTCTCATAGAGTTCACCTATCATATCCATGTGATGCAAGAGCATCCTAGGTTACCTTGCTATTTTGTCCATCTTTGTTCATTTTTCCTATTAGCATCGAGTTGTAGTGGTTGTCGAGTTGTAGTTGTTGTCGAGTTGTTGAGTGTTGGCCAAGTTGTTTAGTGTTGGTTGAGTTGTCGAGTATTGATCAAGTGCTTTGGTGGTTGAGTGGTGCTTTGTGCACCAAGTGAACCTAATATTTTATAATGCTCAACTCCTTCTTTGATCGAGTTTTTCCATGATTGGTTCTTAGTTTGAGTTGACTTATG
Source organism: Cupressus sempervirens (assembly GCA_028749045.1). Lineage (NCBI taxonomy): Eukaryota > Viridiplantae > Streptophyta > Pinopsida > Cupressales > Cupressaceae > Cupressus > Cupressus sempervirens. The sequence continues at coordinate 427,325,594 of CM053784.1, read as the reverse complement.
TATTTAATTTAGATCATGATATTTAATGTAAGGATCTTGTCTTGGGATGTGTCAAGACCATTTTGAGGTTGATCTTCTATTACGTGATAATATTGAATATTCTATAAGCCATTTTGGAAAGTATAAATAGGGGTTTTCATATTAGGTTAGTCATGTTAGAGAAAGTGGGTGTGAGTTGAGGAGGTTGGAAGTTTGAATTAAGGACCTATGAAAGTTTTAAGTCTAGGATTTTGTAAAATCTTTGTATTTTCCATAACCTAGAAGGCCTTACAACTAGGAATTTATATTGATAACTTAGATGAATAAATAAATTATTTTTTGTTCCTTCTCTCCTATGGTGTTGTTCCCTATGTGTTTTCTTTCATTATGTTTACTCAAAGAGGTGGTTGGATAGTTAGGTGTTCCTTTGGCCCTAGATATTCACTACCCTCCTTACATTAGGTGGTATTAGAGCTTAAGGTTCATCCTTGAGGAGATTAGATCATGTTGAAACATAAGTTGGATTTGGTTGTAGGGTGGTAGATGTGCAGATTTGACCCATAACTTGCAGAGGGTTATGATCTTGCAGTAACCTATTTGTAAAGATGGTTTAAGGCATAGGAAATGTTGATACTACAATTACAGACATGTTGAGACAAATTGTAGCCATATTAGATATTGTGGAGAGAACCCAAAGGAGAGGATCACATCTTGATGATATGAGTGATGATGAAGCAATGGCACCAAACCCTAATCTATAACCTAAGGAAGATCATGATAAGGAAATATTGTTAAGAGTGTTGTCTAGGGCACATTCAAAGCCTCATGTAGAAGTTGTTCCTTATGATGGAAAGTTGGAGATGAATACTATGTTGGATTATATATATGATATGGAGAAGTTCTTTGAGTTTGAAGGAACTCTTGATAATACAAAGGTGAAAAATACAGTCATTAGGTTGAAAGGTCATGCCTCACTATGGTGGGATAATTTACAAACTGATAGACAGAGAAGAGGAAAAGAGAACATCAAAACTTGGTTGAAATTTGTGAACAAGGTAAAGAAAAATTTCCTCCTTGGTGATTACCATTATCTTAGTGAGAAAGATGCAAAATTTGAGACAAAAAGGGCATGATTATGAAAGGGTGTATTTGGAAATTCTACATATTGGATATCAGATCTAGACATGTAGATGATGAGGTTGAGAAAGTTGCAAGATACTTGAATGGATTGATATGTAGAATTCAAGATGAGATAAGTTTTGTGAAAATGGAAAGTGTAGAAGAAGCATATCAATAGTCCTTGAAAGCTAAGGATATCTTAACAAAGAAGCACATTCAAAGTCATAGAGGTAGAGGTGGTAGATTCCAAAGAGGCAGAGGTAGATCCTATGAAGAAGGTGGAAGATTTGACAATTCTGCATAAGATAAGGGCAAATTTGAATGGAAAGGTGGTAGTTTTAGTGAGGTAGTGCTAGTTCTTACTAAGGAAGAGGTAATTCTTATTCTACAAGTAGTTTCCATGGTAACTTTTTTAGATGTGGCAAAGAATGACATAGACCCTTTGAGTGTAGATACTCTAGTGAGAATGAGAATGGTAGCAGAAATATTGTGATATAAGGTGAAATTGTGCACACTCAAAGTGATCCTGAGGCTGGAGAGAATTTGATGGTAAGAATAACTTTGTGTAGTGAGAAAGTTGAGGAAAAGGAATGTGTTCATAGAAAAAGTCATTTCAAGACCAGATGTAAGATATATGGGAAATGTTTCAAAGTGATCATTGACACTAGAATTTTAGCAAATTTGGCATCAAAAGATTTGGTTACAAAGTTGCAGTTGCAAAGGCTAAAGCACCCTAAACCCTATCATGTTTCATGGATCAAGGATAAACATAAGATATTGGTAAGAAATAAATGTGTTGTGAAATTAAAGATTGGATACTATTTTGATGATGTTTTGTATGATGTTATGCCTATGGATTGTTCTCATGTTCTATTGCCTAGACCTTGGAAATATGATAAATATGTTGTGTATGATGGAAGATTGAATCAATATACTATTTAGATGAATGGAGTTATGGATACATTGATGCCTTTGATTGAGTCTTTTGATTAGATAAATTGTACTACTATGAGAATTTACATGGTTGGTGGAAAGTAGGTTGGAAAAGAAATGAAAATGAACCAAGTTTGTTTTTTTGTAATCCCTAAAGGGTCGAATTGTGGTAACAATGAATGAGCGATAGATAGAGGTTGAGCAACATAAGATAGTAGAGGCTAAGTGAGAACATAAACTGATAGTGTAAGGCAAGTGCCAACACAAATTAAAAGCTTGTTGAATGAGTATAAAGAGATTATTGTTGAAGATATACCTGATGGTTTACCACCACTAAGGAGTATAAGTCATTATATGGATTTCATTCCTAGAGATAGTTTTGCAAGTAAAGCACCATATAGATTGACACCTATAGAGAATGAATAACTTAACAGACAAGTGCAAGAGTTGTTACAGGAAGGTTTGGTCATAGAAAGTTTGAGTCCATGTGATGTACCTCCTGTATTGGCACCTAAAAAGAATGGAGAATAGAGGGTGTATATTGATTCTAGAGTTATTAACAAGATCACAGTGAAATATATGTTTCATATGCCAAGGATGGGTGACATAATTGATTGTTTAAGTAGAGAAAAGTATTTTATCAAGATTGATTTGAGGAGTGGTTATCATTAGATTAGAATCAGAGAAGGTGATGAATGGAAGACTACTTTCAAGACAAAAGATGGTTTTTATGAGTGGTTGGTTATGCCTTTTGGTTTGACTAATGCACCTAGTACTTTCATGAGGCCGATGAATGAAGTTCTCAAGAAATTTTTGGGTAAGTTTATGATTGTTTATTTGGATGATATTCAGATATTTAGTAAGACTAAAGAATAACATCTTGAGCATGTTAGGCAAGTATTTTAGAGATTGAAAGAGGAGAAGTTGTTGATTAATTTAAAGAAGTGTTCTTTTATGCAAGAGGATATTGTGTACTTGGGATTCATGATTTTAGTTCATGGTTTGAGAATGGATCTTGAGAAGGTTAAAGAAATTATGGAATGGTAAGATCCTAACATGGTTTGGCTAGTTTTTAACAAAAAACTAAAAAAGAATTTCAATTCTATTTGTAATAATATGGCTAAGACTATGAGAGGAGATAAAAATGATTTTAAGTGGACACATGGAGCTAATAAGATTTTTGAGACTTTGAAAAAAAAGTTGTTGAGTTACCTATATTGGCTTTGCCTAATTTCAATAAGGTATTTCAAGTTGACTATGATGCAAGTGGTAGTGTAATAGGAGCTATGTTGAGTCAAGAAGGTAAACTCATTTCTTTCTATTGAAGCTGATGAAAGATCAACCCCACAACTCTCAAGAATCATCTACATGAAAACACCTATCACATAAAGATAGAAGCAAAAGCTATGGAGGTAAGAATTCTCAGATCAATAGATGATATATTATTGATGAGAAAAAAGATAAATTGCTACTATCAAAAGTGAATGAATAGATTACAAAGATATCTTTTAGCATGAATGTTGATGATACTACATTGGGGGAGTATCTTAAGCATTGGAGAGTATTTAAATGTTTAATTCATGACTATGTTTTTCATTGATGTCAACTTAGCATGGTTTTTGTAAAGAATGGCTAAGTAGAAGACATCTATCTTAATGGTATGGACAATGATTTGATTGTCTTATAATGTGAAATTATGAATATGTTTGGCATAGTGTCCTGATGGTGTGGTCAAGTGCATAGAGTCTGAGTTGAAGATGTAAAAAAGTTGTATCTAATCTACAAAGAGTAGTTCAAAGATAGAGTATTGGGAAAGTAGTTCCTAATGCTTGTTTTCTAGTTTTCATCTGAGATACAGTAAGAAGATGTGTAGTCAGGCAGTGACAGAGGATAGTCAACTGACGATGTCAATAACTGCATAAGCCCTAGTAGTACACATGTGAAGTTTTCTATAGACCATGAGTCAAAAATGATATTGTAATTGTAATTAATTAATTATCTTATTATAATTAATTGGAAAAGCCTCAAGGCTGACTCAAGGAATTATTATGAAGATATGGTATAAAGGAAAGATGTTTTTCTTGATTGTAATGTGTGTCCATTGTTGCAAGAAGTTGTGAAGTGCAAAAAGAAGAAGATTACTTACTAAATGTGTGTAAATGATCAAAGGGATTATTGGATTTGAGATATGTGATCTAGTTATAAGATTAGTGGGAGAAAAAGTCTAGTTGATAGGACAGAGAAAGAGGAAGGAATAGTGTAGTACAATTCTATTATTCTACAAGGAATATGATGGGGACACAACCCAAGCACAGAATGGACACAACAAGAAAGGGAAAATTTTATTCACTATGTAAATATGCTAATACATACAGTACAGAGAAAATAGACTTCAAAACATGCCTTAAGGGCTTACAATATCATAATCTGGGGATAAATTCTTCTCCCAGTACCTTCTCTCAAACTCCACTCCGAACTACCTTTTACAATGCCAGAAATGTTCTTAAATAGACCCTGGAGGGTTAAGGATTAGGAATAAATTCTAGAAAGTGCTAGTAGGCATCCACCAACCAAATAGAAGGCTCTAGAAGTCACATTAGAAGTCGGCGCAATATTAGAAGAATCTAGAAACGGTAACCAAACTTTCGAGAGGCATAACTTTTGAACCGTAGCTCCGATTGACAAACCGTTTACATTTTTGGAAAGCTCTTGAAGCACTCTATAGCCCTATGGACCAGATTTTCTCATCCCCCATTTTTTGGCCCTTTTTGAGGTTATTTAATGCCCCTAACCTAACTTTGAAGCATTCTTAGGAGGTCTCCAAAAATTGAAAAATTGTGATAACTTTCAAATTGTGGGGCCTTTTGACCTAATTCTTTTTCTGGAATGCTCTAAATTATAATTACATTCATCTGGCCAATTTACACCTTCTTGTTCACCAAAATGATAGCTCAATTATGGACTCCTATTTTTTTGGCATTTACACGTATCCCAAGGTGTTCAAATAATCTATTCTAGAACACCGATAGTGGAACTGTGAGAGTTGGAACCGTTATTTGACCCAAATGGGTATCCAGAAATGAAAACACATGAAACAAAAACTAAGTCTAAGTACATTTTTTTGGTTGACATAGGATTGCCCTTATACCTCTGGATTCTCCTACATTAGGCACCCAGGGTAGATTGAAAAGTGACCTTGTCACTTTATGAATGGTAGAGGAAATCGCAAATGGGAAACCTCAGCTGCTGAAATCCAAGTTGAGTCCTCTATCGGTCGTCCTTTCCACTTGACCAAATACTCTTCATACTGCCTATTTCTGGTACTCCTGCCCACACAATGATCTAGAATGTCTTCTATCTCCTCCTTCTTAGAAGCAGGAATTGGACATGGCTCTAACATCGGCTCCTCATCTGCACCATCATCGTGATACTCTGTTAAGTCTGCAATGTTGAAAATAGGAGAAATGTGAATACCATCTGGCAACTCCACCTCATATGTATTTCCTAAGACATGTTTCTTCAAAATTTTGTAGGGGACAAATTTCTTCATTTTCAGCTTATTGTAAGTACTGGTTGGAAATATTTCTTTTCTTAAGTGTACCATGACTAGATCCCCTACTTGGAATTCCTTATGTCTTCTCCTTTGATCAGCCCTAGCTTTATACTCTTGATTCATCTTGGTAATGTGTGCTTGAACCTCCTCATGCAAATGCTTGATATGTTCAGCAAATTCTTCAGCTTTAGCACTTGTCCTCTCCCCTTGCTCTATCTTCCTCAATTCTAGTGCAGTCCTTGGGCTACTTCCATATACAATTTGGAATGGTGATTTACCTGTACTCCTATTTACAGAGTTATTGTAAGCAAACTCTGCTTGTCGTAGAATCAAATCCCATCCCTTGGGCTTATCCCCAACTAAACATCTCAACAAATTGCCCAGACTTCTATTTACCACTTCTGTTTGGCTGTCAGTCTACGAGTGATGTGTGGAACTAAATTTCAAGTCTATTTTCAACTTCTTCCACAATGTTCTCTAGAAATACCCCACAAATTTAGTGTCTCTGTCAGAAACTATACTCCTTGGGAGACCATGTAGTCTTACCACCTCTTTGAAAAATAAGTCTACAATATGGACAACATCATGAGTTTTGTGGCATGGAATGAAATGTTCCATTTTGGAGAACCTATCAACCACCACAAATATTGAGTCATTACCCCTTTGTGTCCTTGGCAATCCAAGAACAAAATCCATACTTATGTCCTCCCATGGCTTTGATGGAACAAGCAATCGCTGATATAGTCCAGTATTGTGACTAGATCCCTTGGCAACTTGACAAATCTGACAACTCTGTACAAACTTCTTCACATCCTGTGAAATCTGAGGCCAAAAATAATGTTCTCTAAGAATGGTAATGGTCTCATCTCGACCAAAATGTCCTACCATCCCTCCACTGTGTCTCTCCTTAATCAGATTTTCCCTCATGGAACTCCCATGAATGCATAATTGATTGCCCTTGAATAACATACCATCCTCAATCAGATAGTCTAACCACTTAGTTCTGTCTATAGCAACAGGCTCTTTACAAGCTTCCCACACTTCAGCAAAATCAGGATCCTTAGGGTACAGATTCTTGAGTTCATCAAACCCAACTACTTCAACTTGCATTACTGTAAGCAACAACTTTCTCCTACTTAGTGCATCTGCAACCTTGTTAGATTTTCCACTTCTATGCTTCAACACAAATGTATAGCTCTGCAAGAACTCTACCCACTTCATATGCCTCTGATTCAATTTACCTTGGCTATTTAGGTACTGTAATGCCTGATGATTAGTATAAAAAACAAATTCCTTTGGCAATAAATAATGCCTCCATTTCTTTAAGGCCTGAACTATTGCATAGAACTCTAGATCATAAATAGAATACTTCTTTTTCGCATCATTCAATTTTTCACTAAAATATGCAATAGGCTTACCTTCTTGGCTTAATACAGCCCCAATAGCACTGCCACTAGGATCACAATCCACCTAGAACACCATTCTAAAATCTGGAAGTGCCAACACAGGTTGTTTTTTCACCTTCTTCTTCAACACTTCAAAACTTCTTGCAGCTATTACAGTCCATTTGAACTCTTTTCTATCCCCTCTTATTCTGTCAGTCAGGGGTGCACATATGCCACTGAAATTCTTAATGAACTTCCTGTAAAAACTAACCAGACCATGAAATAATCTTACCTCAGTAGCAGACCTTGGAGTAGGCCATTCCAAGATGGCTTTTACCTTTTCTGGATCCATTTTGATACCTTCAGGTGATATAACAAACCCCAAGTAGACTAATTCCCTTTTTGCAAAGATACACTTCTTCAGATTGATTAACAGTTTCTCTTCCCTTAACCTTTCAAGGACACTACAAATATGCAATAAAAATTCTTCCAAAGTCTTGCTGAAAATTAAAATATCATCCAAATAGATAATAAATTTTTTTCCCAAGAACTTCTTAAGTACCTCATTCATAAGTCGCATGAAGGTGCTTGGGGCATTTGTCAATCCAAAGGGCATGACTAACCACTCATAAAGACCCTCCTTGGTCTTGAAGGTTGTTTTCCACTCATCTCCTTCTTATATCTATATATGATGATAGCCACTCTTGAGATCTATCTTTGTGAAGTACTGAGCTCCACTCAAGCAGTCCATAAGATCATCCATTCTTGACAAAGGAAACCGATACTTGATGGTTAACCTATTTATAGCTTGATAGTCTATACACATCCTCCACTCTCCATCCTTATTTGGTGCCAATACTACAGATACTGCACATGGACTCAGGCTCTCCTGAATCAAGCCCTTCCTCAATAGCTCCTGTACCTATCTATTTAGCTCCTCAGTTTTAGTAGGAGTCATCCTGTGAGCAGCCTTGTTAGGAAAACTAGCTCTTGGGATTAAATCTATCTGATGATTGATTTTCCTTACTAGTGGCAATCCTTCTGGAACATTATCAGAGATAATATCTCCAAACTCACCTAGTAAATCTAAAGCTTCAAGTGGTATTTCACTACTACCTTCTTTATCTTTCCTAGGAATCAAAGCATAGCACATACGCTGATGTTTCATGCAATCTAAAAACTTTGTTCCATCAACAAGACAAATCCTAGCACTGCTACATACCTTTTCACCTTCCTTTTTCATGGGCTTCAGTTTGTGGCAAACTCCATTCTTTGTTAGAGATTATGTGTTTGCATGACTATCATGTACTACATGCCTATCAAACTACCATGGTCTACCCAACTATAGATGGAAAAAATCCATTGGAATAACATCATAGAGAACTTCATCATGGTAACTCCCAATTTTGAATTTCACTAAAAATTGTTCACTTACCAGAACCTTATGATCATACTTCACCCAAGCAATCCGATAGGGCTAGGGGTGTTTCTCCCTCTTGAGCTTTAGCTTAGAGACCATCTCCTCTGATACCAAGTTATCAGTACTACCACCATCAATGATCACATCACAACATTTATCCTCACACTTACACCTGGTACAGAATAAACTCCTCCTTTGTCCTAGTTCAATCTCACCACTTAGTAGGACCCTTTCATTTAATAAAGTCTCTCCTCTTTCTGCATCCTCTGAATGTGATGATTGTGCATCCTCATCCACATGAACAACCCTAGCTTGACCCTCAGCTCTCCTATCTGTCCTTCCTTGTCATTGAGGGCATTCAAAGGAACGATGACCTTCTTCATTGCAATGAAAATAGGTACCACAGAAGCCTCCTCTTCCTTGTCTATTTCCTCTACCTCTTCCTCTCTAATTCCTAAAGTCTTGATCACGGGAGTGGTTGAAACCCTCATTCCTCTAGTTTTTGCTAGTACCTACATCTTCATTTTTATTTTGGGTTTCATTTTGGCCTCTAGATGACCTACCACTACCCCTTCCTCCTTGACCGTGCCCTCTTTGTCTCCTTTCAAACCTCTTATTTAGCTTCTCTTCAACTCGTAGGGAAAACTGGTCATTCTTACCAGACTTAATTCCTCCTGAATGCTAGGTCACAACCCACTGATATAACAAGAAACCTTCTCCTTATTTGCTTTCGCATGACCTGCTCTAATTAAAAGTTGGTAAAACTCCTCTATATATTCTTGGACTAATTTTTCTACTTGCTTTAACCCATGCATCTTCTTAAACAAATCAAGCTCATAATCAACAAGAATGAATTGCTTCTTCAATTTTTCCACCATATGATCCGACCTTGTGATCTTCTCCTTTCCTCTTCTATTTCTTTCCAATTGAACCTCTTGCTACCAGATTTTGGCATGGTCTTTTAGTTTGGCCTTTGCAAACTTAACCCTATATGGATCCCTGATATCCTCATACTCAAAGTACTCTTCCAGTTCATTGATCCAGTCGATCAACTCATCTGGTTTCAGATTTCTTGAAAATACACGCACATCAATTGTAGGTCTTTTCCCAAACTTAGTAATGGCCCTAAAAAGCCTTTCCTCTACTTGATTCAGAACTTCCCTGTCAAATTCCCCTTCTGGTCCAATTTCTTCTTCTTCATTGTCATCCTCACTTTCATCACCTGCAGCAACATTTGTTCCTCTACGAAGCTCCTCTTGCAACACTTGTACCTACCTTTGGAGGGCTCTAACCTCCTCACGATTAATAGCTTCGGCCCTTCTACCATGCTCTTTTTTTTTAGGCATCTTCTTAACTCAAACCCACAACCACACAGTCCTGGTGCAAACTACCTCACAATCGGCACTCTATCTACACACTCAGGAAAACCAGCTCTGATACCACTTGATGGGGACACAACCCAAGCATAGAATGGACACAACAAGAAAGAGAAAATTTTATTCACTATGTACATATGCTAATACATTCAATACAGAAAAAATAGACTTCAAAACATGCCCTAAGGGCTTACAATATCGTAAATCTAGGGATAAATTCTTCTCCCAGTACCTTCTCTCAAACTCCACTCTGAACTGCCTTTTACAATGCCAGAAATGTTCTTAAATAGATCCTGGAGGGTTTAGGATTAGGAATACATTCTAGAAAGTGCTAGTAGGCATCCACTGACCAAATATAAGGCTTTAGAAGTCACATTAGAAGTTGGCACAAAATTAGAAGAATCTAGAAATGGTAACCGAACTTCTGGGAGGCATAACTTTTGAACTGTAGCTCTGATTGACAAAACCTTTACATTTTCAAAAAGCTCTTGAAGTGCTCTATAGCCCTATCAACTAGCTTCACTCATCCCCCATTTTTGGCCCTTTTTGAGGTTATTTAATGTCCCTAACATGAATTTGAAGCATTCATAGGAGGTCTCCAAAAACTGAAAAACTATAATAACTTTCAAACCATGGGGCCTTTTGACTGATTCTTTTTCTGGAATGCTCTAAATTACAATTACATTCATTTGGCCAATTTACACCTTCTTGTTCACCAAAATGATAGCTCAATTATGTACTCCTATTTTTTTGGCATTTACATGTATCCCAAGGTGTTCAAATACCTTTGGTCTCATGGTGAAACTAATGAAGAATATGAAGTTATATGGAAGATCTTAAAGACTTTGATGCCACCATTCAAGCAAATAGCTTAGATGATTCAGCTAGTAATGCCATGCACTAAGGATTCAACTAAGGAAATGTTACTTGGAAGATTAGAATCAATATAATTATATCTGAGATATTCTAGAGATCTAGCAAGAGTCAAAACAAATTTTTGTGCCCTAAACATTTGACCTAATATTACAAGGAGTGCAAGCACACATGGAGATTTTTTTGGTAGCAGCAGATCTCATGAAGACAAGAAGATTGAGGAAGGAATAGCTCTTCTTGTGAAAATAGAAAAAGATGGTAAGAAAATATTTAAATATTAGACTTGTGATGAATTTGGTCATTTTACATCTAAATGTCCTAAAAGAGAGAAAAAGTATAAAGGAAAGTTTAAGTGTAGAAGAGATAGAGATAAAAAAAAATTGTATGCAAATGAAGATGAAGAATCTGATGAGAAAGGTCAAAGTGAAAGTGATGATAAAGGAAAGTTTAAGTGTAGAAGAGATAGAGATAAAAATTGTTTGTATACAAATGAAGATGAAGAATCTAATGAGAAAGGTCAAAGTGAAAGTGATGATGAATTGGGATTTGTGGCTATCAAGGAAGATGATGTTGATAGAGAAATTAGAGAAGAAAGGGCTTTAATTTCCCAAGTGGACAAGAAATCTAATTGAATAATTGATAGTGGTTGTTCACATCATATGACTAGTGATATGAATAAGTTTTTTAAGTTCAAGAATCATGATGGAGGTATTGTTAGAGTTGGTAATAATGCAACCTATCATATAACAAGAATTGGATCCTTTGCTCTTGATGGTAAAAGTAACACTGATGATATTTATTTTGTTGATGGATTGAAGCATAACTTGTTGAGTTTTGGATAGTTGGAGGACAAGGGTTATTAGTTGTAGTTCACTAAGAAGACCTGCATTATCAAAGACAGAGATGGTAAGCTAATTGGAACTGGCACTAGATCTAGAGGTAATGTATTTTAGTTGAATCCTATTGAAATGACATGTTTGGTAGCTAAAGTGGATGCCATTTGGTTGTGGCATAGAAGACTCTATCACATAAACTTTGATAATATTGTGAAGGTTAGTAGCACTTTTGTAGTTAAAGACTTGCCTAAGATTACAAAGCCTACTAATGTTGTGTGTAAAGAATGTATTTTGGCTAAGCAAAAGAAAGTGTTATTTCCTAGCAAGAAGTTCACTACCATAGAGAAGCTAGAGATTGTTCATGTGGATATGAGTAGTCACTCTAGAATAAGAGGATTCTATGGTGAAAGGTATTTTATGATTTTTGTTGATGATTTCACTAGAATGATGTGGGTAGCATTTCTTAAAGAGAAATATGAAGCTTTTGAGAAGTTTAAGATATTTAAGAATAGAGTTGAGAATGAATCTGGTGTTAAGATAAAGTGTTTGAGATCTGATAGAGGAGGAGAATTCACCTCTAGAGAGTTTAACATATTTTGTGAAGAGAGTGGAATCAAAAGGAAACTATCTTCACCTAGAACACCTAAGAAAAATGGGATTGTTGAAAGAAGGAATAAGTCAATAGTAGAAGCAACAAGAGTGATGTTGTTTGAGAATGATATTTCTAAGACATTTTGGAGAGAAGTAGCCAATACAATAGTATACACTGAATAAAGTACAGATCAGGAAAGGTATGAACAAGACACCTTATGAACTATGGTTTGGTCATTCATTGTGAGTTAAGTATTTTAGAATGTTTAGGAGAAAATGTTATATTAAGAGAGATGATTACATTGGTAAGTTTGATCCAAGAAGTGATGAAGATATGTCTCTTAGTTGTTCATTGAAAAGAAAGGCATACAAATGTTTTAACTATAGAACTAAGACAATAGTTGAATGCACAAATGTAAGGATTGATGAAAAGTTTGGAACTAAAGGAAATATGATAGAATATAATTCAGATGAAGAAGGAGATCATTCTAGAATTTCCAGATAGAATGCTGAATTTTTCTTTGAGACTAATAATGATTTGCAGAATGATGTGCTAACTATTGAGTAAAGAGGAGACGAGAAATCTGAACCTAGAGAAGAGAAGAGTTGAGATGTCAACTCATACATCTAACAAGAATCTAACAAAGAATCACCCTCCTAAGCAGATAATTGAAAGAAAAGACAAAGGTGTCATGATAAGGAACAAAGTAAATGAGGATATATGTTTGATATCTTAAGTTGAACCTAAGAGCACAGATGAAGCATGCAAATATGATCATTGGATTCAAGAAATGAAGGAAGAATGAGATCAGATTGTGAAGAATGATACATGGGAGTTAGTTCCTAGACCTAAAGACATTAATGTGATAGGAACAAAATGGGTATTCAAAAATAAGATGAATGAACAAGGAAAAGTTTTGCAGAACATGACTAGACTTGTATGCAAGGGGTATACATAGCAAGAAGGAATAGACTATGAGGAGATATATGCATCTATAGCCAAAATGGAAGTAGTAAGGATGTTCTTGGCTTATGCAGAAAATAAGAAGTTCAAGGTTTATCAGATGGATGTTAAATCAACCTTTCTAAATGGAGAACTTGAAGAAGAGGTATATATTGAGCAGCCTGAAGGTTTTCCTTTATCAAAAGATAAAGATATGCTATGCAAACTAAAGGAAAGCTTTATATGGTTTGAAGTAAGCACCTAGAACCTAGTATGCAAGGTTGGACAATTATTTGGCAAAGCTTAGATTTGCTAAAGGTATGGTAGACAATAACTTACATTTGAAAGAAGTTGAAAATGGTTTGCTGATTATTGTAATATTTTTTGATGAAATCATTTTTGGAGGTAATGATGAAGAAACTAATAAGTTTTTTGAAGAGATGAAGTATGAGTTTAAAATGAGCATGATAGGAGAAATGAAGCTTTTTCTAGGATTGTAGATTGTATAGAATAATGATGGTATTTTTATTTCACCATCTAAGTACTTGAATGACTTGTTGAAAAGGTTTGGTTTGGAAAGTTGTAAACCTATTGGTACACCTTGATAACTGATCACTTGTTATCCAACAAAGATGAGACACCAACAGTAGAGCAGAAGAAGTACAGATCCATGATTGGAGGATTGCAGTATCTGACTTACACAAGACTAGATATAATAAATACAATTGGGATTGTAACTAGATTTCAAGCTTATCCTAAGGAGTATCATTTTGCAGTAGTGAAGAGAATATTCATATATTTGAAAGAGACATCTGACTATGGAATTTGGTATGACTTATTAAGTGATTTCACTTTATGTTCATATATTGATGCAGATTGGGCAGGCAGTATGGATGATAGAAAGAGCACTTATGGTGAACATTCTTTCTTGGAGGAAGATTGGTTTCTTGTTTAAGCAAGAAGCAAGATTGTATTTCATAGAGTACTACTAAGGCAGAGTATGTTGTAGTAACAAATAATAGTAATCAAGTTATGTGGATGAAGAAGATGCTGAAGGATATTAGAATTGAGTTTGAAGAACCTATTATTATTTACTATGATAACACAAGTATAGTGAGAATGTCTAAGAATCTTGTATTGTATTCTATTAAGTATCATGTGATGAGAGAGAAAGAAAAAAAAAGGAGATCAAATTGGAGTATGTGAGTACTAAAGATCATATTACATATATCTTTATGAAGCCTTTGCCTAAATATACATTTGAGTACTTGAGAGATATGCTTGGGGTTATGCCCCTTCCTACTTCTAAGTAGATGATGTAGAGAGTGCATCAGTCCAGTTATATAGAGCACTATTGTGAGCCTGGACTAAATATTGATGCTTCCCATATGGGGGAGTATCTGTGATGATTTGAGTCACTGAGGACTCTTGATATTTGGTATTGAATAGTGTCTTTGGACACTCGAGCTAGTTGAAGACTTGGTGCAACATTTTAGCAATTGGTATTTAGTAACATTGAGAGTGAGGTCCTTGACATTGATGTCAATGAAGGAGAGTATGCATGAAAAAAATCTTCTCATAAGGCATGGGGGAGAGTATGCATGAAAAGAAATATCTCCTAAGTATGGGGGAGAGATGTCTCTTTAGAGAGATTTAGAAAGATTCATGAAAGGAAGAAAAAATATGCATTTGATGTATTATGAATTGTTTAGTGTGAAGTAAATGATTGATGTCTAAGAAGTAGGAGTATGCACCTATTTTTTTGAGATTCTTTTTAGCATGTGGGCAACTGATGTTGGTTAGTAGTAGCAACAGAACATTGTTTGGTATTCTTGGAACTTAGATGGTTTTTCATCTATGTTTCCATCAATGCCAAAGGGAGAGATTGTTAGCATGAATTCTGATGACAATACATTGGGGGAGTATCCTAAGCATTGGAGAGCATTGACATGTTGCATTCATGACTATGTTTGTCATTGATGTCAACATAGAATGGTTTTTGTAAAGACTGGTTGAGTAGTAGATAGAGATCTTAATGATACAAAAAATGGTTTGATTGTCTAATGATGTGCAATTATGAATATGTTTGGCACAATGTCTTGATGACATGGTCAAGTGTGTAGAGTCTAATTTGAAGACGTATGAAATGTGTACCTAATTTATAGAGAGTAGTTTAAAAATAGAGTATTGGGAAGGAAGTTCCTGATGTTTATTTACTAGATTACATCTGAGATGCAGTAAGAAGATGCGCAGTTAGGAAATGATAAAGGATAGTTAGCTAATAATTGTAGGAATTGATAAAATCAAACTCCATAATGTGCCAAGATCACTTGCATGCAAATAGCTTACTGAAGAGAAACCAAAGGAGCAAGAGCTTGAAGCAAACAATGCAAGAGAAAATATTTCACAATAAGAAAATGAAATTGCTATGTGAATGAATGAATTTAAAATGAGAGAGAGACCAAATATAAAGGCCTCAAGGAAGCTTGTAGAACAAGTTGGAAAGTGGTAGGAGATAAGGTTGACAACTAAGCATACATCCACAAAAAGGTGGAATATCCTAGAAGGGAAAAAACTCCCATTTTGTCAACAACTCATCAACTACAACTATTGACTACATGCATTAACCTAAGTAAACTTAAGTAATAGAATAAATAATTAATAATTAATAATTTAATCTAACATCCCCCCTTAAGTGCAACTTATGGGAATGCCTTAAGCTCACAAAACTAAGAGAAAATGCAGAATGGGTCTCAACAACAAGGCCATGTTAGGTACCCATGTACAATGCAAATAAATGCAACCTTTGAAAATGGGGAAAGAAGGAAAACCTCATGGGAAAAACCATCCCCCAAAAAGAGGTAAGTACAAACATGCTTAAAAAAATGAAGGAAGACCTCAACCAGATCCCCCAAGGACAACTTCCACCGGAAATATTTCAAGAGACTCTCTCAAAACCATAAGTACAACTAGACCCCCCATGAGTGATAGAAAAGATTCTAAAGCCCCCCCAGAATAATGGATCCCCTAGAGAAAGAATCGAACCAATGAAACTCCAATGTGGAATAAACAAGGGAACAAAACAAGGGAACCCTTGAATGAGAGGGAAAATTGGAAGGCCTATCTGATGCTCAAAGGAGAGAATATGAGGATCCTAAAAAGGAATCCCCAAGGTAGGTGTGATGACACTGTCATGAATGTCCACTATAGAATCCAAAACAAGTGCACCTAGAGGCTTGATTAATGGAGCTAGAGGATCAGGCAGAGTAGAAGAAGAATCCTACCGAAGAGAAAAGCCCTCAACTAGATGTGGTGTGGAAGTCAAAACAGGGATCTCCGGAATAATACAAAGGTTCAAGTATCTTGACTACACCACATGATACTCCTGTGAAAGAGAAGTAGTGTACTCCAACAATGGAGAAGAGGATGGAAAAGAAATAATGTAAGCTAGAAGAGGATGGAGAAGAAATAATGTTCTTTTGAAGAAGAGCTTGCAAATCTACAATTTGTTTATCATAGCCATCAAATCTCTTCTGAAAACAATGTGCCTCATCATGAGATCCTTTTTGACAATAGGAATAGGTAGGAGTCTCAGTCTTCTTTTTATCCTTCTTAGAAGATGATGAACCAGGAGAAGAGGGATCTGATATCTACTCTTGTGTATCCTTGACAAGCAATGCCTGTGACTGTGAACCTAAAAGTGAATCCATCTAATTGATGTTGGACTATTCACAATCTAACCAATCACAAAATATCACAAATGAAGGCATCCTATTTTTGTCACCCAAGGCATCCATAGTGGAGTAGAAAGTGGAAGAGAAGATCTGATATTGGCCTCTCAACTTTGAGAGTATCAAAAAGATACACTCATCATCTATCTTATTTTTCCCACATCCCTGAAAAAGTGTATGCAAAGATTTGAACTTCATCAAGAATTCCTCAATGGTGGGGAAGTTGGTAGATGTCAAAGATGTCAACTTTGTATTAAGCTAAAGTGCCTAGAACTCATTGATTGTGCCAAACAAATACTAGAATTTCATCCAAATAGCCTGCGAAGTGGTCAAACCATCAAGTGAAACAAAAGACTATCTGAGATGTTTAGTGCAACCAATCCCATGGCCTCATCCATTTTATTCCTGTGCTAAAGAACCTCAAAAGGGTGTGTAAGAATAGGTTGATTCTCATCTAGACATGACCATAAGCCCCTTGACATGAAAACCCTAGTCATTTGTGCCTTCTAGGTGTGAAATTTGTGTGGTGTGAGATGAGTCATAAACAGATCCACCATTGAGAGAAGAAGATGGAAGTAGAAGGGTCTTATTCTAAATTAAATTATAGAAAATAAAATACCTCCCCCCCCCCCCCACCCCCCCACCACAACAAATAATGAAATCCCTCAGCTACCACAAAAAACAACTATGGAAAACAAGAAAAATTGAAAAAGAACCTGGATTCTAGATGTAGAGGAGGAAACAAAAGCTTCTACTTTGATGCCAAAATGGGAGCTCAAATGAACTCAAAATGTGATAAGACTAATGTCGTTGTCTCTGTCTCTGAGTTAGCTTTGCAACACTTCTTTCATATTAGAAAAATACCTTTGTATGCTAAAGTTATGGCCAAAAAACCAATTGCTCCTCCAAAAAACAACCTTGCTGGAAAAATACAGTCACTAGAAAAAATTTGATGGCCGTACGGCCATCAACTGGACATCACTAGAAAAGAAATCCGATCGCTAGTTTGTTGACATCAATAGCTAGAAAATGACATCACTTGGCAATGGTGACCAGGTGGGTTCTACTCCATGGTGGTGGTGGCTGAACAGGGCGATGCTACTGGGATTGCAGAGGTCACACAAGCATAGTACACACTTCCTCCTAGTTGAAAAAAAAATCGCAAAAAAACTAGGGTTTGTGTCTCTAAATTGCAACTTCAAAAATCCTTCAAACCAAGAAGTAGCAGGGAGGCTCTAATACCATGGAGGAGTTGATAAGATCTAACTCCACAATGTGCCAATATCACCTGCATGCAAATAGCTTGCTAAAGAGAAACCGAAGGAGCAAGAGCTTGAAGCAAACAATGCAAGAGAAAATATTTCACAATAGAAAAATGAAATTTCTATGTGAATGAATGAATTTACAATGAGAAAGAGACCAAATATAAAGGCCTGAAGAAATCTTGTAGAACAAGTTGGAAAGTGGTAGGAGATAAGGTTGACAACTAAGCATACATCCACAAAAAGGTGGAATATCCTAGAAGGGAACAAACTCCCGTGTTGTCAACAACTCATAAAATACAACTATTAACTACATGCATTAACCTAAGTAAACTTAAGTAATAGAATAACTAATTAATAATTAATTATTTACTCTAGAACAATAATTTCAGCAAGTGCATAAGCCCTAGTGTCACACATGTGAAGTTTGGTATAGATTGTGAGCTGAAAATGCAATTTTAATTGTAATTAATTAATTATCTTATTATAATTAATTGGGAAAGCCTTAAGGCCAACTCAAAGAATTATTATGAAGATATCATATAAAGGAAATATGTTTTCCTTAATTGTAATGTGTATCTATTTTTGTAAGAAGTTGCAAAGTGTGAAAATAAGCAAAATGCTTACTAAATGCGTGTAAGTCATCCAAGGGATTATTGGATGCGAGATTTGAGATCTGGTTACAAGATCAAAAGGAGAGGAAGTTTGAATGAAAATACAAAGAAATATGAAGGAACAATAAAATACAATTATATTATTCTACAAGGAATAATACAGAGATCATTTGGATAGTTGATTCATTGGTCTTGCCTTGAAGTTGTTTGCGTAGTGGGTCCAACTGTCTTCCATAACTCCTAACAGGGACTCAAAGTACTAGATGTATTCATAGAATCCTAATAGGGTCCGTCCTCTAACAAGGAACATTTATATTAGTACATCATCTTATGGGTATCATTCCCACCAGGGTTTTCCCTTTGATGAAGGGTTTCCCTAGTTATCATATATGGTGTTATTATGTATGAGTATCTTGTTGTGGTTCCAATTTATATTACTCATATGGTTAAGTTTATTTAAGGTTTATAATTGTGATAATAGTTGTATAAATTATTCACACCCCTCCCCCCCTACGTTATATTAGTGGACTATATATTCTAACAAGATCAGTCAATATAAAAGGAGATCAAAAACCCTAATAGGTAACTAACTTAGGTTGAATGATAATAATTAATAAAACAATCAATTATTATATGCCAAAAGTTTAGCTTAATTAAACTAGAGATAATAAGTGACATAATAATTAAATTAATATGATTTAAGTAATAAGAAAATACTTTATTACTCTAACATTTTCTTTAGTGAGAAGTTGAATGATGCTAAGAGGAAGTATTATGTGTATGATCAAGAGTTTTAGGCTATTGTTCAAGCCTTGAAGAAGTGGAGACATTATTTAATTCCTAAGGATTTTGAGTTGTATAGTGATCATAGAGATTTACAGTATTTGGGAAGTCAACATAAGTAGAATCAGAGACATATGAAGTGGGTTGCATATTTACAAAGTTTCACACTTGTGATAAAGCATAAGATTGGGGTTACTAACTGAGTTGTAGATGCACTGAGCATAATATGTTCTTTATTTCTGATATGAACATTGAGGTTCTTGGTTTTGATGAGATGAAGGAGTTGTATGATACTGACCCTAATTTTTATGAAGTGTGGAGAGAGTGCAGAGCCCCGAATCTATCAAGTCAAATGAGTAAGTATGATGAGTATTTCATTCAATAACATATGTTGTTCAAGGGAATTTAGTTGTGTATACCAAGAGGATCTATGAGAGTTAATTTGATTAAGAAAAAGAATTGTCATGGTTTGGTTGGAAATTTTGGAATTGATAAGACATTGAGTTTTCTTAAGGACAAGTATTATTGGCCACAAATGTATAAGGATGTTTAGAAGTTTGTAAGTTGAAAAAGGAGAAAGTCAAAATACTATATTGTATACACCTATTTCTATTTCTAATAAACCTTGGAGTGACATCAGTATGGATATTGTTCTTAGATTACCTAAGACAACAATAGGGTTTGATTCCATATTTTTTGTTGTGGATACATTTCATACCTTGTAAGAAGACATATGATGTGCATGTTGCTAATATTTTCTTCAAAGAGATTGTTAGATTACATGGATTAACAAGAAGTATTATCTTTGACAGAGATATCAATTTTTTTACTTAATTTTCGAGGACTTTGTGGAAGAGGGTGGACAATGAGTTGAAGTTTAGTTCTACATCCCATCCACAAATAGATGAACACACAAAGTATGTAAATAGAAGATTGGTTAATTTGTTGAGATGTTTAGTTGGAGATAAGATGAGTAATTAGGATATGATATTGGCACAAGCTACATTTGCATATAATAATTCTATAAATAGGAGAATTGGATAAACACCTTTTGAGATTATTATTGAAATATAGCCCAAAGGTATATCAGATTTGAGGGTTGTTGTTGGTGAAGAAAAGATAAGTGTTGAAGGGGAAGAATTTGTTGGTTTTATGAAGTCTTTGCATGAGGAACTGAAGTTAATATTGGAAGAAAGTAATTAGAAGTATAATGAGAATACTAATAAGTCTAGGAGACATCATGTTTTTGAAGTTGGTGATGAGATGATAGTTCATTTGAAGAAAGATAGGTTTCCTGTTGGAACGTATAGCAAGATAAGAATGAAGAAGTTTGGACCTTGTAACATCTTGAGGAAGTTTGAAAATGTTCATGCTTATGAAGTTGAGTTACCTGATGACATGGGTATATCTCCCATATTCAATGTTTTTGATTTACACAAGTATATGAATTAGATGATGAAGTTGTTGTACTAGATGATTATCCTAAGAAGTAGATTGAAGAGGTTGAACATATATTGGAGCAAAGAGTTGGTAAAAGCACATGAGGAAAAGATTACTACAAATATTTGGTGAAGTGGAAGAATAGAACAGTTGAAGATGCTACATGGATTTCTCAATCTGAGTTGATTTAGCTTAGGTTGTGACACTTGAATGATTTAGGAGAATCATTTTTTTTAACCTCGGTTGTCTAATGTAGGATCATCCTAGGTTTTCTTATTATCCTTCTCATCTTTGTTCATTCTTCCTATTATTACTTGTTGTGGTTTCACAACACAAGCCCCATTTCTTCTAGAAATGGGGACCCCCTACTTCATTTTTGGCTTTTCAGATCCCTAGTCAGGGGTTTGAGTCTTTTTCTAGTGTTTCTTGACCTAATTTGGGTCCTTGTTTGAAAACCTAGTCTTCAAAAGTCAAATTTATGAGGGAAGAAGTCATTTTGAAAAAGAAAAAGGTGCACCAGTACATCTCCATGAGGTTCCCTAGTGTGTCTAAACATGTAGAAATCGCTTTCAAAAGGTAAGTGTGCAGTAGCATAGCTACACGCCCCCCTTAATCCCTACACCCCCTACAAAAACAAGTAAAATAAAACTTCAAAAGGGGTACACATCAACACACCTAATTAGGTGCACTGATGTGCACCTCAATTTCCTTTCACCTCTTTCACACCTAATTCAACAAAAAAATGGTGTGCATCAGTGCACCCCATGAAGTGTGCTTCTATGCACCCCAATCTTTAAAAAAGAGTTAGGTGTACCTAGCGCACCTCTGAGGTGTGCTAGGTGTGTCCCTTTTTTTTGCAATCAAGGGATACAAATCAACTTTTTGGGTGTTTATGAACAATTAGGGTTTTCTATTTTTTTGATTCGTAATTAGGTTTTGTCTTGATTAAGTATTTTCAGCTCTTCAAACTAATGATTACTTGTTTGTGTAGGTAAAAAGGCATCCTTAACTTGTCAGGGTCATAACTTTTGACCTAGAGCTCAGAATTCAAAACCATTTACACTGTTGGAAAGAAGAACTAAAAATCTAATTTTAGTCCCTAAAATAGTGAGTCTTATACTTCTTAGTTTTAGGGACCGATGAAAGTATACTTCTTAGTTTTACGGACCGATGAAAGTTTCAACTTGAAATTTTGAGTAGAAGACCTTCAAAAAACTCAATAAAAAATGCCTAGAAAATCTTGTGAGAAGTCTCAAACATTTGATCATTTTGGATAATGTGGATCACCTGGTCTCTGACCAAGAAGGAATGGTTAGTTGGAGAGAATGAAAAGATCAAAGATACATAGGTTGGACACATGAGTCAGAATAGGTTCCTCATCTTATACAATTATTAATGACAAGATTCAACACAGGTGCCTTAGGATTTTAGAAGTGGAAGGAGTTCAGATCTATGAAATTTTTTTGGCTATAAAGAGGGTATAAATCATCAAAAGGATCAAAGTAAGCACACAATAGTGATCTAAAACTATATTTGAGCAAAACCTAGAAACCATTTTCAAAATGGAGAACTTTGATTTTTTGGTGAAATTAGCACCTTAGCACAAATTTCTTCCAAGGTGCACAGGTGTGCTTTTTTAGTGTTGTTTTGGAATATTTTTGAAGAATTTAGAGGTGCACTAGGTGTGTAGGTGTGCTTTTTCAATGGTTTTCTAGAATTTTTTTGAAGAAGTTAGAGGTACACCAACAACTAACTACTAGTTCTAAAATTAGAGCTTTCCATGCATAAAAATGCATTCTAACAGTAGTTTAACTCTTGTAGATGCCTAGTGAAGATGAAGCTTCTATTTTTTCCACCTCTAGAGGCTCCTACATCATCTGATAGCTTTCTTCTTCTTATTTTCTCATGCTTTATTTGTTTTAAGACATGTAAAGGTTCATGCACCCATTAAATGATATAAACAAGGGTGGAGTCCTATTAAGCACCAATTAGAGAGTCAATTTGTACATAATTAGCTTGTTTTATTAGTTTAGAAGAATGTGTTCGTATAAATAGATCTCTCACTCTCAACACAAATTAATGAGATAATTTCTTATGAATTCAAGAATGTAATACGTATTATAGGTTGCCGCTGTTATTTTACAATAATATATGCTTTTGGTGTTCACATTGGAGTGTAGTGATTCTTGCCTAAGTGTGCCATATTTTTGTGAATGTATGTTCATGGAATTGTGATTGAGCCAAAATTTTATAACATTTTTTTTGGTTGTACGATTTTTTTAATTCTGGTGTTTGCTACAGTTTTATGAATTCTGCTTATGTATCTAGTTCGAGAAGAGATCACCCATTTTGTTACTGCATAACTTTTTGTCTTGCATGAGTGCACTTTCCATGGCCTTGTGATTTGATGAGAAGTAAAACATCTTATGGTTGCTAAATTCCCATTGACAATTACATCAGTGGAATTAAGAAAGCACTACTCCTACTTTCATTGGTTACCCACTAATCTTTTCAAAAGCTTAACTCACAAACGTGTTGTTTCTGTAGCTTATGTTCATTAGGAATTTCTCTTTCATGTTATTTTCTTAAAAAAATTGTTACCCTATCTTCATTATTTTCTTTACTAACTACTTGGTTAAATTAGAATTCATATAGTTGCATTGTTAGATTGCATTTATCATAAAAATAGAAAATACTAAAAAACATCTCTTTCGTGGTTAATTTTGAAACAACAAGCAGATTGATTATTTGATCCAAAATTGGTTCGAACTATCAAAGGCCTCCTAATGAGAAAACACATTTATCTTCAACTAAGTGGATTCTAGTAGGTTGCAAGATCACCCAAAACCTTGGAGTTGATCCTAGATTAACTTTTCAAGAGAGGAGTTTGAAAGGATTCCTGCCATTAAGCATCGTGTAAAATGACAACTCAACAGAAGTGGCACTAGAAGGAGGGCTTGAAAACCATTTGGCTCAAAAAACCCAAGTTTTTGTTTGAAAGTTCTACAATTTTTGGGAAAAAAATAAAAAATAAAAAATTCTAAGTCTGAATTTTTAGCAAGTGCACAGCTCCACAGCTGCACATGTATGCCAAGTGCGCAGATGCACTGTTTTGAGAAAGTGTGCTTTAAAAAAAAATACTAAGTCTGAGAATCTTTAGAGGTGCATTGGTGCATAGGTGTGCTAATATGCTGGAGCATTGTTTTGAGAAAGTGTTCTTATTTAGAGGTGTGCTTTTCTAGAATAAACACAAGTTCCTAGAACTCAATCACTTTCACAAGCATCACATTGATAAAGGGATACCAAGAACTCCACCCATTTGCATTACACATTGCATCATCATCATTCACTTTACATTCTATTTCACACATTCCCATCATTATGTACCATGTCTTTCTTCAATCCCCAAACTTCACCTTTGAACCTAATCGGACCATTACATGACTTGCCTAAAAATCATGAAAAGTTTTGCCCATGGTTCATCTATGGAGAATCACGAATGGTAGAAGATCACATTAAAAATTTCAAGGAGATTTGTAATCAAGACCAAATTCAGCATATGGACATGGTATGTCACCTTTTCCCTTACACTTTGGGGGAAATGGCATTCAATTGGTACCAAAATCTACCACCAACATCAATAAGGGATTGGAACTCCTTTGAGAGCAAGTTTCTAGAACAATTCAAGATTTATATTGATCCAACTATCCTATATCATCAATTCATCTCGATTAAGAGGGATCCCCATGAGACTATTTCACAGTTTAATCATTGCTTCTATAGGATGTATCAAAGAATGGAGTTTCCTTATATTATGCTACAAGAGGCTATCATCCACATATATTTTGGAACAATGGATTCATTTACTTCTATTTTTTTAAGAAGGCTCCTACCCAGAGAGATTGATACCATTGAAGAGGTCTTCAAAGAGGCTATTTCATTCATGAAGTAGGTTACTGCTACTCCAATGCCAACAATTACCTATTCAGGGTATGAGTCTCAAAAGATTGCTTTCTTTGAGCAGAAGGCAGTTGCATTTGCTAAAGCAGAGAGCAATATGGCTAGAGAGTTTAAGGCCATGAAAGAGATGATTTCTCTTTTATCCAATGAACTTTTGAGAATAAATTTGAATTCCTCAAGAAATCAAGGCAATCATCCAAAAGAACTTGTTTCCTAGAATAATTATTCTCAAAATTAGAGTAGGAACTTTGGCCTTTATAGTAAGATCAACAATGAGAACAATGGTATTGCAAATATTAGACCAAGTGAAAATTGATATGAGTACAATGATGTTTTGGATCAACCTCCCCAAATCATGGAGGAGACACCTTTGTAGTTTAGTGCAATGGTGTTTGAATCATGTGATAAATCTATAGGGGGACAAAATGATGAAGGTGATCAAGACGAGTTTGTGTTCCCATTAAATGAAGAAATTCTTCCAAGTGTTGGTGTTTCAATAAGTCTGGATATGCCAAGAAATTTTGAGGACGTAGAAAATTTTGAAGTTCCAAAACTCCATGCAATTGCAAAAAGTGATGGAAATGCATAAGATCTTGAGGTTGGTGAGATTTTTGAATCAAAAAGTCATCAAGAAGTAGATACCAATTCTTCCTACTATGAAATTGATTCCCCATTGGATAATGATAAGATACCTCCCTCAAAATAAGATTTTTCATTAGAAGAGATGGATAGAGTGCTCAATTTTGTCTCAATCTTGACTAAGGAAATGTCTATTTGTGGGTATTCTACACATATATCAAACCATGTAATAAATGAGTCATATAGAATCCATCCATTTGGGTTCCATTTATAAGAAAGTTGTCCCAATTTCTTGTTAGCTTGGGAGATTGCAATGGAGGGAAAGTATGATTTTGAACAGGCTTCTTTGGGATATGAGGTAGAAAACATCTTGATCGATGATATCAATGAAACTATAATTCAAAAGGAAGGTTGATCATTGAGTTTTCTAGTTTGAAGGAGCCTAAATCAGACCCCAAAGTGTTTCCCTATGCACATGTAATTGTGTACCATGAGTTAAGACCACCAGAAGGAGAGAATACAATGTGTGAGTGTACCCCTATGGTGGGGGACTCACTAGATCAAGTGATATTTTCCCATTATCCCTCTCAGTTTACTAATTTTCAATTTTAATATGATGCTAAAGGTAAGAGAACTTGTTTATGGATTTATCATGGTCATGAAGAGTTACCACAACTTCTGATTTTGTGTGATTTGTGCTTGCAATTTGAACCAAGATTGTCCAAATTTTATTTTTCTGAGTACAAAGACAAATAATTTTTTCTTAGGACTATATGGGGTGGTTCATTACTATTGCACATAATGATAAATCTACTGATAACCACCCCACATTCTTATTATTCAAGGTTTTTGTTTTTTGTTTTTTCTTAGTTTTTTAAAGTCTTTTTAGTTAGAGGTTAGTTTGCTTTGAGCTGAGTCTTTTTTTTTGGGTTTCATTTCTTTTTCTTTCAAAGTTGCGTCAGTCTGGGGGTTAGGTGTACTCAATATTTTATCTTGATGTATCAAATTAAACTACTTTTTGGTTTCAACTTTTGGGAAGAGGTATCTCTTTGTCAAAACATTTTAATGATTTTGCTTCTTATACCAACGGAGGAATGGATGTTACCTACAATAATAAGGGACTTTCAGTCTTGAATTTAGAATCATAAATTGACAAGTTTTCAACACTTTGCAAATTTAAAATTGACTATTTTAAGTGTTTTCAAACCAAGGTCGATGGCAGCAAGGGATAGTCCAAACCCTACTAGTTAAAATAGAAGGATCTTCTCAAAGGAATTGCTAAGATCATTGTTTGGTGTGAGAGTTTCTAAAAAATTCTTAAAAGAGGAAGGCAAGGGATGTTCATAAAAAATTAAATTTGAGAAATGACACCGACGTCTTGGCCACACAGCCTAAGTGTGGTTAGAGTACAAAAAGAAAATAAAAAAGGAAAGAAAGGTGTTAAGAATAAAGGATTCTATAGAGTCTAAGAAAGGTGATCCAATTATAGGGATATGCACTCTAAATAAGCTATCCAGTCTCAAAATAATTGCTTCTTCAAAAGAATCAAATGGCAACATTATGAGATACATAAAGCAAGTATTCAAAAGGTTACCGAGGACTTTAAATGAAAAGTTACAACCTGCTAAGAGCCCTTAGAATTGATTCTCTCATCTGGTCAAACAAATGATTGATAAACTACTTTCATGAAGATTCCCAACGAATGGACCGAAAGGGGTGGAAGATTGTTTCCAAGTTGTTGGAAACTTTTGATAGATTGCATTCTGAGATGTCGAAGGAAATGAATACAATGAACACACACTAAACTTGGAGATTCAAGATTCTGAGGTTTTTATTGAAAAGTGATTTGAAATATGCTTGGAATGTCTAGGATTTAGTTGGTGTTTGACTCATATCAGAGGAATGTTTGCTGATGGAGAAATGCTTTCTTCATTTCTTCCTTTTTTTGGGGCGATTTGTTGTGGTTTCTCAATGCACACCCTATTTCTTCTAGAAATGGGGACCCCATACTTCATTTTTGGCTTTTTGGATCCCTAGTCTAGGGTCTGAGTCTTTTTCTAGTGTGTTTTCACCTAATCTAGGTCCTGGTTTGAAAACCCAGTCTTTGAAAGTCAAATTTTTGAGGGAAGAAGTCATTTTGAAAAAGAAAAAGGTGCACCAGTGCACCTCCATGAGGTGTGCTAGTGTGCCCAAACATGTAGAAAGAACTTTTAAAAGGTAATTGCATAGTAGCATAGCTACACGCCCCCTTACTCCCTTCACCCCCTACAAAAACTAGTAAAATAAAACTTCAAAAGGGGTGCACATCAGCGCACCTAATTAGGTGTGTTGATGCACACCTCAATTTGCTTTCACCTCTTTGCACCTAAGTCAACAAAAAAAGAGTGTGCATTAGCACACCCCATGAGGTGCACTATTGAGCACCCCAATCTTTAAAAAGGAGTTAGGTGCACCTAACGACCCTTTGAGGTGCGCCAGGTGCACCCTTTTTTTTGCAATCAAGGGATACAAATCAAGTTTTTGGGTGTTTTTGAATAGTTAGGGTTTTCTATTTTTTGAGTTGTAATTAGGGTTTTATCTTAATTAAGTATTTTCAGCTCTCTGAACTAATAATTAATTCTTTGTGTAGGTAAAAAGGCATCCTTAACTTGTTAGGGTCATAACTTTTGACCTAGAGCTCAGAATTCAAAACCATTTACACCGTTGGGAAGAAGAACTAAAAATATAATTTTAATCCCTAAAACAATGAGCCTTTGATTGCACAAATTTAGGGACTAATGAAAGTTTCAACTTGAAATTTTGAGCAAAAGACCTTTGAAAAAGCCAATTAAAAATGCCTAGAAAATCTTATGAAAAGTCTCAAACATTTGATCATTTTGCATAATGTGGATCACCTAGTCTCTAACTGAGAATGATAGGGTATTTGGAGAGAAGAAAAAGATCAAATATACAGAGGTTGGACACATGAGCTAGAATAGGTTCCTCATCTTACACAATTATTAATGATAAGATTCAACACAAGTGCCTTGGGATTTTAGAAGCGGAAGGAGTTCAAGTCTATGAAAGTTTTTTTTGCTAAAAATAGGGTATAAATCATCAAAAGGATCAAAGTAATTACACAAAAGTGATCTAAAACCCCATTTGAGAAAAACTTAGAAACCATTTTCAAAATAGAGAACTTCGATCTTTAGGTGAAATTAGCACCTTGTACAAATTTTTGTTGAGGTGCATTGGTGCGCCTGGTGTGCTTTTTTATTGTTGTTTTAGAATATTTTTGAAAAATTTAGAGGTGTGCCAGGTGCGTAGGTGCACTTTTTCAATGGTGTTCTGGAAATTTTTTGAAGAAGTTAGAGGTGCACTGACAGTTAACTGCTAGTTCTAAAATTACAGCTTTCCATACATCGAAAATGCATTCTGATGGCAGTTTAACTCCTGTAGATGCCTAGTGAAGATGGAGCTTCTATTTTTTCTACCTCCAAAGACTCCTACATCATCTAATAGCTTTCTTCTTCTTATTTTCTCATGCTTTCTTTTTTTTTAAGACATGAAAAGGCTCATGCACCCATTAAATGATATAAACAAGGGTGGAGTTCTATTAGGCACCAATTAGAAAGTCAATTTGTAAATGATTAGTTTGTTTTATTAGTTTAGAAGCATGTGTTTTCATAAAGAGATCTCTCACTCTCAACAAAAATTGATGAGAGAATTTCTTATAAATTCAGGAATGTAATATGTATTATGGGTCATCACCATTATTCTGCAATAATATATGCTTTTGGTGCTCGCATTTGGATTGTAGTGATTCTTGCCTAAGTGTGTTATGTTTTGTGAATGTATGTTCATGGAATGTAATTGAGCCAAAGGTTTATTGCATATTTTTGGTTGTGCAATCTTTTAATTTTGGTGTTTTCTATGGTTTTATGAATTCTGTTGTCGTATCTAGTTCGAGAAGAGATCATCCATTTTGTTCCTACATAGCTTTTTGTCTGGCATGAGCACACTTTTTGTGGCCTTGTGATTTGATCAAGAGTGAAATATCTTATGATTTCTAAAATTCCCATCAATTGCATCAATGAAATTAAGGAAGTGCTACTCCTACTTTCATTGGTTACCCATCGATTTCTTCAAAAGCTTAACTCATAGACGTGTTGTTTCTGTAGCTTATGTCCATTAGGATTTTATTTCCATTTTATTTGCTTAATTTTCTCATTACCTTATATTTTTTATTTTCTTTACTAACCCCTTTTTAAAATAGGAATTCATCTTAGTTGCATTATTAGATTGCATCCATCATAAAATAATAGAAAATACAAAAACATAGTTTCCTTTTTGTGTGTTCTATTCTTTTGAAGTGGCGAACATATTTCACATCTTATTCAAAGTTATCAGAACTAGCAAAGGCATCCTCATAAACATTCACATTTATCTTCAATTGAGTGGATTCTAGTAGGTCACAAGATCATCTGGAACCTTGGAGTTGATTTTTGGATTAACTTTTCAAGAGAGGAGTTCGAAAGAATCCATGTTGTTAAGTATCGTGTAAAATGACAACTCAACATTACTGAGTTCTAGTGGTTGCCAAGTTGTAGTTGTTGCTAAGTTGTTCAATGTTGGCCAAGTTGTTTAGCATTGGTTGAGTTGTCCAATATTGATCGATTGATTTGGTGGTTGAGTGCTCCTTCATACACTGAGTGAACTTGATATTTGTTGATGCTCACTTCCTTCTTTAACCGAGTTTTTCTATGATTAGTTCTTATTTTGAGCTGACTTATGTATTTAATTTGGATCATGAAATTTAATGTAAGGATCTTGTCTTGGGATGTTTGTAGACCATTTTGAAGTTATCCTTCTATTAGGTAATAATCTAGAATCTTTTGTAAGCCATTTTAGAAAGTATAAATAGGGGTGTTTAGGTTATGTTAGCCAAGTTGGAGAAAGTGGGTTCGAGTTGAGGAGGCTAGAATTCTGAATTAAGGACTTGTAAAAGTTCTAAGTCTGGAATTTTGTAAAATCTTTGTGTTGGTCATAACCCAAAAGGCCTTATAGTTGGGCACATATGTTGATAACTTGCATGAATAAATAAAGTATTTTTCATTCCTTCTCTCCTTGGTGTTTCTCCCTGTGTGTTTTCTTCTGTTGTGTTTACTTAGCAAGGTGTTTGGATAGTTAGGTGTGCTTCTGGCCCTAGCCATTCACTACCTTCCTTGCATCACCATGTTTTTAAAAGACTCTCCCTTAGTTCTAATGATGGTAGATTTCTAACCTTGACCTTTGATAAAATGCTACTACCTATTGATATTTATCAACCCTTTAGAGCTTGGTGGGAGCCCTCCTCCATCAAAAGAAGTGTCACTATAAGATACATCAGGATCCTCCTTTGAGAGGAGTCCCTCTAGTTTTTTTTTCTTTTTTTTCAGGACAACATTCTTGGTTTTAGATTTACTACTTAGGATGTTTTGATCATTTCCAAATTTCATACTATTGGTAGCACCAACCTTTGTGGATGTTTCTTCACATTTAGAAAGTAATACTTTCTATGTGGTGGGTAAGATAGCATCTTTTGTGATTTTAAAGTTTTGGGCCAAATTTTATGGTGATGCTACCATCACTAGCACTCATAATACAATATCTTGATAGTAGGGGCACTCAAATTCTGAATGGCTTTCTTGATGAAGGGGACAAAAACCAAGTAACGAGAGTATATCTAGGTCAGTATCTTCTACAGTATCTTGTAGATTGGATATCACAACATCCATGAATTTATTAAAGTACTATCATCGAGTAATGATTTGCAAAATCCTTCTATGGTGCTACCATTAGATGTTTCTTGTAAGCTAAAAGCCAAGCTTTTGTATGATCCCATATCAGATTGATGAAAGAGGATCTCATTGGGAGTATTATATTTTGTAACCATTGTCTTCAACTTAGGGTCCACATAATTCTTGGTTTGGTTGTTCAACTCCTTCCATGGGATTAAGGTTTGTAAAATCCATGGATAACCATCATCTCAAGATTTTTTCCCATTTTCTACTTAGAATCATCTTGTACATCTTGATAATATCCACCAAATGTATATTAATTACATATTAAATTCTTGGGTCATTTGTGAGTTGTATGCACACATCCTTTAACATGTCAATCAACTTAAATTTTGTTTTATCCAATTGTATCACTACTATATTTGTAGGTTGTGGTATCACCCATAGCCTTTGGGAAATTGAGAGTGGCATGATATTGTAACCAAAGCTTTAGTTAATTAAATAGTTAAGTATGTTCCTCACAAAAATCCTAAGATTTACAAAGAATAGAGGTACCTCTAACTTGTCTTTAAACTAGTGAGCATAGCTTTTGTTGTGTTAACATTAGGAGTGGTGTTTTATGAGCACTTGTAGCTGCACTGGGCTTTGTATGGTCCAACATTTTTAATAAAATTTCCCTTTGGCTAGGATAGCTTTGCAACATATCAAACATAGATATGTTAGCTTTTACTTTCTTCAGCTCCTCAATTGTACCATATTTCTCTAAATACAATGCTAGATTCCTCATCATTGTGGGAGGGTTATTGAATGTCTATGTCCTTTATGTAGGTCCCCTTGGTGGTATTAGATTCCTACATTTCCAAGGATCTAGAGGAGTGGGGTGAAATCCTAAAGGGATATTGTCATTGGTTAGCAATTCTCTCCAAGTGTGCAAGTCATAGGTGTTCCTATTTGTTGGTAAAAAAATTTTGTCCTCTCTTGCTTCTTGTGAAGATATGAGTCTTAATGCCTGAATGATGAACAATATCTATTTACAATAGTTGAAAAGTCATTCTCTGATTACTAGCTTCTCTCTGAATTGGTAGGTACAGCTCCCTGTGTGAATGATGTTCAATGAATTATGTTTTATTACCAAAACTAATGTGGGATATGCTCTTAACCTGAGACTAGAAGAGGCAAACCAAATTAAGCCTAACTAGAACTTAATTAAGGCAAGAAAGACTTCTAAATACTAAAACAGATTCACATATCCACACCTCTTATAAATCCATAAATCTATTCGCATAAGACTTAGAATAAGTTGAAAATCAGATCTAAACTACAACTGATGAATCAAGAAAAACTAAAAGAATCCTTTCATCAAATGAATTATAACAATACTTATTACATTCATTTGTATTCTGGAAAATAGGGGAAATGAAACTCTGTTCTTCCTTAGTTCTCTGTAATACAGAAAGGAATTACTAACTAATCACAATACCTACTGGAATGGAAAATGATTGAAAATGGAATACCATTCAATTGTCTATGCAACAAATAGTACTTCACACCAAAATTTTGCTAACCTTTCATTAAACATTCAAATTCATACATATAGATTTGAGAGATCATTGTTACAATAGGAATTTTAATTGGTTCATCTTCTAAGGATGACAAATGGCAAGATGCCAGTTTGTCATTTTACAAAATTTACAAAATTTGCAAAATTTACATCAAAAAATGGAAAGGGAGTGTTAAATGAATCGCTTAGACTTCTTTCCATTTTCAGTTTTTTCCCTATATGTTTTGACAACCACTATAATTGGGATCATTTCTTCGTGACTAGGCACATGTACATTAGTGAATCTTAAGAGCCACTTTGAATGTTCCTGAGCCAACTCCTTTACTGCATTTAGATGACTTGTCAATTCTCTAGCCACCACATGCACATATCCACCAAGTGTCTACAACTCTACCACTCTATTTTGACCACTTAAAGTCATTCCAGATAGATTACTCTAGCATGTGGAGAAGTTATTTTTCATTACTTCTACCCCAACGAGAGCTTTACCTTGCCCACTATTTTATGGGTCAGTGTGTAATCCTCACATGAGTTCAAATGCTCTATCTTGGATCTTCCTCACCTTTTCCTTTGTTTCTTTGAGTCATTCTTCAGCCTCTTGAATCATCTCCTACTTGAATTGCATGTTTTGAAGCCATTCAAATAGAGGCTCAGAGTCCTCTTCTTCAAAATATTTGCTTCAACTACCTCTTTTTCCTTCATTTGGATGACCATATTCAGGAGAGAAATACATTTGTCACACCTTGCCATTTCTGTGGCCAAAGTGTTGTGATTAGAAGTGATATTATCCTTCTTAATTTCCAATCGAAGGATAACATTTCCAATCTGCTCAATCAGAATAGCTCCATTTGCATTGAGTTTCTCAATCCACTCTTTTTCGATCTGGCCAAAATGCCTATCCTTTTGGAGCTGTGAGATGAATGCTTGCACTTCTTCTATAGTAGGGTTCTCAGTAGCAGGCACACCAGTAATGGTTGCCAATGGAACAACTAATTTCCTAATAAACCTTTTCAATTCTTCAATCTCGGCTTTCATTCTGATTTTTGACAATTTGAGGTTCTCCAATTATTCTTCTATCACCTCATTACTTGATCTCTGTAGGCCCATCTTTGTATCATGCCTAGCCTCTCTGAGATCAATCGAATGCAAAGTGAAATCTTTAGGTGTCATATCCTCAATTCTCCCTACTTTATTTGGCTTTTCTACCTCCATTGTCAAGTGTCTTGTTTTTGGATCTTGCCCAAGTATTGATAAATTCTTCTGCTTCTTAGCTTTTGCTTCTGTAGATCTAGGGAAAACTGATTGAGACACAGTATCCTTTGCAAGGATACTCTCCTCTTTCCTCTTTCTTTTCCTTTCTAGAGTGTCTTCTAGCCAATATTATGTGTTGATTACTTTAGAAGCAGCCCCAAGTGACTCTATACTGAACATTTTCTTCCTCACTGGAGTCACTGGCACTGAAGTAGCAGAAAATGGATTCTTCAGATCTTGAAATAGAAGCCTAGAAGAACTTGGGACTTTCTCTCACTCTTGAGTTTTTCTTGTAGCTTCATCAGATTCAGTGGATTTTCTACTACTGCTCTATTCATCCCCAATCTCTATTATCTAAATGGGGGAACCAGTTGGCTTCAAAAGGGGAGTTCTTATAG
Organism: Cupressus sempervirens; assembly: GCA_028749045.1. Classification (NCBI taxonomy): domain Eukaryota; kingdom Viridiplantae; phylum Streptophyta; class Pinopsida; order Cupressales; family Cupressaceae; genus Cupressus; species Cupressus sempervirens. The sequence continues at coordinate 427,291,248 of CM053784.1, read as the reverse complement.
ATGGAGTAGGGCTATGATGAGGAGGTGAAACTGGAGTAGCCACATGAGAAGGTGAAACTAGAACAGTTGTTCCATCCTTCAGCTCTTCTGTTCCTTTTTCTTCAGTACTAACCTAGGCTCCAATCACTAGTAGGGAACCTCCTTGGCAAGTTGGAGCTATCAAAATATTTTTCTCCAAGGGTTGATCACCTCCTCCTGCAGATTGAGCAGGTCTTGGAGCAGCTAAAGTTGTAGCACTTGGTGTGGCACTTTAAGAAGAAGTGGGAGTAGCAGCGGCTGGTGAAGCTTGAGTAGTCTTGCTCCTACTCTGGCCCTTTTTTGATGTCCACTCGACCCATTTCCTAGTTCTTTTGATAATCTGAGCCATCATAGCACCAAATTTTTCCTCCACATTGACATATGGCTCAGAACTGATTGAAGTATTTCTCAATTTGGTCAAGTATGTATTACTATACATATTTTTCCCATCATCCTCTAGGCCTTCCACCTCTAAGTTAATGCCATATGTCTTTATTTGTTCTATTGTCAATCTAGCAAAGGCATGGTCTCGGCTCTCTAGCTCATCTTTGCAATCGGCCCAATAATCTTCTATAGTAGTTACATCTTTGATGACGCTTCCAATTTGAAGCACATCTCTAGCATACCCATTTGGATCAAACATGGGCCTTATCACTTCATACTCCTCCAGTCTATATTTTTTCTCGAATGCTTTGAGCATGTTCTTCACATTTGATCGAGACTCACAGCTGTATACTCCAACTTTTATGGGAAATTCATATCCCTTTTTCTTTAAACTGGTACTCAACACATTTACTTGAATTTCTTGCCTGACAACCTTGATGAGCACGATCATATCATCCAGATATCTAGGTAGCTTTAGGGGAAATTTGTAAAATGCTGCAAGATGCAAATAAGAAAAGGATGAGAATTGAATAAAATAATAGCCAAACTAACTGATGAACACCATCACTTCTAGGCTTAACCTCCACTCTGAACACCCTTGAAGTTCCCTACAGATTCTCATAGTAAATGCATCATTAACCCAGATATACTCTGCATAACTATTTTGTAACTGTAAGCATGGATAAAACTTATAACTTTTTACATTTTTGGGAAAATTCTCTATTCTGGGGAGTCCTTGCCATAGTTGTAGGGAAGCCAACATATATATCAAGAAAGATGACATATAAAATGAATTGTAAAACTTAGCTGCACTAAGAGCCCTAGAAAGATGTTCACTAACTTCATATGCCTAGTCAACATATTATGTGTCTAAGCAGATAATTTGCACCATGAAGAAGTATTATTCTATAAAATTGAATGCTTCTACCTCACCTTTTAGTCGATGTAAGAGGATTAAAATATCCACAATTTCGGGCTTAAGATCTGTACCAAACAGAGTTTTAGGGACCTTACTCTTTGCTCCTCTAGGCTTTTGGAACTAGGAACTCATGATCTCCTTCTGCCACACCATCTTCTTCAGGGAGAATTTAAACATAGCTACACTAATCATTAATTCAAATAACTCCTCTCTTTTTGGAATTCACAAGCAATTGACTACCTGCTTGCCTATCAATTGAGATTAACACTATTTGATCAAGTAGCAAGATTTGCTTTGTATCTGGGTTATAGTGATTAATACATTCAATAATCAGCTCCGGGGCTTGCACTGCTACAGGAAATCCTACTGATTCTACCAACACACTTCTTTGAAGTTTCTCCGTAATGCGATGAACTGGTTCTGCCTTCAACCTTCTTTGGAAATCTTGCATGTCAAAGAAACAGAGTGAAGTGTCTATGATATTATGCCATGTGGACTTGATTCTGCCCAATCCATCAAATCCAGCAAACCTTGTTGCCATTTAGATTGAGATAGAGATAATTGGAAATCTTAAAACTTGAAATAAGATAGAGAGAAGAAATTTGTAACTATGGGGATTTCAATAATCAATTTAACAGCATAACAATTCAAATGAGTAAGCAATAGTTTGAAAATCTGTTATGTTCATCTCTATATAGAAACTCTAGTCCACCCATTAATCTTTAAAATCTGTGCCACACAAATGACTTAAATGATAAATCTATTAGATTAGTAAATGTGGAGGTTGCAAAAAATTCTTTCTTGTCTTTTCATTGTTTCTGTTGGCCCAAGGGTTATTTTCCAATATTATAGCTTACTTTCCCATTTTTCACCAAGCTGCGAAAAAACAAGAATGGAGTACTCCTTGGGGAAAAATTTGCTTGACTAGATTCTGCTCAAAACATCCTTACAAATTTAACTAATTTGCTTCCATTTCTATCCCAACACATCTTGTGCTCAATTCAAACACTTACCATGCTTGCAGTAGCAATTTTTCATCAGATGTAGAATATTGGTTTTGAGGGTAGAAAGCTCGCAAGGGAGAAGGCAATATCCATTTTTCTGCTTAAGCTTTCACTTTACCTTTTCTACCCTAGGCACTTTACTACAAGACCTTGCAAATCATAAAAGAGGCTTCACAAGTGCAAAATGGGGCCTGCTAGTGACTTTACCCTTCTATTTAGGCCTTTGCAAAAAACTTACTTCCTGGTTCGAGGCTCGCCAAAGGAGAAGCTATTTCTAAGTTTTTTGTCGATGCTTATTCTGATCATCCTGATGAGTTCTGAGTAATTTTCACAATGAAAAAATGATAATATTTGAATGATTCACCTATAATATGGCTTACCTTTCCTTGTTTCATCCTACAATTAGCATTTATGGATCCATGCGGAGTTTCACCTTCTCGGTGCGAAAACCCGCTATGGAGAAGAAGAAACTTGATTTTTCGCCAATGCCCATTGTTTTACTTTCTCTTCCCTATTCACTTTAATTTAAGCCTTAGGAAAATATAAAACTGACTTTGCAAGTGAGAGGTAGGACCCATTGGCTCACTTTATTCTTCTACATACACCTTTTTAGAAAACTTACTTCTTGGTTCGAAACTCACAAAGGAGAAGTCATTTCTGAGTTTTCCACTGTTCCCATTTTTAATCATCTTAGTGAGTTTTGAAAGGTTCCCATAGTGAAAACATGGAAAAAATTGAGCGATTTATCCATAACATAATTTTCTTCTCTTCATTTAAGCTCAAGAATCGCATTTAGGAATCTCGGTAGAGTTTCACCTTCGGGGTGTGAAAACTGCCAAGGAGAAGATGAAACGGGATTTTTTGCCAGTCCAACTTTGTATAAGTTTGGAACAAAATGACTTGCAAGTAAATTCATTTGATGTAGAGTTATTCAAGAATCTCCATCGAGTAAGGATCTAGACTACCCGTATGACTCATGATCATAAGGAATACCCACCCGGCTATATAATGCAGGAACAGACAAAAGATGAAACCTGATGGAGAAACTTAACACTTGGACAAAAGAAGAAACAATTGACTCGACTGATTTTATACATGATACGAGTTAAATCCTCCACTTTACAAAATTGGACTATGGTAAAAATTGGGATAACAGTTGGCTCTGATTGGGGACTTGGGTAGAGTATACCCAAGCGAGGAACTCAAAATCTCTGGTTTTGCAATAGAATATAAAAGGTGGCAACACAACAAAAATTAAAACAAAACAAGACGCCAAGAAAGGAGAACAGAAGGAAAAATACTAACTAAGGCACACACAGGACACTAAGTCTAACTATAGTACACTATAGGGGTTACCTGTTTTCAATTTGAAACTTGATAGAGCTTCAAATCCTAACCATTGTAGGTCAAGGGAAGTACTTCACCATCCTCATAAGCCAATTTGAAAGAATTATTCTCAAATGTTTGATGAATTCTAAGTGGACCTTTCCACAGAGCATCAAACTTCTTATGCATTACTTTTAGAGCCTTTCTCTTGTCCCAAAGTAGCACACTATCTCCTACCATGAATTTCCTCAATCTTTTTCTCTTATCAAATAGTTCTTTCACTAGCATCTAATGTTGTGTAATATGGTCTACGATTTCTCTCCTTTCTTCTTCAAGTTTTCTCAGATACAAGATCATCTTCTCCAGACCATCTTTATATACATCATCCTCAATTACCATTCTAAGCTTGTTCATTGCTAACTCCAGAGATAGAGGCAAATTGGCTTTAGTTCCATAAACCAATTCAAAAGGGGATATACCAATTGTCCTCTTGGGTGTCACCCTGTCTACCCAGAGTGCCTCATGAATCTTCTTGTGCCAATTTTTTTGATTATCTAAGACTAGCTTCTTAACAATATTAATTAAATTCTTATTGCTATACTCTACCTATCCATTCCCTTGAGGGAGATAATCAGATGAATGACTAACAGTGATCCCATACTCAAAACAAAAATTAGTAATCTCAATTGAAGAAAAATAGGATGCATTATCCATCACTAACTTAATAGGAACACCAAACCTAACCAAAATGTTTTCTTTTATGAATTCACACACCACCTCAAAAGTAGTCTTTTTTGTAGTCTTAGCTTCTACCCATTTAGTGAAGTAATTAGTTGCAGTTATTATATACTGATGACCAACACTAGATGTGGGATTGATAGGACCAATAAAATCAAGGCCCCATTGTTGAAAAGGCCCTTCTGTGATAACAGGTCTCAATGGTAGAGCAACTAGTTGGGGCCATCCAGAGAACAATTTGCACTTTTCACACTTTGCCACCCAAGCATATGCATCTTTAAACATTCCAGGCTAGTAATAACATTGCCTTAGTATTTTAAATGTTGTGATTGAAGAAGAGAAATGTCCACCACAAGCTTCATCATGAAATGGTTTCAATAGCTTTTCTTGTTGCTACTTATCTACACATCTAAGGAAAGTACCATAAACAACTCTTTTGAAAAGTTTACCATCCCAGATCACATATTTAGCAGCTTTCAATTTAAGGTCTCTTCTTTGTTTCACATTTAGGCCTTCTGGACATTCACCATATGTTAAAAAGTAAATGATGTTTTCAAACCATGGATCGTGGAGACTTACAGCTAACACCAACTATTTCTCACTCAGTTCTTCTAACTCTCTAGTGATTTTGTTCTATACAATTGCCTTGTATAAAGCATTCCCTCTTACTAACTTTGTAGGTTTAATCTCAATATCACATTCCTATATCTTTGCTACCTACACTCCTCTAACATTACAACCTACTTCCTATTGTGTTAGCATGCCTTTTACTTCTACGTCTGGGACAAAGATGATAGAGTGTGAATGCAAAATATAGAACTAGAAATTCCTAAGTGCTCTGACTACTGCATAAGCATGCTTTTCAATTTGTGAATATTTTAGTTCATGATTTTTCAAAGGTATGCTCATAAAAGCTATAGGAGCTTGTAGCCCTTCATCATTATCTTTCATTAATATTGTAGATAAAGTATGCTCAAAAGCATAACAATAAATAAAGAAATCTCATTTATAATTTGGATGACTTAAAACTGGGGTATGTGCAATAGCAATTTTTATATCTTGAAACGCTTGCTTTCACGCCTCATTCCATTTAAAATTTGAATTTCCTTTCATCATGTCTACTATATGTTTAGTAGTTTCTACAAAATCAAGCACAAATCTTCTGAGAAAATTTACCTGCCTAAAGAAAGCCTTAACCCCTATTTTGTTTGAGGGTAGACTTAATCTTTGAATAGCTTCTACTCTTTCAGGGTCAATTCTAATGCCTTCCTGGGACACTATATGACCCAAAAGCTTTCCTTCTGTCACCCAAAAAATTGATTTCTTTGGGTTAAGAGATATTCCATGCTCTCTGCACCTCTATAGTACTTTCCTTAAATCTTCCATATGATCTTTTCTTTTTCTTGAGAAAACGGTAAGGTCATCTAAATATATGACTATGATTCGATCTTTCAAATCAGCGAATGTCTTACTCATGCACCTTTGGAATGTAGCACCAGTGTTAATAAGCCCAAAAGGCATTCTATGATATGCAAATTTACCCCAAGGGGTAATGAACGCCATCTTATGTTGGTCTTTCTCCTCTACTTCAATTTGATTATAACCCAAGAAGCTGTCAAGCATAGACATCATCTCAGATCTTGCCATTGTTTACAATAAATAATCCATATTAGGAAGAGCAAAGTTGTCTTTCAGGGATGCCTGGTTCAAATTGCGAAAATCAACACAGATCCTTATCTCTCCATTCTTCTTTCTAATGGGTACTCTATTGGCTACCCAGGTGGAGTGGTGAATAGGATAAATTATCCTCACCTTCAGCATCTTATCTTCCTCCCGAAAAATGGCATCTATAACTTTAGGATTATAATTCCTTTGCTTCTGTCGAAAAGGGGTTGCATCAGGCTTCAGTGGGATCTCATGTTTTACCTTCCCATTTTTATAACTTTTCAAAGCTTCATAACTCCAAGAAAAAACATCTCTATACTCCATAAATAGATTCTTTGCTTCCTCTTTTTCTTCAGGTGAACAACACTTCCCTATGCTAATCAGTTTGGGATTATGAATATCTCCTATGTTAACTCCCTCATATTCACCTATGGTAGGTCCCTTTTCTACTCTCTTTTGCTTTATGTAAGCATCATGTCTATTAAATAGTTTTTCTAAAGCCACAAAGTATGGAGGAATGGTGTTACCTTTCAACGAAACTTCTTCATTTTGACCCCATTTCTCAATTACATCAGAGCTTTCATGATCACTTCCACAAGAATCATGCTCAAAACTAGACTTGTCATTTTCTAAAAACATCTATAGATTCTTGTCATCACTCAAGACTTGCCAGGATTCTGTGTCATCTGGGACGGCAAATTGATACACAATTTTGATCTGGTACTTCTTGTCTTTGAAATCTAGATGAGGGAGCAATAAAGAGGTAGAAACTGCTAAGGAGTCAGCTTTGGTATTCATCTCCCTTGGAACTGCTTCAATAGAAAAAGCATCTAGACCTTCAATCTCATCGTAGACTCTATTCCTATAATTTTTAAGCTTATGGTTTTAACAGAATACAACCCTTTAATTTCCTTCACAATAAGCTCGGCATCACCTTGAGCTTTTAAAATCTTTATCCCTCTTTATTTTGCTGACATTATTCCCATCAATAAGGCCTCATATTCTGTAGTATTATTAGTATCCCCAAATTCCAATTTGAAACTTAGAGGTTCAAGTTCTCCTTCTAGGGATATCAATACTATGCTTGCTCTAGATCCTGAACAGGTACAACTTCTGTCAAATTCAAGCATCCATATACCTGGCACATCTTTGTTTTCATTTGGAATTTTATCACCTGGATTTTCATCTTTTTTTTCATTCATATCTTCTTTCATAAACAACATATAGTTACCAAATTACAGTTCTTGATAAAGAATTTGAGCTTTAGGATCATCTGACTTCAAAACTGTGAACTTTTCTTTTTCCTCAGGTTCTAATTTGACCTTCTTATTCCCAATAGGTATCACCACTTAAGACCAATCTAGTTTTATTTCTCCTCCCAAGTCTCGACAAAAACTTCTACCTAATAGAAGTCCATAACTTGTTGGAATATCGGCTACTAGGATAGTCAATAGGAGTTTCTTTTCCAAATGTGAAGCTAAGGCTACTTGAGCATCTTTGATCTATCCAAGTAGAGGGACTTGTTTGGCATCCATAAAATAAAATCTTCCATGCACTTTACTAAGACTTAGTCCCAAGGCTTTAGCTAAAAAATATGGCATAACATCATCTAATGCACCTGAATCTATTATGCAATTACTGAGTTTACATCCATTGATGTACAATGAAATATAAAAAGGTTCAGGCTTCTGTCCAGGGAAGGTTGCTAGAACAGTAGAATCTTCTTGATTAAACAAGCCAGATGTTAAAGTTTCATCTTCAATTTCAATAGTCACATTATGATTCAAGTTTGAGGTACCTCCTTTACATCTATCCACTAATCTCTTTAACTTAGAACGATGTGACTTTAAATAATCAATAGTAGAAATTTGAACTTTTGACTCTTCGCAAAATTGAATGAAATCAAAAGATGTCTTGTCCTTACCCATCTATAAAGTGGAGGTTTCTTAATCATTATGTACCTTACTCGTAGAAGGGCGGGAGTGATCTCTGGGAGTATGACTAGGAGTCTGATTCTTCATCCTTTGTCCACAGGTGAGTACTATGTATGAAGTTCCATCAATAGTTTCATAAAATTCACCTTTTGATTTAGAATCTAATTCATATTCTAAAAATAAATTTCCAGAGTCGTCATTTGAACAAGAATTAGGTTTTGAACACGAAACTGCAATATTTAATTCATTAGTAGATAGCAATTGCATCATACGAATAGTCTCTAGACAATTCTCACTGTCATGATCTATGGTCAGATGAAAGACACACATATTTCCTTTTTTGGGTGCTACTTCAATTTGCAACCTAGGTTGTGAACCTGTAACCTGTGTAAATTTACTTTCATTGTTTCTTCCTAGTGAGTTTTGGTAATTCCATTGATAAGAGTTATTGAATTCAGGTAATTGCTTTTTCATTGCTACTAGCTTATTAGACAACTTCTAAATCATCTCTTCTGATGACGTGGTATTACTAGAACTCCCTTTAGTTTGAAGTTCTCATTTCCATTTTCTCACGGAAATTAAGTCATCTTCACATTCAATAGCTTTCTTTTGTGCATCAGCCAAATCAGTAGGACGTGCTCTTCTCATATCATAATTTATATCTGGAGGCATGGCACTAATAAAGAAAGTTTTTAGATTGCCAGGTGTGGGTCTATCAACAGTAGGAATTCTGCTATTAATCTTATTGAAATTGGCAACAAAATCCCTCATGCTCATAGTTTGTTGCTTCTTATTGAAGTCAACTGTGTTAGCACGGTGTGTTCATCTTTCACAGTCTTGAATCTGGCTTCAAATTCAGTTCTCATCATGTCCCAATCAGTTATTGAACCATCAGCTAAATGGTAAAACTAGTCCATTGCACTATCTGTAAGGGTTTCTATGAACAACCTTACAGCAACATCTTCATGTCCCACCCCTAATATATGGGTAGCCGCAAAGAAGGCTTTAATGTGCTCATCTGTAGTAACCTTCCCATCACCTAAGAATTTAGGGAAATTCTTTCTTGAACCAGTTGGGAGTGGATGATAAGCATTTAGTGCTAATGGCCCTGTTGTTGTGGCCCATGGAGCAGCCATGATTGTTCTAGTAGTATATGGCAGAAAGTTAACAACTGGAGGTGCAGTAACTCCATGAAGTACTAACACTTAACAAGTGGAATGTGAAGTGCTCACATCTTAATTTCTAATTGAGGAAGGGCATCTACTCTGACTTTTACCTTCACTTTTCCACTTTGGAACTTCTAAGAAAGGAAAATTGAGCTCTATTAGTTTATTAAAGGTGGAATCTTGCCCACCCTGTTCCTTGGTACTTCTAAGGAACCTAAATTGTTCCAAGATGCTAGGTGTATTTTAACTCTAAGCTTACTATCTTAATTGTCTCTCTGCTCTTCAGATATCTCTCCTTTGAACAGTTCTTCCAAAGGCTTTAGCTCTTCTTTCTTCTTTCTTCTTCCTCTAACACCTGCCTAACATTCTGATAATGTTTAGTGTTCCTTCTATGCCTCCAAAAAAATGTGTTAAGAGATGAAATTATGTCCTCTTGGTCATCTTGAAAACCAAAGTTAGGTTGGAGCACTGGGATTAAGTTTTCATGAGGTAGTACAATTTTCCCTTATGACATAGGGTTTCTGGTCAAGTGATTGTTCGTCTCCCCAACAAAGTTGCCAAAAATCTATTAGTAAACAGATTTTGTCCTCTCTTGTTTCTTGTGAAGATATGAATCTTAATGCCTGAATGATGAACAATATCTATTTATAATAGTTAAAAAGCCATTCTCTGATTACTAGCTTCTCTCTGAATTGGTAGGTACAGCTCCCTGTGTGAATGATGTTCAAGGAATTATGTTTTATTCCCAAAACTAATGTGGGGTATGCTCTTAACTCGAGAGCAAAAGAGGAAAACCAAATTAAGCCTAACTAGAACTTAATTCAGGCAAGAAAGACTTCTAAATATTGAAATAGATTCATGTATTCACACCTCTTATGAATCCATAAATCTATTCGCATAAGACTTAGAATAAGTTGAAGATCAGATCTAAACTACAACTGATGAATCGAGAAAAACTAATAGAATCCTTTCGTCAAATGTATTATAACAATACTTATTAAATTCACTTGTATTCTAGAAAATAGGGGAAATGAAACTCTGTCCTTCCTTCATTCTCTGTAATACAAAAAGGAATTACTAACTAATCACAATACCTACTGGAATGGAAAATGATTGAAAATGAAATACCATTCGATTGTCTCTGCAACAAATAGTACTTCACACCAAAATTTTGCTGACCTTTCATTAATCATTCAACTTCATACATATAGAGTTGAGAGATGACCATTACAATAGGAATTTAAATCGGTTCATCTTCTAAGGATGAAAAATGGCAAGATGCTAGTTTGTCATTTTACAAAATTTACAAAATTTGAAAAATTTACATTAGAAAATAGAAAGGGAGTGATAAATGAATCACTTAGACTTCTTTCCCTTTTCAGTTTTCACCCTATATCTTTTGGCAGCCACTATAATTGGGATCATTTCTTCGCGACTAGGAACATGTACATTAGTGAATCTTAAGAGCCACTTTGAATGTTCCCGAGCCAACTCCTTTACTGCATTTAGATGACTTGTCAATTCTCCAACCGCCACATGTATGTATCCACCAAGCATCTACAACTCTACCACTCTGTTTTGACCTCTTGAAGTCATTCTAGATAGATTACTCAAGTATGTGGAGAAGTTATTTTTTATTACTTCTACCCCAACAAGAGCTTTACCTTGCCCACTGTTTTGTGGATCAGTGTGTAATCCTCGCATGAGTTCAAATGCTTTGTCTTGGATCATCTTCATATTTTCCTTTGTTTCTTTGCGTCCTTCTTCAGCCTCTTGAATCATCTCCTTCTTCAATTGCATGTTTTGAAGCCATTCAAATAGAGGCTTAGTCCCCTTCTTCAAAATATTTTCTTAAACTGCCTCTTTTGCCTTCATTTGGATGACCATATTCAGGAGAGAAATACATTCGTCACACCTTTCCTTTTCTGCAGCCAAAGTGTTGTGATTAGAAGTGATATTACCCTTCTCAATTTCCAATCATTTCCAATTTGCTCAATCAAAACAGCTCCATCTGCATTGAGTTTCTCAATCCACTCTTTTTCGATCTGGCCAAAATGCCTATCCTTTTGGAGCTGTGAGATGAATGCTTGCACTTCTTCTGCAATAGGGTTCTCAGTAGTAGGCACACCAGTCATGGTTTCCAATGGAACAACTAATTTCCTAATAAACTTTTTTAATTCTTCAATCTTGACTTTCATTCTGATTTTTGACAATTTGAGGTTCTCCAATTGTTCTTCTATCACCTCATTACTTGATCTCCATAGGCCCACCTTTGTATCATGCCTAGCCACTCTGAGATCAATTGAATGCAGAGTAAAATCTTCAGGTGTTATATCCTCAATTATCCCTGCTTTATTTGGCTTTGCTACCTCCATTGTCAAGTGTCCTATTTCTAGATCTTGCCCAAGTATTGATAAAGTCTTCTGCTTCTTAGCTTTTGCTACTATAGATCTAGGGTGAACTGCTTGAGACACAGTATCCTTTGCAGGGATACTCTCCACTTTCCTCTTTCTTTTCCTTTCTAGAGTATCTTCTAGATAAGATTTTGTGCTGATTACTTTAGAAGCAGCCCCAAGTGACTCTATACTGAACATCTTCTTCCTCACCAGAGTCACTGGCACTGAAGTAGCAGAAAATGGATTCTTAGGATCCTAAAATAGAAGCCTAGAAGAACTCGGGACTTTCTCTCACTCTTGAGTTTTCCTTGTGGATTCATTAGATTTAGTGGATTGGCTGCTACTATTTTTTTCATCCCCATCTCTACTATTTGAATGGGGGAACCAGTCGGCTTCAAAAGGGGAGTGCTTACAGATGGAGCAGGGCTATGATGAGGAGATGGAGTAGCAGCCACATGAGGAGGTGAAACTGGAGCAGTTGTTCCATCCTTTGGCTCTTCTATTCCTTTTTCTTTAGTACCAACCTGGGCTCCAATCATTGGTAGGGAACCTCCTTGGCAAGTTGGAGCTATCAAAATATTCTTCTCCAGGGGTTGATCGCCTCCTCCTACAGATTGAGTAGATCCTTGAGCAGCCAAAGTTGTAGCACTAGGTGTGGCACTTTGAGAAGAAGTGGGAGTAGCAGTGGCTGGTGAAGCTTTATTAGTCTTGCTCCTACTCTGGCCCTTTTTTTCTATCCACTCGACCCATTTCCTGATTCTTTTGATAATCTGAGCCATCATAGCATCAAGGTTTTCCTCCACATTGACATATGGCTCAGAATTGATTGGAGTATTTCTCAATTTGGTCAAGTATGTATTACTAAACATATTTTTCCCATCATCCTCTAGGCCTTCCACCTCTAAGTTAATGCCATATGTCTTTATTTGTTCTATTGTGAGTCTAGCAAAGGCACGGTCTCGGCTCTCTAGCTCATCTTTACAATCAGCCCAATAATCTTCTATAGTAGTTACATGTTTGATGACGCTTCCAATTTGAAGCACATCTCTAGCATACCCATTTGGATCAAACATGGGCCTTATCACTTCATACTCCTCTAGTCTGTATTTGTTCTCGAATGCTTTGAGCATGTTCTTCGCATCTGATCGAGACTCACAATTGTATGCTCCAACTTTTATGGGAAATTCATATCCCTTTTTCTTCAAATTGGTACTTAGCACATTTACTTGAATTTCTTTCCTGACGACCTCGATGAGCATGATCATATCATCTAAATATCTGGGCAGCTTTAGAGGAAATTCATCAAATGTGTCAGTGTAGTTTTTTATTTTTCCTATTTTGCTAGGTTTTTCCTACACTTTTAATAATCTCGCTTAGGTTAATAAAGCATGTCTTATTAGGTGAATGGTTGTGAGGTGTCACCTTCCTACATATGAGCATCCATTAGCTATCTTGGGAAGATACTTTGCTATCTTTAGTCCAATAGATGGTTGCTCCTCATTGGTTGGTGTTGCCACCTCCTCCCTCTTCCTAGCCTATATAAGCATGCTACCTAGCTTTTATTTGCATCTCTTGTTTTTGCATCCTCTTAATGCTATTTTGGTTCCAGCATTTGCATTACTCTCTTGGATACTAACTCTATGATGCTATTTTGATTTTGTATCATTTGCCTTCATAGTTTAGATATTTATTCTTTGCACTAGTTTTCTGGCTTATTAATCTTATCATATTCTAACATGGTATCAGAGCTTTTCTATGTGCAAGAGTAGATTTTAGTTTCCTTATTTTGAGAGATTTGGGGGGGGCTAATAAAATTTATTGTAGTTTTTTGAAAAATGAAGTATGCTCTTCTCTTGCATCTTTGGATGATCTTGAGAATCAGAAAAGTTTTGACAAAAACAATTTTTCTCTGGGGTTTCAATCTCAAATCTGACAACCAACTTGCATATTTGGAGTTTTCAATCAGTTTTGCAGGTTCCAACATGCCATTTATGGACTTAAGAAGCTGATCCAGCATTTGCATGTCATATTTTGGTTGTTGGGGTCATTTTTTGATTTTTGGAGCCATTTTTTACTGTTAAAGGTGTCTAATTTACACTACAGCAACATATTTTGTACATCAGCAAGAAAAATGCTTTCTGAGTTTTGTTTACAGCCTCGAAAAACCATCTGGGTATCTTTTAGATTTTGCATGCAAGCTATATATTTTGCAAAATCGAGCATGAAAAGCTACAGCCATACCGCTCTCCATTGGCAATAGCAAATTTGAACGTAGTTTTCAAATATCTCGTTCTTGCTCATACGGACTCCAATTTTGATGATTCTTGTTATGAACTTGGCTATTTATTTGTTCTCTATCCATTAGTGGAGTTTTTTTTTTATTTTCATGCATAAATTTTCCAAAAATTGCAGATTCTTGGCCGTAACTATGCACAGTTCTCGTTTTGGAAACTTCAGAGGATCATAACTTTCTCATACGACCTCGTATCGAGGTAATTCTTTTTTTGAAAGTGCATGATTTTTTGAGTAGATCATAGTGGTGCTATTTGTTTCCTTGATTATTGTGCCTAAATTTCACATTCAACATATGCTCTTCATGAGGGTTTGTAATGCATTGAAATCAAGACCACTAAGTATTTCTTTCTAGTGGTAGTTGTAAATGCACTAAAATAAAGTGTCAAATCATATTTCTTTGGGGGGGTTCTTTGATTGAGTAAAAAGGGGGGGCTTTATCGTGGCTGGATTCTCTTTTTTTGGCATTTCTTCTCTGCATTTCTTCATCATGGATCAAACAAATATGCCCATCCTAACTCCATACAATTACTTTGAGTGGAAATCATGCATGACAATTCACTTAAGGAAAGCTGGATTAAATAGGATAACTATGGGACTTGAAACTGAACCTACTAAAGATGAAGATAAGCCTAAGTGGTTTAACAAATGTGATGAGGCATATGGAACATTGTGTTTGTTTGTTTCTCCTGACTTGCTATTTCACATTGAGTCTTTAGATACACCAAATGAAGTATGGACAAAGCTAGAAACACTATTTGGCACACAAGATTCAATGAGGGGTCATATGTTTGAAAATGAATTAATTAGTTTAAGTCCAGGCAATTTCAACACAATCCAAGATTTCTTCACCAAATTGAAATCACTAAGGCTGTAGTTAAAGCAATGTGGAATTGAAAAGAAAGATGAACAACTGATTCTTAGTATTCTCTCTAAGCTAAGTTTAGAATATTCTATGTTTGTCTCTACCTTCTATGCTACTAAGGGTGCACTTGGTACTCAATTCACCATGCCATCTTTAGATATTTTTGCTGTCAATCTCACTCGAGAATAGGCCAAGCTAATCCAGATGGGCATTCTTAAGTCCTCTAAGTCACATGCCTTGGCTGCCAACCAAGGCACAAAAGAACAACAATGACAAAGTAGTAACAACAATAGTAAGGACAAGAAACAAAAGAATAGTGAGGAGAAGAAGTATCAGATATCGGTTTCTTCAAAAGAAACTATTGATACACCATATTTCAAGGGCGATAAGCCTAAGAAAGAAAAGGTCAAATGTGCCTATTGTAAAAGACCTAGTCATGATGAACATAAATGTTTGCAGAAACAACTTGATCACTTGACATACATTCTTGAGAAGAATAATATCAATGTTCCTGAGTCTATCAAAAAAAGTTCTAATGAAGGGTCTAACAAAGAAAAAGAAAATAGCAAGGGGAAGGAAAGGGCAAGGCCCTTTTTGCAGTTACTTCCTCACCATCCACTTGGGTTCTTGATTCGGGTGCTTCACACCACATGGCTTCATCTAAGGAAGAACTTGCATCCTTGGAGCCATGTACTATGCCTTCTATTTTGATGGGTGATAACACTTCTATTGAGGTGTGTGAGAGAGGGTTTGTTGATGTGGGGATGGCACATTCCATGATGTTCCTTGTGTACCCTCATTGTCAACTAATCTCCTATTGGTATACCAGATCACTCACACAAGTTTAGGCAAGCGGGTTGAGTTCACTCCTAGTTTAGTGGAGATACGTGAGTTGCACAATGATTCTACAGTTGCAGTTGGGAGAGAAAATCATCAATTACGTCTCTATATGTTTTCTCACTTTGTTCCTGATCCTCTTTTGACTGTTTCAAGCACTCACTCTAATGATGTGAGAAGATTATGGCATGAGCATTTTGGCCATCTTAACTTCCACTACTTGCATCAGCTTAACCTTCAGAGCATGGTCACAAGGTTGCCTTTTACTTTGACATTGGAGTCACTTGGAATACATGATAGATCTTCTAATGGGTCAAATTCACTTGAGCAGTCTTCTACCTCCACTTCTGATGCAGAGAGTGATTCAGAGGACTCACCTCCTTCCTCTCCTAGTCATCATTTATAGGTTGATGATTCTCCTCTAGATTCTCCATCTTCTGGTCCACTTTGGGCTAGACAGACCTTGTACTTTGTAGGTGATTGGGTTGGAGATCCATTAGACACCAAGCAGACTCGTTCACAATTCGAGGATGCTCTACATATCTTCATTGCTACTGCCTCAAATCCACAGTCCTTTCATGAGGCTTTTGGTATTTCTGAGTGGGATACAACTATGCAGGAAGAGTATAGTTTCTTGATGAGTAACCACACTTGGGATCTTGTCCATTTTCCTAAGGTAAGAAAACTTGTTCGATGTAAGTGGATCTACCGAACAAAATTTGCAAGCTTTGCTGGGGGTGCGGGATGCTTCATCTTTTGGGGGGGCCTCTTCCTCTCACTTGGAGTCCTAATTTTCTTTGGAGAGTCTCTTTTCTCTCTCTTTTGGGGGAATTTTATGTACATGGGTACCTCATCAGGCTTGACTTACCTGGACCCATTTCTACATCCACCTAAGCTTCGCTTATGGGGGGGTGTTAGTGTAGTTTTTTATTTTTCCTATTTTGCTAGGTTTTTCCTACACTTTTAATAATCTCGCTTAGGTTAATAAAGCATGTCTTATTAGGTGAATGGTTGTGAGGTGTCACCTTCCTACATATGAGCATCCATTAGCTATCTTGGGAAGATACTTTGCTATCTTTAGTCCAATAGATGGTTGCTTCTCATTGGTTGGTGTTGCCACCTCCTCCCTCTTCCTAGCCTATATAAGCATGCTACCTGGCTTGTATTTGCATCTCTTATTTTTGCATCCTCTTAATGCTATTTTGCTTCCAGCATTTGCATTACTCTCTTGCAGACTAACTCTATGATGCTATTTTGATTTTGTATCATTTGCATTCATAGTTTAGATATTTATTCTTTGCACTATTTTTTTGGCTTATTAATCTTATCAGATTCTAACAAAATGCTGCAAGACACAAATAAGAAAAGGATAAGAACTGAATAAAATAATAGCCAAACTAATTGATGACCACCATCACTTCTGGGTTGAACCTACACTCTAGACACCCTTGAAGTTCACTGTAGATTCTCATAGTAAATGCATCATTAACTTGGATATACTCTACATAACTATTTTGTAACTGCAAGCATGGATAAAACTCATAACTTTTGACATTTTCAGGAAAATTCTCTATTTTGGGGAGTCTTGGCCACATTTTTAGGGAAGCCAACATATATATCAAGAAAGATGACATATAAAATGAATTGTAAAACTTAGCTGCACTGAGAGCCCTAGAAAGTTGTTCACTAACTTCATATGCCCAGTCAACATATTGTGTGTTTGAGCAGATAATTTGCACCATGAAGAAGTATTGTTCTATTAAATTGAATGCTTCTACCTCACCTTTTAGTAGATGCAAGAGGACTAAAATATCCACAATTTTGGGCTTAAGATCCTTGCCAAACAGAGTTTTAGGGACCTTACTCTTTGCTTCTCTGGGCTTTTGGAACCAAGAACTCATGATCTCCTTCCACCACACCATCTTCTTCAGGGAGAATTTGAACATAGCTGCACTAATCATTAATTTAGAGAACTCCTCTCTTTTTGGAATTCATAGGCAATTAACTACTACTTTCCTATCAATTTAGATTAACATTATTTGATCAGGTAGCAAGATTTGCTTTGTATCTGGGTTATAGTGATTAATACATTCGATAATCAGCTCCAGGGCTTGCACTGCTACAAGAAATCTCATTACTTCTACCAACCCACTTCTTCAGAGTTTCTCCATAATGGGATGAACTAGTTTTGCCTTCAACCTTCTTGGGAAATATTGCATGTCAAAGAAACAAAGTGAAGTGTCTGTGATATTCTGCCATGTGGACTTGATTCTGCCCAATCAATCAAATCCAACAAACCTTGTTGCCATTTAGATTGAGATAGAGATAATTGGAAATCTTAAAACTCGACATAAGATAGAGAGAAGAACTTTGTAACTATGGGGATTTCAATAATCAATTTAATAGCATAATAGTTCAAATGAGTAATTAGTAGTTTGAAAATCCGTTATGTTCATCTCTATATAGAAACTCCAATCCACCTGTTAATCTTTAAAATTTGCGCCACACAAATGACTTAAATGATAAATCTGTTAGATTAGTAAATGTGGAGGTTGCAACAAATTCTTTCTTGTCTTTTCACTATTTCCCTTGGACCAATGGTTATTTTCCTTTATTACAGCTTACTGTCCCATTTTCCACCAAGCTGCGAAAAAACAAGAACGGAGTACTCCTTGGGGAAAAATTTGCTTGACTAGATTCCGCTCAAAACATCCTTACAAATTTAACTAATTTGCTTCCATTTCTGTCCCAACACATCTTGTGCTCAATTCAAACACTTACCATGCTTGCAGTAGCAATTTTTCATCAGATGCAGAATATTGGTTTTGAGGGTAGACAGCTCGCAAGGGAGAAGGCAATTTCCATTTTTTTGCTTAAGCTTTCGCTTTACCTTTTCTACCCTAGGAACTTTACTATAAGCCCTCGAAAAACATAAAAGAGGATTGGCAAGTAAAAAATGGGGCCCGCTAGTAACTTTACCCTTCTATTTAGGCCTTTGCGAAAAACTTACTTCTTGGTTCGAGGCCTGCGAAAGGAGAAGCTATTTCTAAGTTTTTCGTCGATGCTTATCTTGATCATCCTGATGAGTTATGAGTAATTTTCACAATGAAAACATGATAATATTTGAATGATTCATCCATAATATGTCTTACCTTTCCTTGTTTCAGCCTACAAATAGCATTTATGGATCCCTGCGGAGTTTCACCTTCTCAGTGCGAAAACCCGCTATGGAGAAGAAGAAACTTGATTTTCCGCCAATGCCCATTGTTTTACTTTCTCTACCCTATTCACTTTAATTTAAGCCTTCAAAAAATATAAAACTGACTTCGCAAGTGAGAGGTGGGACCCACTATTTCGCTTTATTCTTTTACATACACCTTTTCAAAAAACTTACTTCTTGGTTCAAAACCCGCAAAGGAGAAGCCATTTCTAAGTTTTTCGCTATTCCCCTTTTTAATCATCTTAGTGAGTTTTGAAAGGTTCCCATAGCGAAAACATGGCAAAAATTGAGCGATTTATCCATAACATAATTTTCTTCTCTTCATTTAAGCTCAAGAATCACATTTAGGAATCTCGGCAAAGTTTCACCTTCGAGGTGCAAAAACTGCCAAGGAGAAGATGAAACTTGATTTTTTGCCAGTCCAACTTTCTATAAGTTCAAAACAAAATGACTTGCAAGTAAATTCATTTGATGTAGAATTATTCAAGAATCTCCATCGAGTAAGGATCTAGACTACTCGTATGACTCATGACAATAAGGAATACCCACCTGGCTATATAGTGCGAGAAAAGACAAAAAATGAAACCCAATGGAGAAACTTAACACTTGGAGAAAAGAAGAAACAACTGACTCGACCAATTTTATACACAATACGAGTTAAATCCTCCACTTTGCAAAATTTGACTATGGTAAAAAGTGGGGCAACACTATTGTTGAAAAAGGAAAATATTTTTTGCAACTTTTGATTTAGCTCCTTGGTTAAAGGGGAACACAAACTCCTTATTTGTTGAGTTGTTGTCCTTTATTGAAGGTGTATTGTAAGATTCCAACACCACAATATTGAACTAGATGGGGGAATTATTTGTATCTTGAGAATGTTTATTTTTACTATTATGGTTATCATAACAATAGTTATCCCAGTTGTTTTGTCCATTTCTAATTGTTTATGTAAAGTGTGTCTCAAAAAAGTCAACACAATTTGCATAGTTAGTGAGAATGCTACCATTTTTTAGGCAGGTATTCCATTAAAAATTTGGTCTAGCCACCTCTATCATTTGTTCTTTTACATTATAGTTATTTCCACCATTATTATTATTGTAGGAACTAAAGACTCTATTTTGGTTATGCACATAACTATTATTGTGTTGGGTAGTATTTGGGCATTGGCAATTGTGAGTCTATTCTTGGGACAAATTCATCCTTTTGAGCTCATTTGAGAGTTGCGGTATCATTTTATTCATGACTTCAAACTTGTTAGCCATATTATTATTCTTGGGGTCGGCAGGTGGAGAAATTTTTTATTCAAAGAACGTCATTTTCAGGGGATTGTACATTGGATATGTAATGGCTTTTACTCAAGCAATAGAAAAATGTTGCATTATTTAGTTGCTAAAATTGATGTGGAATTTCCCGTAATCTTGTTAGATATGATGGTATCACTCCTATGGTGTTTTTTGGAAAGGGTACTACCATGCTTCCTCCTCCATTAGGATTAGCTTGTTTCGTGAATGTGATCACTGCTTGGAAAACCTTCTCCAATGTATCATTTCTTGTGGGAGGAAGCCTCCTTAGGAAAATTGTTGTGAGCTGATCTATAGAATTAAGGTATATTTGTATTGTAGCCTCAATTGGTACTATATAATGGGACTCAATTCTTTGGTACATCATATGGAAATGATGATTGAATCTAGAAAAAAATTTATGGGGGTCCATCTTGATGGAAACAACTAGTGGTATAGGATAGTTGGATTGATAATGCCTTGAATTGATCTAGGAATATACTTTCAAAATATGTCCAATCTATGATACATTTCGGTGATATATTTACATACAAGTTGAATATTGTCTCACCTAAGATGTAGGGGAACAAACAAATAACCTCATCCTCAAGTTGAATTTTCTTTCTATTGCAAATTTCTTTGAAAACTTCAACATGGTCTTATGTTGTTTATGTTTCTTCGTAAACAATCCTTAGGGATAATTTCTCTAGATTCTTAGGGAGTTTGTAGAGTTTTCCTTATACGTTGTTTGGTGAATCCTAAGTGTTAGCAAAGAAAGCCATTGATGGGGGAGGTGGTTTATTTTTTTGTTGTTGACGGAGTGTAGAATGTGAAGAAATAGATAGTTTTAAGGTGGATGATGATAATGTAAATGGTATTGGTGGATGAAATATGGGAATCCCTTAATCACTATGAGGCCTACAAAAGTGATTGATGTCTAGGAACTCATGTTTGTTTAGGGATGATCTCATTTCTTGCTACAGGAGGGATAGTGGATCAGAATTTTCTATCATTCTCAAAGTTTCAAACTAACTTTGACCCTCCTTCTAGCACCACTTCATAGAATTACATATTGGAATTTATAGAACTAGCTAAATCCTCCTTGTTTAAAAAACACATTTATCTTCAATTAAGCTACCCAATCAGTTGAAAAATAACCCTTCATAACCTTAAAGTTTGTATTTTATTAACTTTTCAAGAGAGATTAACTAAAAAAAATGTTGGTGTCATCATGAAAATACAATGCTCAACACAAACTTCTAGAAAAAAAAATTTCTTTAAGTTAGTATATCTCTAGCACATGTATCCAAACTCATCAATACCCCTCTTAGATGTTTTTTGATCATCTATGATTGATCATCAATCATCTCAAACTATTTCAACATCCCTTAAAATTATTTATAAAGAATTTGAATGGGGTTTAAAGTGGTCAAGAACCTACAATAAGTTTTAGAGGAATTATAAGATTAGTATCAATTTTCATGCCACCTCATAAAGACCTTTCTTACTTTAGACTCCCACCATCAATCCATTAAACATTTGAACTTCATTTTGATCTACTATATGCTCATTGTTATGTCTATATTTTCTATGATTAGGTTTTCTAGCCTCTAAACTGTCTGTAGATTTATTGCTTTTATTTCTTTGACTAATTTCAACATGTTGAGAATTTAGTTGTCTCAAACTTAGCCATTATGATATTATATTTATATATTTAATGCATAAATTGCTTCTTCTTACTCATCGTATTTTTTCATCTATTGTGATATGGAATGGTATGTTGTCTTCATCCTAGGAGGTGACATGGAATATGGTAAGAATATATTTTTCCCTTATATTGGTAATTAAGTGCCCTAATTTGGAAAAGATATTTTTCCAAGTGTAGGTATCATTAAAACATTTATAACTCATTATTTTATGATGGATTCTTGTGATGGATTATGGAATATTCTTGTATCATCCTAAAAATTCAACACCTATTTAATTATAGGCTATGAGACCTAATAGACCTCATTTCAGTAATTTTAAGATCTAATTGTATTTATGCTTGATTCGCCACACCTTTAATTTTCTCTCCCCTATTCTTTTCACACTTCACAAGTTGTGTACTTGCTTTGAAATTAACCTTGGTAGGACTAGGCCAACCTAGGTCATCCTTGTTTAGAAAAAGGCTGAACCAAGTTGGCCTTAGGTCCAATGCAAGTTTGTTTTGTTTCCGAACCTTGGGGATTTATTTTAAGTGGGCTTTAGGCCCAATGCAAGTTTTTTCTATTTCCAAATTCATTTGTAGTTGGCCTAACAATATTGAATCCCAAAGTTAGTATAAAACTCCTCTCATTTTGACATCCCACAATAATACCCAATTGATCTATAATATATGATCAATCCAATATTATCAAGAACTTATTGGTGATTTAAAGAGAAACTAAAATCAAGCTAATTAAGGATTTGTTTTCAAGATTTGAAGGAAAGCATCCAATTCAAGGTCTTCAAGTCTCATTTTCTACAAGATCAATTAAAGAAAGAGCAACTTTTTCACTCTTTTGAAGTGAGCCCTGTTAGGAGTCAACCATATTAAAGGTTTACAATACACACTATTAAATGTGACCTTTTTAGAGGATTTAATCACCCTATTAGGAGTGGCCTTGTCAAAGGACTTTGATCATTCCATTTAGAATGTCACCTTGTTAAAGGATTTACACAAATTCTTAAGTCTTCTAAATAATTGTTAGGTCAACCTCTATTAAAAGGATTTCAATACAAGTTGTTTACAATTATTAGAAAGAAAATAGTAGGTTTTGATCTATATGATTATAACTCACTTTGCAAGTTCAGATCATTGTTCAGTCTATGTGCTAGTTCACTGATAAGCTTCCTAGTGTCATCTCTGTTCTTCATTTACTTGGCAACCCTTCAAGAAATCAATCTTCTCCCTTCAACAAAACTTAATCCATCTACTTAGATTCACTTATCAATATTATCAGCATTTGCATAAGCAATCTCCTTGTACTTCACTTTCACTCTCACACACTTGTGTTCACCCTTGTGCGACTCTAATACACCTTTCTCAACCTCTTTCTCTCATACACACCCCCATTTTTTTGGCTCTACACCTCTTTAAATAGATAATTATTTCTTTACCATTTTCCACAATCACTATAGATCTTATGGTTTATGATCAGGTTCAACATGATTTATTGTATTTGTCCATCTTCTTAATCATCCTCTAGAAAATTCTCTAGAATTCATCAATTAGGTCTTTACATAATCCTCACCTTGAATTTAATGATCCAACTCATCAATCCTATCTTCAACGTAGTTTACATCTCCCAAGAAATCAACCATGTTGGCTAGATCTCATGATTTCCTCAAATTCATTCTCAACCTTGTCACTAAAAAATCTCAAGATTCTAACACTCATTCATCACTGAATTATGTGGTTTTTGTAAAAATTATGGCTCCTCATCAACTATCTTTCTTGGTCGATACTAATTCTTGGTCAACACTAGATTTTCTTGGCACTTATTATGGCTTGGTTGACATTAGTATCACTCAACATTTCTTAGCCTTTTATGTTATTTCTCATCTTGGCTCAACTTTCTTGATATAAACAATAACTTTGTTTTATCAAATTCTATCTAATCAAATGCTCATTATAGCTTCCTTTTCATAACTCAACCTTTCCTCTAAGTTCTATTGTTATGAGCAATTTCTCAAATCTTCTTCATCAATCAAATAGATATGACATTTAGATTAGGTAGCAATATGTCTTACCAATGTATTTGACATCAATGACAAACAAAAATTTCCCAATTGTAAGTTTCCAACAATCTCCCTCTTTGGCATTGATGACAACATCTCTACATCTCAATATTTAGTAATACCTTAATGTATCAATTTTATCTCACTTTGTTACCATACAATCCAAAAGATGTTTACTATCATTCTGATTCTCTATATGACATTTTCCCCCTCTAAAATAATAGATCTCCCTCTTGGATACATCTTCTTTTGCATATTCTCCCTCTATCTCTTTTTATCTATATATGTATATCTCCCTCTTTGACAAAAATTCCAAAGACACTTCTCTTTCTTAGCTTTAATATCTTCATACATCTAAATTATGTAGATTTTTCATGTTTGGCTGATTTGTGTCATCTTTCTATGACTAATCTATTATGTTGTACTTAACTATCTACCTTAGGCATTTCCCAAAGTAGAGTTGTATTGCATCAATGTGTAAGATATTCTGATTAGCACATGTGATGTAATGCACCTTGTCTCCTTAAGTATCTTTGTTTAGGGAAATCGCCCCTAATTTACCTCTAAAATATTCATGATCATCTTTAGGTAAGTCTTTTATGAATATGTTAGGAATTTGTTCATTGGTGTGCACATATTCTAGATTCACTTCTTTGTCTTGAACTAGTTCCTTCAAGTAGTGATACTTGATAGCAATGTGCTTTGTATTAGTGTGCATCACTGGATTCTTTGAAATGTTAATAGCACTTCTATTATCATAATAAAAAACCACTAGATCTGTAATTTGTTCTTTCATACCTTTCAATAATTTCTTTATCCACATGATATTTGAATAGATCACTGCAACTTTTATAAACTCGGCTTCAACTATTGATTGGGAAATACAATTCTTTTTCTTGCTTGTCGATGAAACCAATCTCTTTCCTAGAAATAATGCACCTCCACTAGTTCTTTTTCTATAATCAATATTTCCTACCCAATATAAGTCACTGAATACCTTCATTTCAAATCTATCACTTTTCTTGTAATACAATCCATAGTCTTTTGTACCTTTCAGATATCTCATTATTCTTTTCACTATCATCATTTGATTCTCTTTAGGATTTTCTAAAAATCTAGGAACCATCCCAACTACTAATTCCATATATGGTCTACTATGAACAACATATTGTAATTTTCCAATCATGGATCTATATAAAATCTGGTTCACATCAAAAGATTCATCATTCTTAGATAGCTTATGTCCTATAGATATAGGTGTGTTCACTAGCCTTGAATATTCCATACCAAAAGTGTTTATTATCTCCTTCATGTATTTAGATTGAGTAATAAAAATAAAAAAACTTCACTTGACATACTTGTGATCTAACAAAAAAATTGATTTCACCAAACATAGAAATTTCAAATTCCTTCTTCATTTCATCAACAAATGATTTGCATAATGCTTCTCTTCCTCCAAATATGATTTCATCAACCAATATTTCAGATAATAGTACTTCATTTTTCTTACCATTTTTCAAATATAAATTACTATTATTGTTTATCCTTTCAAAACCAATCTTTACCAAATAGTTATGCAATCTTTCATACCATGTTCTTGGGGCTTATTTAAATCCATACAGGGCTTTGTTTAGTTTACATACCATATTCTTCTTGTCTGAATCTACAAATCCTTTAGGTTGTTCAATTTACACTTCTTCCTCAAGTATATCATTTTGGAGATTTGACATCCATTTGATACACGTTAAAATTCTTGTAGGCTGAGTATGCAAGCAGAGTTTTGACTCCTTCAAGTCTAGTCACAGGAGCAAACTTTTCCTCATAATCAATTCCTTCTTGAGCATAACCTTTGCATACCATTCTTTCTTTGTTTCTCGTTACTTCTCCATTTTCATTGAGTTCGTTCCTAAAAGCCCATTTTGTTCCACTAACATTTTTTTCTTTAGGTCTCGACATTAAAGTCCAAGATTATTCGTCTCAATCTGATCAATTTTCTCATTCATTTCTTGAATCCAATCTTCATTGTCTAAAGCATCTTTTACTAATTTGGGCTCAAATTCACAAAGTAATCGCATGCCATCTTTGAGTCTTTTCCTTTTCATAACCCTTGATTCAAAGTTGTTGGAATTCTTTAGAATAACTAAAAGGGGGGTGAATCAATTATCCAAGGTCCAAATATATAAATAAAACTTTTTAGTACTTAATAGATTCATATCTATAAAGCCATATCATGTATTCATCCATTAGAACATCCAATAAGTTAACTTAGTAGGTCATTATCCTAGGTCAAAATAACTTTACAGAAATGTATGCATGAAATACCACAAACTCATCCATTGAATTCGACACAAGGATTCAACATGGAAACCTAATTTGGAAAAAACCACCAGTAACATGATACCAGTTTTCACTCCTTTGAAGTGAGCCTATGAGGAGCCAACCCTATTAAAGGTTACAATACAAAATATTAAATGTGACCTGCTTAAAGGATTTCAAATCACCCCGTTAGGAGTGAGCCTTGTTGAAGGACTTTAGAACATTCCATTAGAATGTCAACCAATTAAAGGATTTTCAAATGACTGTTAGGTCAACCTTAATCCAAAGGATTTATCTAGACTGGTATAATGGTTAGAAAGTAACAGTAGGACTTGATCTAATAACAAAACACAACTCACTTGCAAATTATAGAGCTCTAGTTTAGTCCTCCATTCTGCTTGGCATTCATACTCTTACTCTTTGATATCTTGTTCACCCTTTAAGCCTTCTTTCTCAATATGTCAATTCCATATTTATCCCTTCAACCACCATATGAAGCAACACCCTAGACTTATTGTCTTCCTTAGGTTCTCTAAAATGATAATAGTTGCTAATCACATTGTATCCCCTTATAAAGAGAATTATAATCTTTTGCAGCTCAATCACAATCATCCATTCTAGGGTTAGGTCAGATTCATTGAATCCTCCCTCTTTTCCATTTTAATCCCTTCTAGAAACTTCTTCTACAATCCTATTTGAATTTTCCTCAAAATGGTTTATCTTAAATTCTGTGTATCTAGCTCGTCAAGTTTATCTTCCACACACTTTACACAATTCAAGAAATTAAATTAGTCAGCTCTGATTCATCAAATCTTTCATTTAACACATTTTTCTATCACTTGGCATCCACACTATTCACTCAGCAATAATAGTCTTCTGATGCTTGGCCAATACTAGGTTGCTTGACATCTACTAAGTCTTCCTCACTCAGTCACCACTGTTATTTCCCTAATGCTCAACACTTAATTTTATTGATGCTTGATACCTACTAAATTCTATTGATGCTCAACACCTACTACTTTTTTCTTGGCTTACATTGTTTGCTTGGCCAGGATTTGCAAACACTTTTTATGAAAACTCTTATTCTTGGCTTAGCTAAAGTAACCATTCAGTTTAGCCTTAATTAGATAAAAAAATACATCATATCATCCATGTCTTACTTGGTCTTAGTGATCCTTTTATATGCCAAATAAATAAACCTTTCTCTAGGTACTCTTATTATCATATCTTTTCAAATCCTCTTCACCAATCAAACAAATGATAGCATTAATAGGAGACCTTAGCTCAAATCTAGAAGGTTACTTGGGAAGTAAGGGTATGTCTACTGGTAAGGACCAAGTGGAGGAGAGCAAAGATACAAAAACTGAATCAAATGTTGGGTCTGAAGCTTTAAAGAATGATGGGGGGGAAAGATTAAGTTCATTTTTCTCCTCCTACTAAATCTAGCAAGGAGAAAATGAACATTGGCACAAAAAAAATAATGAGGGTAATGTCCTTGTTATGAAAGAGAAAAGCCCAAGAAAGGAGAAGGAAGAGGAGTCTAAGAGGAATTAGGATGCTAACACTGACATCCAAGTCAATAATAATACTATTGATGTTACAATTAGAACTAAAGAAGATACAAGTGATGAGACCCACCATGCAAAACTCTCCTTTCTTCATACTACCAAACTTAAAGTGGAAACCTCTCTACAAGCAGACTCGTGGATATACAATGAAATCATAGTGCTCAAGAAAAAGGTTCGAGTCATTAAGAAAGAGTTGGACCATGAATGTGTTATGAGAGCCCAACTAGAGAAAATCATCAACAAAATACCTAATAAATTTAAGGATTATGAGCTAGAACTTTGTCAACTTATTAAGGAAAGTGGGTAGAGAATGGAGTAGATCACTTCTAGTTTGTGCACCACTATAGCCAGTCTAGGAAATAAAAGAAACAAGGAGATCATGTCCCTAGACATTGCTATGGTGAGGAGTCTAGGAGGCCCTAAAAAGAGAACGAGGCAAAGTATGAGAACAAATATTGTTGATGCTCCTAAGGTTCCTATTTCTACCACGATTGATATTATCTGGGCTACTGCTGAAGTTGGTAAGGAGGTGGAGAAGAGCATCAAGGAACTAGTGTACTGGTTGCGGATCTGAGTGTTTTTGTTGGTTTTATTTTTATTTTTTCCATATTTTTGTTTAAAAGTTTTAGGTTCTAGGTCCCTGTAAAACCTAGGGGTGTTTGGTATAAAATTGTGGTTTCAAGTCCTTATAAAACCTAGTTTATTGTATTTTTTCTTTACTCTAGGTTTTAGGTCCTTGTAAAACCTAGTTGGTTCTCAATGCTTATCTTTTACTTTTGTTAAAGGGTTTTGGGTCCCTTCAAAACCTATTTTTACCTTAATCTAAAACAAATGATAGCATTCAGATCAAAAAATAGTTGCTTTACTAGCAAGTAGCAAGTTTGACATCAATGACAATAATGATTATTTCATGATAGGTTCCATACTTCAAACAATCTCTTTTCAACAAACATCACCAATGATTTATCCAGGTTTATAATGTCTTCTCACATACTTTTCTAGCATACGTAGTTTTGTTCTTTGTTCTTCTATAGGTTCATCTTGAAAAATAAACTCAAGCTCATTTACTCTTTCTTGTTTCGGTTTTGCTTCATGTTCTACATGCTCAGTATTTACCATCTGATGATCGACATTGCCTATCTATGACTCGACATCTTTAGTGTATTGCTCGAACCCACTCTCTATTTCTCAACAATTTTTATTTGGACTCCATCATTTCCTGTATTTTGGGAATTTGTAACTCGATTTTCTTGTTCATTTTGAGTGCTAGGAGCACCATCATCCACATAGATGAATGTACAGTAATCTTTAGGTTCTTCATTATGTTGGCACTAAAAATTGCATGGTCAATTTTGAGTACCATTGAGAAAATCAGGCCTATAAATGCTTTTTGATGAGATTGTACCTAGCTATACCTTTGAGTCCTGAGAGGTGTTTAATGCTTCTAACACCTTCCATTCAGCCTATCCACATGCTCCATGAAGTTAAATTTCCATTCTGAGCCATTTCGTGAAGTCTTGTTTTGAGCATTTTACAGATATTCATTTTACCCTGAGTGTCAAATAGCGACAAGAGGCTGTGTTTGCATGTGAATATCTCATGCCCAAAAAAATTTCATGACTCACCGCTTTGGGAGTGTTTAGTATCCATACTTGAGAGCCTATGTTTCATATTTTGAGTCGTTTCAAGTCCATTTGACTAGGTTTTGAATCCCTCAAAGTTGGTCATTTGATATTGTCAGGTTGATGCACATTGCACATAATTTTGGGAGGCCCTGTTTGACAAGTTATAGCTTTTGACCAGTTGACCAAAATGTTGAAATTCCTTTTGTGTTGTATTATAGATGTCAAAGACTTTTTATGTTTCAAGTTTCAACTTATGATGAATCTATTTGATCAATTTTCAAATGTGATTCCAAATGCAATTTCTATCTTTTTACTGGTGTCAGCATTTGCAGATTTGTCGAAAGCCCTGTTCATGATGTTATAACTCCTAACCCATGATATATGAGACAAAATGGATTGTATCACTGTGTTTTCCTCTAAAAATATTCTAAGTGTGCCAATTTGCAAGTCATGACGAATCCATTTGCACACTTTTCCAGGTCCATTCCATTTGCAAAAAATGTTTTTCAGACAATGTTTCCAGTCAGTAATTCTAAGCAGCCCACTTTGACTAATCACCATTTGCATCCTATGATTCGTCATGAGCCAAAATCATAGATTCATATCCACCTCATGATAGAGAACCAACGCCCCAATTTTTGTTTCCCTAAGTGTCCATTTGCCCAGTTTTCACAGCCAAATATGAACCCAGTTTATTGCTTTCTGACATGTTTACATATAGGTAATTCTGAGAGGTCAACTTTGACAATGAATATCTTTTGACCTTGAATTCTTCATGAGACAAGATTCAACGGGGTAGAAGTCTATAGAACAAAGAATCAGTGGGTCAAATTCCAAGGCTCAATCAGGTGTTTAGATCAGTTTTTAAGGCCAGTCAAGAGACCTCCTGGCGCAAAAGTGATAGGTTGCAAAAAAGGGACAAAATGAGTTATTAACAATGATCCAATGCTCGATTTTGATTTCAGTCAATTTGAAGATCTCAGTAGATCAATTTGAATATTAGTTGTTCGAAATTGAAAAAAAAATTAGCCAGACCCGCTTTGGGGCCTGACCAATTGCATCGGACTAATAAGCCATATTGGGATTAAAATTTTCCATGAATAGTTTATAATGATTATTGTCATTAAGATTTTTAGGGTGAACATGTGAATTTCTCAGAATCAAATGAGTTTGTAGGTTATGCACATGAGAGTGAATTATGGCCTAACACCATGTGACTAATAACATGAAGATCATGAGCAATGTGAACAAAGAGGCAAAGGAAACATTTGCAGTTGAAAGTAAAGAAATACCTAAAAAAGAGATTAAAGCTTGAAGCTTACACGAAACAATTGAAGGAAGGACTTAGTAAAGTTCTTCCAAAACATGGCAAAAAAGATCAAAAACATCTAAAGCATTCAAGAAATGGGCTTTTTGATACATTGGACGACTTTGATGATGATGTTGCTGACCTGACCACAAGATAAAAGATAAGTCAAACTATGTTAGTCTATAGGGGATGGGGAGGCATCTTCAGAGCAACCCATGTCACAAAAAGGTGGAAGACCAAGGCTCCATAGCTGGAGCAAATCTCAATAACAGTCCATTTGCAGAATAAAGGCTCTATTGCAAGAGAAAGCAAAGTCATGATAGAGGATTTAAAAAGGGGATTATAACAATAAGACAAGAGGTTATAATTTCAATATAAGTTGAATATGGAAATGGCCAGATTTAGTTGAGGTTTAATGACGGATCCAGAGATGGAGCATTTTTTTTTCATTGTTATGCAAGTATCAACGTGTGGTGGTAGAATTGTCATGTCTTATTGGGTTTGCATTTTAATAGTTTTGTCTCCATGATTGTGACGCCAATTTCCACACTCCTATAATTTCTCCCAATTTCCACATTGAGAAGTCATATTCATGCAAAATATGCAGCTAGGGATTTTCTTCATAATTTCCAAGAGTTTTTCAATGCAGATGGGAATTGGTGGTCTTCAATTTTTTCTAGCCAAAGCCAAAAGAATACAAAGCCTTTGAATTAAGGAGGCATTGGCTGTATTAATTGTCAAAAAAGTTTGAAGTTGTGACTAACATTTTTGGTCTCACCCAAACAGAAAACAGCAAGGGCGCAGCTATCATGGAAGGCAACGTATGCATGGAGCAGGAGTCCATGTTGGGGAACAAAACATAATGCCCACACTAGTAGGAGTCTCCTTAGAACACCAATGCGCTACTTGGAAAAGCCAAAGAATATACTTTATTGTCTACATAGCAAGTAGCTATTTCTAGTGAAAGGGATGGAAGAGAAATGGCAGAGCAAGGAGTGCTCATGCAGTCAAAGGGAGTTGGGCACATTTAAAAGAAGCCGCAGAAAATAAAGACAAGACCCAGTGCCAAGGAAAAGTCCACTCAAGATGGAAATAAGATTAGAAATCGCCATGGAGGTCAACCAGCGGTCAATGATTTGTAGCAGACAGCACCCATATTTTCACCTGCAATCCATGTTCTGAGGAGCATCCATGTGCAAATGGAGAAGGTGGCGTATAGAGGTAGGGGATTTAAAATAAAGATTGGCATGGAGGTGATGTAGGCAAGACTCATCCTCTTTTCTCTTGTATGAGGTGTATTATAAGAGCTTCCGAATCTACACAAGTGACCACACTCCTAGTGGCTATCAAATGTTGGTTTTTAACAGTAAGAGAATAGAGAAAATGTCAAGAAGCACCCAAAATAGTTGATGAAAAGGTGGTGGTTGTATCAAACCTGGAATCATCTAAGGATTACCTTGATCGTGTTCAAAATAAAGGGAAGTGTTTCCTTTGAATTCGCGCAGCTGAGAAAAGAGTAAGGAAGGACCAACCAAGTGCTAAGAAAAGAAGGGGGTCGAGCGTAGAGATAAGAAGGTTTCAAATGAATATCCCAAATTGGGCAGATGGTGGGACTTTTAAATGTTTAAATACAAAGGCCCATGTATAGTACACTATTTTAAAGATACAGTCTTTTGTGAAAGCCAAGCTCGCATGGTGGGTCTAGCATGTGCGTAGTTAGAGGTTACCAACCCATAAATTTTGAACCAATAAGCATGCAATAAATGATGATGTCAGCAAATTGAGGTTGCCAAAAAATTTAGAAATCCGGTGCCTCGCTACTTCGCTAGCTAGGAAATTTCAAAAATTCGGCTAGCAACATAGCGAGTCACCAGAAAAACCTAGAAATCCAGTGAAGACAAATGAGTTTGGATGGAAGGAGATGTTAACACGTGTCCTCATTGTGTGGTCATTGCTACATCGCCAAATAGAAGATGCATGAGAATTACCATAGTGACATAGCGTGGGTAGCTGAGATCATGACAAATGGCACCCAATTGTACAAGCTTGAGCTAGTCATGTGATGACATGTGGCGAGATGGTCAAACTATGTTTGACTCAGAGTGAAACTTGAGAGGGAAAATTTCAAGATTTTTTTTAAAAAATTAATCTTTAAAGATTTTTCCTCCAAATGTGCAATCATCAAACATTTTAAATAATTTCTAATTTTTAATATAGTTTAAACTTTGAAAAGTTTAAATTTATGCAAAATGAATATGGAAGCCATGAGATGAAGGTCTGAACTTCAAACAAGCATAACTTGGGCAATTTTTGTCAAAAATTGGTACTCCAATATACCATCAGAATTGGGAGAATCTGAATTTTCCAAATTTGAGGTCAGTTTTTGTACAAGTGCTCACTAGTTTAAGCTACAGGCCAATTTGTAAAATCTAGGGCATTGGCAACAGAACAGGTAAATTTGATCATTAATCATCAGAGTTTGTTAAAGGGCAGATTTGATGACTTTTTGGAGCCTGAATGTGGTAAAAATAAGCTGGGAAAAATTATATTGCATCCTGAAGACCATATTCAACTGATTTTTCACTTTTACCTTGAGGAGAGAGATTAGAGAGAGTCTTTTGATGGCAAAGAGAGGGAATTTCAAGTGGATAGATGTCAATTGCATATTCAATCCGGGAATCCCTTCCTCTGTATCAATCTCTTTCTTTCTCATTATGGGGGTTCAAATTTTTGTCACTGAGAAACTAGTTGGTTCCAGTCTTTTGGAGAAAATTGGCACACTACTGTGATACCAGGGTTTTGGTTCCAGTCTTGATGCATTCCCAATGTTGTGAAACCATTTTCTTCAGCATATTCTCTCTTGTATGAATAGCATTAGGAAGGTTAATACAGATAGTTCAGATCTGTTAGGTATTTCCATATTTTTATTTTTATGCATATGACTGTATTATTTTCAAGGAAATAAATGCAAAGAACAGCAGGTTGAGTTTCATCTTGAATCTTGTCTCCTATCTTAGTGAACTTCAATGTTATACAATCTTTGAACAAAGAGCCTAGGTTGTAGTTGCAATCCCTTAAGGTTGTATGTTGTCTTATTGTTGCTTGTAACTCAAGGGGTTATGTAAATGCTTCAATGAATCAAGAGGGTTGTAGGTTTATTGAGAAGGATATCATGTAAGAATGAGGTTTGGATTGAGCACAGATGTTTATTTACAAGGTAAATAGATAGATCATATGTCTGAATATATAAATAAGTATCAGATATCCATATGTATGCATTTAATTCATGGATTTGCCCAATGGTTAAGGCACTGATCAACTACAAGGTCACTTAGTTCTTGCTACTACATATTATGGGTTTTACTGAATTCAAAATTATTAATCAAATGCTTTTCCCCTTTCATGTTGAAGAGCTATAATAGAATACCCTCACTTAGCTTATGAGATCCATAACTTTGCATTTAGCTACTATAGATATGTGTCATTTCATGAGTCATTAGGAGAAATAAGGGTAAAATCTGCTTAATAGATTCAAGGATATGTTTTTGCATTTGTACGGTATCATTTGAATCTGAGGTCTACCCACCTAGGGTTAGTAGAGCCTGAAGTAGAAGAAGGGTCATGCCTTATAGTTGGCCTATTGTCAGAAATGGCATGTTGAAAATGGGAGTTAGCTACCCCTAGATATGTCAGTTTCCCAGTGGGATAATTGAAAACTTGGTAACGTTTTTAAACACCAACACATTACATGAAATGTTACTTCTTTTTGCAAACTCATCAAATTTCACATTTGCACTTTCTACAACTTTTTTAGTGTTAGAATTTAAACACTTTTAAGCTTTTCTCTTGGTGGAATATCCTAGGAATATACCTTCATCACTCTTTGCATCAAGTTTTCCTTTTCTATTATCTTTATGTATATAGCATCTACTACCAAATAATTTCAAATATTTCACATTAGGAGCATATCCATACCATAGTTCAAAAGGTGTAGCATTTATACCTTTCTTGACTTGTGCTCTATTTAGGGTACAAACAATAGTACTAGCAGCTTCTCTCCAATACTTCTTTGATACACACTTCTCCATCATTAATGCTTTTTCACAATCCATTATTGATCTATTTCTCATTTCAACTATCTCATTCTAAGGAGGAGTCCTTGGTTTTGGCATTTATCTTTTAATTCCTCTATCATTGTAGAATGTGTTGAGCTCATTTGAGATGAATTCGCCACCTCTATTAGATATCAAGCACTTTAGACTCTTCCTTGTTTATTTTTCAACTCTGGCTAAATACTGCGTAAATAACTAAAAAGCATCAGGTTTAGCTTTAAGAAACATCATAGTCATCATCCTAGAGTAGTCATCAACAAAAAAAATGAAATACTTATTTCCACAATATCTTTGAACATCAATGGATCCACTTAGGTCAATATGAATGAATTCCTAAACATCACTAGTAGTGTATGTTTTGCTCTTAAAACTAGACTTGGCCATTTTTCCTGATTGACTTTGTTTACATATAGCATTGTCAGGCTTCTTCAGTTTAGGAAACCCTCTTACTTTCTTCATTTTATTTATATTTAACAAATTGTCAAACTTCACATGACATAATTACTTGTGCCATAACCAAACATCTTCTTTTTGTGCAAACAAACATGTCTCATTTGATAAATCTAGATAGAACAAGTTACCTCTTGTTTGATCACTAGTTCCAATTAGCTTACCATTAGTATCATGTATCTTGGCATTCCTATTATGAAATTCAACTCTATAACCTGATTTATTCAGCTGTGAAACACTCAACAAATTATAGTTAATTCCTTCAACACAATAAACATTGTCACATTTTATCTTGTCAGTCAATTGAATAGTACCTTTACCTTTTACAACACATCAACCTTTTTATAGACCAATATCCTCAAATTTATCTTTGTCACCAACCATATGATTGGAGCATCCACTTTCAATTGTCCATTCGTCACTTTTATTTACATATGAGATTAATGTGGTTTTCTCATCCTCATAAGAATCTTCTTTCATAGAAACATAGATAACTTCATCATCATTGCTCTCAGATTCATTGTCATTTTCTTTTTTAGAAATATAACAAGATTTATTACCTTTTTCATCCTTGTTTCTCTTGTAGTCTTTTTTATATCTTCTTCCTTTGTACTTTCTTTCCTTCCTTTCATCCTTATCCTCTCTATCATGAAGACACCTAGTAGTAATATGACCAACCTTTTTGCATGAGAAACAAATAATAGGTAGTTTACCTTTTCCTCTTCCAAGTCTTTTTGTAATAAAGGCTTCAAGTTCATCAATCTCATCATCAAAACTATCACTGTCACTTTTCACATGTTTACCTTTCCTTTTACTAAGAACTAATTGTGACTTGAAGGCAAATTCAATAGTAGTAGGTATGTAATTGTCAAAGTTAGACATCTCAAAAGCACTATGTCTACCAATTACACCTTCTAAGGCCAAAGTGTTACCTGGTGTACATCTTAGTTCTTGGATTATGGAAACACTAATAGAATATATAGGGATTAGAGTCCTTAATACCTTGATTATTACTATTTCATCTTTGATGTCTCCATTTGCAACAAGAATAACATTAACAACCTCTTTAAATCTTATGCAATATTGCACCATATTCTTACCTTCCATCATTCTCATGTCATCAAATTTTCCTCTCAGGCTTTCTAATTTGGCTCTTAAGACATTGTCAACATCTCCATGTATGGTTTTCAATTCATCCCACATTTTCTTTGCACTGTCATAGTCTTTTAAGTCATCAAACTTAGTATAGCTTAGGGTTGAGGAAATCTCCAACATTACTTGATTGTGTTCTTTTGTTTTCTTTAGTTGTTTAGCTCTTAGAGGAGTAGTTGTTACCTTCACATACTCATTGTCCACAAAGTTGATAGCAGCATCACTAATACTAGATATGTGCAACCTCATCAAGGTCTACCATGCAAAAAAATTCTCCTTATTCAGCTTTGGTACATCTCTTTTATGAGTCATGATCTTTTTCTTTAAGTACCTTCAAAAAACAAAAAAAATTGTAAGCATTGACCTTTGATACCAATTGTTATAATTGTTACCCAAGGTCCATAAGTACCATTTGAAATTTAAACATAAACACTCACTGTTCTACTAATCTTGTTGTTGCTTGGTCTCTAATGTAATGATATAATTACTCTCTCAAACATAACATGCTTTTCTTAATGAAAAAATTATCAAATTTATAAACATATAAAGCAATTAACACATATTTGACACTAGGATTTTACGTGGAAACCCAATTTGGGAAAAACCACCAGCAACATGTCACCACTTTTTCACTCTTTCGAAGTGAGAACTTTTAGGAGACATCCATGTTAAAGGTTTACAATACACATTGTTAAATGTGACCTTGCTAGAGTATTTAATCACCCTATTAGGAGTGGTCTTGTCAGAGGACTTTGATCATTCCATTTAAAATGTCACCTTGTTAAAGGATTTACATAGACGGTTAAGTCTTCCAAATGACTATTAGGTCAACCTTTGTTAAAAGGATTTCTATACAGATAGTTTACAATGATTAGAAAGAAAATAGTAGGTTTTGATATGTATGGTTACAACTCACTTTGCAAGTTTAGATCATTGTTCAGTCCATGTGTTGATTCACTGATAAGCTTCCCATTTGCATCTTTGTTCTTGATTCACTTGGAAACCCTTCAAGAAATTAACCTTCTCCCTTCAACAATATTTAATCCATCTTCTCAAATTCAGTTATCAATGTTAGCAACATCTATGTAAACAATCTCCTTGTGCTTCACTTTCACTCTCACACACTTGTGTTCACCCTTGTGTGACTCTAATCCACCTTTCTTTGTGTGACTCTTTCTCGCACACACACCCCTTGTTTGTTTGACTCTATACCTCTTTAAATAGATAATTCTTTCTTAACCATTTTCTATGATCACCATAGATCTTATGATTCATGATCAAGTTCAACTTGATTTATTGTATCTATCCATCTTCTTAATCATCCTCTAGAAATTTATGAGGAATTTTTCAATTAGGTCTTTGCCTAATCCTCACCTTGAATTTAATGATCCAAATCATCAATCTTATTTTCAACATAGTTTACATCTCCCAATAAATCAACTATTTCAGATAGATCTCATGATTTCCTCAAATTCATTCTCAACACTGTTACTCAGTAATCTCAAAATTTTGACACTCACTAATCACTTAATTACTCGATTGTTGTAAAACTTCTGGCTTGGCATCAACTATCTTGATTGGTCAACACTAGATTTTCTCAACACTTACTATGGCTCAGTTGAAACTACCATTACTCAACATTCCTTAGCCTTTTACTCTATTTCTCGACTTGGCTTAACTTTCTTGATATGAATAATCACTTTTTCTTATCAACATCTATCTATTTAAATATCTATTGTAGTTTCCTTTTAATAACTCAACCTTTAAGTGATATTGTTATGAGAAATTTCTCAAATCCTCCTCATCAATCAAATAGATATGAAATTTAGATTTGGTAGAAATATTTCTTACTAATAGATTTCACATCAATGACAAAACAACAATTATTGTCCCAATTGTAAGTTTCCAACAATTTTCACACTCGAAAGTTACAAGTGTCAATGTTCTAGATCCAATGCTTCTTTTTTTTTACAATTTTGTGATAGTTAAATCTGTATGCCTAAAATATGGGCACACTTCTATGAGTCATTATATTCAAAATTACTCAAGAATGAGGTCTCAAACGGTGACTCATAGCTCTCTATTCATGGAGTGCAAGGGTTTGCAATGGAGGCCCTCAGCTTGACCTAGTTTGTGCCCATGCAAGTACACCATGAAATGAGAGATTCAAGGATCCAAAATGCATGCAAATGGAGATGAAAACTAATCTATATGACAACAATGCAAGAAGGGAAATGTAATAACAAATGCAATACTAATCTATGAAAATAAATATGACTCTAAGATAATATGCAAATGCAAGGATGAAACCTCATGATGGAAGCCATCGATGCATGAGAGAATAAGACAACAAAATAAAAGTTCTCCACAAAAATCTTTGATGCTCAAACTCCTTCTTCAAAAATTGCTCTCCAAACCTATAGCATAACAATAATGTAATTGTGAATGAATTGTGGGTGATTTGTGGTTGAATTTTGAATGAATCGTGGATGATTTTTGGTTGAATCGTGGATGTCCAAAATAAGGAGATGGCTCTCCCTTATAAAGGAAATTATGGAGGTGAGAGGCTTCTCACAACCAATATGGGATAATAGAGTTTGACCCATGTGAGACAAAATTCCACCAATGAGAAAAGAGGAGTGGTTGAGAAGAAAGTGGAAAGAGGATAAAGATAAGTCCCACTTAGAGATATGTGCATTTAACTGTAAAGAAAATAAAAAAAGATTTATTTAACTTTTTATTTGTTTTATTTCCTCTTTAAATGGGAATTTTATTTAATTAAAAGGGAGAAAGTTCTTTTAATTAACTAGGAAATATTTAATTAAATTAAAAGAGGGGTTTTTCTCTTAATTAATTAAATATGGATGAATTTAATTAAAAGAAAGGTTTTCTTTTAATTAAATGAGAAATTATTTTATTTAATTAAAAGAGAGATTTTCTTTTAATTAAATAAGACTTAGGATAAAATGATCAACCTTAGAAAAATAGAATTATTGAATTTGATCAAGGAAATTGATTTAAATTGATTTAATAAAATATTACACACCATTGATTCAGGAAATTTGATAAATTGATAAATTGAATAATGGAGGCCGATAGTCTAGGCGACCATTTTAGGGTGCATACATTTGCCCCTCTTTGACTAATGTGTGATCAATTTGGGAACACATGTAGTCAAAGAAAGAAATTGAAGTGTGAGGTCGATTTGGGATCACAAAACAACCCAGATGTGTGGTTGAATCAAGAACACATCAGGACAAAGAATACAAATAAATTTTGACTTGAAAAAGTCAAGGATAAAATTGAATCAAAGATTGAATTTGATAATTACTGCCCCCTCGTGATCGAAATCGAAATGAGATAGAGGAGAAACAACAAATTGATAAATTTGATCAAATCGAACAAAAAATAAGGTTCTTGATGTAAGATGAAAGATATAAGAATCATAGAACCAAGGTAGATCATCAAGCATAAAATAATATGCCCCAAAGGTGATTTAGAAGAAAAGAAGTGGGGAAAAAGAAAATGGAAGATAGAAGTTTGAAAGATATAGAAAAAAATAGAAAGAAGAAAAGAAAATGCCCCAAAATCAATCAACTATTCAAAATAGAAATTTTGATTGAGATCACAAAAGAAGATAAGGAAATGAAGATCAAAATGTGACCATAGTTGATTAAAAGTCCACAAGAAAGATGAAGAGAGAACCCTCTCAAACTCATAATGTAGCCTAAAATGGTCGCCTAAACTATGGGGCCCCATTATTCAATTTATTAATTTATCAAATTTCCTGAATCAATGGTGTGTAATATTTTATTAAATCAATTTAAATTGATTTCCTTGATCAAATTCAATTATTCTATTTTTCTAAGGTTGATCATTTTATCCTAAATCTTATTTAATTAAAAGAAAATCTCTCTTTTAATTAAATAAAATAATTTTCTATTTAATTAAAAGAAAAACTCTCTTTTAATTAAATTCAGCCATATTTAATTAATTAAGAGAAAAACCCCTCTTTTAATTTAATTAATTATTTCCTATTTAATTAAAAGAACTTTCTCCCTTTTAATTAAATAAAATTCCAACTTAAAGAGGAAATAAAACAAATAAAAAATTAAATAAATCCTTTTTTATTTTCTCTACACTTAAATGCACATATCTCTAAGTGGGACTTATCTTTATCCTCTTTCCACTTTCTTCTCAACCACTCCTCTTTTCTCATTGGTGGAATTTTGTCTCACATGGGTCAAACTCTATTATCCCATATTGGTTGTGAGAAGCCTCTCACCTCCATATTTTCCTTTATAAGGGAGAGTCATCTCCTCATTTTGGACATCCACGATTCAACCACAAATCATCCACGATTTATCCACAATTCAACCACAAATCACCCACAATTCATTCACAATTCACCCACAATTACAATATTGTTATGCTATAGGTTTGGAGAGCAATTTTTGAAAAAGGAGTTTGAGCATCAAAGTTTTTTGTGGAAAACTTCTATTTTCTTGTCTTTTTATCTTAATTAATTAAATGTGGATGAATTATTTAATTAAAAGAGAGGTTTTATTTTAATTAAATGGGGACTTATTTTATTTAATTAAAAGAGGAGATTTTCTTTTAATTAAATAAGACTTAGGATAAAATGATCAACCTTAGAAAAATAGAATAATTGAATTTGATCAAGGAAATTGATTTAAATTGATTTAATAAAATATTGCAAACCATTGATTCAAGAAATTTGATAAATTGATAAATTGAATAATGGGGGCCCATAGTCTAGGCGACCATTTTAGGGTGCATACATTTGCCCCTCTTTGACTAATGTGTGATCGATTTGGGAACACATGTAGTCAAAGAAAGAAATTGATGTGTGAGGTCGATTTGGGATCACAAAACAACCCAGATGTGCGATCAAATTGGGAACACATCAGGACAAAGAATACAAATAAATTTTGACTTAAAAAAAAGTCAAGGATAAAATTGATAAAATTGAATCAAGGATTGAAGTTGATAATTACTGCCCCCTCATGATCAAAATTGAAATGAGATAGAGAAGAAATAGAAAATTGATAAATTTGATCAAATCGAACAAAAGATAAGGTTCTTGATGTAAGATGAAAGATATAAGAATCATAGAACTAAGGTAGATCATCAAGCATGAAATATTATCCCCCAAAGGTGATTTAGAAGAAAAGAAGTGGGGAAAAAGAAAATGGAAGATAGAAGTTTGAAAGATATAGAAAGAAATAGAAAGAAGAAAAGAAAATGCTCCAAAATCAATCAACTATTCAAGATAGAAATTTTGATTGAGATCATGAAAGAAGATAAAGAAATGAAGATCAAAATGTGACCACAGTTGATTAAAAGTCTACAATAAAGATGAAGGGAGAACCCTCTCAAACTCATAATGCAGCCTAAAAATGCAAACTAACATGAAGCCTAAAAATGCAAGCTACATGAAAATGCAATTGTGTACTTGCAAAAGAGAAACTATAACATAGGATTTTATGTTCATCGTTCATTAGAGAATGTAAAAGAACTTATTTTCATCACTGGGCCATTATTAATGGACATCAAAAAATCACACAATCATCACTAGTCACAAGCGCAACTATGAAGATATGAATATAATTTATATCGGATTGGAATGTGGTAAGATTCTAACATAAGCATCAAAGACATAAAGGTCTAGATGACTTTGATGTTAGCTTACCCAATTTAATGTAGCAAAATCATGCTCACATCAAGGAATAGATGCCAAGATGACCATAAGAATGATTGTGCAAAACAATCAAAGATGATGCCTCAAATCTCCTAAGTGTTTCAAGGGGAAAACAAGAGACACTCTAGAGTTTCAAGACCACACCCACAAGAAAAATAAATAAATAAAAACATGTCCCATGCCCCAAGTCCTCTAGCTATGCATCCCGGAGAGACTTATCAAACAAGAGCACTTAGTGAAAATCAATAGCAGTCAGCACACAAAGAAAAAAATCATGACATAAGTCAAGCATTAAGTGGTGTATTTAAAATTTAAGTGTGTTAACTGATACTAAGTTTCGAGGATAAGGATCAAATGCTTGCAAGTAGGGAAGATCACATGATGATACTAGGTAAGATCAAACCAATAAGTGTTGAAAAACACTCAATGTCAATGGTTGTATTGAAAAATACAATTGGGGTGGTGTTGAAAAACACTGTTTGTGAGGTGTCCTAAAGACTAACACATCCAAGAGACCAAAGCTAAGATAGTTATGCCCCCTAGACAAAGACCAATTCCAAACCAAGGCAACAAGAACAAGGCATGATGGAGAAAGGCTAAGTGTCGAGGACATGCACTAAGAAATAGGGGTGCAAAGGTCTCAAGTAGCACCCATTTCCAGTTTTTCACCACTTGGATTTTTTTATTTTTTATTTTTTCAAGATTTTTAATAATTTTTTTGTATTTTTTGCTACCAAGGTGCCTATTTCCAAGTTTTCACCAAGGCACTTTTTCTTTTCTTTTTTTTATTTTTTGAACTTTTGAATTTTTTTGTATTTTTGGAATATATAATTTTTTTTGAGATACATCAAAGTGCCTATTGCTAGGTTGTCACTAAGAACATTTTTTTAGGACATTTTTCAATTTTTAGAATTTTCGCAATATATCATTTTTTTAATTTTTTGAAATATATCAAATTTTTTTTGAATTTTTTGAAATATATCATTTTTTTGTATTTTTTCATAATCAATAAATATGTACAAAGATGCTCCCAGAAAGAATGAGCATCAAACTCTTAAGCCAGATCACATCATTTAGTCCCAATGTCTAAAAAGGTAGAGGACATGATAGGGTAACAAGCTAGGGGATATGATGGATAAGCAAAGAGTGTATGAAGCAAGTGAAAGTGATCTCCAAGGACTGACTCCTCAAGAATACCCAAGCTAGGAAAAATTTGTCATGTAAAGCACATTTGGATAAGAAATGAGAAGTCAACATAGGATAATTCATGAAAGCATAATGTAAAAGTAAGAAATATGCAATCCAAAGGAGTAGACATGTCAAGAGACTTCATAGCATCATATTTTACTCTATTTTATTAGATCAAGACCAAAGGGGTAAATGGGAAAAGGGTAGCAAAAGACTAGAATGAATGGAGGGAAATAGATATGAAGGCTAAACATGAAAGGAATGAAAACAAGATCATTATGAGATAGATCACAAGATAGCCAAATGTTTGTGTATATGTTAGCATTGTCAAGATCAAAGAGAGAAGATGGAATGAATGAAAGATGTAGAAGAACTATGCATGATGCTTGATTGCCAAGTTTTCATCATGGTACTTATCCAAGGTGCCACAAGGGAGTGGTTTTCACCATAGGATGAATTTATTTCTCTTTACTTTTGCTACCAAGGTGCCTGATTACCAGGTTTTCACCAAGGCAAATTTTCAAATTTTTCATTTTTTTTCTTTCTTCTTTTTTTTCTCAAATTTTTTTCAATTTTTTTTTTGAAGTTTTTTGGAAAAAGTCAAGCTTTATAGATAATTCTTCTTGAAATTTTAAACCATGACATGAAAAGGAGTTGAAATGTTATGCTCAAAGATGCTGATAGGGAAAGGAAGATGGAAGACAAAACTGGAGGATATGGCTTTATGCAAAGTGAGTGAGATTGAAAAATGGAAATGAAGGCAAGATCAACATCAACACATGCCTTGAAGGGTGGTGAGAGGATCTAGAAAATGTGAATGAAGGAATACGTGAGTAGAAAGAAGAGGTTTCAGTTTAGGTACATGGAATGGAAGAATGCTTTTGGAAGAAGATGAAGTGGAAGTCTTTGGAAGCTTGAATGTCAACTTCAATTGTTGTTCAACATTAGACTCTCTCAAGAGAGACTTTGGAATCCATATAGCCATAGGCCTCTTTTCATTTCTTTTTGATTATGTAGAGATAATATCTTCAATGATGGATTTTGGAACCCATATTTGTCTTATAATTTTTTTCTTAGATATCTCTTTTGACTTTATGCCCCCATGTCAATTAGAGGAGACATGGTGGTGTTTTTTATATGGATTCTTGAATTGCTTCTTTTTCTTGTATTGAACATTTAGGTTACTTCCAAAAGACTTAGGAATTGTGGAAGAAGAAGGATGATATGGTTGGTTTATGTGGGTGGGTGGATGAAAAGGATTCAAAGATATGCATCCACGTTGATCTTGAGAAAAGATAGATGAGGGAGGGACATAAGGACCCAAGATGGATGATGAATTAGGATAGTTGGGAGGGGAAAGTGAAGGGACATAAGGACCCAAGATGGAAGGAAAATGTGAAGGATTTAGTATTGGTGGGGGAGGTCCAAGGATCGATGTGGAAGATGCAAAAGGGTAATCAATAAGTTCATCAACATCTATATCACAATCAAGGACATGAACATATTTAGAGTGAGCATTAGGATTTCC
The DNA here is from genome assembly GCA_028749045.1 of Cupressus sempervirens. Lineage (NCBI taxonomy): Eukaryota > Viridiplantae > Streptophyta > Pinopsida > Cupressales > Cupressaceae > Cupressus > Cupressus sempervirens. The sequence continues at coordinate 427,246,472 of CM053784.1, read as the reverse complement.
AATAGGATCATGAAAATATTGAATAGGAGTAACTTCTTTGATAGGATTACTTGAAGCTTGAGAAGATTTAGGAAGAGTAAAAAGTGGAAGGGAACATGGTTTGGTAGAACAAGAAGATGGAAGACTTTGATCTTGACAAGGATCTTTGGATAATATAAGCATAGAATTGTTTTCTTGATTTTCAATAGGCTCAACATTGGAAGTAACAACATCATTTTTAATAACCTTAATGGAAGTATCATCTTTGGAAGGAGCAATTGTACTAAGGTCATTTTTATTGTCAATAAACTCAGCAGTGTAAGTAGTAGCTTTATCTTGCTTAGGAGAAGACTTAAGACATAGTGGAATGAATGAGAAAGGGCATAAGGGATCAAAAGAAACATAAAATGTATCAGAGACATCGTGAAAATAATTGGATGACATTGAGGGTTCTTGATCTTGATCTTTCTTTATATTCTTTTCTTTATCATTTTTAGAGTCCTCTTGACATGAAACCACTCCTAACGAGAAGGAAGCATGTTGTAATTGTATGGAAGACTTTGGAATAGATGATGAAGGACTAGCTAAAGTAGGCATTATATTGCATGAAGGCTTAGGCTCTTTAGGTTTAGAATTATTGGAAATATTTCTAGCCAAGTGAAGGTTAGTTTGAGTTTCTTTAAGAGGTAGCCCTTGAGGGTAACTATAAGGAACCGCATGAAAATCATAAGGATCTTTGTTGGATGAAGGATTGATAGAAGATTTGAGAGACTCGGAATCTTTAAGGGATGTATGGATAGTAAAAGAAGTAGAAAATGCAAGGGGAGCATTAGAAGAAAAAGTTTCAACATTAACATGATCTTACTCAAGAGTGTAATCTTTATTTTTAGCATGAATTTTCTTAGAAGAGGAACTCTTATCCCATTGATGTTGTATTTCAGCACAAAAAAATGCTTTCTCTTCATCAAAAAATGTAGATTTATCATTTAGGTATTGTTCACAAAATTTATCAATGTTGTTTTCAAGATTTGATTCATGTGGATTCCCATTAATATTTATTTGTGACTCATCCCCTTTAAGCACAAGCATAGGACAAGGAGGACTTTTAGGAATTATAGGAATGTAATAATCATCATCATCATAATTATTGTCACTATAGGCATTGTAGATAGGCATATCACAAGACTTTTCATGTTGTTCATTATCATATGTCTCAATAAGAGGAATAAGACTCTTGGTAGAAGTAGAAGAAGAATGATATCGCGAGGAAGAGGTAGGTGAAGACAAGAAAATAGAAGTTCTTCACAAAAAGCTTTGATACTCAAACTCCTTCTTCAAAAATTGAGAAAACCTCATTTAATTTAATTAAATATTTCCTATTTAATTAAAAGAACTTGCTCCCTTTTAATTAAATAAATTAAACCCACTTGAAAAAAGAAATAAATTAATTAAATATTTTATTTATTTTCTCTACACTTAAATGCACATATCTCTAAGTGGGACTTATCTTTATCCTCTTTCCACTTTCTTCTCAACCACTCCTCTTTTCTCATTGGTGGAATTTTGTCTCACATGAATCAAACTCTATTATCCCATATTGGTTGTGAGAAGCCTCTCACCTCCATATTTTCCTTTATAAGGGAGAGCCCTCTCTTCATTTTAATCATCCATAATTCATCCATAATTCATCCACAATTCATCCACAATTACGCTATTGTTATGCTATAGGTTTGGAGAGCAATTTTTGAAGGAGTTTGAGCATCAAAGCTTTTTGTGGAGAACTTCTATCTTCTTGTCTTATTCTCTCATACGTCCATGGCTTCCATCATGAGGTTTCATCCTTGCATTTGCATATTATCTTAGAGTCATATTTATTTTCATATATTAGTATTGCATTGTTATTAGATTTGTTTTCTTGCATTGTTTTGCATTGTTATCATTTAGATTAGTTTTCATTTTCATTTGCATGCATATTTTTTTTATCATTGAATCTCTTGTTTCATGGTGTACTTGCATGGGCACAAACTAGGTCAAACTGAGGGCCTCCATTACAAACCCTTGCACTCCATGAATAGAGAACTATGATTTGTCATTCGAGACCTCACTCTTGAGTAATTTTGGATATAATGACTCATAGAAGTGTGCTTACATTTTAGGCATACAAAATCTAGATCTAAATTTCATTCCTTCTCTTTTAGCTTCAAGGTGAGTTTTTTCTTTCTATTTTCCTTTAGCATTTTTTTATGCATTAGGTCTAATATCACATCATGCTAGTGATCATTTCCTTTATTATAGTAATACTATTTTTCATACTTCTACATATAATAATTATATCTTATTCATATAGGGAATATCCAAATCCCATTTTATCTAGATCTTTAATTAGTACCCCTTCATCCTTTTTGGGTTATTCTACTCAAATTTTATCTAAGAGATGGTTTATATTCCAATGCATAATAAGAAAACAACCCCATATTGGTGAGTGCTCTTTCCCCTTTAGAATTTCTCACCATTTCTTTATACAATATATTGTGATAGATTGAACAACTATTAGAAGACCTTGTTGATAGTCTTATTGGGAAGTAAGATATTGAGGAGAAGGGGGTGAATCAAGATATACAAAAACATTTAACTCCTTAAAACAAATAATAGATCAACTACATTCACCACTAATCTATCTCATATCTAAATCATCTACCATATAACTTTACACTGTAAAAATGAAATAAATCTAACTATGCATTACATCTATAAGTATTCATGTAAACACATATCACAAAAGATTTAGTTATCCATAAACCCTCCAAGGTGAAGATAAAACTAGGGTGGGGATGACACTCACAAATCTTCACTACTACATCAATAAAGTGTTCCTATTAAGGCTACACTATTTGATCACATCTGGTGATCTACCCTATGAGGGATCTACCCTATTAAGAGCTTACAATACTTATTCAATCTATCTTGATTAAAGGATTTAAACTTAAAAATTAAGTAAGCACTATGTAAGGATATTTGACTAGGTCTTTTGAAAACACCATGTTAAGATATTTTCACTAATCCACTTGTTAGAATGTCTTAGTACATGATCCTTTAGTTAGCACTTCATTGCTAGATTATAGATCTTCTCTTTCCTTGATTAATTTTATTTCCTAATCTGATATACTCTATTTTTCCCTACACTTTTAGGTTGCTCTATCCTTATCCTTATCACACATACACAATCATCATCATGATTTAGGGCTTGATCTCTTCTTAAATAAACAACTAGAGAAGGTTCTAGATCATGATCAATGAGCCAAAGTTGTTTCTTTTTCCACTTAGTCCTTCTAATTTTATGATTGGTTACTTTGCCTTCCTAGGGATTGATATCCTCTTATAAAATGTGTAATTACCTCCTTAGTTGTCTCCACAATTCAAAAATCTCACATAGAAGTCAACAAAAATGATTTACATAAATGTTTGTGTCATCACAAACACATATGTCAAAACTAGTTTACTCGACACTTGAATATCATGATGCTCGGTCATAACCGATATTCATTTTTTCCCTTGGCTTTTGTATGCTTGGTAGTAACTAACTCACTTGATATATATTTTATTTCTTTACTCAACTTCCTTGTCTTTACTTGAATAATACTATGACTTGGTCCATACAAGGGTGCTTAGAACTGTTAGACTTGCTTGGCTTGTAATGAAATATAAACAAGTCCATGAATACTCGACCTTCATTCGGTGGCTCAGTTGTAATGATGACCGGCCAACTCTACCAATAAAATGGCTAAGTGTTGGACATTAATAGGCAATAAGGCTTAGAGATCAACAATCTCCCACTTTGGCATTAGTGGAAAAAACACTATGTCATGATTTAGTATTTATTCAAAATTACAAAAATAGTACTCCCCCTTAGACTATGATTCGGTTTCTCTAAAAATAATTTAACTTATCTTTGATCAGTGATATCTAATATTTCCTTTTCATAGCACATATTTCCCCCTTGTAAGATGTGTCATGATTATTCTTTCCCCCTTGTTTTTGAGACTTATGGCTTTGTAGTTTTAGGGGTCAAATTATACTTGTCCAAAAAATATTTTTGATTCTGTAAAATCACCTCTAATCCATGATTCCAACTTGATCTAATAGATTCCATAACTTGAATATGGATTTCTAGCAGAGTTGCTAGATCTACTAAACTATCAACAATAGAGAGATGTGGATCTCTCTTGACTAAGTCCTTTGTAGCTGACAATTCCTTCTTCATGACCTGAAAATGAGGTAGAAACATGGTTTGAATAGAAACCCATTTGGTTCTAATATTTCCATCTCCAGCCATCAGCTTAACTAACCTTCCTTAAGGAAAATTCAATTTATTGAATTGATTAGAGCTTTAACTTGTGTCCTTGCTCAAAGAATGTGCACATGCCTTCAAATCTGCTTGCAATTTATCAATAGAATGTTGATTCTCCAAGGTGAATAATTCAACATCACAAAGCTTTATATACAAAGAAAAAATATTCTACAAAATTCCTTCTAAAATATTTGCAAGGTTTGAAAGTTCAACTTATTTTATTGCAATTTCTGTTGAGATTTTATCCAAAACTTTGTGCTCAAACTTCTTGTTAGACCACTTCATCAATTTCTCATTGGTCTCTATATCATCATTATTAACCTTTTCAATAATATGAACTAATTGTTCCAAAATAGGTGCCTGTCCATTTATATTTTAAATCTCAAATACATCTACAAAATATCCTTGAAATCATGCAATACATGTTTTTGCTTGAACTCTGTTCTTAGATCTTTTTGCTCAACAACTCTTGTAAAATTTGTATTTGTTCAAGTGTCATTGTGTCAAGGTCATACTTGGGAAGTTTAATGACATCCATCTTAAGTCACTAGATTCTAAGGTGACTCAATCTTCTTCTCAATTAATTGTGACATTGGTGTGCTGACACTTAATAGTGTGATCTATAATTGTGTGCCTTCAATGCTCAGTCTTGGTGTTTGTTGTCTTGTAAAAGTGCTCTCTATCTGTGGGCATAACCTATTGAAAAATTGCAACAATTAATGCTTTATTAGATATAGGAAAAAAACTCAACAACTGTATTAAGGCTTGGATAGCCTCTTTCTCCTTTGGCTTCTCAGTCTCTACAGGCTTGCTTTTCTCAACCTCCTTTGTTCTCTCAATTTGTGGTCTTGAGGTAATAAGTGCAAATTGATTTGCTTGACCTTGTTTTTCTCCTTAATCATTGTAAATAACAATTTTTTCCTTAGGAGGTGGATATTTAATCACAATTAAATATTTTCCCTACTCCTCAACACTTACATCTTGCTGACTCTTATCATCAACTATGACTGATGTAATTTAAAAATTGTCAGTTGGGGTGTTTACAGTTGGTGCACCATCAATTCATGAATAGTCCCAAAGGTGTATTAACAATGGATTATTTTATGGAAGAGTAGTGTCTGAGGTTTGAAATGCTACACTTTTCAGTTCTTCCTCAGTCAAAACATTTATATTTTTTTGTGTTTCATCCTAAATATATTTTATCATGAAAACATCTTGTTGTTCACTCTCCTCTATCTTTCTACTAATTTTCTCTCCAAATTGTCTGGCTCATCATAGTATTCATAGTTATATAATTCTATTGCATCTTTCACTTCTTCTTATTTCTCTTTTTTTGCTATTGGAATTAACAACCCAGTATAAAAACACTTTCTTGTACAACATTCTCTACTTTATTCTTCAAATTTTTATAAGCTCTAGTCTTGGACACAAATTTCTTCACAAAATCTCTTAGGGAAATAGACATATGTGTCTTCCCTAAGTCTGACATTGTTTGGGTTAATATAGCCTCTCTTATTTGCCTCTCTATGGATAATTCCCACTTCAATTTTGCATCCAATTTATTGTAAAAATCCTCTGGAATTCCTTTGCCTAATTCTAGGTTTATATTTAAATTTTGTCATCATATCTATCATAGATTTTTCAAATTTCTCTTGATTTTCCATTTCTAAAGAATCATAATGAATATGTTTAAAGCTTGTTAGTCATGTTGAATTTCTAATGTTCTCACATACTTGATCAATGTTAATGGGTGGATGTTTGGGAATAATCTAAAGTTTACTCAAATCATCAAATTCAATTTTCTATCCTTCATCCTCCTCATCATTAGGAATGACTAACTTTCTTCTTGGTTTCTTCTTTGGACTCTTCTCGGTACTGCCCTTTTGCAACTTGCTTCCTCTTTAGTGTATCTTTTCCCTTACTTGGCTTATTAATCTTTGTTGTGCTTTTCTTTTTTTCAATAGCTATAGATAGTGTTTCTTTGGATCCTTGTCTTATGACTATCCTTCTTTTAGGTTTAGCAGTAGGAGGGGTAACAACATTTTTCACATTCTTCTTCAATTCCCTCTTCACCTTGGCAGCCACTATCACAATTTTCTGTTGGTTTTTTGCCTTGGGCTCAAAAGCCACTAGTTCTTTTCCTTTAGACTCTTCCATTTTCTAATACTTGATCTTCTCCCTTTCCTTTTGATCTGTAGGGGTCCTTCACCAAGTTTTCCCTCAAGATCATCTATCATCTTTTTCCTCTTTCTATCCATCTTGGGAACTTTAGTCTACATCATCATTTTTATCTTGGTTGACTCATAATTGTTGAAAGGCTTTACATTCTCTTCAATTTCTTCAGATAACAAGGTAGTAACAATTGCAGTGATTTTATCTACATTTAGACCTCATCCATGCAACCCTTGGGAGTGTAGCTTGTGCATATGTGAAATCTGTGTCCACCATGAAATAGATATCTTCATAATAGGGGTTTGTTGGATACAATTGATTAATTGTAAATTATCTTAGATGTTACACAAATGGCATATCATTATTAGTTAGTGCATGTTGAGCTCACTCAAGCAGTGAAGACAATTTTCTATGTCTACTGAGTGTTCCTGTGTTTGCCTAGTTCAAAAGGTAGTGTCTATTGAGTTCACTCGGGCATCAAAGAAAAGTCTACAAAAGATGAGTGTTAGCCAAGCTCACTTGGTTAATGAAGAAAATGTTTGATGAAACCAGTGTTAATCAAGCTCACTCAGTTACCAAATGATCTTCATGAATATGTAGTGTTAACTGAGTTCACTTGGTTAAAACAGAAAATTTATTTTTGAGTTAGTCTCTACTGAGCAAGGTTGGCTATCAAAGGATTTTCTTATTTTGGCATATTGAGTTTACTTGATTCATCTATTGGTTCTAGTTGACTGAAGAGATGAATAGTAATTATTCTAAGATTGCTTATGAGCCGACTTGACAATATGAATGATATAAGTATAAGGTCAAGTTGAGAATTTGAAAAAATGTAAGAATGAATATGCATGGAATATTTTAAAGATCTAATGATGTAGCAAGGAAGCAAATCAGAAGGATAAGTAGAATATCTTTGTGAAGCTGAAAAGATATATTCGATCAAGAAGGATCAAGTACAAGCTAGAATAGAGATCTGTAATAAGAAATTTAGTTGCATCATAAATTAGGTCATCTCATTGTTACTCTCTAACTATTGTAGTAGTGATCTAAATCTCTTAACAGAGTTGGCTTAACAACTATTTGTAAAACCTCTAACAAGGTCGCAATTATATTGAATTGTCTAAAGACCTCTAACAAGACCACTCCTAATAGGGTGATTAAATCCTTTAATAGGGTCACACCTAATGGTGTGTTTTGTAACATTTAATAGGGTTGGCTCCTAACAAGACTCACTTTAGAAGAATGAAAATAGTAACTAGTTGCAATTGGTGGTTTTTTCAAATTGGATTTGTAGTGCCCACCTATAGTTTACTTTTCCATTATATTTACCAAACTCTTTTATGCCTATTTCATGCATGTGTTAGTTTCAAGGGTATTGGATTTATAATTATATGAAATTATTTCATGACTTGGATTACATGTATATCAATAAAGAATTACTTAGTTAACTATATTTCACATGTTAATTGATAATTATGATTACTAGCGCATTAATGATACTTTAATGGTTCGTAGTTAATAAATATGATTTCTTTTATAGCAATGTCAGATGATGTTTTAATGATGATTACTTCATATTCATAACGATGTATTATTTTATCTAGGCATTCGATGTTTGACTTATAATTATTATGGTACTTACCCCATACTTGCATGTGTATGGTGTGTGCATCTATTTTCTTTCTTTTTGTCATATTTGATGTGGTTAACGGAGGGAGTCGTAGTCACCTGCTAGTTAGAATCTACATGATGTACCACTTCCTACCATTGCTTGTTTAGTTTAGATATATATTTATATACATGTACATGCACATCTTTTATGCAAAATGTAGGTACCGGGCATCGACTTTCCTGAATTGTCAGGATAAGTGTGCCCTATCACAATAACTCAATGGTAAGAATGGGGAGATAATGTTAAGGTCCAATCCCATCTATAGCCTAAATACTTGTCTTGCAAGGAGGACTTGTAACTGACTTTTCACCCTTTTTAAAACTTGTGAGTTTATCTTTGTCTGTGTTGTTTGATTTTGAGTTTTAGTTTGTTTTGGTAATGTTATTTTTATGTAGATTTCACTATGTGATTTATTTGGTAAATGATTTAATTATAATATTTTAGTTAATCATATTATATTGAGAATTATTAAATATTATTGGACTAAAAAGAAAATATTAAAGCATGAGAATATTTAATTAATTAAATATGTTCTTTAATTTAGAAGTTTTAATTTAGAAAATTGGTTAAATAAAAATTAGAATATGGTGATATTTAATTAATTAAATATGTACTTCAATTTAAAAGATTTAATGTAAAAGTTTAATTTAAGAAGTTGGACAAAAAGAGATAATTAAAATATAAAAGATTTACTATTTCTTTATTATAATTATTTATTTAATAATAATTAAATTAGAGTTGCATTTAAACAGTGAGCTTTGATTATTATTATTAATTTAAATAATAAACTATGATTTAATTAGTACTTGCACTAATTAATAAGTGGAGGAAAAGAATATTAAAAAGAATATTTTAATTTAAAAATTCTATAAATGTGCATGAAATAATTAAATTTAAAATATTTGATTAAAGTTATATAATTTAAGCGTATTTATATTTATTTAATTTAATAATAATTTATTTAGGAGTTTTATTTTTAATAAACTCTAAATAATATTATTAGTTAAATTAATAAATATTATATTTAAAATGTCACATGATTTAATAAGGGAGAGAAAGCTTTAATTTAATAAAGTTTATTTTAATTAAATTGCATAAAGTGTGTGCATGAGAATTAAAATATAGTAATTAAAGACAAAGGGTTTTTTGCATGATTGCATGATCAAAGCCTTGATTTGGAGGGAAAACTCTCTATTAAGGAAATTAGAGCTTATCTCTAGATACACAAGTTTTTGGAGAGCAAAATTCGGAATTGGATTAAAAGAATTGTTGAAAGTTTCAAGGGTTTGGATTTGCATGCATTCACAGATTGTCTCAGAATTTAGCTGTGTTTTGAGGTAGGGTTTGAAAATCTATTGTAGAATTTTATTGAAAGATCTATATACTTCGTGTCTTCCTAAGTGTTTGCATATTGCTTATTAATTTACTGTATTGATTGTTGAATAAAGAATTATGTTGTAGATTTTTAAATAAAAAAATTTGACTGAAGAAAATTAAAGAAAATTTGTAAAAAATTATTATGATTGTATTCTTATAAACCCATTTCTAATATAATAAAAATTTGATTATTGAAAATTGGAAGAAAAAATAATAAATTAAACAATTAGAGTTTCAACTTTAAATTTGTCTTTAGAACCATGAGATTATCATAAATTTTCTAAATATAGATATATATTATTCTTATATTTAAAATAATTTAATTGCAAAATTTATGGGAAAAAGGAAAAAGATTAATTGAGAGGAAATCATGTTATAACTAAACTTATGCATGCATATGAAAACAAACTTGTAAAAAATAGAAACTAAGTATAGTAAAGTTACATGCATGTGAAAACAAATATGTTAAAAATAGAAAGCTAAGTATAGTATGGTTACATGCATGTGAAAATAAATATGCTAAAAATAAAAAGTTAAGTATAGTATGGTTACATGCATGTGAAAATAAATATGCTAAAAATAGAAAGCTAAGTATAGTAGGGTTGCATGTGAAAACAAATATGCTAAAAATAAAAATAAAAAGTATAGTATGGTTCAATGATTTGAGAGATCAAAGACATGCAAAAATACTAATTACATGTGTATTTTTATTTAATATAATTTAATTTTTGAATTTATTTATTTTTAAAAATTAATTAATTAATTTTTTAAAAAATAGTTAATTTTAAAAAAATTAAATTATTTATTTATTTCTATAAATGTAAATAAATATTATTCATTTAGTTAAAGTGAATGTTAGTAATATTAGTGATTCTTTAAGTCTAATTAAGCTCTTAGTTGCATATAAATAACTTAATATTTACAAATGCAAGAGGGAAGTTAATAAATAAATATTTATAATTTTATTAGGCCTCATTTGGTTGGGGAAGATGAATTTGTTGCATAACCAGATTATGTTATAACCAAGTTTTTGAAAATCTGATTTTGTGGTTTGGAAAGACAATGGTCCATTTGGTTGACACGGAAGATGAATATACCGTGGACCCCACAATATTATTAAAAAAACTGTCATAAAATTCAAACCTAGTTTTAATTTTGAATTCCACCTTTTTATTGGAAGATGAAATTGAAAACTAGGTTATAACTTTAACCAACCAAACGCCCATGTTTTTCTGCAAAACCTAGTTTTGACCCTGATAACCCGATTTTGGCCCTCATCTTCCAACAACCAAAGGGGGCCTTATGTTTTAAGAGAAGTTGTGCTAGAGTTCATTTTGTAATCATTTAGTAATAACTATTTGACTTTGAGAGAAATTATAAAAATTAAATTAAATTTATAATTTTATCTCTAGTTGCATTATGAATTAAAGGAAAAATAAATATTAATATTAGACTTAAATAAAAAGTCATATTAATATTTTAGAAATTGAAATTAATATCAATATTTAAATATAATAATATACATTTATGTTATTAATTAAATCATTTATAATTTAAAAGTATTTAAATTAATAACATGATAATATTGTATGATATTTTATATGCACAAAAAGATTGGATATTTAAATACTTATTATTTTAAATAAGTATATCAGCATAACAAGTTATATTAACATATATAATCTTACTTTATTTCTAAACACATCCTTATGACCAAAACTAAAGAAGAGAAATTGGTGGATTTAAATCATGTGGCTGAAAACTATTTGTTTTCTAATATTATATTTATAGTCTTGTGATGTTTATTTTCTTGATAATTTTTCTTTGTGGGTTGTTTAGTTGGCCAAGTTAGGATGTGAACTAGGGGCGGTTTTCGAGATTTATTTTATGATTATTTGATTGAATGTCATGATGAATTTTATTATTTGAATTGAGATTTATGTTTTATGAGTTTTATACTATTGAGCAATTATAAGAACTGAGGTTTTGAAAACCAATGTTATTTTTTGGGTTGCTTGTTAAGGAACCATATTCGATTAATATTATGTTTTGTAGTATGGGACACTATTGTGGTTTGTGATTTTTGGGAAGGTAGTCTAGGTAAATGTCTATGGGAGTAGCTTGCAATGGGGGTCGAGGCCCAAAGTGGTTGCCAAGGTAACTTATTGTAAGTTGTGTAACAAGTAATAACATAGTAATTAAAATATCTTGCCTAGCCCTTTTCCTTGAGATACATTAAAAAGATAAGTTAGAGATTTTTTCTCATTCGTGCCTTGAGTGCTTGTATAGACTAAGGATGAGATGGAATGATACCTTGAGAGGTATGATTAGTTTACTCATCATCATGAGAGAGTATTCTGGTTCCACATAGAGTCACTAGGGGGTCGGGGTCCTAAGAGACTGCTAGGGTAACTCTAGAGTTGACTCATGTGATGACACTCCATAGTATGTAGCCTAAGTCTCTTTCATGATTTTTTTATATTTGCCTCTAGTGGTGTACTTGTTGGATATTATTTTTTATAGTGTTTTTTTATTGTGAGTTGTTACTCATTGATTGGATGTCACTTATTGTTGACAGTTGACTTTTATTAATGAATGATCAATTATTCATTAGTGGTGTTTTTATTGTTGAAGCTAGTGATTGATAGTTTACTTTTATTGATGATAGCTGTTATCTGTTGGTCTTTTTTCTTGTGACATTTGACATTGATTTTGAGGTGGTTTTATATTTTTGGTCTTGGTATTTGTATGTTGGCTTGGTATGTGGTGTTGGTACTAGATGAGTGTCCTTTCAATTTTGATTATCTCTTCTTCTTGAGTAGTTTGTGTTACCCTTGAGGTAGTTTTGGATATTAGGATTCCTCGCCTAGGATTATTTTATAATTTGATTATCTATGTGTGGATCGTACATTATCTCTCCTACACGGTGGGAGTGGGAGCCTGATTGGGTGACCATGCGATTGAGAGGTAGTGTATTCTTATCATTTGGGTCCCCCTTAGATTGAAAAATGTTGGATGCTCCTTGATGAAATGGTACATTTATCATTCTTCCTCTTATCTTAAAGAATTTTATTCATTTGGTGTATCATGTATTTTGAGATCCTATGAGATATTGTATTGTATATTGATGTACCTGTATCTATTTTCACATACCCTATGACATGTGCAGTGGATGTTATTCATTAGATGTGTTTTCATATTATTAGTTGTACTTATGCATTTTCTTATATGACTATGTATGTGTTTATTCATTTTATGATTATGGACATTGTAATTGAGACTTAAACTTATTAATAAAGCTTTCTTAAATGTGACTCAATGTGAAGGAACCCTTGATGAATTAAAATTATATTTGTAATTGATTACTTGTTCTTGATGTGTATGTATATATTATTTTTGCATTATTGTTAATTTGATGTTGTTTAAACTATAAAAAAATAAATAGTTTAGTAAACTTTGAAACATATTAGGTTCATTTCTTTTGGGTTTCCGAATGGGACGTTACAAGGTTTCCACATTAAATCCTGGTGTCAAATGTGTTCATGTTATTTTCTTTTATGTGTTTGCATCTAAGTTAAGATAATGGTAATAACAGATAACATCTAAGATTTTCATGTTAAGTACTTATTGAGCATATTCAGTATTTACTGAGTTACAACATTTTATGTGTGTTTGCTAACCATCAGCAGTATTCAGTTCTTAGAGTTTATTTTGTACTGACATCTAAAGGGATCTGGAATTTATTTTGGTGGTAACATATTCACCCCTCCCCTCTCAGTTACTCCTCTTATATTTCCAACATGATCAACAACTAATTATGGAATCTTCAATCTATTTTAATTTTTCCTTTAAATTCTTCAAAATAACCATCTATAATGGTTTCAAAATTTTCACCTAATTGTTCAATAAAAACATTTATTTGCTTGATCACGGGTCTAGTCTTATCCCATACTATAGTTCCAACAATTGGAAATGAATTTTACACATAGAAAATTATACAAACCAATAGTGACCCAAACTTACATGATGTGTTCTTGGCCTTCCTTATCACTCCAAGATTCTCTGCCTATTGTGTTAGTTGTAGCTTGGCAAGATCATAACTATGATCTTTATTCACAATATTATAGCCTAAGTCCATTTTTATACATGGAACACTATTCAATTAGCTCGACTAATAGAGCTTGTGTGCAATCACATGTACAAAAAATTCAATAGTAGGGTCATCAATACTATCTATTGACATTCCTTGAACATTTCATTTTGCATTCATTGGATCTTCGATAATGTTTCTTGTTGTGCACATCATTATCTTCACTTGATCAAGGGATGGATACCTTGATACTTAGTGGATTATTTCCTTATTGATCTTTACTGGTCCACTTTCTAGCCATAATTTCATGTTGTACAATCAGCTTAAGATTATCTTGATCCATTCCACTTTAAAAACCTTCAGAAAGGCTAGGGCATGAATAAGCCCTTTCTTTAAAATAACCTTGTTCTCATCTTTCAAAACTTTGTTTGAACATAATTTTTCATAGGAATTTTTTAGTTCATAATCTCCAATTTCTCCAACCTTACACATGTAACATGAATGAACATCATGTACCATAATCACTCTAGGAGGAATCAATGACAAAGCACTTGATGTGTCTCCAGTCATCATGATGTCTAGGTATGCCTTAAACTTTGGTGGAGGACATTGATCATTCCTCACAATCTATGCATTGCTTTCCTTCAATATTTCCTTTCTGGTGCCAGATGTAGATGATACCATTTTCAAAATAGAGTTTTGAAAATAATTTTAAGAACTTCTTAAAACAACTAAACTCAATTCTCAAGTATTACATACCAAACACTTTGCAATTTGCCAATGGCATGTTGTAGATTCACACAAACTTTTGTTGAAATGGCTCTTTAATTTCCTTTGAATTGCTCTAAAGGTTCAAAATTGCTTAGTGAATGAAAAGGATCTTCAAATTTTTTATTTGAAATCTCTATATCCTTTTTATTTAGTAATTGATTTGAAAGTAGCAGTTGATTCATCATGTCTAGCGAGTTGTTTGTGAGATTTTGCACATCAGATCTCCTTTTATCAAATCTAGTAGCCCTTTGTCTTTTATCTTCTTCTACCATGAATTTTCCTTCTTTAGCCTTATTTTTCTATTTAGTAACTTCACATAGCCTCACTGATTGTATTTCATGCTCTCTCTTCAATCCTCTAACTTCTTCATTCATAATGTTGTTCTTCTCCAATAGTTTTATTATTGGTGCATCACTTTCACTAGAATTGTCATCTTCAAATAGTACTTTAGTATCCACTTCTTGATAGAGTGTATCATTTTGTTGAATAATCATCTCTTTTCTTTTCTTTAAGGATTTCTTCAACTCCTCTCTAGCTATTTCAAGTTGTTGTTGTATGATTTGGATGTCAAGCATATGATTTTAAATGATTTTTCCCAATTTGTAAGCCTCTATCTCCAAGATATTAACTCTGAAGTTGTTAGACTTCTTCTAAGTGAACTAGGATCTAATACCAATTCTTAGAATTTTTATTAGGAAGTAAGATACTGAGAAGAGAGCGAATCGAGATCTACAAAAACTTTTAACTACTTGAAACAAATGTTGATATGAGATTGTTTTGAAGTGAAGAACCTGTAATATTTCAATCATTATTTTGTCACTGATGTCAAACCTGATACTTGCTAGTAAGGTAACTACATACTTGATTTGAGTACTATCATTTGTTTGATTGATGAAGAGGTTTTGATCAAATATGTTAACAAGAGAACCTAGAGGAAAGGTTGAGTTATGACATAAAAAGGAGTACAAGGATCAATTGGGATAATGATGGCATAGTGTATTGATTATCTACTTAAGGCTACAAAGGTTGGATACACTAATTAATTCTAGAAGAACAAGTAAGAAGAATTGAGTCTGTCAAGCTTGACTGAGTGGACAGTAGGTGCTAAGAAAAGTTAGTGCAAGCTGAGAAAAAAATCAATTGGAGCCAAGAAAACTGAACAGTTGATAAATGTCAAGTGAACTTAGTGTGAGCCGAGTAAAGTTTAGTTGATGTTGAGCACTAGTAAACTTTAGTGTTTGCCGAGTTAACTAGTGGAAGATGAGCAGAAGAATAGTATGGAAGCTGAGTTACAACATATTGATGTTGAGTGCCAATATTCATGTTAAATCATAGATTTGATTAGTCTGAACCAACTATTTTTTTTTCTTGAATTATGTGAAGCATGTGGAAGATAACTATGATGAGTTGGTGGCACAAAATTCAAGGAGAATTGAGGAAGAAGTTTCTAGAGGAACCAAATGGAAAAGTGGGTAGATTCATTGTATCCAACCTAACCCTAAAATGGGTCATTTGGGTTAAACGAAAAAAGATCTTAAATCATTATTTATAGAGACTAGACCTAGTCAAAAGCAAAGGTTGTCATGTGTGAGAACCTAAGAAAGACAAGGAGTCTAGGGTATTTTCTTCATTCAGTGGCCAAACATAAGAGAATGTTATTGGCAAGCAAAGAAAGAAGGCTTAAGAGTATGATTTTTTGAAGGGTGAACAAGCTACTAGAGTTGAAGTGTGTGAAAGCCAAGCAGAATGGAGGACTAAAAAATAGATCTGTAATCTGCAAGTGAGTTGTAATTTGTTATTAGATCAAGCCTTACTATTACTTTCTAATTATTGTATCAATTTAGGGTAAATACTTTAGATTAAGGTTGACCTAACAATCATTTGTAAATCTTTTAACTGGGTGATATTCCAAGAGAATGATCTAAACTTCTCTAACAAGGCTCACTCCTATAAGGTGATTGAAATCCTCTAAGTAGGTCACATTTTATAGTGTGTATTGTAACCTTTAATAGGGTTGGCCTTTCATAGGGAATCACTTCAGAAGAGTGAGAATTAGTAGCATGTTACTAGTGTTTTTTTCAAAATTGGATTTCCACATAAAATCCATGTGTCAAATGTGTTATTGAATTTCTTATGCTTCATGTTTACATTTTTGCAAAGTTGTTTTGAACTAGGATAGTAACCTACAAAGTTTAAGAGTTGTATGATCTAATGGATGCATGCATAATAAGGTGTTATGGATATGGGTTCACTAAGCTATGAAAAGTTTTATTTGTACATCTAGACCTTGGATAACTAATTCAACCCCCCCCCCCCCCCCCCCCCCACCCCTATTATTCTAAAGAATTCCAACAATTGGTATTAGAGTCATTTGCTTAAGAGGATTAGTTTGAAGGTACTAGAAGCAAAAGATCAAGATGTCAAAAAGAGAGGTACCTGAGCTTAATAAGGAAAACTCCTTGCATGGTAAAGTATGAAGAAGCTACACCTAAGAGGTCTTAGAGACCATGCAAAATCTACCATCATCACTAAGCATGTTGATCCTGTTGGAGCCCTAACTATTGATGAACTGAAAAATAAGAAAGAACATAATAAATTGCCTCTTCCCTAAGTTATGTTGAATTTGATGACATCAAAGATTGTGATTCTACAAAGAAGATGTGGGATACTCTGCGTACTATTTATGGAGGAGACACAAATGTCTTAAGAGCCAAATCTAAAAGTCTTATAGGTAAATTGTATGAGATGAGAATGTAAGAAGGTGAAAATGTTGGTCAATATTACTCTAGAATAAAATATACTATTAATGCTATAAGAGGAGCTAATGGTATTATTTACAATGATACTATATTGAGTAAAGTACTAAAAACACTACTAGCCATCTATACTATTAGAGTTTCTACCATACAAGAACTCAGATGTAAAGGTTCTAATTTAACTCCAGAAGGCTTCATAGGTAGGCTCGCTACCTTTGAGCTCTCTAATTTTGCCAACTAAAAACCTGGCAATGTTGAATCTGCTTTGAAAGTTAAGTTGTCATTAAAGAACCTAAAGAGAAGAAGAAAAAGGTAAAGTATGTTTCTAGTGATAGTGAAATAGATGTAAAGGATGTATAACAACTTGAAGCATTGTTAGCAAGGAAATTTCACAGAGGCAAAGAAAAATTTAAATGTAAGTTACCTATCATATGTTTTAATTATAATGAGGTTGGTCATATTGTTGCTAGATGTCCAAAGAAGAAGAACAATAGAAGTGGAGACAAATACAAAAGTAAAAGAGATAAGGACAAGAAAGATTACAAAGACAAAGGTAAGAAGTCTTGCTACATTATAGAGGAGGAAACCAAAGATGGATCTAATGATCATGATGATGAAGAAGTGTATGTTGCAATGAAGAATGAGTCTGATGAGGATGAGGCAATTGCACTGGTGTCTTATGTAAACAAGAGTGACAGATGGATCATTAATAGTGGGTGTTCACATCATATGACTAGAGATAAAAGTAAGTTCATTATCTTGAATTATTATGAGGGAAATAGTGTAAGGTTTGGTAATGATGCACCCTATCTGATAAAAGGAAAAGGTTCTATTAAACTCATAGAAAAGGTTTTGTTTGATAATGCTTACTATGGTGAAGGACTTAACTATAATTTGTTAAGTATGTCACAATTGAATAGCTCAGGTTGCAAGGTTGAGTTTGAGAAAAAGATCGATAAGATATATGACACTGATGGGAAACCAATTGGGAAAGGTGATCAAACTAGAGGTAATCTATTTTATCTTGATATGGATGATGCTAGTTGTCCTATTGTAGAATTTGATGATGTCTAGTTATGGCACAAGAAGTTATATCATGTTAATTTTGATAACTTGGTTAGTATTAGTAACATGAGGAGAGCTAGAGGTTTGCCTAAATTGAAGAAACCTAACAATATAATTTGTAAACAATGTTAGTTAGGAAAGATGACAAAGTCTAGTTTTAAGAGTAAGACTCACAGCTTTCAAGAAATTCTTGAGATTGTTCATACTAACTTGTGTGGACTAATCAATGTGCAAAGCTACAAGGGTGACAAGTATATTATCCTATTTGTTGATGATTATTCTAGGATGATGATAATTATGCTTATAAAACATAAATCTAAAACTTTTCAAATGTTTAAGTGGTACTTAGCGAGAGTTGAGAAGGAGACAAGTAAAAGCCTACAATGTTTGAGATCTAATCGAGGAGAAGAATTTACACCAAATGAGTTTGAGATGTTTTGTAATGACAGAGGAATCAAAAGACAAACATCTGTACCTAGGACCCCTCCACAAAATGGAATTGTTGAAAGGAGGAATAGATCTATAATGAACTTTGTTAGGACACTCATGATGGAGAAAATTTTTGCTTTAAAATATAGGAGAGAGGTTGTAAGTAAATTTGTCTATACCTTGAATCGTGTACAAGTCAAGAAAGGTACTCATTAAGCACCTTTGAATTATGGTATGGATATTCACCCAATGTAAAATATTTTAAGGTATTTGGAAGCAAGTGATATATTCTTAAAGATTTTAACAATGAAAAATTAGATGCTAAAAGTGAAGAAGGTATATTCCTTGGATATTCTACAATAAGTAAATCTTACAAGTGTTTAAATAATAACACTAATAAAGTTGTGGAAAGTGAAGATGTGAAGTTTGATGAATATAAAGAGGCACATGAGGCTAAACCTATGAAGGAACTAGAGGAATACAAATCTTTTGTATACTTTTATGAAGATATGCCTCATGATGAAGATGTTGTAAGTCAAGTTGCAAATCAACAGCAAGTTTCAATGACTATTGAGTCACATACAATGAATGTCAAGTTGCATTCAGGAACTATTCTATAGTCAAGTGCTGAGTTGCAAACTGAAGTTGAGACACATTCTAATTCTAATATTAGTGTACATGAAATAAATGTTGAATTACCTGATAGAGAATTACATAGTGATTCAAAAGTTGATAGACCTAATGAGGAAAATAGAGCAGAACAAAGATTCTCAAAGTATGTCAAGAGACATCACCCTACTGAACAAATTATTGGAGATAAAGATGTTAGACCAATTAAAAGGACAAGACATGGACTCTAGTTCCTAAACTAGAGGGAAAAAATGTGATTGGAACCAAGTGGGTACACAAAAATAAGTTAGATGAAAATGGTGAAGTCACAAGAAATAAGGTAAGATTAGTTTGCAAGTGGTATGCACAAGAAGAAGGGATAGACTATAGAGAAACATTTTCTCCTATTGCAAGATTGGAAGGAGTGAAAACTTTCCGTGCTTACTATGCATACAAAGGTTTCAAATTTTATCAAATGGATGTGAAGTCAACATTTTTGAATGGCATATTAGAAGAGGTCTATATAGAACATCCAGAAGGATTTTTTGATGCTAACAACAAGAACATGGTATGTAGACTACACAAAGATTTATATGGTTCAAAGAAATCCCCAAGAGCATGGAATGAAAGGCTTCACAACTATCTTGTGAAGATTGGATTTGAGAAGACTGATGATAATAACAATTTGTACTTAAAGATAGAAGGAGGTAAAGTTATTTTACTGGCTGAATTTTTTTGATGATATATTGCAAATGAAATGAAGAAAGAATTTGAGATTTCTATGTTTGGAGAGATCAAGTTCTTTGTTGGTTTGCAAGTATATTAGATGAAATATGGTATATACATCACTCAATCTAAGTATGTGAAGGAAATGTTAAAAACTTTTAGATTGGGAAATTCAAAACCAATTAGCACACCTATGGTGATAGGACACAAGTTGTCAAAGAATGATGATTTAGTTGATGTAAATCAAACATTGTATAGGTTGATGATTGGAAAATTTCAATATACAGTACATAGTAGACCTAACATTGCATTATCTATTGGGATTTTTGCAAGATTGTTTGCTAATCCTAAGGAGAATCATTTGATGGTTGTTAAGAGAATTATGAGATATATGAAAGGAACAAAAGATTATGGTCTATACTACAAGAAAAATGAGATGTTTGAGTTGAGAGCCTATACTGATGTTGATTGGGTCAAAAACATTGATGACAAAAAGAGAACTAGTTGAGGAGCATTTTTCTTAGAAAAGAGGTTGGTCACCTAGACCAGCAAGAAACAAAACTGCATATCTCAATCTACTGTTGAAGTTGAATATTTGGCTACTGTAGTAAATTGTACAAATATTGTATGGATCAAAAAACTACTCAAAGGTATGAAGAAAGAAATTATTGAGCCTGTGACACTTTAATGTGATAATACAAGTGATATATAATATATATCAAAGAACCCTGTGATGCCCACAAAGACTAAGCACATTGCAATCAAGTTTCATTACTTGAGAGAGTTAGTTCAAGACAAAGAAGTGAAGATGGAATATGTGAATACGAAAGAGAAGATAGCTAATATCTTCACCAAAGCATTACCTAAGGATGCTCATGAGTATCTAAGAGGTAAACTAGGGATGATACCCCTATCCAAAGCTACTTAAGAAGCATGATGAGTTCCCTGCATCAACCAAGTTGAATGTTGTATCTTACAACTTGATGTGGTGGATCTTACTTTGGGAGCTACCTAAAGTAATCAAAGAGCTAGAATAGAAGATTAGTCACAAGTAAGATAGCAGAGGGATAAATTGAAATTGATTATATCTGCATGTTTAGATGACAATTCTTTGGCATTGTTGTCAAAGATGGAGAGATAACAGAAGGGAGAAGAGATAGCAGAAGGAGAAATAAAGAATATCAAACAAATTGAGAAAGAAGGAGAAAAACTTGTAATATCTACTCAAAGGGAGATAGTGTAGCTGATAGTTACCATAGAGGGAGAAAAGACAGAAAAGAAATACATCTACCTAGTAAGAGGGAGAAAGTAATGAGGGACATATAAGAACATGAAGAGTTGATTGTCTGTTGATGAGAACATAAATTTGTAGCCTATATAGACGTTCATAAAGGGAGAGAATTCAATACAAGGAATTTTTTTTTTGGTATTGTAATTGATATTGGTTTTCCATAAATTCTAAAGAGGGAGATTTTTGATATGAGATTGTTTTGAAGCTAAGAACATGTAATGTTTCAATCATTATTTTTTCATTGAGTCAAACCTACTACTTGATGGTAAGACAATTGCTTAGTTGATTTGACTACTATCATTTGTTTGATTGATGAAGAGATTTTGATCAAATATGTTAACAAGAGCATCTAGAGGAAAGGTTGAGTTATGGTATGAAAAGGACTACAAAGATTAGTTAATATAGTGATGACATAATGTATTGATTATCTACTTAAGGATGCAAAGGTTGGATACACTAATTAAGTCTAAAAAAACAAGTAAGAATAATTGAGTTTGCCAAGCTTGACCGAGTGGACAGTAGGCGTCGAGCAAAGTTAGTTCAAGACAAGTAGAAAACTAGTTGGAACCAAGCAAAGTAGCAATTTAGTAGATGCCAAGTCAACTTAGTGTAAGACGAGTAAATTTTAGTTGATGTCGAGCACTAGTAAACTTTAGTGTTTGCCAAGTTAACAAGTGGAATATAATGGAAGAACAGTATGGAAGTCGAGTGACAACATATTGATGTCAAGTGTCAATATTCACGTTAAATTGTAGATTTGATGAATCTGAGCAGACTATTTATTTTTCTTGAATTATGTGAAGCATGTGGAAGATAACTATGATGAGTTGGTGGCACAGAATTCAAGGTCAACCATTTTGTGGAGAATTCAAAGAGGATTAAGGAAGAAGTTTCTAGAGGAACCAAATGGAAAAGTGGGTAGATTCATTGTACCCTATGAAATCCTACCTAACCCTAAAATGGATGATTGAGGCTAAATGAAAAAAGATCTTAAATCTCTATTTATAGAGAGAGTTGTCAGAAGCAAAGGTTGTCATGTGCGAGAACCTAAGGAAGACAAGGAGCCTAGGGTATTTTATTCATTTAGTGGTTGAATAGAAGAGACTACTATTGGAAAGAAAAGAAAGTAGGCTTAAGAGTATAAATGCTCTAAGAGTGAACAATCTATCAGAGCTAAAGTGTGTGAATGCGAAGTAGAATGGAGGGCTGAACCAAAGATCTGTAATCTGCAAGTGAGTTGTAATTTGTTATCAGATCAAGCCTCACTCTTACTTTCTAATCATTGTATCAGTCTAGGGTAAATCCTTTCAACTAATGTTGACCTAACAGTCATTTATAAATCTTTTAACTGGGTGAAATTCCAAGTGAATGATCTAAAGTCCTCTAAGGCTCACTCCTAACAGGGTGATTGAAATCCTCTAACTAGGTCACATTTAATAGTGTGTATTATAACCTTTAACAGGGTTGGAATTTCACAAGGCATCACTTCAAAATAGTGAGATTTAGTAGCATGTTACTGGTGGTTTTTCCCAAATTGGGTTTTCAAATAAAATCCATGTGTCAAATGTGTTATTGAATTTTTTATGCTTCATGTTTACATTTCGGCAAAGTTGTTTTAACCTAGGATAGTAACCTACAAAATTTATGAGATATATGATCTAATGGATGCATGCATAATAAGGTTTTATGGATATGGGTTCACTAAGATGTTAAAAATTTTATTTGTACATCTAGACCTTGGATAACTGATTTGTCCCCCCTCTTAGTTATTCTAAAGAATTCCAACAACAAATAATAAATTAACTGCATCCACCACTAATCCATCTTATATCTAAATCATGTACCATATAAGTTTAAACTATAAAAATGAAATAGATCTAACTATTCATCACATCCATTATCA
Source organism: Cupressus sempervirens (assembly GCA_028749045.1). NCBI lineage: Eukaryota > Viridiplantae > Streptophyta > Pinopsida > Cupressales > Cupressaceae > Cupressus > Cupressus sempervirens. The sequence goes on along the minus strand of CM053784.1, from coordinate 427,223,284 downwards.
TAAATGTAAACACATAACACAAAATATTTGATTACCCAAAAACTCTCCAAGGTGAAGGTAAATCTGGAGTGGGGTTGACACCCATAAATCTTCACTACTGCAGCAATAAAGTATGTCTATTAAGGCTACAATGTTTGATCAATTCTAGTGATCTACCCTATGAGGGGTCTAGCTTGTTAGGATCTTACAATACTTATTTATTCTACCTTGATTAAAGGATTTAAACTTACAACTAATTATGCACTCTGTTAGGAGATTTGACTAGATCTGTTAAAACTACTCTGTTAAGAGATTTACCCTTATCCACTTGTTAGAATGCCTCAGTACCTAATCCTTTGGTTAGAAATTTATTGCTAAATTAAGGGTCTTGTCTTTCCTTGATTGATTTAATCTCCTAATCTGATATTATTATTTTTTCCCTGCATTGCTAGGTTGCTTTGTCTGATCTATGCTTCTAATCATCAAATTTAGCCTTCCTCACTTTGCCCTTTTCCTTCTCACGAATACAAAATAATCATCATGATTAAGGGATTGATCCCTCCTTAAATGGATAGCTAGAGAAGGTTCTAGAACATGATCAACAATCTAGATTTCTCCCTTTTTCCACTTAGTCCTTTTAATTTTCTGATTTGTTACTATGCCTTCCTAGGGATTGATATCCTCTAAAAAAATGTGTAATTAACTCCTTAGCTATCTCCGTAGTAAAAAATTCTTGCATATAAGTTAGAAAAAATGATTTAATAAGTGTTTGTGTCATCTTAAACACATATTTCAAAATTGGTTTACTTGATACTTGAATATCCTGATACTCAATCGTAACTAATATTCATGCTATCACTCAGTTTTTGTATGGTTGGCAGTAACTAACTCACTTGGCATATATTATCTTTTCTTTATTTAGATTCCTTGTCTTTACTCGGCATATATTGTTACTCGGTCCATATTGGGGTGCTCAACAACATTAGACTTGCTCCACTCATAATGCCATATAAACAAGTCCATAAATGCTCGACCTTCATTGGGTGGCTTGACCGCAGTGATGACCAACCAACTCTACCTAAAAAATGACTAATTATTGGACACTACTAGGAAACAAGGCTTAGAGATCAAAATACCTATTTGATTATGAAAATTTTCCAAATAATCAATTGATTATAGTCATTCATAACATATTATCTTAGAAATATCTAAGTCTTTCAATAAATGATAATTTTAATGTATGTAATAGCATATATCATGCCTATTATTAGAAGAAAAAATCTTATGTTTTGAGGTATGGAACAAGGGTTATAAAATGATTTGCAAGAACCATTTTTTTGCTTACAAGTAGGTGGGAAATGTGTTGAAAGGATCTACCCAACCCTATATTTATGATTTTTTTAGAAGTCACTTTAGAGTTTTATTTCTCCAAACATGTAATGTCTTCTATATAGTATTGAGAGAAGAGTGAAGGAATTATTCTTATGAAAGTTATGATGTAGTTTTGCTATAGAAGATCAAGATGCAAACTCCATGTATAGCCTATGATCTTATAAGCATGTTATAATAGTATTTTGGAGTTCAATACACTAGTTTGGTGTTGCAAACACCCAGAATCATCCCTTCACACTTGTATTAATTTATTTAGTACCTCTAGTAGAACTATAGCTAATAAATAATTAATTAATTATACTTCTTCTTTTTTTATCAATAAACAACCAAAGCCTAGATTAATTATTATTAGTTGTTGGAATTAATTATTATTATATGTTAAGTGAAGGTAGATTTGAACCCAAGACCTCCCACATGAGAGGCTCGCAAGTTACCATTGCATTGTAGGCTTTTGCCTAATTAATTGTACTTTTTATATTTCACTACATATTTAATTTAATACATGTTTCTCCATAAATCACCTTTAAAATATATTTTGTTTATTTTTTCCTTCCACATGCTTAAATTCTACTAAATCCAATTAAGTTAAGATATTATTTTGTTCAATTGTAATCTAGACCTAGATCTGATATCACAAAGTGTTTCTAAAAGTGTTTTATTAGCCCTTTCCCTCTTACACACACTTACATGTTTACTTGTAGTAAACTTTGATCCATCCCATCCCAATTTCTCACACATGTGAAAAAATTCAAACTATGTGACTTATGTGTCTCCCTTCTGTCACATATATTGTCTATTGTATTATACGCATTGTCATCTCCATCTCACATTCTATCATTTGTGATAATTTGTCACTTCTGCATATTGTCATCTACATTTATTTTAGTCTATCATCTACACCTAGGTCAAATACATTAAGGTTTTTATGGCTTAAAATGAATTTTTAGTACTTTTTACATTTTTAGTCTTAGGTTTCTAACAAAGTGAAGGTTTTTTGAAGCTAAATGCTAGCAAAAAAACTATTTATTTTATCTAACTATATTTTTTCTTAATTTAATATCTATCATCTGCATAAGTTAGTCTTTTGTTCGCACTTCTCGAGAACTGTCTTGACACGTGATAGGTGATATTTTATTTTCTACAACATTTTTTAATTTAGGCCTCTATGCAAAAGACTTTGTCATTTACAAATATTCTCATCTACGACATGGTTGTATCATTACCATGTTAGACTTGAAGGTCAAATTATTTTACATATTTGAATCCTATTTTTCTTTTTCTATGCATTTCTAGTTTTATGAGATTTTAATCTTGTAGGCCACTTTGTTGAAGAAATACCCCCAAATATATCTCATATATGATTTTGTAGGATATTGTAAGAAGGTTTAAATTTGTCAAAACTACCCACTAAATCATATGAAGGTTTTCCTACATTCCAAATAGAGTAAAATGAATGCATTTTTGTTGTAGTATTATTCTTAGGAACTCACTAATTAGAAAGTGTTTTGTGAATAATTTATCCAATATTAGGGGAGTTTTCTCTTTTTCTTTTGAGAAATAAAAGACCTAGAATTTTGAAACACTTTATTTGCAAAGCATGTTTATGAGGAATTAATCATGTGTTTTGAGTTTTTGGGAAAACACAACTTGGATAGGAGAGTATTCTCTTTTCCCTAGTATAAAATTAAAGATCTAGACTTGGATTCAAGTTAACCTTTAGAGAGCCTGTTGATTGAGGAAAAAATATTATAGGAATGACTCAAGCAAGAATAAGTAGACACCAACCCTTCTAAACTACCATAATGAAAAGCTTACTTAAGATCAAATTCTTTAAGGACATAGTTATTTCTATTCTATATGATTTGGTGTGCGTAAGGGTGAGTGACCTTAATATTTCTTTTAGGACTATGTTATTTGAGGAACTCAAAGGACTATGTGACTTAACCCCACTTGAGGGACTAGGAGGGGTAGCTTAAAAATGTATATCTTGATTATGAAATTTAGAGTAGAAGCTACCTAGTTCACCTCCAAAGTATTGATAATTTATGTGCAAGGATGATAATAACTTCCCCAAGCCACTCACCATATTGTGCCTCCTTGAATATTACTAGTTGGATAATATGACATTTCTTGATCCATTATGTGTCCTTCAATGGTCATACTTTAATGACTTATTAGATGTGTAGCTAAGTTTGTGAGAAATTTTTTTCTACCTCTACTAATTCCTTTAGGGATAAAGAGTTTTTTTTTTCTTAGTCATGATGTTTACACCTTTTAGACTTCAATCTCATAAGTTTTCTTTGTCCCTTGTAGGGCTACTTTTGACACATATTTTCACCATTCTTATCACACCCTTAGTGCATTCAATGATATTTGAATGTTTGAAATTAGTTGTTTCCACTAAAAAAAAACTTCAAAGTCAAAAAATTAGTTGAACTATCCTAGATCAACCCAAAACATCATAATTCATATTCAATCATCTCTAACTTGATATTTTCATCTTTCACTTTTGTCATATGTAATATGAGAACTGACATCAATATAACAAAACAATGAGCTTCACATTTCAACACAATCTTAAAAAGTAGGTTTTTCAATGGTTTCTAAAGTCTTTCATCCTTAGTATCTCATTTTATTGGTAAAAACATGAATCTCCTAGGCTATGTAAAAATTTGTAAAAATTAAAAAGGTGAAGACTTAATTTTTAGATAACTAGGGGGGTGAATTAGTTATATCCAGTTATCATACAAGCCTTTCAAAAACTTTAGTACCAATTCAAACTTAATAAAATTTAATATCAATAACTCAATAACCACATCCAACATCTCAAATCAAACTTATAGCAACTTTACTTCAAACTATTATCTCACCGCTTCTTACTATACCAAGTATTAAAGTAATCGCTTAACTTATATCAAATTGCAATATTAAAAAAATAACATGAAAATAAATTCCACAAAACATAAGCATTCACATATTTGATACAAATATTTAATGTGAAAACCCTATAATGGGAAAAGCCACTTGGAAACTGATAACCCAAATATTTCACTCTTCTGAAATGAGCTCTACTAGGAGCCAACCTTGTTAAAGGTTACATGTGCATTTTTAGTATAACCTGGTTAAAAAATTTTAACCAAAGATCATCTAGACCTTATCACTCCTTGACATTTATAAAGAGTGGTCTTCTCTAAAGGACTTACAAACATCACTAATCAATGCTAGCATATAGGATTTCACATACTTGTTAGGTCCACTTGGGTAAGAGATTTTTTCTTCTACAAAAGTAAGAAAGTAATAATTAAGTATATGCTAGGTTTAGCACTATCTTGCTTGTTTAGATCTCTACTTCTCTCTATTTCTTCCTTTTGATCTCTATATGGCTGATTTACACATTTCCACTTTCACTTAGCTCTTCCTCTTGCTTGATCTTTTTACTTTTGTTCTGCTTGTTTCACCTTCTATCTTCTTTTTCCACTTTAATTTTCTTAATCAACAATAATTAGTAGCTAGAAATAATCTTGTTCATCTCCTTAAATAGGTAACTTCTACCTTCCAAAATCTTCCAAATTTCAACTCGTAATCATGATCATAGATCTTAGATTCAATGTATTTATTCACTAAAAAAATAGACCCTCTTCTTAAACTTTGTGCTCTTCTTCATTCTATTAAATCTTCTTCATCAAATCTTCATTATATTTCTCCAGTTGTAGATCTCATAACTAACTTTTACTTTATGCTTTGAACTTCTCGAACATTCTTAATTTTCAAAAAAAATTAGCATCAAATTATTCTTTTCTTTAAGTTCATGCTCGGTGAATATTAAAAATTGACTTGGGAAATACATCACTCAGTTAACACCAAAATTACTCCATTAACACTCAACTTTAACTCTTGTTTGTTAGGCGCTCAGTGGTCACTGTAGTAACTTATTTAATATTGTATATCTTATTTCACCATATAAAATTTCTTGCATATACATGAGATTCATCACTTAATCACATCATAACATGGTTATAAAATAATTAAACCAACAATATATTGTCACATTCCAACTCATTCAAGCACCCATTGAATACCATATACTTATCATCTATTTCATCATCATAATTTCTTCAAAAATGATTCATCAATCAAATCCTCTGCATCGATCAAATTATATGGCACTCTATAGAGTTAGCATGATGTCAAACCAAATAAGGCTTGACATAAATGAAAAAATAACAACTAACATGATTCTTTTACATACAATAACAATATTATTAGTTGGGGTAACAATCTACCCCTTTGGCATTGATGGCAACACATAAACATAAGATTTTACATTACAAAACATTACACAAAGATAATCAAATATAGGAATTGACAAAAATAAAATTCTTCAGCTCTCTGACTTCATTCAGGTTCTCTGCAACAGATTTCAACATTAGGTTCACTCAGTCTATATCTTCAGCATAGTCATCTTCACAAATTCTCCCCCTTTGGGTATACTTCTCTTTTTAGCTTTACATATTCTCCATATCAGGTTCTCTCCTCCTATATAGTTCATCATGTCTTCTTTGATTCTCTCACAATAACTTCACTCCACCTTTGACAACAATGCTAAAGGTAAATACAAGTTCCAATGTGAAACTTGTAAAAACCTTGTAGTAATACTTTCACTAGCACATTTTTGGGTCAAATTGTGATGATAATTTGCAATGAGAGATTTGTGAATTTGGCATTTTTTGTTAGTCCTTTCAACATCGTCCAAATACTAATGTGACCATCAGTATTTGGATAGACGCAAGAATATAACAAAAAAAAAGAGGGAAATTGATCTTATTTCAATGTTGTGAATCAAGAGGTTGAGGGTTCTAGGTACGTTCATCCTTTAGAACTCAATTGAGAATGTGTATTGAGGGTAATAGCTTCATTATCAAAATTAGAGTTTCATTAGAATAAAATGTCTAGAATAAGTAGAAATAGACATAGTATACAACCAACCATGTTCAACCATTTTATGCAGAGTAATTTCTTTTAAAAAAACCAAAATGGTCAGTAGAAATACTCCATCATATCAGGAAGTGATTGTTTGTTGTTTATGCATGGTGAAACAACATTGACTCCTATTTATACATGGTAAAACAACATTCACATATGCCTTCCCACATAGGGAGAAACCACTTCACATATGGAAAAAGATAGGGCTAAGAGGAGAAAGCTTGGATTGGGGCACTAGGGTGTTATATGTGGTGATTATCACTGTTTACATGCCCATTATTTGCATGGTTCATTTGTTCTATCAAAAAGATCTTGAAAGTGAAACCCTGTGGATTGAGATACTCCCATAGCATGACCCATTTGGATACTCCCATTACTTTTCAATGAATCATATGTTCACCCTAGAAATTGGTATGCAGATTGAGTTGGCATCTGGTATTGGTTCAGCATAGAGAACATCAAGTATCATCTATCATTGCTAGATGGTTGCATGACCTATTTTCCATGAATATTTTTTCAACTAGGCTAATTTGAATGTTACAATATCAATCTTTCCCTAAATGTCTTCTTCTACTATTCTACCTACAAAGTCTTCAAGAGAAGTCTAGATCTAGCAAAGTGTAAATAGGTAAAGAATTTCTCATTTTGTTTATTTAATATTTGATTTGTATTATGATTATTCTTAAATAGAATGAGTTTTTTGTTTCAGCAAGCTTTAATTTCTATTCATTTTTATTCTTTAAAAAAATGATTATTTTGTCTGTGTAAGATTTTATGTGTAATTATTATTCTTAAATAGAATTACTATTTTGTATGGGTAAGATTTGATCTCTATAATGTTATTCTATTTTCTGCTTTAAGAGAATGATAATTTTGTTTCAATGTGATTTGAGTTCTATTATGCTATTTAGTTTTACTTTCAAGAAAATGATGATTTTGTATTTGAAAGATCTTATTTCTATTGCTTTTATGAGTCGCATTCTTTTTTAGTGATTCATTTTTTTCATTAAATTGAAAAGAACCCAATAAATTAATCATATTCTGACTCCAAATAATTAAATATCGGTATTTATCTCCATGATTATTAGACTCAATAATGTTCCAAATCTAGCTCGTATAAGGAAAATTAAGATCAATACTTACAGGTTATAGCCCTATCTAATCAAAGTGCCTACTATTTGTAGGGGACCTATAGTTAGAATAATTTGTAATCAATATCTCAACCAAAATATGGCATCATAACATATTTTAGATACTTGAGATACTATATTAGTATTACTTGATTTTGAGTAACAAAGACGAGATCTTATAGTTGTAGCCTTAAAGAACCATCATGTATTTACCCTGTAGTGGCAATGAACTTTGATGAAAACCTTTAAGTATTTTTAGGATGACCTTTATGTACACTGGTTGATCTATTTGTCAATAAAAATTTTGCTTCTTTATTTTTGCAGTGGCCATTCATCATAATTTCATTGCATATAGATCAAATCAATTTATTATTGACATATTTCTTTCAAAACTACATAATCTGTCCATTGATTAAAAAAATGAAACTACACATTAAATGAGATACATAGTGAGTTATGGTGGTGACAATAGTAGTTTTTATGGTTACCTCAAGAAATAAGGTCACAAAATTGCCACATATGTTGTGCCTTCATTGGTGACATTGCAAACATGTGTGTTTATTTTAAATTGCAATATCCTCTAGATAGAACTTGTTTGAGAAACTTAGCACTAGACTAGATACAAATTGATGAAGGCTCTTATTTGTTGAAATGTTAGTGAAATTGTGATGAAGCTATGGACTTCAAGTATTGACCAAGAAAGATACATTTTACAAGAGAGTGTTGCAACAAGAGCTTGCTTAAATATGAGAAAGGATAATAAATTATATTAGATACATGAGTGAGATATGATACAATGGATAAAAACCTTGATATATATGCAAGATGTGAGGAAATATGTTAACTAACTTTGATACAAACATTAAATACTCAATAAAATATAATAAAATCCTTTAAAAAATTGAATTCCATAATGACTAAAATTATTTATAGGGAGATGGAAAAGCCTCATATGAGTAGGAAGAATTTGGAGGATTATGATACGAAAGGGAGTGAGTCTAATGAGGACTATGAGGCTGAGACAAATGAGGAGTATCAGCCAATGGAAAACAAGAGAAAGGTCTCTGCCACCCATGGCTCATCTTCTAAGAAAAGGAAGAAGAACAATAATGATGTGGATTATGATACCGATTTGGGTTTTGATGAGGATATTGTGAAGAAAAAAGGTAAGAAGTTTAAGGGGGAAGAATTGGGTGTGGAAAATCTATCTTATATGGGGGCTATGGATATTAAGGGTAAGAAAAATATTCCCTAAGGGGATGTGGATTTGAACTTGGAAGATAATCCTGAGAATGTTAATGTGAACCTAGGGGAGGAAAGTTTGAGATAGAGCTTTGATACTAAAGATCATGGGAATGTGACTAGTGTGTTCGATAACCCAAATCTAATGAGGAGGGATATTGATCTGACTAAGGATCAAATGAAGGATATCTGGAAAGAATTTGAGCATCTCAGTAAAATCAATAGGGGGGAGAGAACCTTGGGCAAGCACCTAGAAAGACTTATTGGATCTTATTGGTATTATTGAAGATGTCACTAATATGAAGAAAATAGTTCCACCCCTAGAGGAGACAATTAGAAATGTAGAAAAATGGTGAAATATCTACATAATAGGTTTGACAAGTTGGGAAGCAAAGTCATGGGGTTGAGAACACTCTAAAAAAGATTGTTCAATAGAGTTGCTCAATCTTAAAGGCCACTATTGAAAACATCAAGATTCTTTTGGAGAAGATGGAATAGGGGAGAAAAGACTAGAGCAATAAGGAGTTGAGGGATGATCAAGGACCTAGTAAATTTACTAGGGAAAGCTCATAGAAACCTGAGGCTATGGAAGATAAAGAGCTTGATGAGTTAAGGGCTTCTATAGTTAAAATTAACATTCTAGCTGATCAGGCAGTGGACCTGTTGAAGACTTTCTAGTTGTTCTTTTTTTATCTTTCCTTTTTTTTTATGTTGTCTCTATTGTTTTCCCCTTTTGTTAAAGGGTACTATATTTTTGGTGGTTTCTTCTATGGTTGTTGATGCATAGCTTCTTTTGTTCTTTTTATGCTTATATGCTTCACTCTTTCTAAAAGGTTCTAGGTCCTATCAAAACCTATTTTTACTTAATCAAAACAAACTTCTAGAAATGGAACTTAGGATATAAAGATAACTAATTTAAATCCTTAGTAAACATAACATGCATAGAGGTTCCCACTACTAACTAGATAGAAAATAACCTCATCCGAATTAGCACCTTGTGCAGCTTAGGGAGTAGAATTATTATGAAAATGGTTTGAGACCCTCATTTTTGCTACAATATGGGTCCTAATAACTAAGCCATCTTAGGTTCTCATGCACAATAGATCTCTCACAAGTAGAGAAAAGGAGAAAATTATGTGAGAAAAAAATCCTCTCCAAAAGAAATAAAATGCAAATCATGTACAATTGATAGTGTTGGCTCCTGATTTGATATGTTTTAACATAACCAAGTGACTACTCAAAATTCATAAGGATTAGCTATGTCCTATGATCAACAATTTTGAAATAGGTATGGGCCAACTGACAAGGATACTTAACTTTCTACACTTTTGAGCTCTACAAATATTAAGTGGGTTCACCTAGGACTAATGACATCACACTATGACCTTCTTCACCAAAATTTGTCCCCACAAAGAAGATATGGCCTATGATTCTTCTATACTTGCTTAAGAAAGATGAAATGTAGTAGCTAATTACATATTCATATTAATCCACAAGTAAAGGTAAAGCCTACTTTCAAGCTCATTAACATAAAATAAAGTTATATTGATTTGATTAATATTAATTTGAGAAACCTAATATTCTTGGGTGCCAAACCCTATACTAATTAGTGTCTTATCTAGATTCATGCATAGAGTCAAAAATATTTTTCATAGACTGCTCAAAGACTAGATCCTCTCACTTTGTATTAAACATATCATAAAACCTTCTACTCACATAATCTACTCGTATGCCCTATGAATTTATCAACTTCATGCTTATCACTTACTTAATTCATTAGATTGAAAGAAAAGCATGGAATGATACACAATCTTAAACGAATGTAACCAAATTACTAAAGAAACTTAATCAATATATTTAGAAAAAACATTAAATGCATAAGACAGACATAATATTTCATAACAATGTACTATAATTTTGTGTTAATTCTCTATAAATAAGTACAATGGAAACATATTGACTTAACTCTATAAATAATTTAGAAAACACACCAACAAATTCATTACATTTATTTCTCTGGTTCTATGACAAAATACAAATGATATCAAAACTTATACACAAAAGGACCAACAACATATGACATGTTAATGCAAGAAAATTAAATTTTAATTTTATGATGCAAGTGAAATAAAAAATATTGTACAATATTACCCTTAATTATTTTAAAATTGTTCTTGTCCTTTTTTGCTTCCTTTTCCAACTAAATATTTTATTATGTAGCAAGGCCCTTGATGCCCCATCATCAATTTAGAATAATGGTAAAGCAGCCACATCTTGCATTATAGGTTGTATCATCAATTTCTCTAGAACAACAATTCAAACACTTGTATTTCATGGCGTAGTAGCTTCCAAATCTACTACTCTCTTCCTCAACAATTCAACTTGCATCTCTAAATTGATACATGGTTTCACTTAGCCTCAGATGTTTTGAAATTTTTTGATACCTCAGAGTCATTTATGTCATATCTTGAGCTTCCTAATCTACAACATCATAGATATAATTCATTTGTTGGATTTCTCCACAAGAAACTTCTCTAATATTTGCATCCACAACTCTCTGTAGGAGGAGATTTCCTCTCATTCTAGTGTATCAACAAATTCTACATCCTTATGAGAAGGAGTATGGTAAGAGTAGCATAGTCTTTATTATAATGTAGTCCACTCATAGCCTCACTGTCTTGTTCATATTTAGGTCCATGTAATCTCATGCTCTTTGTAATGGCATCAAATCCCACATCTTGAAGATCCAAGTTTGGAAAAATTAATAGACTTGCCTATTATATTAACATGAAGAATTGTCATTCATTCTCATTGCATTGGCTCCCATTTTATATGGCCTAAGTGTCTCACCAGTCTTGGTCCATCCCCCTTTGATCATGATGAAATGATGGAAAATTAGTACCTCTAGGAACAAGGAGCCCTTTCCTTACTTGTCTAGATCTCTATCCTATATTTCTCCCAATTGTCTCATTTTCTCCAAGTATCCCCTCCTAAGGGTAACATGATATGGCATGACAACAAGAACCCTTAGAAATCTATATAGCTTGAAAATAGTACTAACAAAGCAGGGAAGTATATCTCCCCAATTGTGTGATATTGGTGGGTAACACTTATTGACAAAAGGTATTGAAAAATCAATTATGGGAGTTGGTATTCTATTTGGACATGTTAGGATATTCATCCTTAATGATGTAGAAAATTTGTTGTCAAAAAAAAAAAAAATTTCCCATGGCTAGTCAGGAGTCATAATAGTAGACTATAGTTGGATAGGGAAAACCTCACCATCATGTTCTATATTTAAAGTCATAAGTTGTCAAAAGTAGTTCATATTTCTATACAAGATCATGTGCATGAGAAAATATTACCACTTGAATTTAGGTGTCTTCCCATCATGTAATTGAGATAATCCCTAATTAACATTTTCCTCCAAATAGATAGGATAGTCAAAGATGGTCACATATCTTGGGTGTTGAATCAGGATGCACATTCATAAGGTACCCAATTACAAAGAACACCACTAAGGAACACTAATCTGACAAAGAATGGTACCCAATTAAAATTTTGTATTGTATCTTCTTAGATCATGAGATTATCTAAACACTTGATGCCTCTAATTTTGAGTTTTCATTTTGTGAATATTCATGTCCATTATAGAGAATGGTTCTATGATAGGAATATTCCACAGAGTTTGCACACATCCAAATGTCTTTATAAAGATCAAAGGTGGTGAATACTAGTTTGCAGGAATCCAAAGTTTCAAGCTCATCTAAATATGAAAATTTTCTAATGTAAGAGGAAAATGTATGTGTTAGAAATATCTATATAAAAATCAAGTATTATCACCCATGTATTGCCTCTTGTGTTTTCAATCTGTACCTTGTTGTTATTTTGATTTGAGAGATACTTGATACTCTTATTATTGTACTTTGAGATGACCTAAGGGTCAGATGTTATACTTTGATTTCAGTACCACAGATGCTTTATTGCTATGCTATTCAATTTATCATAATTGCATGTTGATGCCATTTTGAGATGACATTAGGTCTATGATGATATCTGATTATTTGGTATTTGGACATATTTTTTGATTATGTTATGTGATGGATTTTATGCTATGGTTATTTACTTCATTCTTGTCTCTTTATGCTTTATGCAAACGTGAGTGATGTAAATGGATTATTTGGGTATAATTGAATAAATGCTTAAATTATTTATTTAATGCATTTATTGCTTCAGCTATGTTATTATATGCAATTACACTTGATTTTGTGTTTTAGTGTGCAGGATTTATATCCCTGGCAGTGGCACATGGAGGTAGTGATTCAGCTATTTATATTTTACCAATGTCTTCCCTATATGGTTGGTGTATCCTTATTTAAGTATTTAAATTAAACCTTTCAGTAATTATTAAATCTAAACTCATTCACATTATGTGATTAGACTAAAAAGTGTGTCTGTGCATTTAGAGGTTCGCATTATGGCAAATTCGTTAAGGTGATTTACGTGATTTTGGGTTTTCGGGCTTTAAATTTTATTGAATTTAATTTCTGGCAACTTTTCCTTAGGTGAACTCCTATTATGAAGGATAACTTGTTTTTGTTTGGGTTGATTCAAAGTTTAGCTATTCTAACTAGCTATATTCCCTGATCGATTACACTCAAAAAGTGAATAAGTATTGAAAAAGGGATTTATTTTCTCACTTCTCACTTTTGAAAAATACAAATTTGAGAGTTTTTTTGAGAATCCTCTTGTGGAGGATCATGTGGGATCTTCACGAGGTCAGTCTCGTTGGATCTAGCTCAGGTAGTCCTTGCTTTGTCATGATTTTTGGTAGTTTCAGCGAGTGATTTTTTTTTTTTTGTTGCTTTCAGTTTTAGCTCCTTTTGTTGTCAAGTAGGCCTTTCCTATTTTCTTGTTTTTTCTTTGTTTCAACTTTTGTTTCTGGTATTAGTTTGGTAGGAGGCTAAGAACTAGAGTTCTCCTCCATTTCTATTTGCTGGTTTTTCCTAGTTGGTCAGATATGAACATTTACCCTGGTTTTGGGATGGGAGTTTGGGGTTTCGTATTGTTATGCTGGTCATTTTTGCATACGATGTCTGAACCCAAATATTATTGGATTTTTGGGGGTTTTGTGCACAAAGACCAAATGGGTTTTATTTTCAAAGTTTTCTAGTTTTTGGGGGTTTTTACCTCATTTTGTGTGCTGCCCTATTTTCTCAAGTTTTCTTGGCATTATGTAGGTCGTGGACTTAGATGATCCATTTGAATGTTATACAGACCAATATTTCACTGTTATGTTGCATTGAGATGTTTGTCGCATTTGTCCTCCTGAGTTGTTATTTATTTGAGTGTTATTTCTACTTGTGTTCTCATTCAACCCTTGTGTTTGATCTTCATGATGGTGGTGCACCACACACAAGTTTGTGCACATGCATTTGTCAAGTGACTTGTGAGGCATGACCTCCTATTTGTATTTTGGTGGATTTATGTTCATGTGGGGTTGGGTTTGGAATATGCATGCCTATAGGAACTCATCATGTGATGAGCATGGGTATGTAGGGTAAGGTGGTGGAGGGGCTTCTCTTGTATCCTATGTGGTGTCCCTAACATGGTGTATGTGTATAATTTTCTAATAAGTGATAACTTAATTAATTGATAGATAATTAAATAAGATAAGAAATTATGGTCAGCCTCTCGAGAGTGGTGTTGAGGGGAATGGTTATTATTTTAGCACATTAGCCTCCCGAGGGTGTACCAAGGGGAATAGTTTTTTGTGTGCTACAGCTTGGGTGATTCCAAGTTACCAAATCTCCACTAAAGTCCCTACATAGTGACCCATAGATTGTCAAACTAGGACCTATTGTACTTGCATTCTTACATGGTCTTGGTTTTTATCATCATTATTGTCTGGTGTGTGATAGCCATAGTTGTTTTCTTTGGTGTGTTTGTGGTTGGATCATTATCTCCATTAGCATGGTGAGAGTGGGCCTATGGGTTCCACATGGTTGGGAGGCATAGCTACCTATACCATTGCTCAAGAGTAGTGTACAAAGATGGTCTTTTATCCTAGTGTAACCATGGCTGGATGTTTTCACTTGGTACTTCGGGTTCTGAAGTATGCTTTCTTGTGATTCATGTTTCTATTGGAATGCTTGTATATCATGTTTAGATGATGTTAGTTATTGACACATCTCTTTATTATGATTATTAGCATATGATAGATGATTTTATCTATTTTTGTAAGATTATCTTATGCTTTACTTCTAGCATGTTAGATTTCCTTATCCTTATATTGTAGCACATTTTAGTGGTGACATCATCATTTGACAACACTAACAATCTAGTTAGTAGTTTGGGATGTTACGTGCAGGGGATTGCTAGGGCACATGATGGTCTTATGATGCTATCATGGTTGGGAGGAACCATTTACTTAGTTTGGTTGTATTGTTCATTACGATGTTGTTTTTAGTTTATTGTGATGTTATTTCAGTATACTGTGATGTTTCCTTCTGTACTTTCCTTTCATTGATTGGTAGATGGTTAGATTGTGTTTCCATCTTTTAGCTTTGTGTTTCAATGTTTACACCTCAAATCATGGATTAGGTACTCCTCGGTGTGGAGGAAATTCATTACTTTACTTTTTACTTTTTTGTATTCTAGCTTGTTGTCTTGGGATCTAGCATGAAATCATGCTTCCTCATGCGAGAATGCAAGATCTCACGTGGTGTGTTGGGTTTCTTCACATGGCATTTGGCACTTTCTTGCACAAAACCCAACACCAATTTGGGTTGTCTTGGTTGTTTGGCCAAGTACCTTCTCACACTAATTGGGGCACATCCTTGCATAGGAGGTACTTCCTTGCGTGGCATGTTGTACATCTTCATGCAAGAATATGTTTGTTATTGGTCCTCAATAAAAAATAGGTATCTCCACTGGTTTTGAGGGATCAATTTTTGGTGATTCTAGTACCCTTTGGGTTTACTTAATTTTCCATGTCTTGATAGATCTTAGATTCTTTGTGTTGTTCTCATTTTGGGTTTCTATTTTCTATTATGTGTGTGTCAATTCAGGTAGTGGCATTTGGAGATTCGTTGGTTGCTAGGATGTTGGTTAAGTCTTCCATTGTGATCTATGTGATCCATGTATGATGTTGACATGTGCACTCATACTTGTTCAAAAAAAATCTTGGCTTGTATTTCATCCTTGTTCCAAGGATCTATGGGCGGGGCATTACAACCCACAAATATCTCTAACCCAAATCCCCTTACAAATCCAATTTTGCTTTCAATTAATTTCTTTTACAGATGAACTCCTTTTACAAACTCATTTCCTTTGCTTCTAAAGACTGAATCCTTTCTTAAACCACCAAATGAACTCTTTTTACAAATAGAATCCCTTCTACCCTATTATTACAAAATTACTTTCATCCACTTCAATCAAATAATCTTTTTTCTATATTTAGGTACTCGAGTGGGAGTTGCTCTGAAATAGATTTTCAGCATGAAAGTCTTTAATTAGTGTAAAATACATGTAAAATCTATTTCATATTTGTTTCTACCTCCCTCTTTAGCATTAAGAACTTCATTTGAATTCAATTAAGTCTATTTTTAGTACAAACATATGTTAAAAAGTAAATATATCATGTCCAAAATATTCTTATAAAACAATAGACATTGATGATGGTTCTACTTCTGAGCATGAGAATATGCTATGCATGAGAATACATGATCATTTCCATTCATGTTTATTTGATAAATTATATTTTTTTGAAAGTTTAGTATTCTTAGTTAGCAACCCTTCTCCTACAACGAGTTTTCCTATTGATAAATTCTATATTTGGATAAATCCTTGAGAGTTTCTCATTTAGAAAAATGATTACAATGAGTAACAAAACATAGTTACTGCACATAAGAAAGTGTCGAATGATGTGACAAGGTGACTTTCCTCAAAGTTACTAGTCACCAGAATACATATCCATACTTAATTGTACTTTGTGTAACTTGGAATCCGCTGCATAAAATTAAAACTAAAACTAAATTCAAGACAATATTGAGGTTAGTTAAAGACATTTATTAAAGACAATATTAAATTTTCTTAAACATTTAAAATTAAAATACAAAAGTATCCAAAATCTCTTTATTCAAAGGAAGACAAAATAACATACATTTTCAAAAAATATTGGGAAATGATTTTCTCGCAAGAGTTTTTTGGTTTGTTTATTTTCAGCAACATCTACTAGGGTTTTCCATATTCTCATTTGTATTAACCAATATGTATACCTAAAATTAAGAAGAAGATTGTCAAGAATAACTCAGAAGGTATGCTTGCAATTTTTAGAATCCTTTATTGTTGGTAGCAAGGGATCATTTGGTGGTGTAAAATTGTGATCAAAGGGATGCCATGGTCAATTTTTTGTACCAGGGCTCCACTTAACTCTACCCCCAATTGGGACCTAACAAATTTATAGATGGGGTAATTTTTTAATTTCTTGATTCTTTTGGAGATTGGGAAGTTGTTTGCATGGAATCTCTCTTGGTAAATTGAGATTTCTTCATCCAAGCAATATTTTAATTTGTTTTGTTAGATGGGAGTCCAAGATTTTAAACTACATGGGAAGCACAAGTAGTTTTAAGTGATGTAGTAGTTTTAGTCCCTAGTTAAGACACAACATTAGTAGTGAAGGTAGACTTAGATCGAGCTGCATAACTGAGAGAAACCATCATTAGATGACCCAACATCAATTTAGCAAGGAAAATCTCAAATAAAATTAGAAGTTAAATACAAATGGTGGTCATGCGACAAGTCATAGAGGTTAATGACCAAATAGTGGAATCATATCATTGACAAGAAGTAATAATTTAAATTAAAAATAATGAACCATTCGATCACCATTTCTTACTAGTTTGCATCCCAAATATAAATTCACAAGGAGTAGCTTTGCCACAAAGCTAAAACAATAATATTCAAAGAGCAGAAAGAAATACCCAAAAACTCTATAAGAGAAACCATAAGTACAAAAGAAGATTAATTTCTTATTAAGTGTTTAAGAAATAGAAACCTCAGAACATTGGAATAATGAATCACAAGTTGTTTAATGAAAAAATAAAAAAACAAGGCAGGGAAATGATTGAGTAGTGAAAAGACCAATCCTGTACCCATTTAAGATAAGTTAGGGAAAATAAAGAAAAAAATTTTAAAAACTCAAGCTAGTTGTGGATGACCTTTATCAAAGTACCATCATTAGATGACCCAACATCAATAGCTTTGGCAGAGCCAACACCTTACTTATGGAAATGGAGGTGGATAAAGGAAAGTGTATACAAAAAAGCCATCCTACTCTTATTTGATAAATGATATTATCATTTGTAATCATCATACTTTGAAGGGAAAATGGTTATGATGCAATGGCATAAGTTTTTCCTATTAACCTCATAACCTCTATAGTGCAAGGTAAAGAAATATGCACTGGCAAAATGCATTGGAAATGAAATATATCTCAATAGATATTTTTTAGAGATATAATGCAAATAAGGAAAATGTAAAAATATTTCAAAATGGTCTTCCGCATTACCTATCCAAATGTGATATTTCGTTGAAATTTCAAATGAAACATTGACAAGTTACAACAAGACAAATCCACTAGTAATTGGGAAGAAGAGTAAAGCCAAACATAAAACTCCAATTGTGCCAAGATAGTCTCCAACTGTAGTTAATTTCTTTTTCTACCTGCAAAGATCTCAAGTGAGTCATATTATCTTGAATAAGTTGCACTAACAATGACTAAATTATACTTAAGATCCTTAAGAAAATGAAGTGCTATTATAATTAAACATAGTATAGAATCTTTGATTCAGCTTTGTTTTTTAATCTTTAATTTATTTTTCTCTATGTTCTTGTCTATTCAGGCTTTCAAGATATGCAACAACTATATATCTATATAAATGCAACATACAATCTAAAAATTTCATTACAACGGTATGGTATACTCAAGTGTTGTTTATGTTTCTTATATTTATTTATTGTTATGTTATGTGCTAACACTTGAAGAACTTCAATAATAGATATTAAACACAAAAATCCTATTATTGTAAATAAATATATAAATGTTTTTGTATTAAAGATACCTAAAGAAGGGTTCCACCAAAGAAAAGTAAGGAAAAGTTTATGTTTAATTTGGTGTTCGATAAGACTGAGAAGATCATTATTGACCAAAAAAAAGACTAAGAAAAAAATTTTGTGTAATCAAATTCTTAGTCAAATGGACATAATTTCACAATCCATTTCTATTTTATCTCCCAAACTAGAAATTATAGAAATTGGATCCAATGCAAGGCATGATATAATAATAATGTTTCTTCAATTTATACTCATTATCATCTCATAGAACTATAAAAATCTGATTGAACTAGGTGCTCGGCAATGCTCAAGCCAAATGCAAAGCATGATATAATAATAATGTTTCTTTTTAGAGTCAATTAGTAAAATATAAGATAGATGGTCAATGGATGCATGATATAAAAATATGATCTAACTATGTGCCTGACTATGCTCAAGCAAAATACAAGGCATGATATAATAATAATCTCTCTTTTTAGAGCTAATTAGTAAAATATAAGATAGACGATCAATGGATGCACTGGGGTAGTCAATTATAAGTTCAATTTTCTCTAAGAAAATAATTAGTAAAATATAAGCTAGATGATCAACAGATGCATTGTGGTGATTGCTTACAAGTGCAATTTTTTTTATTAGATAGCCTTAGATTTTAACGTGAATACAATTAAATATGGGGTCACATACATCTTTATGGAATCCATTGCTTGCCCTTCACATTTCCTCTTTGTTCTATATATAGATTGTCTTGATGCATAGTTCACATTGCATTTCTTTTCAATTCTTCTTTAGAGTTTGATTAAAAAATCTATTTTGGTGATAGTGATTGGATTGGAAGATGAACATGGAAACACCTTCGACGACCCAAAGACCTGCTTTGTTTTCCCAGTCCCTCAAATGGGTCATTTCAATCATTTTTGTTAGGTGGATTACTCTTTGGTTTTTAAGGTCATTGAAGGCTTGGGAGAATCCTTGGGTTACTCTCATAAATAAAACAATTACCTCTACTTTTGGTTTTTTTGGTATGATTTTCAAAGCCCTATTGCCTTCTCATCTTCAGTTGTTTATATGTCTGAAGACTTTTAATGAATCAACATTTTTTTATGAATTAATATTTTTATGATCCATCATTAGAATGGTAAACTAGATAAGAGAGAATATTGTATGTGTTCTAGTTTTTTTTTTATTGATGATCCTTGAAGTAAATATAACAAATAGTTATGGCATGTTATGTAATTTGATTGATGTTGAAACTTCACTTCTTACATTGTCCTAATTAGATGAAATAGGAAATTTTTGCATCCATTTCTCATGGAGTTTATTTATTGATTTATATTTACACAGGTCCTTTCAACCTTTTTTTTTCATCTCCTATATTTTTTATAGTCATTTTGGGGTGTATCTATCTCCACTCTAGCTAAAACTAGCAAATCACTGAGTAATATTTCAACTAATCCATTCAATTTCTTATCATTTCATCTTTTTCTATTTGATATACATAAAGAAAAGTAAGCTCAACCTAATTTGGAGCTTTGGATTTTATGAAATGTGTCTTTTCATGGTTTAATCTATTGTAACATGAGAAATAAATGAATTCCTAAAGATAGTGCTTCAATAGTAGGATGGACGGTATATGGGTTATTCTAAGAGACTAATAATGAAAATTGTTTCAGGGAAATATATGGTAGATTTTATATAATAAAACCCCTTTGTTTGTAGCTATTCATCTTGCAACACATAAATAAAAACACTTCATCATGCAATATAAATAGGAAATCTTTTATATGTTGTTTATTGTATACGAAGAGACAAATCCAAGATGTTTTACATATACATAATGGTTTTATTAGATGAGGGCTTAATATGTGAATATGATATTGATTTCAGATCTAGATTCAAGAGGAGGATATTTAATCTATGGACATATCTAGTATTCATTGGAGGACCTCTTGGAATTATTACTGGTGGATAAGTCCTCATTCTCCTTATTTTCTTAGGCTTAATGATATGGACCTTATCACTTTATATCGTCAATGGTCTAGCTAGAATTAACCATATGACATTGAAACCAAGATTCAAACTATAAGTAATAAATCACATCCTAAATATTTTCATTTAATAAATCCTTTTATGAAATTTCTAAGTTTACATTTATTTTTAAATTCTTGATGCAAGCATTTAATCTAGCCTCTTGAAATGAAATTCTTGTAGCACTTGGTTTCCTAAGTCTAGAGTCTTATTCAAGTAATAGATTTTTTATATTGATTTAAGCTATTAATCACTAATTAAAAGAATTGAAGTCTATTTTGTTAAGAAATAATTCACTAATCTAAACTCCTCTTGGACAATCTACATGAACTTTTGAAAATACAATCGATGTATAGAACATCATTAAAGTGAGGAAAGATATTGCCCAATTGTCATAGCTCATAATAATTTTTTATTTAAAACATCACTTGTCTTTTGAATTTATATGGAAAAATAATAAATACCAACAACTCGACGATGACTTGTCATCGCAAACATGGCATTCCCGTCGGTAATGCAAACTTGGGATGGCATTCTATCAAAAGTATAACATTTGTGACAAACATCTGTCCAAATTTGGATAGTTTAAATCTTTTTCAATAATAATTTCTTGCACACATCATCGGTAGTATAGCATTCCCATCACAACTATCATCAAAAATTAAATCCATTGTGATAGGTTATCATCAAAAATATTAGCTAGGTATGCATTCAATTTGTGATAGCCTTCCATCACTAATCGTGTCTTTTTGTTTTAAGAGTTAGTGAAGACTATGTTTCCTAATTTAGAAAAAGCTTGTTTCTATCACAAATTGTGACTCCAAAACTTTGACAACACTTACAGATGGCTAGCTATCCAAATGTGCATGGCTCCCCATTGCAAAATGGGTCAAAATGTACTAGTTCTTGTACATTGCATGTACTATTTACATTAGTTTTATTACAAACACTTACACATTTTTAGGAAATAATTCCTAAAGAGTGAACACTTGCATCAA
Source organism: Cupressus sempervirens (assembly GCA_028749045.1). NCBI lineage: Eukaryota > Viridiplantae > Streptophyta > Pinopsida > Cupressales > Cupressaceae > Cupressus > Cupressus sempervirens. The sequence goes on along the minus strand of CM053784.1, from coordinate 427,201,419 downwards.
CTCCAGAAAGATATATATGATCATCCATGAATTGATACAACATGCATCTTTTCTTAGTTAATCTTAGATAGGGGAAGGACCCCTACTTTACCTCTTAGATACTCAAAAGCATCCTTAGGAAATGGCTTGGTAAATATATCTGCAATTTTTTCTTTAGATTTCACATATTCCAACCTCACTTGCTTATCTTGTACTTGATCTCTCAAGTAGTAATAATTGATAGATATATGCTTGGTTTTTGCATGAATCAGGATATATTTATTGCACTAGTGTTATCAAAATAGATAGTGATAGGATCAGTAACCTTTTCTTGCATTCCTTCCAATAGTTTCTTATTCAAATAATATTTGAACAATTAATTACAGAATCAACATACTCATCTTCAACAGTATATTGTGATATGTCACTTTGTTTCTTTCTCAGCCATGTAATCAGTCTTTATCCTAGGAAGAAAGCTCCACCATTTATACTCTTTCTATCGTCAACTTTTCCAGTCAAATTAGCATAAATATAGACTTTGACTTCAAAATCAACATCTTGTTTGTAACATAATCCAAACTCTTCAGTTCCTTTCAGATATATGAATATCATTTTTACAAAAATCATATGTGTTTCATTAGGATTAAAGGAAAACCTTGCTATAATTTGAACTATATGTGCAATATCAAGTCTACTAGGCACAACATATTGTAACTTCCTAACCATTGATCTTTATTGTGTCTCAGTTACCCCAACAATAGTATCCTCAGATAATTTTCATCTAGTCACCATAGGTGTACTGACTAACCTTGACTCATCCATACCAAATGTTTTCAAAATACCCTTAACATACTTAGATCGAGTCACATATATACCATCTTTTGTTTGATAAACTTGTAATCCAATGAAAATTTTGATCTCACCAAACATAGACAGCTCAAATTCCTTACTCATTTGATCAATAAATGGTTTTTACAAAAAATCATTACCACCAAATATGATATCATCCACAAATATTTCAGCAACCAATACCACATTTTTAGCTTCACTCTTCAAGTATAGGTTACTACTTCTCTTGTTCTAACAAGTCCAATCTTAATCAAGTACGAATTCAACCTGTCATACCATTCTCTCAGTGCTTTCTTTAGTCACTACAAAGATTTGTTCAATTTGCAAATTAGGTGCCTCTAATCTAGCCCAACCTATCCTTTTGGTTGTTCTATGTAAACATCTTTTTCAAGCGTTCCATTTAGAAATTATTATTTAACATCCATTTGATATACCATGAACATATTTTAAGTATCATATGCCAACAAAGTTTTAACTCCTTCCAATTTAGCAACAAATGCAAAAGTCTCACCATAATCAACTCCTTCTTCCTGAGCATAACCTTTACAAACTAGTATGGCCTTATTCCTTACAAGTTCGATATTCTCATTCAATTTGAAACTAAAAATCCACTTTTTTCTAATCATTCTTGTCAATAGGTCTTGGTACTAGTGTCCATATGTTTATTTTCTCAATCTGATCTATCTTCATTCATATCATTTATCCAATCTTCATTGTCAAGTGCAACTTTTACAATTTTTGGTTCAAACTCAAAAATTAAACAAGTATTATCCTTCAACTTACTTCTTAACATGACTCCAACACTTTTATCTCCAATTATTTATTTATGTCCATGGTTTTGTCTGACATATTTTTCTAACATGGGTTTTGTTCTCAGATTTTGTAGTAACCCCTCAAGGAACTAATATTCAAATGTAATTCTTTTGGTATTATTAGTGCAAATACATGGAAACGAGATGTAACAATGATGCCAAAAAAATTTATTTTGAATTATTACACCAAAATCATATGCTAATGAAGTACAATGATAACAGTGATGACAGAGAATGGGAATGAATCAAGCATAGACACTATAGCATGGCATCCTGCATGCATACTATAGTAATCAAAATTTATTCTCCAATTTAAGCACAAAATAGAACTCCTGAATTGAAGCTCCCTCAAATACCAAATTCAATGGATATTTCACCACCTCAAATGGTTGCAACATTGAAGAGTTGATGTTCTCCAATGGCTGGCTAAAATCAAAAACCTTAGTTTCTTCTCCCAACTTGATATCAAATGCAATTCACAAAATCTAATGATAAATAATGAAGCTCTCACCCCTTTTTATACTTTTCCTTGACCCTCATAGAAGGAAATAAAATATTTAATAATTGCATTCTCTAGAAGTTTCCCCCTTCCAATAATTAATGAACTTGCTAGAAGCTTCTCTCTTGCAATACAATAATTAAATAAAATATTTAATAATTGCATTCTCTAGAAGTTTCTTCCTCCCAATAATTAATGCACTTGCTAGAAGCTTCTCCCTTGCAAAACAATAATTAATTATGCTTCTAGAAAGTTAAATTACTAGAAGCTTCCCCCTTCCAATAATTAATGTATTCTCCAATAAATTAAATTAATTAAATATAAAGTCACTCTTTTTTCTTCTTCTTTTGACTTTTGACTTTATAAGAAATTAATTTAATTAATTTCTCCTTATTTCTCCACTTAGCCTTCAGAGAATGTAAAGGCTAAGAACTCCACTAATACACTAAAAAGATGGGGACATTATAGTCTGCCCTCCCTAAAATTGCTTGTCCTCAAGCAACTTTAAGTCCAGATGCTGAAAAATCTCCTCATTCTCCCATGTCGTATCCTTAACTGGCAGGTCCTTGCATTTCACCAAATACTCCCTTATAGTGCACCGCCTCAAGTTCCTTTCCCTGAAATCAATGATAGCCTCTAGCACCAATATCAATTTTCCCTCATCATCCAAGGGAGGTAATGCTACAGAAAGCACCATATTCTGACCCAACACCTTTTTGAGTCGTGACACATGAAACACATTGTGCACTCTACTATATGTGGGAAGCTCCAACTCATAAGCCACCTCACCAACTCACCTAATGATCTTGAATGGTCCATAATAGTGTGGCTTGAGTTTCTCTGCACCACTCTTCTTGAGAGTGGACTGCCTATATGGCTGCAACATGAGGTAAACCATATCATCTACCTCAAAACTATGCTCAATCCTCTTTTGGTCTGCATACTACTTTTGTTGGTTCTAAGCTCTAGCAATGTTTTCCCTAAGGGTAGCAACTATATCCTTACTCTCCTATAATAGTTCATAGAGATATATCCATCTAACCCAAGCTCGCTACTGAGCTGCCACATAATTCCTCAAATACCCTTCCACCCATTTGTTCACAATCTTCATTTGACCATTGGTCTGTGAGTGATAATTGGTGCTATGTGTAAGCTTGATGCCACACGACTGGAATACCTCCTGCCAGAAGTGACTCATGAAGCAATTTTCCCTATCACTCACAATGTTCTGAGGTAAACCATGTAATCTGAAAACCTCCTTGAAGAAGACCTCTACCACCTGAGCTACTGAGTATGCAGTAGTGATAGGGAAGAAGTGAGCATATTTTTTCAGCCTATCCACAACCACATAGATACAATCGCACCCCTAGGCCTTGGGTGAGACCGTGATAAAATCCATAGAGATGCACTCCCACTTCCTATCAGGAATAGGAAGTGGTTGTAGGAGCCCTGCTAGATAAGTGTGCACTTGTTTGTTCTACAGGAAAACAAGACACTCACGCACATACTGCAAAACATCAGCCTTAAGCCCCTTCCAAATGAACTGCTCCTAAACTAACCTGTAAGTCTTGAAATACCTAGGATGGCATGCTATAGGTGAATCATGGAGTGTTCTAATCAATTGCTTCACTTTGGATCCTGGGACTAAGTAAATCCTATTCTTGTAAATGATCAAATCATCTACAAGAGTGTACTTGGTGTTGATCATTGTTCCCTCCACTATTTTAGAGGCCCATGTGTCTCTAGCATATTATGCTACAATCAAGTGTTGCCAATCCTCTAATATTTGAATCATAGAAGTGAAGTGTGGCCTGCAAGATAAAGCATCTGCAATAAAATTTTGTGTCCCCTTAACATATGTGATATCAAAATCATAGGCCTGTAACTTACTCACCCACTTTTGCTAATGATCATTCAGGTCCCGTTGTCCCAAAAAGTGCCTCAAATTGTTATGATCAATTTTAATACAAAATCTGTTGCCCACAAAATACTGTCTGAATTTGGCCAAGGCATGCATGATGGCCAACATCTCCTTATCATATATGTTGAATGATCTCTCAAGCCTTCTGAGTTTCCTGCTCTCATAGGCTATAGGATGCTTGTCCTGCATGAGTACAGCACCAACTCCCTCTCTAGAAGCATCACATTGAAGCTCAAATGGCTTCATGAAATTAGGCAATGCTAATACTAGGCATGTAGTCATTATTTCCTTGAATTGCATGAAATAGTCCTGTGCCTCCCAAGTCCACACAAATGCCCCTTTCTTTAGTAAATATGTCATAGGTGTTGCATTTTGTGAGTAGCCACTGAAAAACCTATGATAGAGTCCACATAGACCAAGGAACCCCCTCAATTGTGTAAGGTTCTCTGGTGGTGGCCAATCAAAAATAGCGCAGATCTTTTTAGGATCCATCTGCACTCCCTCCGCACTAATGATGTGTCCAAGATATAACAGCTTTGTCATCCCCAAATCATATTTGGCATACAAGGACTCCCTCTATAAAATGCTCAATACTATCTCCAAGTGTTCTAAATGTTCCTACCAAGTCCTACTATAGATCAAAATATCATCAAAGAACACCAGCACAAATTTCCTCAACTAATGGTGGAAGACCCTGTTCATAGTGGACTCAAAAGTGGTAGGTGCATTAGTCAAACCAAAAGGCATGACTACAAACTTGAAGTGCCCAGAATGACATTTGAAAGCAATTTTCTCAATATCTTGCTCTCGAACTCTAATTTGGTGATAGCCTAATCTCAAATCATTTTTTGTGAAATAACAAGCCCCATGCAATTCATCTATCAACTCATCGATGCATGGGATGGGATACTTGTTCTTTATAGTTCTCTTATTCAACACCCTGTAATCAATACACATTTGTAGAGTACCATCCTTCTTTTTTACCAAAACAATAGAAGACGCAAAAGGTGACTTACTTGGTTAGATGTGTCCCATTGCTAGCAACTCCTTGATGGTCCTCTCAATCTCATCCTTGAGTCATTTTGGGTGCCAAAATGGTGTGATCATGATAGGCTTAGTGCCTTTCTCTAGCTCGATAATGTACTCAATGCCTCTTTCTGGTGGCCTACCTGGTGGAATCTCACTGAATACCTTCTCATACTTGGTTCTCAATTTTTGAATATCCAGATGATATTCAGTCTTATGTTGCTCCTCCTGGGTAGGCATCAAGGTGCATCTTGCCACCCACTCTATATCATCATGCCTGGCTAATCTCTCCATCCATCTAAATGAGATCATACTGACATCGCCATTATAGATAGCCTTTAACACATGAGTCCTGCCATCCACCTCGAATTGTATCTCCATATCCTTCAGTCTCAGGGTAACCTCCTATTCACCCTCTGTCTCATCAGGATCCTCATGGTGCTCTAAGCTATATGAATCTAAACCCTCGTAATAAGCCCACATCACCTAGTTAGCCTTCCCCTTAGGCCTCATAGGATAGTCAGGACCAAACTCATAGGGACCTTTGCAAAAGAAGCATAGATTCTTCTTATGCAGGTCATTAAGCATCTCCTTATCTAAAAGTGTAGTTGACTTGCCTTTTGAGTCATTAACCTTCTATTTACCCTTGTTGAATCCCCCTTTGTTATCTCTAAATGATGAAGAATCCTTCAAACTATACCAATTTGTCGAAGCTGCAAGTTCCATATTGTAGGCTTTCTTCATGGCTTCCTATAATGTAGGAGCATCAAAGGCCTTTACCCACCCCTTGAGTGGTTCAATCAATCCCTCTGTGAATAAAATGACTAGCCTCCATTCTGAAATGTCAGGCACCATCACTGCAAGCTTCTGGAAGTCATTGATAAATTTTTCTAAGCCTCCTAACTATCTCAACTGGGCTAACTCCTGGAAAAAAACTTTAGGATCCTTTTTATCAAACTTTTCTATCAATCTATCCACAAACTCCTGATAAGTGGTTACCTAATTGTGTTGCAATGTGATCATGCCATGTGTCCACCAATCATGAGCTGCCCCATCGAAGTGTAAACTGGCATACTTGAGTGCTTTAAATTATGTCATAGTCTTTAGAGATAGGAAAGTATCCACCTTATGAATCCAAGCACGAGCAATCATTTTCCCATTGCCATTAAATGTGGGTAATGCCAACTTGTTGGTGACCTGTTGCAACTCACTATGTTTATTTGCCTGCTTCTGCCTAGCAGCTTTGTAGTTTAGGTACCTATCAAATGTCCATCCATCCTGTACATATGATGGTAATGAATCCCACTCATTCCTCGCTTGTCAGAGTTCATCTGCAATATTTGTTACCATAGCATCAAGTGTGAGTGTTGGAGTTTCTTCCCTAAATGTAGGACGTGTGGGTTTGTCAGCTATCCCAGATTGAGTCCTATGTTGTGATCCTACTATGCTCCTATCATCCTGGTCATTATTATGATTATTTCTCTTTTTTTCCCCAATCAAATGTTGCATCGTAGCCATCATTGCTTGTGTACTTGCCTCTATTGACTGTAGAAGCCTATCATGACACTGTAAAGCCTCATCATCTCTCATAATTCTGGGTGGGCTTTAAGAATGTCTATCAGTCATCTTCTCAATTGTGCTAGTTCCCTATGTAAATAGACCCCTTTTTTTTTTGCATTTGTAAACTAAATTGAATGGTGGCTGCATAAACCCTGTCAGGCTGGCAAGAAATCACTCTGATACCACTATAATAACCCCTCAAGGAACTAATATTCAAATGCAATTCTAATGGTATTATTAGTGCAAATACATGGAAATGAGATGTAACAATGATGCCAAAAATTTTGATTTTGAATTATTACACCAAAATCATATGTTGATGAAGTACAATGATAACAGTGATGCCCGAGAATGGGAATGAATCAAGCATAGACATTGTAGCGTGGCATCCTGGATGCATACTATAGCAATCAAAATTTATTCTCCAATTTAAGCACAAAATAGAACTCCTGAATTGAAGCTCTCCCAAATACCAAATTCAATAGATATTTCACCATGTCAAATGGTTGCAACACTGAAGAGTTGACGTTCTCCAATGGCTGGCTGAAATTGGAAACCTTAATTTCTTCTCCCAACTTGATATCAAATGCAATTCACAAAATCCAATGATAAACAATGAAGCTCTCACCCCTTTTTATACTTTTCCTTGACCCTCATAGAAGGAAATAAAATATTTAATAATTGCATTCTCTAGAAGTTTTCCCCTTCCAATAATTAATGCACTTGCTAGAAGCTTCTCTCTTGCAATACAATAATTAAATAAAATATTTAATAATTGCATTCTCTAGAAGTTTCCCCCTCCCAATAATTAATGCACTTGCTAGAAGCTTCTCCCTTGCAAAACAATAATTAATTGTGCTTCTAGAAAGTTAAATTACTAGAAGCTTCCCCCTTCCAATAATTAATGCATTCTCCAATAAATTAAATTAATTAAATATAAAGTCACTCTTTTTTTCTTTTCTTTTTTGACTTTTGACTTTTGACTTTATAAGAAATTTATTTAATCAATTTCTCCTTATTTCTCCACTTAACTTTTGGAGAATGTAAAGGCTAAGAACTCCACTAATACGCTAAAAAGATGGGGACATTATAGATTTCCAACAGTATCTTCACTCGGTTGGGGCTCAACATCCTTCTTGGGTTATTATGTTTGTGGCTTAGGTAATACAAGCTAACACTCAGTAGCTCTCTGTTATTGCTCAAGAATTACACTAGGAGCATCTTCATATACACATACAAAAAAAAATTTAATCTTCAAATTCCTTTTTGCCTTACTCATCGTTCTTGTCTGCAAACTCATCAATTCTTACATTTTCACTTTCATTAATTGTGTTAGTAGCCCTATTCAAACATTTATAGGTTTTTCTCTTAGAAAAATAATCAAAGAAAATACCTTCATCACCTTTATAATATATTTGAGCAATTCCCTTTTCAATTAGTAGTGTTCTTGGACAATCCACAATTAACCTATTCCTTCTTTCAATAATATCATTCTATGATAGTGTCCTTGGTGCTGACAATTGTCCCTTGATTCCATGCTCAACACAAAATCTAGTGAATTCAATAGACATAAACTCACCCCCTCTATCAAATCTCAAACATTTTAATTTATTACTTGTTTCTTTTTCAAGTTTAGCTTTATACAATTTGAATATATCAAATTCATGCAACTTTAAATTCATAAACGTGACCATTATCATCCTAGAATAATCATCAAAAATAGTATGAAATATTTTTCACAATAATAACTTTCTATTCTCATTGGTCCTCATAAATATGTATGCAGTAATTCTAGAATTTTATTAGAAGTATGTGCCTTTCTTGAAAAATTTGACTTGGTCATCTTATCAAGTTGACATTGTTTGCAAATTACATTTTTAGGTTTATGAAAACTTGGTAAGCCTCTAACTCTTTTCTTTCTACTGACCTTAACCATATTCTCAAAATTAACATGACATAGCCTCTTATGATACAACCACACATCTTCGACTTTTGCAAACAAACATGTATCAATTATAGGATCAAGATATAAGATATTACTTTTTGTTTGATCTCTAGTGCCAATCATATTCCTTTCATCATCAAAGATGTTGACTTTCCTATTCTGAAACTCCAGCTTGTGGCTTGTATTATTCAACAGAACAACACTCAATGGGTTATATTTTAGTCCTTACACCCAATATGCATCACAACATATGATTTTTTAATTTAACATCAATGACCCTATTCCTTTCACTATAAATGGAACACCATTGCTTAATTTAATAGATATACCATCATGTTTCTCAAGTTTATCAAACTTACTAATGTCTCCAATCATGTGATGTGGAAATCCATTATCAATGATGCATGTTTCATTCTTACTAACATGTGAAATAAAATCTTTACCACCCTCATACCTTTTGTCATTAGGGTCTTCATTAATAAAAACATACACCATTTCTACTCCTTTCTCATCTTCAATGTCTGACTTGGTGTGCTCTTCTTCAGCAATATAGCATGATTACTTCCCTTTTTCCTTGTAGTCTTTTTTCTTTCTATATCTATGATCCTTCTTATCATTTTTTTCACTCCTCTTGTTAGGACATCTTGTAAAAATGTGACCTACTTCATTGCAATTGAAAAATATCAGAGGTCATTTACCTTTGCCTCTTAGTAAGCTCCTTGCAAGAAATGCTTCAATATTATCCATGTTATCTTTCGATTATGACTCACTTTTATCCTTGCTGCTCTTTTTGAACTACCAATGGTTAGTGAAGCCTTGAAAGAATTCCCAAATTTAGGTACACTATTATCAAAATTACTTAATTCAAATACATTTAAATGACCAATGAAAACATCAAGAGTAAGACCATTACTAGGCACAGCTCTAACTTCTTAAACTCCAAATATTTTTATAGCATAAATAGGTAAGACATTTCTAATAACTTTACTTACAACTTCAGTATCATTGATGACTCCTCCAACATTTTTACAGTACTCACAACTTCCTTGATCTAGATCTCATCACTCATTGACATTTCTAAAGAGTGGCCTACTCCAAAGGACTTGCAAACATCACTAATCTATGCTACCATATAATATTTCAAAAAAATTTTATGTCCACTAGGTTAAGATATTTTATCTTCTAATTGTAAGAAAGTAATAGTCAAGTGACTTGTTAGGTTTAGAACTACCTTGCTTGTTCAAATCTCTTCTTCACTCTATCTCTTCCTTATGATCTTTGTCTGGCTGATGTACACACTTACAATTTCACTTAACATTTCCTCTTGCTTGATCTTTTCATTTATTTTATGCTTGATTCACCCTATCTCTTCTTTTTCCACTTCAATTTGCTTAATCAACAAAAATTAGTAGCCAAAAATAATCTTATTCATCTCCTTAAATAGGTAACTTCTGTCTTCTAAAATCTTCCAATTTTTTTCCCTTAATCATGGTCATAGATCTTATATTCAATGTATATAGTCACTTGGAAAATAGACTCCCTTCTTTAACTTTTTGCTCTTCTTCATTCTATTATATCTTCTTCATCATATCTTCATTATATTTCTCTAGTCGCAGATTTCATAACTAACTTTGACTTTATCCTTTGAACTTCTCAAACATTCTTAATTTTTATAAAATATAAACCTCAAATTAATATTTTCTTAAATTTTTCTTTCTATTTAGGTTTATTGAACATTACAACTTGACTCGGGAAATACATCACTCAATTGACACTGAACTTTAACTCTTCTTTTCCAAGCACTTGGTGACCATTGTAGTAACTTGATTAATACTATATTTCTTCTTTTAGTGTATAAATTGTCTTGCATATATATACTATATTATACTATTATAGTCCAACTCATTCAAGTACCCACCGAATACCATACACTTATCATCTCTTTCCTCATCATACTTTCTTCAAATCCTCTTCATCAATAAAATGATAAGGTACTCTATTGAATTATCATAATGTCTAACCAATTAAGGCTTGACATTAGTGACAAGATAATGATTGACAAAATTCTTTTACATACAATAACAACATTAATATATAGGGCTAACATTAAATGCATTTTTCCTACAGAGAGAAGAAAGAAAGAAATCACAAAATTAAGTAATACAAGTAAATTTTGAAGTCATTAATTTGTTTGTAATGCCTAATTTATGCATTGGTTTCACAAACCCAAAGCAAATAGAGATATGATTCATTTTGAGACATATAATCATGATCCCATATTTCATCATATTTCTTTTAATTAACTTCTAGTGTTTCATCATTCAACATCATTCTTCTCAAGAACATTATCATTGGAACTTAATCAAAATTTTGTATTAATTGACCAACATCCAATTATAATTATAATCTAATCAAGAATCCTTTCCATTCGTAAGATTCCATCCAATATTTAGGTGGAATGATTTATATAGGTATGACATTAGATCCTCGTTAATAGGAAAAAAAAATTCATAGTTTACATTTCTTACTTGATATCATTTGTCCATTGTCAAGCATTGAGGTCATCTATTAATATGTTATTCTCACTTGGGATCATTATCCCATCTCCAAGTGGAAGAAATATATTATCATCTAATCCAAAATTCAATTAATTTGCACAAATATAGGATCTTTTTTCATACCAAGGTAACTTGAAACCCATCAAAATGAAATCAAATAAATCCTTGAGGTTTTTCTTCTTCATCCAAATTCCAAAATTCAAAAATAGAATATCAAAACCAAATCCAAAATCAGTAATCCTTGAGGTATTTTCCCTCTTGATCCAAGTTAAATTTTTCTTTCATCCAAGTATTTCCATTCCTTCATCAACTCTATCCACTCTTCAATCGTTGGTCACACTTGTATGGTCTCCACACAATTTGGTAAAACTATATCAACCAACATGATACAACCCAAATCAAAAGGATGTTGAGAATCCCTTTCAAATACAAAATGAATATTTAACAATTATTCACATCTAGACATGATTGACCAAAAAGAGGATCCTAATCTTTTTTCTTGATATCACTCCACAAACAAAATGGTTCCTTCAAGACCCATATAATGTGGATATGATGAAGGTTATTATATCTAACTAAATGAATATTTTCTTAAATCTTGTCAATGATGGTGTCACTATCCCTATAGACTTTGACAAGACCTCACTCAACTACAACATAAAAAAATATGAAGATTGTATTCTATCATATCCTATAGGATCCTTCAACATCATAAGAAAGAAATAAGGAACCCACTAGTACATCATTTGCCCCTACATAAACTTCACAACCAAAAACCTTTTAGTTGACCATAGAAAATATTTAATAATTCATTAGTGTTTTTCCCAATATAACATTGTATAATAGTTCTCTCCTATTGTGAGTTTCTTAAACATTGGGTAGACATGTCTTCCTCGAAAATTGTTTTGAAACTAGATCCACAATACACCCAATCAATTTTTCAATTTCAATACAAAATCCAATTTCATTGACACAAACAAATGCTCCTAATTTGGTACAAAAATTCAATGAAATTAAAATATATTTTTTAAGAAATGACACACAAGGTTACGGAGTTATCTTTCAAAGATTTGTGCCCCTTTCTATTTGATAAAAATATAAGAATGTGTTATCTTGTGGTGACTAATCGAGAAAGCATTGTACACTTTCCATGTATCCTCACTAGGGTTTGGGGATTTTTTTTTTACTTATTGGTTGATATATTGTAACTAACTTATTTGGTAAGTGGAAAAATGCTTGTATAAAATGGCTTAAGGTTAGGGATTTTGTGATGGATGATTATTTAGTAAATTCTTGTAGTGGTATTAAGTTGCAAGGGATTAAAAATTGTAATTAGGTTAAAATCATTGAATGATGAGACTGTTAGACTCATTGTTTGATGGATGTGACCCAGGGATTGGATTAACCATGTTAAATCTTTGTGTCTTGTGTTCTCTTTTGTGCTCTTTTTTTTTATTGGTTATATTTGCATGTAATTTTTAATTTTGTCTCTTTAATCCTAACAAGTGGTATCAGAGTGATGTTGTTTTAGTTATCCTCTCCAGGAAGGTGTCAGGATTTACTGAGTATCTCATAGTTGAGGAGGAGCAATATCAAGTGAGGGTAAGCTAAAGGTTGAAAAGTTTAATGGGAAGAACTTTTAGTTATGGAAAATGAAAATGTATAACTATCTTTGTCAAAATGATTTATGGCATCCATTTGGAGGAAAGTCTTAGAAAGATACAAATATTACAGATGAGGACTGAGATATTTTTGATACAAAGGCACTTCAAAGTATTCATTTATGCCTGGTAAAATTAGTGGCATTTAATATTACAAAAGTGAAAGTAGCTAAAGAGTTGATACAAAATATAGCATAGTATGAAAAACCAAATCAGGTATTTCTCATGAAGCATTTATTTAATAAGAAGATGGTAGGTGGATCTATTACTAGTCATTGGAAAAAGTTTAATAGAGTTAACGGTCAATCATCTTCTATAAAATATTAACTTTGATGAAGAAATTAAGGCTCTCTCAATTTTCTATTCTTTTCTTGAAATCTATAATAGCTTCATAATGGTAGTGAGTAATTTTGTTTCTAGGTCTAATACCATAAAATTTGATGATATCATTAGTGTGATTCTGAGTGAGAAAAATTATAGAAAAGCTTAGGTGGATCTACATCAAAAAGTGTCCTAAATACACAAAGCAGAGGAAGAATGAATGAAAAAGGAAAGAATTCTAGAGATCATGGGAAATCAAGAGGAAAATTAAAGGAAAGAGGTCTCAATCCAAAGGACCAAGAGATTGTTGGTACTGCAAGGAACTAGGGCATAATAAAAAATATTCTTGGTCTTAGAAGAATAATGGAGGAAAAAAAGAAGGAGACAAGGAGTAAAATATAGTTAGTAATAAATTTGAAGAGGATGCTCTACTTATTTTCTTAGAAATTGTTGATGATTCATGGGTTTTGGATTTAGGTGCCTCATTTCATGCCACACTTGATAGAGATTATTTTCTTGATTATGTCCAAGGGGATTTTGTGCTAGTTTATTTGGGAGATAAAAATCCATGTTAGATTGTTGGAAAAAATAGAATTAAGATTAAGTTGCAAAATGGGAATCATTGGCCACTACAAGAGGTAAGACATGTTCCAAGATTGAGTAGGAATTTGATTTCAATAGGGAAACTGAGCAATAAGGGTTGCACAATCACTTTTAATGATAGAAATTGGAAGGTTTCAAAATGTTCCTTTGTAGTGTAAAAAGGTGTGAAAGTAGGCACCTTATATCTTTGTATAGGTCATATTGTTCCTTCTATTTTAATTATTTCAGAGAAAAAATAGTTCAAGAATAATTGTTGTAGTTGCATGGGAAGAACATCAAACTATTGCTATAGATTCTGATACAACACTATTGAATTGGAATATAAGTGATAAAGGTATGAAATTACTTTATTCAAAGAAATTTTTACTGGGTATAAAATGTGCCAATATGGATTTTTGTGAAAGTTGTGTTTATGGAAAACAAAAGTGGGTTTTGTAAAGAATGGGAAGGAAAAGAAAAATGAAAAATTAGGGCTTGTGCATATAGATGTATGGGGACCAGCTCAATTATATTCTCTCACTTGTTTATTATGCTATTTTCATTGATGATGTAAGTAGAAAAGTATGGGTTTATTTTCTTAGACAAAAATTTGATGTATTTGTAAAATGAGACTGGTAAAAAGCTCAAATGTCTTAGATCTAATAATAATGGTGACTATTCTAGCAATGAATTTTGAAGACTATTATTCCTCTAATGGTATTCATAGAAAAAAATATTCCAAGGACTCCACAAGAAAATAGAGTTATTGAACACGTGAACATGACAATATGGAGTGTGCAAGGAGCATGAAGTTGCATGTTGGGATGTCCTTAGAAATCTGGGTAGAGGTTGTTAATATTGTTGTATGTTTTATCAATAAAGGTCCCTGTACTCCTTTGGGTTGTGGTATTCCAAAGGAACCATGGATGAGTAAGAAGGTGAGTTACTCTTTTCTCAAAATCTTTGACTGTATTTGCACATATAGATTTTGAAAAATAGAACCAAGATGGAAGCTAAATCTTAAAAATATGTATTTTCTAGATATGACATTGATGAATTTGGCTATAGACTTTGGGATCTTTAAAATCATAAACTTGTAAGAAGTAGGGATGTCATATTTAGTGAGAGAGTGTTGTACAAAGACCTATTGTAGCAGCATGAGAGGACTGAAAATGATTATGTAGTGCTAGATAATACTCAAAAGGATGATGTTCCAAAAGTCCCTCACTCTCTGCAACAACAAAAACAACAAATGCCACAAACCCTAGTGAATGTTTGATGGTCAACAAGGCTAAGTAGACCTCTAGAAATATTTATCCCTCTTTGTATTCTATTTTATTAACATATGCAAGATGGCATGATTGTGTTGTCCCTATTCAAGGATATCCATGATTTATGCATGTTTGATGTATGAATAAGCTTTAGAAAAGTAGAGTTGAAGTTTTATTATAATCTATTATTGTAGAGGAAGTTTAACAATAAAATATGTAGATTTTGTTTTGCCATCTTGTAGGAAATATTCAATGATATGAATCTAGATGTTCAAAAATAATGAGTGTGTTTTCTGGTTGTATATTTTAGGGCATTGCATTTTGGTATCAGAACCTAGTTACAACACTAGAGGAAGAGAATCAATTTTTCAAGAGACAGAAAGGTTTCAGACAAAGTTGTGGATGTTTTATAGAGTCAAACCAACAAAGAAAAAGGTTCGTTAAAATTAATAACTCCTAATTTATCCCTAAAAGCATTTCTACACCTTGGAGATATGTCTTTTTTGTTTTGATTAAGTATATTGCCCTAGATGGGTACTATTCCAAAATCTATGGTCATCATTTCATGCTAGTGAACCATTTAGGCATGGGGTTAGGGTTAATTTCCCTTTCTACCTCATGCAATCTTTGGATAGCACTATTCTAATTTTACAAAATGACCAAGATGGGGACCATGCTTGTCATGAAGGGCTTATGGATTTGATAATGAATCTATTGAAATTGAAGAAAGTGGAAAAGCCTTGTACAAGCAAGAAGACTTTGGAGGATTATAATATGGAATGGAGTGAGTCTGATGAGGACTATGAGGGTGAGATGAATGAGGAGGAGTATCAACTAGTGGAAAAAAAGAAGGCCCATGGCTTGTCTTCTAAGAAAAGGAAGAAGACCAATAATGAGGTGGATTATGACACTAATTTGGGTTTTGATGAGGAGATTGTGATGAAAAAAGGTAAAAAGGGTAAAGGGGAAAAATTGGATGTAGAACCTTTGTCCTATATGGGTGATATGGATACTAAGGGTAAGAAAAAGATGCCCAAAGGGGATGTGGATTTGAACCTAGAAGATAATCCTAAGAATGTTAATGTGAACCCAGGGGAGGAAAGTCTAAGATAGAGCTTTGATACTAAGGATCATGGGAATATAACTAGTGTGTTCATTAACCCAAGTATGATGAGGAGGGATATTGATTTTATTAAGGATCAAATGAAATATATCTAGAAATAATTTGAGCATCTCAATAAAATCAATAGGGGGGAGAGAACCCTAGGCCAACACCTAGACAGACTTACAGATCTTATTAGTACTACTAAAGATGTCACTAATATGATGAAAAGAGTTCTACCCCTAGAGGAAATAGTCAAAAATATGGACAAAATGGTGAAAGATTTATAGAATGGGTTTGAAAAGCTAGGAAGAAGAGTCATGGGGGTTGAGAACACTATAAAAATATTATTGAACAAATTTTCTTGATCTTAAAGGCCATTGTTGAAAACATCAAGATTATTTTGGAGAAGTTGGAATAGGGGAGAAAGGACTGGTGCAAGTAAGGAGATGAGTGATGATCAAGGACATAGTAAATGAACTAGGGCAAACTCTAAGGAACCTAAGGCTATGGAAGATAAAGAGCTTAATGAGTTAAGGGATTCTATAGCTAAAATGAAAATTTTGGCTAATCAGGTGGTGGATCTATTGAAGACTTTCTATCTAGTCTTTTGTTGTCTTTCCTTTGTTTTTTTTGTCTCTATTGTTTGCCCCTTTTGTTAAAGGGTTCTTTATTTCTAGTTGTTTCTTCTAGGGTTTCTGATGTATAGCTTCTTTTGGCCACTTAATTCTTATATGATTCACTCTTTATAAAAGACTTTGGGTCCTATCAAAACCTATTTTTACCAAATCAAAACACTAGGGGAAATCAATGGGTCCAAGATAGTTAGCTTTTCAATGGGTAGAAGTCAATAAATTTAAAGAAAATAGATTAAGCTTTTAAAGTAAACATACCTCTACACTTCATTAGATTTACATGTATAATTTTTTATTAAAAAATAGACATTATGAAATAAACCATTATGCTAGTTGATGTCTTAAATCTAAAAAATTGCTTCCTTCTGTAGTATTCTAAGGTTGATTGAAGTAGAAAACAAAGACTAGAATACATATATAATTAAAATATTTTTATGTCATAAATAATTTTAAAAAAGACAAAATATATATATATATATATATATATATATACATAATATACCATCAACATATGTTATTATATATAATAGATACATGTAGAAAAAGAAAAATCTATACATATTAGTGAATTAATTTTGGGGGAACTAACTATGTGTCAAACTCAACTAACTATTTAGATTTCATGGTTGAGAAGCCACTACAATGTAGCTTGCAACGGATTGAGCTACACCTCTCACCCCGAACCCCTACAAGTGTGCATCCCTCACCAAACCCTTTGATCGCCTCCCCCATGGAAATCTAAGACATAGTATTACCTCATACCCTAAATGAACATGTGGATAATCCCCCTCTTCCCTACACCACCATGGATACTCCACTAATGTCTTTGCATTTTGATGTAGGGACAAACCCTCACTTCTTGTGCCTATGCGATAGTGGCACAACAACTCCAATATGAGATGTCACTATGCGACCTATTTGTAAATTTTGTTTAGCAGCTAGAGGCTCTCCCTTCACCTTTCACTACCATTGTTCTTGGAGTGGCAGCCAAATACCGCTAAATTCTATTTAGAAACCCTCACTACCCTTGGGAAAGTGTAGCTCAAGTAGCCACTAACAAAAGTATTGTTGCTAGTGAACCTCCCTCACTTCCTATAGTGGCAGAGTCACCCCCTTACACTATTTTCCATGTCATTTGTATCCTTCATTGGGTTCTTTCAAGAAACATTTCCCATGGTCGTCTAAACCTTACAAAAAAAAAGATTTTGCAATGAGAATTAGAGTAAAATATGAAATGATATGTGGCTATCAAGGTCTCCACATGAGGATCAAGGAAAAAACCCTTAATAAGGTTTGAATTAAGGTGCATGATTTACAAAATACTTCTATATTCTTTATTGTGAACTTAGGTTTTGATTTCAAATCTACAAGGTTTGTTGCCCAAGAAAACTCAAATTTTTTAAGTACTTAAATCCAAAACTTTTACTCTGTGAGGGAATTAGTTGTATTGTTAATGGGTTATTTGAGTATTATTGCGATTTGACTCAAATAAAAAGAGATAAACATAATATAGTATTATAAAAAGACATTAAGAATTTTTTAAAAGACATTAAGAATTTGTAAACCACTTAAGAGAGGCCTCAACATAGGATAGATTATTAAAATAACACTACAATATTTGGGGTTAAATTGTTATGGCAATTTGCAATGGTGGTGTAATTTGTGCTCATTTCATTTTTTTTTTGCAATTATGTCATTGCAATACCGATGTTGACATTATAATTGCAATGCCCGCATGAGCATAAACAAAAAGAAAAAAGAAAATATAAAATAAATCATTCCCCATTTTTTTTTATTGTGGAGAGTTGTGTGTGAAAGAGGTGGAGAGCTCTAAACGAGGGTGGAGAGTTGTGAATATTGTTGTACCCTTGTGATCAGTACATTTCATTGTTGTGCCCTCATGATCTCTACATTTTGTTGTCATTTCCTTGTAGCTCTACAATTTCATTGTCATGTCATGCCCTTGTACAACATAAATCATTCCCCATTTTATTTTTTTATGGAGAGTTGTGAGCGAAAGAGGTGGAGAGCTCTGAATGAGGGGTCAAAGCTATGAACATTGTCATGCCCTTGTGATCAGTCCATTTTATTGTTGTGCCCTTGTGATCTTTGCATTTTATTGCCATGCCCTTGTAGCTCTACAATTTCATTGTTGTGTCGTGCCCTTGTGATCTACGTACTTTCTTCAAGGGCAAGAAGAGGTACCTATGTAAATATTCTTTCTTTTCCTTCTAAACATGCATGTCTTTATATTTTCTTCTAAACATGTATCTCTTTATATATTCAAAGAGATTTTTTTTAAGGTGCTTATTACATATTAGCTCATAATAGAAAAATTGATCTAGCTGCATACATATTCTAGAATCCAAATAATAAAATAATAAAACTCACTCAACCCATGCTAAATGACTTACCTCAAGATCATGCACAAAAATAATGCAGACCACAAAAAATAGCAAAGTTCGCAAGAAATTTTACAAAAACATATCATAGCAAAATTTTTAGAAAGAAACAAGCCATAACCTAGTCTTTATATACACATAGAAATATTTTTGAAGGTGCTTATTACATATTAGCACAACAAAAAAATTGATCCAGCTACATACATATTCCAGAATCCAAATAATAAAACAATAAAACTCACTCAACCTATGCTAAGTGACTTAGCTCAAGATCCTACATAAAAATAATATAGACCACAAAAAATATGTATATTTCACAAGAAATTTTACAAAAACATATCATAGTAGATATTTTTAGAAAGAAACAAGCCATAACCTAGTCTTTATATATATATATATATATATATATATATATATATATATATATATATATATATATATATATATATATATATATATATATATATATATATATATATATATAGAGAGAGAGAGAGAGAGAGAGAGAGAGAGATCTTTTTAAATATGCTTATTACATATTAGCACAACAAAAAATTTGATCCAACAACATGCATATTCTAGAGTCCAAATAATAAAATAATAAAACTCACTTAACACATGTTAAGTGACTTAGCTCAAGATCCTACACAAAAATAGTGCAAACCACGAAAAAAGGGTAGAGTTCACAATAAATTTTACAAAAATGTATCATAGTAGATATTTTTGGAAAGAAAGCCATAACTTAGTTAAATTTTTCTAGTTTTTTATTAGTTGGGTTGATTACAAAATCTTGTAGAACTATCATTAGATTAGGTACAATAAAATGAACAATCACTTGTTCCTAGCTAGTAGGATCAAATACATTTTTTCAAGGTGATAAAATTGCATATGCAGATGCTCACTTGCATGTCAAGCGTGAAGTGCATTCCCCAACTTATAATGAATGGTTGGATATAAACTCTCCATATGTTGGCCCAACAATGGAAGCCAAGGATGTAACCATGCATGTATTGGCTGTCATGCCCAAAATACAAGGGCAAAAACACACCTAATAAAAAAAATTTGTAAAGTTAATTCCACTCAATTTAATATGTTTGTTTCGCAAGTGAAAGTATAGGTACACTATAAGACGGAACTGGTTCTCCTATTGATAACTTGACATTCAATTTAAGTTTAAAATCAATGTGTAGGAGTAGGTCGTTAAATTTAATCTTCCATTGTTAAATTGATTAATTAAATTAACAATTCAAATTCAATTAGTTACAAGATCTAACACATTATCACTTTTTAAAATATTAATGAATAATACATTTAAATCATTCAAATAACATTAATAAATAAAGCATCAATTAATCAAAATATTAAGTAACAATATAATTGGTTCATTTGAATAATTATAAGTCCAATTATTTTAAAATATAAAAATCAACGAATTAACTATTGCCTAAATAGTGATTTACTAAGCTTACTATTTTGACAATAACTTTAAGAAGTTATAATCCTAAAAATAACTATAACTAAATTTAAAAACCACTAAATAATAAAATAAAAAACTAACATTATCTACAAATCAAACATTTTCTAACTCGAAAACTTTTTTACTAATCTAAAAATACTTTAATAAATTAAAATAGTATTAAGTACAATTTAAAAATAATTATAATCGTTAACATTTAAAAAATATACTAATTAACTTTTTAAACATCAAACTTAACTAACTGTAAAAACTTTATTCAAAAATAAAACTTGCTAATCTAAACATTTACTACTAACATAACTTATTAAATTTTATAATTTAATAAAACACTTAACTATGCTATTATAAAAATATTTTTTTAAAAACAAACTAACAAAAATAATAATATAAAAATTACTAACTTTTAACATTACTAACTTTTAAACTAAAAACTATCCAAATTAAACAATCCTAACAACTAACTTAAATAAATCCTAAACTAACCTACCCCACTAATCACTAACTAAATTCCTTTACTAAAATCTGCCCCCCCCATCCTACACATCTCCCTAGGACAAGAAGGCCTCCTTTTGGCCAAAAAGTCAAGGGCACGCTGGCCCAAACCTGAGCCTCCACTAACATGGACACCTACCAAGGAGAGGCAAAAAGGAAAGAAATAAAGTTTTTTTTTTTTGAAAAAATTCAACCAAACCTGCATACATTTAATATCCCTTTCAAATCCAATTTGTCATAACAATTCTCAACAAAAAGGAATATTGGCAACAATTCTCAAGTAAAAGGGAATGTTATAATGAATGTTTCTTTTCTTTTCTTTTAAAACTTTATTAAATGTGTATCCCCACTTTAACTCATTAAACTCAAACAATTTTGCTCACCTTTCCATGCACTTCCTTAGGGGTGACATCATCACCCATGTTAGATATTTCAAGGAAGTTATGAGATAAAGTTAGTCTGTTGGGGTTGGGATAAAGTAGGATAATAATTTTATTTTCTTTTGGAATTTAGTGTTACTTTTATTTTTATTTAATTACATTATATCATCTATGGCTTTGAGAATTTTATTCTTATAGTTTATATTTATTTAATGACTGTTATAGAATTTAAAATTTAAGATCTTTTCCCATACATAATACAACATCCTAGGTGGATGTTTTGAAAATCTTGTTTTTCTCTTCTTCTTTTTTTGAAGTCTTATGTATTTTTATTTTTCTTGCCTTGAGATGACTCTTTTTTTTAAAGTTGTATTTATTTTTCTAAGGGTGGGATTTCGAAGTGTCTTTAACTTGCCAAGGGGGGTATATTTTTTTTTTCCAAAGAGATTATAACTCATGATTTAATGTTTTGCTTATTCCCTACGAAGGGTTATTTTCATTCCAACAATTATGAAAGTACAAGCTAATCTATCGTTCAAATATTTGAATTTTCTTAACATAATTTTGGTATTGAATTTGCAGAACTTTATTTCTCATCTTTCTCTCTAATTACAATTTGATCGATGATTGCAAAAAAAAAAATTTAAGAGTATCACAAGAATGTAAAACATCATTTCAACTATTTACTAAAAAACATAAGCATGTAAATTTAATTATGCAAAATATCGTATGAATGGGGAATACTCCATTTTTATTTATTCTTCTAATTCAAGGACTCCCTTAGGAAAGAACCAGGGAAGAAAACTTGAGATCATGGTCATTTCAACAATAAGTTTAACAATAATATTTTTACACAAGATTTCAATCCCGAGGAGAAATCTCCCAACATAATTGAATTTCAATAACAATTTGAAATTCCTTCTTGGCCCTTAACAAGGGATCCATTACGAATTCTGCAATACATCACGATGATCATGGAGAGAACGAAAACTAACCAGAAGACAACCAATCATAACATGAAGACAAAATCAGACATTCACTCGCATACCGATTTTTCACAACAGGTTCAACATTGAACCAAAACTAGGGAAAAGGTGGATTTTTCCAACAGGAGACGTCGGACACAACACCAAAATAGATGCCCTATCGAGACTATAACTCAAGAACTTCTGTTCTTCCATTCTTACATGCCAAAACTGATATGTGGTTTGTGTTGACAGGTAGGGGCCCATAAGACCCTACCCTCTCTCCCTCTTCTCCTCCAAAGAAGAGACTCTACATTGTTGGAGTCCAACTGAAGACCTTTCCCCAAAAATGGCCACTTCTACCCTATCTGAGGGTGAGTAATGCCAAAACACCCATAAAAAAAAAACTTCAAAATTCAAAACAAAACACAAAGGAAAGACATTTAAGAAAACCTATTTTCAATCCCTTCCAACATACTCGACACACACACATACATACATAAACAATGAAATTGAAACATGAATCACAACATGAAACCATAATGAGGTAAAGTATTCCTACCTTCAAAAAAATAAGTTATGGAAAATGAACAAGTTTGAGATGAGCTTTCTTTCCTCTCCTTCCCTTCAATTCTGAAAATCCCTCTAAAACTAGAGGTTGGGTGAACACTCAAAACCCTCTCAAAATTGCCTATAAATAAAATCCTAAACTCAACCACCTCTAAAATGAAATAACTCTCCCACTTGCCCAAAATTTCTAGAGGCTTCTAACTCAACTAGATCTAAGGCTAACCTCAAAGGTGAAGTTAAAGTTATCCAACTCATGATGAAAACTATCAATTTTTGCAATAAAGCAAAAATGGGGTTTTTGAGTGACCATAAAAATCAACAAAAGAGGCTAGGGGGGTGGAAAATGTCCCCAACCCATACCCATACCTCTTGGGTACTTAGATTTCATGATTTTAGGCCTTTAGGATTAAATAAAGACCTATCAAAAGCTAGAAAAATTTTAGAACTTTCTAACAACCTACAAAAATGTAGATTATTCACTAATCATAATTAGGGTAATTAACTTCAATTACTAACTGATTAGCAAAAAAGTCACTAACCTAGTCTGACTTAGACCTTTAGGTTACTCGGTTAACCCTAACTTTCATGTTGGAATGCATATATAAGTCACGAGCATCAAGCAACACTATAAAAACACTATTATGAAACATTAACATTTAAAGATTATAAAATGATACATTCATTCAATCCACGACACATATAAAATATGAACAACAAGGTTTGCATCTTTCATCAAATTTAACCCTAGTTTCCACAAACAGTACATAGGGTTTAGTTCTGTTTCTCTGTTAGATTTTCTGGCTAAAAATATCTTGCACACTCATTGTACACATCAGTAGCTCAAGAAAATCTTATGCATATATATATATATATATATATATATATATATATATATATATATATATATATATATATATATATAAACTTATCAGGGAAATTACATAAATTAAAACATGAATCTTTCATAAAACTAACTATTTAATTCATTTCCACTCACATTTAATCATCATAAATCACATAATAAATATAACGTATAACTTATTCATTAATTTAGATTAAGTACTAGTATAATCATCGTTAGGCATGCATATACCTAAACATCATAACATCACCAATTAAAGAATACTAAACTATTTGAAGCATAAAACTTAATCATCGAGGTATCAAAATCAACACCCCTTATCATCAGGTGAAAATGTCTTGTATCATTGTTAGTGAAGTTTTAATGTTTAATTAGTCGAGATAATGTAGTAGTTCTCAAATCACTGAGTATTAAAACATGGATGTATCAACTACTCTTAATTTCATTAGGACATTGACAATATAAAACATAACTTCGTATCCATTCAAATCTGCTACAATAGATTTAACAGAGAAATTCATTTTTAATAAGTACGTGTGGGGAGGGACCTTACATTGGCACACTCTCCCTAAGATCAGTATCCCAAGTAACTATTGATGTTGTTAATTTGGGCATCCTATATGATCCAGAATCTTATGAAGTACTAAATCTGGTAGTAACTTCTCCCATGTCTCCAAAAAATGTAGCACAGGTTCAGGGTCCCTTGGCTCCCAAGAATTTGTAGCAACTATTCTCACTATTGGAAGAATAACTTCAATGAAGAGTTGAGTAAAAGGAGTTGAAAAGAAAGTTTTTCTTCTATGTAAATGCCATAATCACGAGGCTCATTCTCCTGCAGAAGCCTCTACCACAATGGCATTACCTCTAAACCATGCAAAGGATGTTGAAGTGGCTCCCAACCTTGAAACAGTCTTATAAGAAATGGAAAAGCAAATGCAGATGCAATACATGAAAAAATCCAAGGTGATCAGATGTTATTTCCAAGGTGATCATGAAAAATCCTAATATCTTAATATCTTAAATGCAATAAATCAGAGGGTAGGAATCTTGTGAGAAGTGTGTTTTCTTTAAAGATGTTGACAATTAGTATGAATGAAAGTAGCGGTCAACTTTAGAAGTAGCTCATATAGTTGAGTTACTATACCCTCCAATTTATTGCATTTAAGATACTAGGATATGCTAGTTTAAGTAAATGCATATGCTATTTCCAAGGTGATCATGACATAACAAGAAAGAATGTAATTCCTACTATAGATTGGTCAAAAAAAGATGATGAAGTTTTGATACAATAATTATTCATGTTTAATACCATTCACTCACAAATAGATAAACCAATAGATGGCTAAGTTGAAGGAAAAAATAATTCCATTGAAATATAAACTAATGAAAGATGTAGAAGAACCAAATGAGGAATCATGTGAACAACTCCCTAAATGTTCAAGAAAAAAATAAGAAGAATGGAGGGGGTGACAAGGAATTACAAACAAGATGAATGAAGAGGAAGGGGATAGAGGACAAGGGGCCACCTCAAAAGAAGCAAAGATTACCCTTATGTCCAAGTAAGCAAGAGATGGATTCCCCCTCTAATGAAAGTAAAGAACAAAATATTGAGAGAAATTTTGTGGTTAACTTTGAGGCCCTTTCAAATAATGATCAAATAGGGCCCTAAGGCACAAATGTCTTGGACATTAATTTGAGCACCCAATATCGTGATTAAGGAATTCAAAGTCATGAGGATGAACTAGGTGAGATCACTTCCCTAACATGGCTATCAAAGTGAATGTGATGGGGAAAAATTATAATAGCCCAACCCATTAGGAGTTAGCAAGGTAGATCTAATATGTACCTTTGGATTTGGTTTTCTTCATGCAATCTTATTTACCACAACACTTTCTAGATTCTATCCAGTGCTCCCATAATATCCTCTATGTTGTCTAGTTGTTGTTTATGTTGTGTAGTCTCTTTCTAAAGTTGCTCATTCTCCTTCTAGTATATTGCCACAAACTCTCTCTCATGCCTTAAATTTTGATCAAACTTTTGAATATCTACCTCTACCATATCTAAAATCAACTTCCCATTGTGTTGTAACTCTGGCATAGGTGTTTGATCCTCAATAGCTTTGATTTCAGCATTCAAGTTTTCAAGATTGGTCAACACCCTCACTTGTGGACCTCTCATGTCAAGCACTTTTTGTACTGTCTCAACACCATATTCTTGCTTCTGAGCTAACAATTCTTCAGGTGCATTTTCTTGTAAAACATTAATTTTGTTGAACAATTTTAAACTCTTAGAAAATGCATTCTTGTTTTCTATTACCATTGACAGGCTTCCCTTGAACAAAATCAAAATAAAGATGCATAAATACACTAATTTTTTCTTTCAAAACCATATGTGCAGATATAAACATTAAGTACAACATGTTCAATATTTTTGCAAATATACACATTAATTACACCAAATTTTTCTTTCAAAACCATATGTGTAGATATAAACATTAAGTACAACATGTCCAATATTTTTGCAAATATACACATTAATTACACCAAAATTTTCTTTCAAAACCATATGTGTAGATATAAACATTAAGCACAACATGTCCAATATTTTTGTAGATATGCACATTAATTACACTATTTTTTTCTTTCAAACCCATATGTGTAGATATAAACATTAAGTACAACATGTCCAATATTTTTGCAAATATACACATTAATTACACCAATTTTTTCTTTCAAAACCATGTGTAGATATAAACATTAAGTACAACGTGTCCAATATTTTTGTAGATATATACAACCAACTCAATAAGGGTACAAGAATAAATTATTCCTATGAAGAAGGATCATGTCAAATAACCCAAGGGAATTTGATTTACAAGGGGAGAAAATTACTAGATTGTCGTCTAACTTTCAAAGAGAAGGTGATGGCAAATGTTATTATCCTTGCAAGAGTTGTAACAACTTAAATACAAGAAGAATCAAAATCAAAATAGCTAAGAGACATTGTACAGAGAATGATCACACTGAAGGGTGGTTTGATTATTATCCATTGGTAATTTGTATGTTATATTGTTTTCGTAATTAATATGCATATGAGCCACAAAACTAGGGTTTGATTATCATCATTTTTATACAGGTCAATCTCCCTAAGGTAGTACATGATATGGACCAACACATCTCAGAGGAACATAGAGGTGTGAATGTGGAGGAACATGGAGGTGTTAGTATTGAAGGAGAAGATTATGACCCCATGGAAGATGATGATCATACACTAAAAAAAAAATTTGAAAATGTTGGTACGAATGCATTGATTCATGACACATTTGGTACTATATTGGTGTTGTTGTTGATGATGATGATGATGATGATGATGATGAGGATGAGGATGAGGATGAGGATGAGGATAACATTGAGGCCATCCATGATATACCTCTACTTGAGAAGGCAAACACAGCCCTTTATAAAGGATCCCAATCAACTCTTCTCTCTATTGTATTGTTGTTGGTGAATTTGAAGGTTATGAATGGTTTATCCAACATTAAAATGTCACGTATGCTAAGGTTTTTGATATACATCATAATAGTATATAAAAGGTGAAATATGTACCATTAAGTTTGTTTATACTAATGACTTATATTTTTTGTTGTAGATTGATAGGTGACTATTTGTTACCACCAAGAAATATTCTTCCTCACTCGTACAAAGAATTATGTGCCACTATGAAACATATTGGAATGGAGTATCAATAAATAGATGATTGTCCTAAAGATCATGTAATTTATCTTAAAGAACATGAAAATGCAACAAAATGCCTAAAATGCCATACGAGCAGATATCGAGATGATCAAGTGACAAAAAAAGGTGCCTCACAAGGTTTTTTGTTACATCCCCATTATTCCATGTCTTAAACGATTATTTAGGTGTAGTAGCTTGGCATAGTTTATGGATTACCATGCACGCAATAGAAGTCTAGATGACATTATTTGAATGCCTACGGATGCTTCAGCTAATGAAACTTGTGTTGGTGAATTTTATCATGTGATAATTCATGAATGTTACATTGTATTAATAGAATGAATGTTAATAGGGAATTTTGATGTTGGGTTGGGGGACAAATGAGCTTCCACCTTCACATGGTTGGCCCTAATTAGTACAGAATATTAAACTATTCTTGAAACCAAGTGAAGCTCAACATTAACCTATGATTGCATGACAACTAACTGTGTGAATCTCTTGGTTTTAGGCAATGTAGAAGGATGCTATAGTCAAACTCATTGATTTATGAAATTTAGTTGTAGTGTATGAAGTATTTGAAAGAATGGATTTCTATGGGATTGCCTCAAATAATTCTTCTCTAAGATATTATATTATTTTATTTAGCTACAATCATGTTTGATTGTGTTGTTATTTTTGCATCAACGTCTTGGATCACATTCTATGATTCATCATATAAATAAGAGACAGATATTAGAAAACATGATCCAATGCAAATAACATAATTAAAGTATTTAACTTGATTTATTTTGAATTGCTTGCAAAAGTGATAGTAGTGTTGAGGAGATTGAAATGTTTTAAATACATAGAAAGCTCATGTTCATAGCTTCTCATGAAACACCATTAAGGCAGAGCTTGGCAACAGATGAGGTTGCAACTGGTCATTGTGCTTCAAAGGTAGAATTTTTTTCTTGTATATTCAAATTGAATGGAGCTATTTTTCTAATGGAAATGAAATTAAATGATCTGATGCTTTCTTATTTTGATGCAGGGGAAGGTTCCTCTTATATCACAAGATGGAATTCATCAACTACATATCTTCATTTTTGTATTGGCAGTTTCTCATGTCTTGTCTTGCATTGTAATTATGACACTAGGATGGGAAAAGTTATGAGTCACTAGGAGCTTTCCTCCTCTTATTGTTATAATTTTCCATTTTCTTGTTGAATGATTGCATTTAATAACTTTTTTTGTAAATTTGGAGACATGAAGAAGAATTTGAATAGTGGAAACAAATGATATTAGATCATTCTAAAGTATACATTGATTCATGATTTATATTTTTAATTTTTAAATGAATCTTGTCATACAAATTGACTTCATATGTTGGGAGGTAATAGACTTAAAGGGTGAAACAAATCTTCCAGTGCATATGAATACACCATAATTCATGTGCTTGTGCATTCTATTGTTTCACAGTATTCTCATGAACTATTCTCATTTTTTCTTTCGAGTGTGGTGATATGTTGAATAATATTATAGGGAAACTTTTAAATTTTTAGCTTTTCCATGTAACCTTTTTCATTTATTACCACTTTTAGATAACAACTGAAGTGTAATTATGTCCTATAGATACACATTTTTTTCGATATAAGAGCAATATATATGTACTGGTGTGTATGGGTAGTTTATATTCCTTTGAAGGTGACAAAGTTCATTGAGAAACATACTAACATATTATTTTATTACTTAACGGCTTCCTTAAATTTGTACTTGGTTCACTGTCATACATGGTTAGACTCAGAAAATTGGTCAATCACCATTAGATGGTTTTTCCTCAACTTTCAATTTTTGTCTCAATAGTCCTGACATTTACATATTTGATGTGCAATCAATTGTTTAAATAGTTTTGGAAAGGTGACTGAATGATATAGTATAGTAAGTATGACATGTTTTAATATGGGTACAATCAAAAAAGTAATCAAGGTCCACTAGATAGTTTTTCCTTGATTGTTTAATATCAATATCCATGATATTTGCATATTTGACATGCAATCAACTGCATGAATATTGTTGGAAAGTTGACTAATTGATATAATATTGTAAAAATGACATGTTTTGGCATGGCTATAGTTGGAAAATTAATCAAGGACCATTAGATAGTTTTTTTCTTTATTACTTTGCATCAATATGATACATTCTTCTATATGATATTTACATGTTCCACATGCAATCAAATGTACAAATGTAATTTGAAAGGTGACAAAAAGATATAATTTAATAAATATGCTCATATTTATTTTCCAAATTCCTTATCCCCCATTTGGATGCATCCTCATCTCTTGCTCCTATCCTTGATCCTTGTTATTTCCATTTTGAAATATTGTTCCCATAATTTTTAGGGTACTCTAAAAAAACCCCTTCAAACATTCTTACATTTCTCAAATTTTTCCAACAAGGGAATGTGGATGTGGTAGGATCATACTTTATTTCACTATCATTCTAATATATGTATCACCTATGAATCTAAGATTCTATCTCCAATGGATGTTTGATTTTGAACAAAATAATATTTAACTATTCGTGCTTGTACTATTAAAGTAAATTAGTTTTTCTAATTTTGGGACTATGATTTTTCTTTGTACAATAATTGTGAAAGCTAGTAGTGGGCCAAGATATGTTATTGTGTGCCAGAATAAGGTAGATAAAGATAAGCTCACTGTAGGCACATATGTTGTTCTTGACATGACAACACTTACAATAATGAGGGCTCTTCCTTGTGAGGTACCTAGCATTAGAATCTCACATCAGAATGTTGTTAATAAGTGCAAATTATATCAAAATCTTTGAAGGGATTTTCTAGAAAAAGGCTAATCATTTTATTTTTGTGTATTGGATATAGGTGGACCCTGTTATTTATAATATGCTACACGAGGATCCTGGCAATGTTAGCTACTCAGTAGTAGGAGGGTTAGCAGATCAATCAGGGAGTTGAACTTCCATTAATGAATCCTAAACTTTTTCTTAGGGTTAGAATGAAACATCCTAAGGTAAAATTTGTGTGGGGTGAAAATTAATCATGGTAATTACGTTTTTATGTAAAGTTCAACTTGCATGTTTTATTTATTCTTTTTGGAATGCTTTCATAGAGGTTGCTTCTTTTTCCTCCAATTTCAAGGAGTAATTCTATATGACCCTCCTAGAATGGGAAAAACACTATTAGAAAGAGCTATTGCTAGTAACATTGATGTCAATTTCCTTAAGGTTGTAGCTTAGCTTTTTTGATATTCATCTTACTTTTATGCAACCCAACTTTCTCATTTCTTGTACCTGAGGTTTGATTTATGCCTTCTTTTTGTAATACTATTTTTCAGGTGGTTCCAAGTGCTATAATAGATAAATATATTAGAGAAAGTGAAAGGTTGATCAAGGAAATGTTTG
Source organism: Cupressus sempervirens (assembly GCA_028749045.1). Lineage (NCBI taxonomy): Eukaryota > Viridiplantae > Streptophyta > Pinopsida > Cupressales > Cupressaceae > Cupressus > Cupressus sempervirens. The sequence goes on along the minus strand of CM053784.1, from coordinate 427,170,396 downwards.
GTTATGCACAAGATTACCAGGCATGACTTCTTATTCATTTGAACATCAAAAGACTAATTTTTGGTGTTTGTTAATGTAATTACAAATGCTAATATTTTGTTTATACATAATAATAGTTTTTTTATTTCAAAAAATTGTGTATGTTGAATTAGTAGCTCATCATATCTAAGAATTTGAAGGTATTGACACTAAAAAGTATTTCTATATATGCATGCAACCCTATTCCTCTTAGTAATTACATTGCAATCTACTAACAAGTATTCTAATTAATATAAGTGAAATTCTTAATGTTAAAGTGGGGCTTTATTGTAGCCATGCATCATATTTATGGATGAAATTGTTGCAATTGGTGAACGCCATTTTAGTGAAGGAACAATTGTTGATCAAGAAATTCAAAGAACTTTAATGGAATTGATTAACCAACTACATGGTTTTGATCAATTAGGAAAGGTAGTGTGTTTTAAGGTGCTCAAGCTACTATAATTGTCAATCAACTACATTAAACAATAAACTATGTTATTTAAATTATTTAAGATTCTTCAAAGTAGTGTATTTTTCATTATGACTTGAAAATATTATTAATTTTAACATTAAATGTAGGTAAAAATGATCATGGCAATAAATTGTCCTGATGTTTTGAACCTAGCCTTGCTTAGACCTGGTCGTTTGGATAGAAAGACTGAGATTCCACTTCCAAATGAAGAAGCAAGAATGGAAGTATTGAAAATACATGTTGTAGGGATTACAAAACATGGAGACGTAGATTATGAAATTGTTGTAAAGCTTGTCGAGGTCTTATTTTGTTTCTTTAATAATTTAAAATTTATCCAAAATATTTGGGTTTTTATCCTATACTACACTAGTATGTTCTGGAGTTGGCAATTGTTCTTTGATTAATTACTATATAGCTGAGATTATTTCAACTTTTATCAGGACTTCAATGGAGTAGATCTTCGTAACATTTGTATAGAAGCTGGTATGGAAGCCATCCGTGTAGAGTGTTATTATGTAATCTAGGAAGATTTTATGAAGGTAAATTTTCTTTCCCTTTTTGTTTAGCATTTTATAAAATTGGAGTTGCTTGTGTTGTCTGGCTTGTAACTTGTACTTATCTTTTCCATTCAAGTTATTTTCAAGTTGAATGAAGCAAAGAAATTGGAGTCAAGTTGTTCAAGAGTTGATCTATGTATTAAATATTTGTTTTTTAATTCAAAACAAACATACAAAAGTTATGTTTGGCCTTATTTGAGCAATCATGTATATTCAAGTGGCAAACAATGTGATCCAAACAATAGTGATTATTGCACTAGTGTGCTCCTTATTTTTCTTAAGACTTAAGTCACACTTTTCTTTTTAAATTTTGATGTAATGTTGTTAGGAATTTTTTGAATCTCCAATACAATCCATATTGTTTCAATGAATTCAATCATGCTTTAAAAGATATTAAAATGTTGATTCAAGGCTTGTCCTCTAGCCTAGGGGTCAGAATGAGATTTAGGGTGTGTTTGGATGCCTATGCCTCTAGAGTTCTTTTCCATGGTAGGAACTAATAATAAATTACTGAAACTACCAATCATTTGTATTTATAATGCAGCGATTGTGACGTCTTTTTCGACATAAAGTTGTTGCTCTCACAACATTATCATTACACATCATCACACTTGTAATGGTGACACCTATTAGATGGCCATCACTCGAACAGCATTGTCATTGTATGTCATTGCCATTGTAATGTCTAATTTGACATATTCTTGTCGAGCCTGCAAAAACTTTGTTGCAAGTGTGAGGGTAGATTGAAAATGTCGATTGTCATAATTGTGATAATCGGTCATTCAAATTATGATAGTGTGAAGAGGTACTCTTTACCTCTCTTTTTTCCAAATTTTGATGGTTTTAGGCATCCCAATTGTGATAGACTAGTTTTCCATCATAATTTGTGAGAAAAAAAGTCTAATGCCCATCTAACGGGGGGCAATTCATGCTACTATTAGTCAGGTGACGACTGGCTATCGCAATTGTGATGAATTGTCATCGTAATTCAGACCCAAATGTACTAGTGTAAGCAATGTTCTTAATATGATCATTAGTAATAATATTACATTTAATTAGTCTCCATATGAAATTTAATTAGAAAAGGTATTCAAATGATGAACGAGACCATGATATGAAACCACTTTTATGGTTAATTTAACATTACTAATGTAAAAAATAGTTGTTTAAAAAAAAATGGTCATAAGTTCCAAGCTTTTGGAGGGCCTTTAAAATTAAACTTAATTCAACTCTACTATAAATGACGCCTTAAACCTTTTAGCCTATAATATGTAGCTTAACATCATTAAAACCCAACTAATTATTGTGGTGAATTTGAGTCATGATAATTTAACATTAATATTGAGGATTAGATTACAATAAGAGATAATGTACTTCTTTTTTTAATCCTCCTCTTCCATGCACCACCATGGATACTCCACTAATGTCTCTTTATTTTGATGCAGGGACAAACCCTCACCTCCTACACCTATGGGATAGTTGTGCAACAACTCTAGTATGAGACATCACTCTGTGACCTATTTGTAAATGTTGTCTAGTAGCTAGAGACTCTCCCTTCACCTTTCACTATCATTGTGCTTGGAGTGGCCACCCAAACTTGCCAAAATCTATTCAAAAACCCTCACTACCCTTGGGCAAGCATATCCCAAGTAGCGACTGACAAAAGTATTGTTGCAATTGAACCTCCATCACTTCCTACAATGGCAGAGTCACCCCCTCACAACTACTTTCCATGTCATTTGTAGCCTTTATTGGGTTCTTACAAGAAGCATTGACCATGGTCACCTAAACCCTATAAAAAAAAAAGATTTTGCAATGAGAATTAGAGCAAAATATGAAACAATATGTGGCTATCAAGGTCTCCACATGAGGATCATGGAAAAAACCCATTAATAGGGTTTGAATTAAGGTGCATGATTTACAAAATACTTTTATATTCTTTATTGTGAACTTAGGTTCTGATTTCAAATCTATGAGGTTTGTGTCCCAAGAAAACTCAAAAAATCTTAAGTACTTAAATCCCAAACGTTTACTCAGTAAGGGAATTAGTTGAATTATTAATGGGTTATTTGAGTCTTATTTTGATTTGACTCAGATTAAAAGAAATCAACATAATATAGTTATCATATAAAGACATTCAAAATTATATATATATATATATATATATATATATATATATATATATATACTATTAAGGACACAATAACAGTAATAAAATTAATTAACTAAAATGAGTATGGTTGTAAACCATTTAAGAGAGGCCTCAACATAGGGTATATTATTAAAGTAAGCAATGTTCTTAATATGATCATTAGTAATAATATTACATTTAATTAGTCTCCATATGAAATTTAATTAGAAGAGGTATTCAAATGATGAATGAGACCATGGTATGAAACCACTTTTATGATTAATTTAACATTACTAATGTTTAAAATAGTTTGTTTGTTTTTTTTAAAACTAAATGGTCATAATTTCTAAGCTTTTGGAGGGGCTTTAAAATTAAACTTAATTCAACTCTACTATAAATGAGGCCTTAAAAATTTCCCCAAGTAACTGATATGATTTAACTATGCCCAAGTCAAGATCTTATTAAAAGGGAGGAGGGGGGAGGGGGGTCTAACATAAATATTTTTATCCTATAATACATAGCTTAATATCATCAAAACACAAACTAATTATTGTGGTAAATTTGAGTCATGATGGTTTAACATTAATATTGAGGATTAGTTTACAATAAGAGAATATGCTCTTCTTCTTTTTAATGTGGGTTGGATAGATTTTGAATGAAGATTGACTTCATTTTATTTTTGTTGATCTCATAATGGTTTTGACTAGTGAGTGTCTATACACTTAATTCATTTACTTAGTTCATGCAGAACAAGTAACATATGTCAAGGACAACAAATAAGATTAGAGCATGCGAAGTAAACAGTAAGTGTTGAGTCACTCACATGTCTAGTCACTCAATTCTCGAGTAGATAATATATGCTGAGTGATTCATGAGGCAAGCAAGCAGTGCATGCCAATTCATTTAGATGTTGAGTGATAGTATTGAGGTTAGTTAATGCTATACACCGAGAACTTCAAATGTCGAGTAACACAGTTTTGTCATAGTTGTTTGTATTGGCACAAACTACTATGTAAACCATTTTTTAGCCAACTTAGAGATTGGATTATGATATTTTGGTGATAAGGACAAATCTTAAATTGGAATCCCTATGTATATATAAGATGCACCCAATTAGGTAAAGGGAAGGTTTAAGCAGCAATATGGATGAATCACAACCATTGATTCATACCTAACCCTAAGTCACCTAAGTCTTCTTGAGGAGGACAACCCTAAATTTTTTAAGAGCATGAAAGGAAATGAATGAATGATCAAGGAGAGTTTTTCATGTGCAAACCAAGACATTCATGGTGACCAAGGTATTATGATTTGAATTGCATTGCAGAATTAGTTAAAGGAGAACAGAGGAAGGAAATAGTGAATATTAGAGAGACATCTAATCAAGAAGGATCAAGCACATAGAAGAATAGAGGTGATCTATTATCAAGCATAAGAGCACTAACTATAGGATCAATGCTGAGACATTCTAATAGGTGAATCGATTAAATCTCTTAACAGAGTAGTCTTAACAGGCTATATTGAAATCCTCTAACAAGGTGTTTACTTAATTGTGAGTTGAAGTCCTTTAACCAGGCACACTTCTAACAAGGTTTTGAAATCCTCTAACAAGGTGAGACCTAATAGTCTTTGTAAGTCTTTAGTAAGGTAGACCTTTCATAGGGTAGATCATGGTTCATGATCAAACATTGTAACTTTTATTGGATACACTTTATTACTACAGTAGTGAATATTTGTGGGTGTCATCCCCACCCCAGTTTTACCTTCCCATTGGAGGGTTTCTGGGTAATCATATCTTGTGTCATGAATGTGTGAATGCTTACTTGTTTACATGCTTTAGATATATATGATTTAAATGGTATTTCAATTTACTTAGTGAATGTATGAGATGAATATGTGGTAAATATTTTATGGGTCAAACTTTAAAGTGTTGATTCCCCCCCCCCCCCCACTCCTCTTAGAAGTTTACCTTTCCTATTGTAATTCCAAAAATTGGTATCAGAGCTTTGTTCACTAAAAATGAAGCTTTGCAGCTTTGAGGAAAGATCTTGGAAATGGAAGTCTACAAGCTAGGAAAGATTATTGAGAACTAGGAGATTGAAATATAATTCATTCTACATTAGTTGAATGAACCAAGAAAAGATCTAAATAAATCATTAAGGAGAAGGAAGGAAACTTCTATTGAGGAGAATGACACAAAATACTAAGAGATAGACACTACTAAGGTATTTACAAATGGAGATTCAATAAATATGATGCAGCAGTTGCAAATCTAATGGAAAAGAATAGAACCCTAGCTGAAGAGATCAAAAATCTTAAAATAGAACAAGAATCACAAGTCATACTACTATGTGAGGTGACCAAACAGAAAAAGAAAGTTATAGAAGACAAAGCCATGATTGAAGATGACAAAAGAGTTTTGACCAACAGACTAGAGGAGAAATAATTAGAGGTAACTAGGATTGCTAACATGCAATTAGAAACTTTGGGTCAAATGCTGGTTGCAAATCATGAATTGAATGCCAAGGGCATTAAGATAACAACACTGAAGTTGCAGAATGAACAGTTTAGCAATGAACTAAAAAGAGAAAATTTGTTGAAAATTTCAATAAACTAAATGAAGCTATCAAGTACTTTGAAAAATTGATGAGGTCTCCTAGATCTAACAATGATACATCTAGACTGGGATACACAAGTATTGAAGAAGGAGAATCATCCAAAAATATTGAAGAAAGAAGTAATAAAGATAAGAACTCAAAATCTACTTGTCATAATTATGGTAAGAAAAAGCATACTGCTAATGTGTGCAAGAGCAAGACTATAAATCAAAATGTTAAGTAGAAGAGCAAAATGTTAAGCAAAAGAGCATGGGTCACTACCACTAGTGCAACAAACAAGGTCATCAAGCACATGAATGTAGAACCAAGACCATTCACACTCAAAGATTTGAAGGTTACTATTATAACTATCAGAAGTATGGTCATAGAGCTTTTGAGTGCAGATCCAAACCCATGTGGTCATTAAACAAGCAAACAAAGGTAAAGAACAATGGCAACTCTTATAATTGGGATTATAATACAACATATAGTTATCACTACTATCAATAGTATGGACATGTTCCTAAAAATTGTATTAGGACACATTTTAGGAGTGACTACAAAAGGTGGTTGAGTCAAACCACATGTTTTAGTTGTTTGAAGACTGGTCACATCAGCTGATATTGTCTAACAAGGTCAAAGGCACCAAGTTGTGAGTTTAAAAAAGGCAAAGGCAAAGCATATATTAAAAATATTAGAGATGAGATGAACAAGCTATAGAAGAGAAAGGAGGATTGCAACACATCAAGTGCAGATGGGATCACTTCACCCAATGGATCAGGTGATCACACCTCATCAAACTAAGCAATCAAGAGGTATGTGGGACTGATACTTAAAAGTTATACCATACATCAGTTCCAAAGGATTTAGTTCTGAAAAGATTACATATGTATGAATAAAGATGAAAAGTGTTATTAGAAACCAAAGAAAAATCTTTAAGTTTTGTTGATTTTTCATGATTATTACCGAGCATGAAAAGTCTCTTATGGATGCCGAGTAAAATACTAGTGGATGTTGAGCTAACAAAATTGGTTAGTTGAGGCCAAGCTCATAATGGCTACCAAGTGAATGAAAAGACATGTTGATGCTGAGTGAGCCAAAAATTAGTTGATGCCAAGCTTACAACTATATAAGCACTTAGCATTAATCGCAATGTTCTAAGGGCTATTTGATCAATTTTTTCCCATTTAACATCATTCAAATTTGAAGAAAGAAAGTGAAGAGATAAAGGCAATATAGAGAACACTATTTGAAGAATTTGTAGAAGATTTGAACAAGAGTATGACACCATTTCATTAGAATTTGTAAGGTATTCATCATGTGCCGAGTTAGGTAGTTTCAATTTTGCAAACCCTAGATTTATGTGATGGTGTCTAGTTCTTCCAAAGAAAAAGGTGTAGAGGAAAAAGAGGTTTTAAATGTTCAGTTGATTAGTAATGAGATTAAACAACCAACTTTCAAGGCTATTCCAGACATAGCATATAAGTAAGATCCCTCTGGTGTGTTGTCTATGATACCACTACGATTCTTAATGATACAAGATGTCAGAAATTGTTATACCTATAAGATTGGTAGCATAGGTGACATGGAAATTAGAGAAGCATATGGAAAACTTTGTGAAAATGGAGATTTGAAGGAACAATACAACATTTTCAAGAAGAAAGGGTTAACTTGTGCCCTAGATTTTTTGAATGTCTTCAAAACTAAATGGATAAAGATTGGCTTGAGCAGAATACACGACAGCTTAGTATGGTTAGATAATGGGCTAGTTAGAATCACAAAGAAAATTATTCATAGGGTAATAGGGTATCCAACCCTAGATCAGCCAAAGACCATGAGAAGTGAGTCGAAGGAAGTCATTGAAAAGAACACAAGAGCCATATGGAACAAAAGGGGTATGACCATTGATACAATCACAAATCCCCTGATAGGTTTTGTAGTGAGAGTAATTGCCCATAAGTTTTATCAATCAAGTAGATTAAATAGTGTACCTTGCATTGTAGTGGACATGGGCTATAAAATTTTAAAGAATAGCAATTGATTGAAAACCTGGGAGCAATAAGGAAAACAAAGAGTACTTAGTGCAAATTCATATCTATTTTGATATGTATTTTCTTCTATGTGCAAAATACATTGCCTACTTTTGGTAAGGTTGCATGAAAGACAAATAGATCAATTGCAATATAGATAGGAGAGTTTAGTGAACAATTAGGAATTAACTTTGAGTCAGTAATGACTAGTTATTTTGAAAATTTTAAACAATCCATGAAGAAGGGATTAAGGATTCCAATTTCATTAGTGGAGAAATATTATGATGATGTTTGCTTCCTAGTTGACACTGATCATACATATGTACGAACAGCAATTCCTAGGGTGATATAGTTATGGCCATTAGGATATGAGATAAATGTAGATGAGGCCTCTGCAGTAATCACAACATTACTTGTAGAAGAAGTGGACAAAGAAGCCACAACATTTGGTAACCATGAATTAGCTAAATCAAAAATCTCTATGGAGTTGAAGACTGCTTCTATGATTAAGAAGAAGAACAAATTGGTAAAGAAACTAAAAGAAAAATTTGGTGAAGGAGCCAAGGAAGAGGAAGAAGATGAAGATGAAGAAGAAGAAGAAGTAGAGGCTCTAACACAAGGTCAAGGAGAGGATCATCAGGAAGAAGAAACTAAAATTGTAGAAGGTGTCAAGGGAGAAGAAGCAAAGGAAGCACCTACTCCTATTGACAAGAATAAAAGGAAGGCAAAAACACCTACAATGACAAAACCAAAGAATATTGCTGTCATTTCCCCTTTTCAAATAATTAAAAAATAATAATCTTTGTTAAGGCGGGCAGGCCCAAGAAAGTGAAGTTTCGAAAAAAGGGGGTTAATCTTTGGAAACCGTTGGACTAATAAATAAAAATTATTATTAAAATATGTTTCATTAACCTCTCTTGGACGTGAGTTACACTTATGCCCTTTTTTAAGGGGTTTGGAGGCATTTTGGGCTGATTCCAGAACTTGATTTTTGCTCATTCTTTGTTATTCTTCAGAGGCTGCCAAACCTGTGGAGAAGGAGACCCAAGAACGGGAGTTTGCAGGTTTCCAGGGAGACCCAAGAATGGGAGTTTGCAGGTTTTCAAGAAGGCTAAGGACAAGATTTTGAAGCCATTCCATGTGCATGCTCATACAGAGTTTGCCTTTGTGCTGAACAATGCAGATTTGTGAGTTTTCGGGTGTGTTTCTTGTATGAGTTTGGTGTTTTCAGTTGAGTATTTCATATCAGTTTGGGTTGCTGCTGTATTTCAGAATTTAAAGTGTTAAAATATATCTGAATATATGTATTGTGATGTGATTAAACTTTTGAGATAGATTATTAGTGTTTTTGTGGTGTTTTCGGGCATTTTTGTGTTAATTTCGGGAGCCCAATCAGCATAGTTTTTGTCCTACATTTGAGAAATGTTGTGTAAAGGATATATGGATCTAGAAATGTCATTTTTTAGGCTGTTATGCTACTAAAATTTCTGTAAAAATTTCCACTTTCAGATTTATTAATAATAAGTGAAGCTGTGAAGCTTTTGGCACAATTTCTGGCATACCCGATTTGGGGTTTCTTGAGAAATTTGGTGGATCTTTGTGATATTAATTGTTTGATCTTGAAAATCTGATTAGAGGTTGGAAATATCATGTAAAATCAGAAAAGGGGACATTTCAGTGGTATCAGAGCCATGATCTTGCCAGCCTAAGGGTTTGTAGAAGTTGCATGTCAGTTTTGACAACTACCTAGATCTTGCATTTCAGTTTTGAGAACTACCCAAATCTTGCATGTCATAATTTATGGTTGCATGTTGCTTCTAATCAGCTGCATGTCAAAATTTATGGTTGCATGATACTTTTAATCATTTGCATGTTAGTTCTTGGTGAATTTGGTGGTTGTAGAAGTTTGCATGTCAGTTTTGACAACTACCCAGATCTTGCATGTTAGTTTTGACAACTACCCAGATCTTGCATGTCATAATTCGGTGGTTGCATGTTGCTTCTAATCAGTTGCATGTCAAAATCTATGGTTGCATGCTACTTCTAATCATTTTCATGTTAGTTCTTGGTGTTTGAAGAAGTTATATCCTATTGGGGTTACACTCTACTTTATCTAGAATGGACAGGTATAGTACAGAGTCTCAGAGGACACGATCTTGGACAATTGATATCCAGAGTCAAAACAATAGAAAGGATGGTTATTTAGACATTCGAGATAAACTTATAAAAATAAGCCATGACATGTCTAAACAGTTGGTTGAGCACCACCATATAATGAATGACATGTTGTCTGACCCAGCTAAGGTGGATAAGTTGACTGGATTTCTATTTGGCAGATTTTCTCACAGGGAAAATGACACAATTACTAAGAATTTGCATGAGGAGTTTGAGAAACTAACTAATAGCCAGGTAGAGGTCTCAGATTCTACTCTGCCACAGGAGGTGGTGGGAAAGGATATTACACAGATTGATAGTAACGATCAACTTGATACTCAAATTGAGACAATTGTTTACAGGTCGTCAAAGGGTGATGCCACAGGTATTCAGGATGGTATAGTTACAACAGGCAGTGATTACAATGTAGTGGGTTCAGATGATGATTATGAGGATGTTGTTGTGCAGGATGGTGAGATACCTGGTAGAGATGAGCAGACATTCAGCATTCATGACTTTGCTAAGAAAGAGTACCAGGCACAGTTAGATGCTTCATCACATGAGGTTGAGGCTGGTAGTACTTCACATGATTTGTCCAGCCAGCTGAAGGTGAACAAAGATAGTATTGTGACTTCATTATCTCATCATGACAGGTATGTGGAGTTAGTTGGTATTGGTCATATTACTCAGGTGAGGAGTTTGCTTGAGTTACCAGTTGATTCTAGTTTACGGATATGGACTCGAGATTGTTATATTGGCATTTGGGATTCAGTTGACTGGAGATCTTTAACACTTTTTGGTAGCAGTGTTTGTTTGGGTGCTATCATGGATTTGATTAGCAGATTACACGGTGTTGTCTTTTCTTGTGCTAGTATCTTGTCTGATGTTGGTATTAGTTTTTATACACCGATGTTGGGCTTTGTTCATATATCCAGTCGACCATACTTGCTAGAATGTGTTGATGATATTTCATATTTGGCAGTGTGTACAGATGAGTCCCAGGATCATATGGGCATTGATGACATCCAGGAGGATGCAGTGGCCAGTTTTGAAGACTTAGTTTCCTTGGGTATAGAGGAGTTGGACAGCAATGCTAATGTTTTTGATACTCTATATGTTGATATGAGTTTTAGATTTGATTCATAGGATATGGATAGTAATACTCTAGAGACTAGTAACTTTGAGGATACTCCTTTAGACAGTGCATTAGAGGAGGTTTGTAGGAGACAGTCAAGCCAGTGCCATCATGTGTCTAATCAGTTGAGAGTTAGTGATCGAGACATTGCTATCACTTGCCAGCATTTCGATGCTGCTTGTCAGTTGTTAGCAATTTATGGATGGGGTTCTCCTACTAGTGATGAGTAGGGAGGCAGTTATCTTTCCTTGACAGAGTTCCACTCTTTATGGGAGGCTATCCAGATTCTAAGACAGGATTATATGCAGTTGGTAGCCGACAGAGATTATCTTATGAAGTGGGGCAGTACAGCATATGATGCATTGTTGGCCAAGGAAGATGAGGTGAGTGAGATTACTGAGCAGCTTGAGGTGACTTCTGAGATTCTTGAGAGTACACAGTTGGCTTTCAAGGAGTCACAGTTTCATTTGGCTAAGGTGACCATGGAGTTAGAGCGACTACAGTCTTTACCTGATTCTATACAGTCACAAGCTGTGGTGTTTGGTGATCCGAGGATGTCCATGGCCGAGATTGTCAGAGACAGTGGAGATGGGGATGCATCCATTGTTGATACTAACATTGGCATATTAGGTTCATTCCCACTAGAGTCAGGTTTAGTTGAGTTGGGTGTTGTAGCAGATTGTTGTATGCCTGACATGGTGGTGGCCTCTAGTATTGATGGCATAAAGACTAGAGATGTATCAAAGATCATGTGTGATGTTGGTGAGTCGACAGTTGGCATGGTTCCTGCTAGTAATACTACTCCCTTGGTGATATCTTCGGAGGTAGTAGTCAGTTCCAACATGGTTAATGATCAATTGCAATTAGTTTCATCTGGATTACAGTCTGAGCCACTAATTGAGATTGGCGCATTTTATCGGCATTACGCTGTGAGGTACGCTCATCAATTTACCTTTGATGACCATGTTGATGAGATAATGATACAGAGATGTACTTTGGTTCCTAGTGCTTATCATCAGTTATGGGACAATTTGATGCCTCAAGATAAGAGTTGTGATGGGCATGACATGGTGATAGGTTCTGCAATTGACAACTTGATAATATGTGACTTAGAGCAGGAGTTTGGGAGTGATGCTTCAGTGGGTGTTGTTATTGATTCTACTCCTTTGGCTATGACATCTCCTGACTTAGCTAGTGATCAGTCATAGTGGGTTGTATCACTTGTTTATAGTGAGTTGTTGATTGAGGTTGGTTTTTTTAATCAACATTATATTGCAGGGTATGTACATCAGTTAGCATTTGATCCTTGTTTTGAGGAGTTGATGGCAGGAAAATTTGGTTTGGATTCCATTTCTTACTCTTTATCTTGTAATGTCTTTTCACCATCAGCAGTGCATGGGAGTTATGGTTATGAGATAGTGGTCGGTGATTTGTAGAGTTGTGTTGACTGTAGGAGTTGTACAGTGTGTGGATTCTCCATACTTGGTACAGTTTCATTCGAGAGCGTTCACCATTGTTGCAGAGTTGGATTGTACATTCTGTATAGGCCAGTGGGATGCGTTGATGGTATTTACTGTGTTGGTAGTTTGATTTGTCCACTTTACTTGGGTTTTGATGTTCTAAGAGTTTGTGTCTCATGGGTTTTTTACTGTGGTAGTGGTGATTTTGGAGTTTGGTTGAGCTATAATTGTCAGTTTGATTATGGATTCCTCTTCATCATATTGCAGAGGATATTGCAGGAGCCTGTGTTAATTGGTAGTAGTATAGTTCATGACTACATTTGGGATCCAAGTGGATTGATTGGTTTATTGTTCAGCCATTGCTTGAGGTCAAGCAATGTTTGTGAGGGGAGGACTTGTCATGTCCCCTTTTCAAATAATTAAAAAATAATAATCTTTGTTAAGGCAGGCAGGCCCAAGAAAGTGAAGTTTCGAAAAAAGGGGGTTAATCTTTGGAAACTGTTGGACTAATAAATGAAAATTATTATTAAAATATGTTTCATTAACCTCTCTTGGACGTGAGTTACAGTTATGCCCTTTTTTAAGGGGTTTGGAGGCATTTTGGGCTGATTCCAGAACTTGATTTTTGCTCATTCTTTGTTATTCTTTAGAGGCTGCCAAACCTGTGGAGAAGGAGACCCAAGAACGGGAGTTTGCAGGTTTCCAGGGAGACCCAAGAATGGGAGTTTTCAGGTTTCCAAGAAGGCTAAGGATGGTAGTTTGAAGCCATTCCATGTGCATGCTCGTACAGAGTTTGCCTTTGTGCTGAACAGTGCAGATTTGTGGGTTTTCGGGTGTGTTTTTTGTATGAGTTTGGTGTTTTCAGTTGAGTATTTCATATCAGTTTGGGTTGCTACTGTATTTCAAAATTTAAAGTGTTAAAATAGAGCTGAATATATGTATTGGGCGTGATTAAACTTCTGAGATAGATTATTAGTGTTTTTGTGGTGTTTTCGGGCATTTTTGTGTTAATTTCGGGAGCCCAATGAGCATAGTTTTTGTCCTACATTTGAGAATTGTTGTGTAAAGGATATACGGATCTAGAAATGTCATTTTGTAGGCTGTTATGCTGCTGAAATTTCTATAAAAATTTCCACTTTCAGATTTATTAATAATAGGTGAAGCTGTGAAGCTTTTGGCACAATTTCTGGCATACCCGATTTGGGGTTTCTTGAGAAATTTGGTGGATCTTTGTGATATTAATTGTTTGATCTTGAAAATCTGATTAGAGGTTGGAAATATCATGTAAAATCAAAAAAGGGGACATTTCAATTGCAAAACCAAATCATCCCAAACCATCAGCACCTACCACAAGGGCTATTACAAGAGTCACTGCACAAAAGGCTAATAGGTAGCAAAGCCTAAAGAGCAAGAAGGTGGACCACAAAAAATGCCAAGAAGGAAGTATGTTTCTCAGGTTGAATCTAATGAGGAGAGGACTAAATCTAATGACAATAGCTAATTCCAAGTGGTGAGTCATAGTTCCCTCTTAGATCTAGATAATTTATGTGAGAATATATGAAACAATGTTGATTTGTTAGCTTTCTCTCACATTAAATTTGATAACCTTCGAAAGATTGAGAAAAATCAAGTAGAGGAGGAAATATATGCCATGATGGCTACTTTCAAGAAGGCCCCTCTAGAAATTTCCAACTCCATACCTAAGAGTCTATATGAGAGAGTTGAGTAGAAATGGAACTATTTTCTAGACACAAAAAAGCAAATTAGGGAGATAGCCCTCGCTCAAGTTATGCCTAAACTTAGCAAGGCACAACTATCAAAAGTCATAAAGAAATATGCTGTGAGATTTGTACCTAAATATAGGGCATTCATCATACTACAAAACAACATAAAGGATGTTGTAAAGAAGTCCAAACAAATGTGGAAGATCACATGTGGACTAGCCATAGTTAAAGAAGGTGAAGAAGAACCGATTGAGGTAAAAGATGATGAAGATGATGAAAATGAAGAAGGCATAGCTAAGGGAGGCGCTGATATGAATATAGATGATTAGGCAATAGCTGAGAAAGAGCAGTAACAAAAATAGAGTGTATAAGATACACAAAAGTCGAGTGCCAACCCCCCACAACTAATAAGTGTAAGTACTGAAACTGTTATAGTAAAGGATGTTTTTGATCTTACTACTTGTAGACACCTAAAAACCTTTAGAAAATAAAGTATTTTTATTTTCTGAAAAATTCCTAATGACATCATCATTTATTAATTAATTAATTATTTAATTAATTAATTAATTTTTATGCCATTAAATCCCTTTATCTTAATTAAAAATATTTAATTAAGGAATCCCTCCCAAAAATGTTTAAATCTTATTTAAACATTATTTCCTTATTTATTAATTATTTAATTAATAAATTGACCAAAAAACCCAAAATAAATAAAAATTTTATTTTTTGCCCAAAACTTGGCCAATTTCCTTAAGACCACTAACCTCTTTTAAAATCTTCTAATCCTTCTTTAATTTTGATTCAAAGCTAATCCCATCATTTCCTACCCCTAATCCCAACTCAAAATATTTAATTAAGATTAAATATTAATCCTCATGTTTATTAAAAAAGTTTTAATAAATATCTCCTCAACCCAAACCCTTGAAATAAATAAAACTTTATTTATTTCCTAAAAATCTAATTTATCCTCATCCTAAGAAGTTCTAGACCCTTCTAGAAAGTCTTCATCCTCATCCTAGGAAATTCTAGACTATTCTAGAAAGTCTTTATCCTCATCCAAAGTCTAGACTCTTCTAGAAGATGTCTTTAAACCTAATCCTAATCCCCTCTTGACCTTGTCACATTCTCTAAACATGGGTTAAGACTTACTAACCCAAGCCAAAGTTAACAAATATCTCCTCCTTCACCCACCCTCATTAAATGCCATCCACTTGCCTATCCCTAAGCTAATACTAAACCATCCTAATCAATCCTCTAATCATTTGTACAATCCTAAGCAAGCTTAAAACCCTCCTAATCAAGCCCAAGTCAAAATTGCTCTCATCTCCCTCAAAATATCTCAACCATAAAACTTTATGAAGCCCACTAGGCCATAAATGACTCTTCCAAGCCCTTTTATTGCTCTTACAAGTCATTATGAGGGTCTTTATGAAGATTTTATCCCTTGAGCCTCCTTTGTTGACTCATCCTTCCCCTTTTCTCCATCCTCTCACCCTGTGACATGTGTCACTCCTTGATTGGCTGTAAGGAAGCACAGTCCATGTGCTCTCCTCTCATGCAATCTGAGCCCTCCATGAGCTTTTTCCCATCCTTGTATCTTAGCCCTCAATCCCTCAAGCCTCTTGCCTATAAATTGGATCCTTCCCCTTTGCAAAATAACACAATCCATGAAGTAAAGTCATAATGCCATTTTAAGAAGCCATTTTACATCAAAACCATACACTCACACCCAAATTCCAACTCCATTTGAAGCCCTTTTTTAAGCATAAGATTGAGCATACATCCTATCTATTTAGACAAAGCCACTCAACAAGAGAGCTTCTTATTGAGAGAGCCCATTAATGGCTCATATTCTTAATTGAGAGCTCATCTTAGTCTATCTTGAAGTTTATGAATCTTGTTTAGTTTGTAGAAGCTTTATTTAAATTTGGTTTTTATTAGCATACTAACATTTCTCATATACACTACTCAGAAAATCAATCTGTTAATAGAGGAAGATCTAAAAAAGATACTCGACCAATCCATACTACAGGCCAAATTATGTGACAACCCTAAATTGGTAAGTATTGATGAAATTAAGAAGTCAGAATCTATGACTATAGGGGAGGAAGTGAAAATGCAAGAAATAATTATAATCACTCCTCAAGTCACAAGTGTATAACCTTCACCACCATTAGTTGTATATCAAAGAAAGGAGATAGCAAGTGGCACTATCAATACACCCATTGAAAGTACTTTAGTCTTAGCAAACATTCAAGAAACTGAAAAAGACAAGGATGAGACAGTTGGAGAAGATAAGGTGGAAACACTAGTCAATGATGGGTTAGCAAGTCAAATAGGTCAAATAAATGTACTTGCACCTCCAACACAAGTACAAGGTGTAATTGAACTCAAGGAGGTAGAAAAGGACAAGCCTAAAGAAACAGATTTGACACCCAAGACAAAGGAGATAGAAGCAATACAAGAATTGGTAACATTACTAGTATCAGGTACTCCTAGTAAAACTCTTGAGAGGCCGAGCACAAATGCAACCCCATTGCAATTCTTAGTGCCAAGTCCTAGCTCATCTAAGGCTAAAGAGGTAATAACTTATGGAGAAGTTGGCCTAGATAATAAATTGTGTTGCCAAAGTTTGATTATGTAGCAATAACAATTGAGTAGATGGGTAGACTTCAAGAGGCCCTAGCAAGAAAGAAACATCAAGAACTGCTCAGAAGGGAGCATAGGCAGAAGAAAGCTTTGATTAAGATCAAAGACATTTTCTTAGATGCATTGAGTTTTCTTACTCTAGATGAAACAAAGCCAATCATTAAACAATTGACCAACATAGTGGAAAGAGTAAGTGATGCAGACCTTGATACTAATACCAAATTATTAGAATGGTCTGAGAAGAAGTTTCAAAATAAAGTGCATGAGAAGATATCTAGTGATATAGCACTAACACAAGTTGCATTGGAAACTAAGGTAGAAAGTGTAAAGAAGGTACTAGAGAACATTTTCTCTCTGTACACCAAACTATGTAATCTTATACTCTTCACACATGAAATAACAAATCACATCCTAAGCTTGGAAAGTAAAATGTAGTAATCCAAAGCTAAATTTCCCATGACTCTAACTCAAAGTGAGAAACACTTTAGGGCCCTATTGCAAACCCAAAGTTAGTTAGCAACAATACAAGTAGATGAAGCTAACATTAGGGCTAAACTGATAAGCATCCAATCTACATTGACTCCTCACATGGAGTTACTACACAAGGAGTTAGGCTATGTAGAAAATCTTATGAAGAAAGACCCCAATCTTTCTACAGTAGATGGCCTAGTACACCTTGCTACCAAGATAGCGATCCAAATTAAGTCTTTGGAGGTAGCATGTAATAATTGGGATGTAGCTCTTAAAATTATTCTTGAAGTCCATAAATCTTTTTTGGACAAATACACCATTTATGTATAACCCATTGACATCAGTGTCAAAATAGTGGAGTAAGAGCTATGAGGGAGCAAGTATGGGGGAGTAAGAGAAAAGGAAGAATAAGAGTAGAAAAGAAAAAAACTAAGAGTAGAAAACATAACACAAAGAAAGAGTATCAGTTAAGGAAAATCTACTCAATAGGAGTAAGATTTTGAGTACATAATAGATCAAACAACTCAGGGGGAGTTATAAGATTTTGAGTTATAAGTCATGTTGCAAAATTTTGATATTTTTAAAATTTTGTATAGAAGCCAAATAAGAGTTTATGTTATACTTGTAAGAATAAGAATATTAATGTATGACCAAGTTTTTTTGACACTCATGTCAAAGGGGAAGATTGTTGATCTCAGAATAGTTTTGACAAGTGAGCGTCTATACACCCAAGTCATTTACTTAGTTCATGTTGAAAAAGTAACATATGTTGAGTAGAACATATAAGATTAGAGCATGTTGAGTAAACAATTCATAATGTGTCACTCACATGCCGAGTCACTCAAGTGCCAAGCAGATAGTATATGCCAAGTGATTCAGGGTTGAGCAAGTAGTGCATGTCAAGTCATTCAGATGCCAAGTGACAATATTGAAGTAAGTTGATGTTGATCACCAGGGACTTCAGATGTTGAGTAACACAATTTTTTCATAGTTGTCTATATTGGCACAAACTACTATGTAAACATTTTTTAGCCAACTTAGAGATTGAATTATGATATTTTGGTGATAAGGATGAATCTTAAGTTAGAATCCCTATGTATAACATGCACCCAATCAAGTAAAGGAAAGGTTTAAGCGACAATATGGATGAATCATAACTGTCGATTCATACCTAACCCTAAGTCACCTAGGTCTGCTTAAGGAGGACAAACCCTAAATTTTCTAAGAGCATAAAATAAAATGAATGAATGATCAAGGAGAGTTTTGCATGTGTAAACCAAGACATTCATGGTCACCAAGTTATTATGATCTGAATTGCATTGTAGAATCAATTAAAGGAGAATAGAGGAAGGAAATGGTGAACAATAGAGAGACATCTAATCAAGAAGGATCAAGCACACATCATAATAGAGGTGATTTGTTATCAAGCATAGGAGTACTAACTATAGGATCAATGTTGAGACATTCTAACAAGTGAATTAGTTAAATCTCTTAACAGAGTAGTCCTAACAGGCTATATTGAAATCCTCTAACAAGGTGCTTACTAAATTGTGAGTTGAATTCCTTTAACTAGGCACACTTCTAACAGGGTGTTGAAATCCTCTAAGAAGGTGAGACCTAATAGTCTTTGTAAGCCTTTAACAAGGTAGACTTTTCATAGGGTAGATCATGGTTCATGATTAAACATTGTAACTTTCATTGCATACACTTTATTATTACAATAGTGAAGATATATGGGTGTTATCCCCATCCCAATTTTACCTTCTGATTGAAGGATTTCTGGGTAATCATATCTTGTGTCATGAATGTGTGAATGCTTACTTGTTTACATGCTTTAGATATATATGCTTTACATGGTATTTCAGTTTACTTAGTCAATGTATGAGATGGATGTGTCATGAATATTTTATGGGTCAAAATTTTAAGTATTGATTCACCCCCTCCCCCACCCTCTCAGAATTTTACCTTTCCTATTGTAGTTCCAACATTTTTATGGCCTTGTATGTAACCAATGTGTAAGTAATATGTCCATGATGAAGTTAATATTAGGGATTATTATTTAATATAAATTAGAAGAGTTCTCTAGAAGAAAGTATTTAACCGATGTTATAGAAAGTCTTACTAAAAGAAATAATTTTATCTGAAGGGTTTCTACATAGGTTGGTGTTTGTGAACATTATAAAATTTTACTAAAATATCGTAAACTCAAGTGTATTTAAAATGAGGTTTGTTATATAAATGTGACACTTATCCATTGGAAGTCTTAGACCAAGTTTTGAGGCTACAGTAGACATTTTCATGTATTAAGAAATGATACCTTATTTAATCCATTAGTCAACATGGACGTTAGATGGAAAATACTTAATGAGGAGGGCATTAATAATCTAATAAAGAGTGATATTTTGTAAAATTAAATGTTTAATTATCTAAATTCTGATAGGTAAATTATATTTAAGAGATTACTAGAAAGCAATAAATTGCCTAACTCTAGATCGATAACATTAAATATTAAAAGGGTGACATACTAAAATATGATTATGATAACCTTTTAATTAATTATCTTTTGCAATGAGGCCTTTTATGTTAAACATCATAACTTGTAATAACAACATTTTGAAGGCATAGGTGATTGTGGGTGATTGTATAAATCTATAGTGCTAAGTATGTCTCTTTGAATTGTTGGTAATACTTAAAGATTGTTAGGTCATGAGTTAACTATATTTAATTAAGGAAATGTTAACATCCTATGGATTTATTATTAAATTAACTTTAGTTAGTAGACTTAGGATAGGTTATTTAGCTAATTAAGTTTTGTACTATGGTGGGGGGATTCTATTTTGAGTTGGCATTTAAATTGTTTACTTCTAGAGGGTAAAGATGTTGATTATGAACTTTAAAGTTTAGAGACCATCAAATACATTAATGTTCTTCTTTCAATCCCTCATAGTGTACTTTAAAATACCTTGTTTTAATTAGAAACATATTAAAATGAGAGTTAATATGTGAATGCGTTATGGAGTGTGTAAAAGTTAAGATTGAATTTAGAGGATTTAGTTGATCACTAGTATTGTATTTAGCAAACAAAATCTTATTCCTTTCGTGTTAATTTTGGAAGCATTATTGCAAATATGTAAGGGTAGGACCTCATTACATAAATTGCATTACATTATTGAATTTTTATGGATTTAGTATCTCAAATTCAAACATGTGTTGATTATTAGGATTGATTTAGAAAGTAAAACATAAGATTACAAAGTTGTTGCATTAGTGCAAAGATTATTCTAGGATAATGTGGATGTTATATTAGTCTATCAATTTCTAGGACATTTTAAGGGTTATCATTCATCATGTTCCAATATGTGATCAATCTTTATTATATTCATGTGACCAAAGGATAAAGTTTAGATTGTGCTACACTTGTAATTTCCATTATGGTTGGGAAACTACCATTCCAATCTTTCTTGTCAGTCACCCTGGGTATGTCAAAATTGTACTTGTAATGTGAAAATTGTTACCAAATGTGAATATTTACCTTGGTTCCTTGCTTCAATTTCTTTTTTCCCTTACTTTTTCCGACATACTAATGTTGGGCTTCTTATCCAAAGTTCTTCTTGATGGTCCCATTTTTCCCTAGGGATATGCACTACTATTTTAAATTAAGATTTTCACAAATCAAGCCACTCTTTTATTTTATTGAAATTATTATTTTCCATTTTTGACTTAAAAACTAATGAGAGCATAGGGCATTGAGGATATTTACCTTTATGATGATAAGATATTATTAGAGAGAGAGGTTCCCATGGTACTATCTTTCTCCTATATCTTCAATGATAGGAATGGACAACCACATTAAGCTACGAATAGAAGAATCATTATGATTTATTTAACATGGTAAGGGTGTAGAGGGACACCATGGTGATAAAAAAAAAATGAGATAGTAAGTATTCATAGGCTTAGATTATGGCTTAAACTTTGTATCTCCTTGGGATAAATAGGCACACACATGGATGCACATGTGATTTCTCCTATAAATTTCACTTAGTAATACTAGTCTTTCTCTAAGGTTAGGCAAATCCTAGGATGAGGAGAATGTTCTTAATTTTGGGTGACTTATAGGAGGAAGTCAAGAGCAAGGGGAGGATGTGAAGCCCCTTCTCTCAAGCTTAATAAAATCATAACTTCTCAGGTGTGTATTCATATAG
Organism: Cupressus sempervirens; assembly: GCA_028749045.1. Classification (NCBI taxonomy): domain Eukaryota; kingdom Viridiplantae; phylum Streptophyta; class Pinopsida; order Cupressales; family Cupressaceae; genus Cupressus; species Cupressus sempervirens. Next base: position 427,148,796 of record CM053784.1, on the reverse strand, counting down.
GAGATTAGAATGGATAAAGGAGCGAGATGAGGTATTGGAATGGGAAAATTGTTATAGATTCCTTAGGAACTAAGCTCACCTGTATGTGCATCTCCTCATGATAACTTGATTATGATGCATTTTAACATAGCTTCTATCATGGGTCGAGGAATGTTATCATTATATTTGATTCATGAATTGATGTATGTGGTATCCTATCCTAAGATATTTTAGTCTTTCAATCACCTTCATATTAAATCCCTACTAGATATTGTTTGTTAGCACATTCTGAGATTTAACTTTAGTTTTCAAGGTGATGATATCATTATTAGTTTGGTTTCAAAACCATGTTGATGATATTAGGCTAATTCATGATATCTTATGCAAATTGAATTAAATGTTATTATAGTGATATGATTTGATTCCACCCTTGTAAGAATTTCTAGAAACTTAAAGATAAGAATATCATTACACTGAGAGTGATTTTAGCACAACCTACTAATAGATTAATTTAGATGATGATTGGAAATTGAATTAAAGTTAAATAAGAAATAATAAGTGAATTATATGCTACATGATTGATGAATTATTTGTATTTATTCTATAAGCTTAGGGTTGATTACTGACACTATGTTGTTGCATGCAATTCAATTAGTTAAATAACTCTTATGGTTAGTTACCCTACCTTATTGTACTATTCATATTCATGATGATCATTGGATGTTAGAGGTTTAAAATTCATTGTTTGTACATGTAATTTCATGTGGGAGATTGCCTTAGGAAGATGTTAGTATTATATTATGCGAGTTATAAATTAATGATGTAGAAATGGTAATTTAATGATTAAATTTCATAAATAATAGTTATTTACATACATTTCCTTGGACATGATAGAATCATCAGGAAATTATAGATGGAATATTCATTAGGGTAAGGAGTTTCTTGATGATATATTAATGTTTGAAGTTAGAAGTGACTTATGTTGCAAGTAAAGGTATTAGGTAAAGAAATGTTGAATTACTATATCAATTATTTATGGACTTTGACTATATTGAAAGGGAATGGTAGCATAATATGTGATGTATTTCATGTTATAGATGGTTACTAAATTTATGAATACATAATTATACCTGACTAGATAACTTAAGAGATAATTATAGTTTTGCACCTCATCTTATTTTGATTGACCTCATAATGTAAATTGGACACTCTTATTATTACATTTTAGTTAATTGGATTAGATAACTATTATGAGGTGGTGAGAAGGCCTTGGATAGAATGATTCAAGAAATGATAAAGTATTGCATGTTATGTGATTAGAGTTACAACATATGTAGGGTCCTAATGTTAATAGAATATATGTATAGTTATTTGCATTGGGATAGGTGCATTATGTATTAAAGTGGACATTATTGTCAATAAGATACTCTACAATGATTGGGTTCTTACATACACCTTAAATTTAATTAGGTTTTGAAATTGAAATTTATGTTGATTTTGAACATCGGAGGAGGAGGATTAGGACCTAATATGTATCCACTGATGTTTACATGTTTGGATATTCATGTTGAGGATGACTAAATTATGAAAGTGACATGTAGATTTTAATTTAAAATTGATCTTTATATGGATGAGCTATTACATGTTGTTTAAATGTGACAATTACCTTGTATGAGAATTGAATTATGGAGGTTATTTTGAAAGTGAAAGATTCTGGAATAATAAAATGAATAAATATTTTTTTAAAGTTTATTATTATTATTATACATTATGAATATAAATATCAAATTTAAATGATGTATTGTTGATTTTAAATATGTAATATCCCTAGACTATTAATACTTGGATAATTTAGTGTGTGGGAGAATAACCATGGTACTAATTAGAGAATCAAGGATAAATCTATGTATAACCTATGGAAGCCAAGGTTTAATCTATTGAAGAGATTAAAACCTTATTGTGATGTGTTGTTAGTCCCAACTACTATTCATTATACTGAGAGTGGGGTGAGGTGAACAAATATAGTCATTATTCTCTACTTTTTACTTCAAATCACACTCCTCACTTACCTAGAGGTTAGTGCAAGCTAACTCAACCAATATGAGTTAAGAAAAAATACATCAAATGAAAATATCAACACATAACATAGTATTTATCTCATGGAAACTTAGCTAGGGTAAAAACCACAATGTGTGAGTCAATCCTCACAAGTTTTCACTCTTTTGAAGTGTGCCTAGTCAAGAGCCTATCCATGTTGCAATATTGCAATGACATTGTAAGGTGCCACCCTATTATGGGATTTTTATGATACCTATTAATATCTTTCCTTGTTAGGAGTAGTCTAGTTAAAGGACTTTTGAACATAAGTTAATGTATCGCCATGTTAAGGGATTTGTACAAAGAACCTATTAGGGTTTACCCTCAATAGGACTTGTTGTTGCAAAGGTTAGTAAAAAATATAGAAATGATCTAAAATTTTAGGTACTAAAATTAGCTTGAAATAGATCTTTCTTTATATATCTTGACTGGCTCTACCTTCTTTCAACTCTACAATTATAGACTTTTATCACTTATGTGGTTGGATCTCTTTGCTTTTGCACATGGTACACCTTATGTTGTTCAAATACACTCTCCTCTTCTCAACACAATCACTCCTTGAAGATGATCTCTCTCTAATCACTCTTTTGCACTCTATGATATTCTTATTTAGCTTGGCTATTCTAGCTTTCTAGATATTCACTTGGCAATCTAACATTTACCCTTTCAACTCTATTTATTTTATACTCTTCTCTTGATTCACTTGGAATATTTGATCTAACAATTCAAAATTTCAATTCCCACACTACTCTCTAGCTCCACCTCTTGTTGTAGTAGTGTGTCATTATTGTCAAGTTGTGGCATGTTCATACAAGAGTCACAGGTGCCATGTGTTCTTGGTGACTTTCTCTAGTTGGAAAAAAATGAGTTTTAATTCTTTCAATTTTTCCTCAATCCTTTCTCCTATCACCATTAAATGTGATGTTGAGTTTACTCATACCCTCTACATGACTAAGTAGTCATGGGTTTCTTGCTCCATGCTCATTATGTTGACCTAGCTAAATCAACTCAATGTTTTGTCTATTATTCATTTCACTTTGCTTCTTTTTGCTTACGTGGACTTCACTTAGCATGCTTCATCTAAGTGGATCACCTTTTTCATTGCCTCTTCTATACTTTGACACCTTCTCTACTTAGATTACCCTTGTGAGTTAGAGTCATGCATTAACATGCCTTGCTAATTGTGCCTCTCTATCAGTCATGATTCCTTCATATGTGTTGCCAGCAATAACAATACCTTTGATGACTAAGTCTATTGGTCTATCTACCAATTAGTCCTTATGATACTTAGGCCAACATGTATTTTATTTTTAAAAGTAATTTGAATGTATGTTAGTAGATTAAATTCATTTTATGAGTTAGATATGTCACTTGTAATGTGAAATATGATTTTAATGGTGTCACTTGACACTTGTAATTTTTATGTGGGAGTGACATGTCAATTATAGTTTGGAAAGAGATAACTAACCTAAGGTCAAAATCTAATAGGACACCTAAGTTAAACCTCTTGGTTATTGATGCTAATTTAAAGTCCCATCAATGTAAACTCGTATCTAAACTTTGAGTAGACTTTTGAGGGCTAAAAAGTGGTACTATGAGTTAGGGGCTTATTTTTAACCGTTATAAGGTATAGATAGCCTTTATGACCCTACAAGTAAGCCACTTTTTCAAAAGTGGAGAAAAGGGAGATGTCATAATCACTTTCCCTTGCACCCACTCTTGGTTAACTTTACATTTTTAGAAGGGGTAAAATAGTGGAAGAAAAAGGAGACTTTTGTCACCTCCACCTTTAGCTAGGGTTTAATAGTGGTTTTGGAGGCCTATTTAGAGCATTTTGGAGGACTTAGTAAGTGTTCACTGACTCACTAATTTTAGAGACAATTAGGGTTTTGGATTTGGAAAAGATAAGGAAAAAGAAAAGGAAAGGGGCTCTTCTCAACCTCATTTGCCATTTTCTTTTTGGTAAGGTTAGTGCTCTTTCCATGGAAGAGTTACATTTTTTAGTTGTATTATGTTTATTTAAGAAATGAATATGAAGTTTTTTTAATGTTCCTCTTGTCATGTTATTGCATTTTTCATGTGTTGTAAGTATTGGGCATGATGAATTTTTGCATTGTTTTATTTTTGTGATTTTAGAAACGTATTGTTTTTTTGGGTGTACAAGGCATCACTCACCCTTGGGAGGGAATTAGTGGCCTTGAGTAAAGGGGTTAGTTTGTTCTCTCATTTTAGTGTAGAGTCTCTTCTCTTAGAGAAGAGGGAAAGCATAGTGTATGGTTCTATGCTTTCCATCTTTTTATTCTTGCATTTTGAAGGTGATAAGGGGAGACATTGTGTGGAGACAAAACAATGTGTATTTGAAGCCTTGAATAGGCATGGCATTCTTAGTATCAGTACTTTATATTGTATCTCCTCATTGATAAGGCCCACATTTACCCTTTATTCATGGGTCCATAGGTAATCCATTGTGAAGCTCATTGTTAAGGGAGTTCCATGTTGTGATTGTGTTGTTAATGCATTTGTGAGTTTGGTGTGTGTGTGTCCCATTTAGCCTTGATTTTCTAAGCTTAGGGGTGGTCTCATAAATACCTAGGATGGGAGGTGAGCTCTCTATGGTTTCCTTTGGAAATTTTGCAAGTTTTGAAGCTTTGATGCAAGTCAAAGAAAGAAAAGATAACTTGTTAAGTGTTCTTGAAAAGTTGTGTTCTATTGTAAAAAATATCATTCTTTGTGAAAGTTACATATGTAAGGTTAAGGGGAAAGAATCCCTTGTGTGAATGTATTTCCTGGAATAAAGTCTCCCCAGACCCTTGTTCATGTGAATCCTATTGTAGATGTATAAATTCTTTTTTTTGATATTCTTGTCATGGAAGGCTATGTATTTGTTATGAAAAAAAAAATAGTAGAAGAAAAGTTTTAGATTTATGCATGCTTGATGTATTAATAAGCTTTATAAAAGTAGATTTGAAGTTTTATTATAATCTATTTTTGTAGAGGAATTTCAACAATAAAAGATGCATATTTTACTTATCCATGATGTACAAATTGTTCAATGATATGAATCTAGATGTTTAAGAAAATGAGTGTATTTTCTGGTTGTAGATTTTATGGAATTACATGAGTTGGCTTACCTCTATTAGAGTCATTAGACTCATTAAAATCATTGGACTTAGAAGCCTCTTGTTGTTTTGTTTCTTGAATGCCACTAGTCAAATTGAAGATATGATCTTTAGATTTGGGTGCATCAACGACACCATCATTAACCACATGTTTTTTTTTGTTCCATGGTTTTCCCTTGTCCTTCTTGTTGTTGTTTGTATATTTTATTTTTATGAGTTCCCCTTTTTCAAAAAAAACTTCCTCAATATAAAAAGCACATTCTACCATAAGATCAACTTTAGAAAATAATTGCTTCCTAAGCTCAAAATGTAATTTGGTGATAAGATTGTTCAATATCAATCTTTTTAGCTTTATCTATTTAATGAGGGTAGCATGAGAGAATCTTCCTCCATCACTGATGGAAGTTAGCAAAGTATTTCCTATGCATTTTTTAGTGTTTTAAAGATCAAGTATGATGACATGATGTTGAATGTTGTATGAGTATTGTTGGATAAATTATTTTGCTAATTGATCAAAAGTTTTAATAGGTGGAGATAGTTTGATGAACCACTCAATGTCTTGCCCACTAATATTCCTTGTAAATAGTCTCATGAGATATGTTCATGCATTCACTCCATGCTAAGAGCACAAAACTCCTTAAGGTGATCACAAGGGTCTCCATTGCCATAGTACTCATTAAACTTTGGAGATTCAATCTTGCAAGGACAAGGAGGCATATATTAAATCTTATAAAAAGGAAAAGGACATATAGACTCAAGTGAAAAGGGTGTCCTTGGTTTTATTTTCTCCTTCTCAATTCACATCATCTTGTTATTTACTTCCTCTATTTATTTCATGACAACTTCTAAGGGTGATGGATCTTCCTTTTAAAAGATGTATCAATGTTAAAATTATTTGGCAATGTTACTCCTTAGGAGGTCATTTATATGAAATACTTATCCTATTGATCTCAGATTGGTTTTGACTAGTGAGTGTCCATACACTTAATTCATTTACTTAGTTCATGCTAAACAAGTAGTATATGCTGAGTATAATTTATAAGATAGAGCATGTTGAGTTCACAGTGAGTGTCGAGTCACTCATGTGCTGAGTCATTCAAAGTGTCGAGTAGATAGTGTATGCGAGGTTATTCAAGAGTTGAGTAAGTAGTGCATGTCGAGTCATTCAGATGCCAAGTCATAGTATAAAAACTAGTATATGCTAAGCATGAGAAACTTCAGATGTCAAGTAATGCAGTTTTGTCATAGTTTTTTGTATTGGCACAAACTACTATGTAAACAATTTTTGAGCTGACTTATAGATTGAATTATGATATTTTGGTGATAAGGATGAATCTTAAGTTGGAATCCCTATGAAGTGCATGCATCCAATCAGGTCAAGAGAAGGTTTAAGTGGCAATATGGATGAACCACATTCGTTGATTCGTACCTAACCCTAAGTCACCTAGGTCTTCTTAAGGAGGAAAAACCCTAAACTTTCAAGAGTATGTGGAAAGAGCAAAGAGAGAAGTTTGCATGCACAAACAAAGTATTCATGGTGGCTAAGGAGTTGTGAATTGAAATTGCATTGCAGAATCATTTAAAGGAGAACAGAGGAAGGAAATAGTGAATAATAGAGAGACATGTAATCAAGAAGGATCAAGAATACATTAGTTTAGAGGAGATTTGTCATCAAGAAACAAAGTACTAACTGCAAGATCAATGCTAAGACATTCTAACAGGTGAATCAGTTAAATCCCCTAACAAAGTAGTGTAAAAAATTTCCTTAGGGCAAAATCACCCAAGATCAAGGAACTCAAGCACAAGCACAGAATAGACCAAAGTATGATTAGAATAACAATATAGTATTCAAATTGATGTACAAGTACACTAGGAGTGCTTGTATATAAAGGCCTCTAGAATGCTTCTAGAATGTCTAAGAGTCAGCACATTGATAAGTATTACAACCAAGCGCATGTCCACCAAAAGTGGATTATCCTCCATTAATTATAGGAGTAAGTGTGATGATGAGAAGATAAGCCTACAAAGGTGTAGCATGAAAAATAATATTGTAGACACCATGTGCTTAATTAAGAGTGCAAATAATTGTATTGTCTACATGACAACTCGATTAATTATGCAAACTCTAGTGTCGTACACACTATGTGTTGAATTAGAGTTGCTTACTTCTATGTTGTCAACATGACAACTCATAAAAATATGCAAACTCCTAAATGTCAATTTAATAAATAATAAAATAATTCATTGATCTAAGTAAAGTGTAAATAGTGAATACTTATTTACACCAACACCCCCCCTTAAGTGCAACTTAGGGGAATGCACTTAAGCTCATAAATGCATTATGGGTCCCAATTACGAGGCCATGTTAGGTACCCATGTACAAAAGCAATGCTCTGCATTCAATGTGATGCAATGCAATCTCTCATAAAGTGGAGAAAGAGGGAAAACCTCATGGGAAATACCCTCCTCCAAAAAGAGAGATACATACAATAAAGAAGATGAGAGAGAAGAAGACCTCGAATGAGGAAAAGATCCCTCCCAAAAGAAAGAAGAGAGAAGTCAAGGGACTCCCCTTTCTGCAACATCCTGCACCCCTAAGAGATCTTGCAAATGAATATAATTGACCTCAGTGAAGGGTTTGGTGAAGATATCTGTGACCTACTCTATTGTACAACAATACTATAATACAATGATTTGCTCATGCATCAGCTCTCTGATGTAGTGCATATGAACCTCAATGTGTTTGGCCCACTGATGTTGAACTGGATGTTTAGAGATCTCAATAGCACTCTGACTGTCACAATGTATGATTGTAGGTTTAGGTAGATCAAATCCAAAATCCTCCAGGATATGTTCTAACCAAGTAGCCTTTTTATTTGCATTGACAGCTCCTCAATACTCAACCTTAGTTGAAGAAAGAGTAATATTATTTTGCTTCTTACTCTAGCAACAAATAGGGCTGGAACCAAGGTGAAACATGTAACCTAAAGTAGACTTGCAAGAGTTATCCCCAGCATAGTCTAAGTCTGTATATCCAACCAGTTGAAGTCCTATACCTGCTGCATAGTGTATCCCATGTGTATGTGTACCCTATACATAGTGCAAGATTCACTTGATGGCCTTCCAATGAAGCTCATGTGGCTCTTGCATGAAGTGAGAAACCATGCCAACTGCAAAAGCTATATCAGGGCGTGTATGTGTCAAGTAGATGAGACTCCAAACTAACTATCTATACAATGTAGCATCAACAAGTGGAGTGGTACACTTAGCCTCTAACTTGACACCTAACAGAAATGGAGTAGGAGTAGGCTTGCTTGCAATCACTCATGTGAAATTGAGAAAGAAATTCAAGAGCATACTTGGGTTGAGAAAGTGTGATCCCTGCTAAAGACTCTGTGATCTCAATACCAAGGAAATAATGTAGTGAACCCAAGTCTATCATAGCAAATGTGTCCTAAAAAGAGGTCTCTACACTAGCATTGATGGATGAAGTACTTCTTGTACTGATCAAGTCATCTACATAAAGCATGAGTATCAAGTGTGAGTCATCCCTTTGAAGAATATAGACACTCAAATCAGAATGACACCTAGTGAATCCTACTGAGAGTAAGAAGGAATCCATCTTGGCATACCAAGCCTAAGGAGCCTACTTAAGACCATAGATAAACTTCTTCAATCTATAAACCATATTAGAATCCTGTATGAACCCATGTGTTTTCTCCATATAAATCTTCTCATGAAGATCACCATTCAAAAAAGCACTCTTTACATCCATCTAATGTACAACCCAACCATGAGCAACAATAATAGCTAGTGCCGAGTGAATGGAGTTCATCTTGGTGAATGGTGCAAAAGTCTTTGTATAGTCAATACTTGGAACCTATGAGAAACCTTTGGCAACTAGTCTATCCTTATGCTTATCCACACTTCCATCCACTATAAATTTGGTTCGATAAATCCACTTACACCGAACCAATCTTCTTCCCTTAAGAAGGGGAACTAAGTCCCAAGTGTTGTTGTTCATCAAAGAGTTATATTCTTCCTCCATAGCCTTGTCCCATTCTGGAATCCCTGATGCTTCCTTAAATGACTATGGATCTAAAGCAATGGCAATATAAGCATGTGGAATTGATTTGTGTTGTGACCTTGTCCTCCAAATGTCTAAAGGATTCCCCACTAATGAACCTACTAAAACAAGGGTTTGTTGTACCCAACAAGGTTTAGTGGAAGAAGAAGGAATGACCTCAACTATTTGTGGACCCTATGAAGGTGGTGTCCTACAAGTCAAAGTTGAAGGAATTTCATCTTCTAAGTCATATCATCACTATTATCACTTTCCATGAATTAGGAAGAAGGAGGAGTTGAAGAAGCCAAACTTGGACAAGTTTCTTCAAAGTGAACACTCCCCTCAAAAAAGATTTCATGTGTCTCTAGATCCATGAGTTTGTATGCCTTAAGATGGTTAGGATATCCAACAAATATACAGGGTTTGCTTTGAGGTTCTAATGCCTTTCTCTTTTGTGGAGGTATCCTTGCCTGTGCTAGACAACCAAAAACTTTAAAGTGCTTTACACTTGGTTTTCTGCCACACCAGGCCTCAAAGGGTGAAATTCCATCTAAGGCCTTATGAGGACTTCTATTTTGGATGTAATTGGCACAACACATGGCTTCTACCAAAAACACTTGATCTAGAGATTTATGTTGAAGCATACAAGTGGTCATATCCTTAAGGGTTCTATTCTTCCTTTCAGAAATACCATTCTATTGTGGCATGTAGGCAATTGAATGTTTAAGATCAATACCCCCATGAGTGCAAAATTCTATAAGCTTAGAGTTGACATATTCCTTGTCATTATCTGTTCGTAGAATCTTGATGGATTTCCTTGATTTTTTCTCAACTTGAGCTTTGAAGGTGATGAACTTATCAAATACTTCACTCTTGCAAGAAAGAAGACCCAATTGTAGTGTGAAAAGTCATCAATAAAGGTGAGAACATAGTGAGCCTTACCAAATGATGGTACTAGAAATGGGCTAGCTACATCACTATGAACCAATTCAAGAACAGTAGTAGATTTCCAAGACTTCCCCTTGTCATATTTCTCTTTGGGATGCTTTCCTGCTTCACAACCTGGACATACACCCTTTGAATACTTAACTTGAGGTAGACCAATGACCATATCCTTGCTGCTAAGTTGTTGAAGGTAGCATTAATTGAGATGTCCAAATCTCTCATGCCATAGTTTACTTTGGGAATTTGAATGAGTCAACAAGGCAAGGCAAGTGGACTTAGGCACAAAATGAGAAAAAGAATAAAGTCTTGTCTCATGATTATCCTTTCCAACCACCACCATAGAATCATCCTTGAGATTTTTCACCACAACTGTATTAGGAAGGAACTTCATTTTGTTGCCACATCCATAATGAGTTATTGGTAGATGAAAAGAAGGTTGGTGCTAAGGTTAGGAACATGAAGAACATCCTTGAAGATGCCATTTTCCAACTTAACATTCCCTTTCCCTTCAAATTTCACTTAAGTGTCATTACCCACATAGATGTAAGGTAAATTTGATGGTTTCAAAGAGGAAAAATGCTCCCTTGAAGCACTCATATGATGTGTGGCTCCTCAATGAAGAACCCATTCCTCAGAATTGTTTGTACTTGCTAGCAAAGCTTGTCCCTTACCTTTTGAAGTGGTTGAAAATCCCTTATCCTTATAGGAATTTGGTACATCAATTTTTTGTTTCCTCATTAGGTTTACCAATTCATCAATCTACTTATCCTTCAACTCATGTTCATCATGACCATTCTTCTTACAATAGGCACAAGTTTTCTTCTCCCTTTTTTTGGAGTTGTTCCCTTTCTGATTATTTTTGGAAAAGGGCTTACCTTGTTGTGAGGAAGATTTTTGAGTGGAAGAAGATTGATGAGAAGAAGATTATTGTTTAAAAGAGGATTGTTGTGTGCCATCTTATGGCTTAGCCTTCCACTACTTATGCTTCTTGTTGGAGTTTTTACCAATTGAATTCCCTTCATCAGCTACCAAGGCTTTGGTCTTGGAGGATTGGAGAATTCCCCATACTCACTAAATTGTCATGTTCTAAGATCAACATTTCTAAAAATTTCTTGAATGAAGGCTTAGTGTTGGCACTACCCATTGTTAATTTGTGAGTATTATAACTAGAAACAAAAGAAGCGTTTTCAGGTGCAAGATGATTCATTATATGTTTGATCATCTTTCCATCCTTGATGGGCTCACCACAATCCTTAAGTTGTGCCCTAGACATTTCTACTTGGGTAAGATAATCTTTGATGGTGTCAAAATTCCTAGGATCCAATTTGAGAAGTTTGTCCTCAATGGTGTAGGCCATATCTTCATCTACGATCCCATACAATGTTTCAAGTTTAGCCCAGACCTCTATTGGATTGGTAAGTTTCCTAATGTGATATTTGACGAGATCTAAGATATTCTTAAGCAAGATTCCTAGGTCCATTTCTTGTTTGGATTCCTAGTCTTCTTTTTGAGCCTCATCAGCATCAGCAGGAGGTTTCTTTGCTGCACCAGTTACATAACATAGTAAACTTTTTTCAACCAATGGTTCGTTTATGTTTTCTTTCCAAGTAGCATAATTATGTGGAGTTAAATTTGAAAAAGAACCCATAATGCAAGAGCACAATATCAAGGAGACACAATACACAATACACAATACACACCCCCCTTTTCACTCAATCAAACCCCCCCCCCCCCCCGCCCCCGCCCCCCCCCCCCGCCAAAAGAAATATTTTGTCACTTTATATGTAGTACATTTGCAATAGGCCACTTTTCAAAAATGGACAAAGTGGGCTTCTTATTTTTCTATTTACAACCTCCTTTTGGAGTTCAAATCTGGAACTTTACAATGTATTTTAGAAATACAACAATTTTGAAGGAATACAATGCAAAATAGGACCTATTTCTAAAAATGGTATTTTTGTCCACACACACCTATAATTTGATTGCAATTCTAGAAAGTAGATGAAAAATTACGCACTTTCAAAAAAAATGGAACCTATTTATATGTCTAGATGAGCCCATACTAAGCCTTCAAGGTTGCAAAAAATCAAGATTTGAGACTTGCAAAAAAATTAAAGAATAGAGATATCAAAAATCCTACACCAATGTGTAGATCACAAAATTCTACCCCAAAACAAAAAAAAAATTGCTCGAAAAAAGGAGTTCGTATGAGGGAGATATCATTGTCTGAAGATCACCTCTGTAATTATTTTTCTTGAATCGCCATCGTTGCGCCTCCAAAAATCAAATGACTCAAAATTTTACCTCAAATGTCCAATTTTGTGGAAACAAAAGTCAATTTGAGGGTTTTTTGACCTTCTGAATATGATGCCAATATTTGATTAGCACCAACAAACTCCACTCTTCCTAAAAAAAATCTCTCCTACTGGCCTAATGGCGAAAAAAAATTGGACAAAATACACAGATCCAAAAAATAATGCAGAGAAATTGTAGAGACTGAAATAATAAAATATCTATATCTAAAAATTAAATTCAAAGATCTGAAATGATCATACCAAATTTGCAAATTGGGCCTTCAAGTTTCGGTTTGCAAAAATATTTTGCCTCAATTTTGACTATTGCCCAACATAGGAAAATTTATAGTCAAAATTCACTAAATCGATGCTCAAATGCAATGGTGAGGTCCTCTTTAGCTCTAGACGCTCCCAATAGTTGCGGATACTCTAGATCTAAGTCAAGGTGTCCTCAGAGAGGTGAAGCAAGATTAGTCTCCAATGGCTATGAAATGGCATTCCTATGGCTCTGATACATGTAAGAATTTTCCTTAGGGAAAAATCACCCAAGATCAAGGAACTCAAGAAAAAACACAGAATAGACCAGAGTATGATCAGAATAACAATGTAGTATTCAAATTGATGTACAAGTACACTAGGAATGCCTGTATATAAAGGCCTCTAGAATGCTTCTAGAATATCTAGGAGTCAGCATACTGATAAGTCTTACAACCAAGCACATGTCCACCAGGAGTGGATTATCCTCCATTAAGCACAGGAGTAAGTGCGATGATGAGAGGATAAGCCTACAAAGGTGTAGCACAAAAAAAAAATGTTGTAGAAACCATGTGCTTAATTAAGAGTGCAAATAACTATGTTGTCTACATGACAACTCAGTTAATTATGCAAACTCTAGTGTTGTAGACATCATGTGCTGAATTAGAGTTGCTTACTTCTGTGTTGTCAACATGACAACTCATAAAAGTACACAAACTCCTAAGTGTCAACTTAATAAATAATAAAATAATGCATCGAGCTAAGTAAAGTTAAGTAAAGTGTAAATAGTGAATACTTATTTACATCGACAAGTAGTCCTAACAGGCTGTATTGAAATCCTCTAACAAGGTATTTACTTAATTGTGAGTTGAAATCATTTAACAAGGCACACTTCTAGCAGGCTATTGAAATCCTTTAATAGGGTAAGACCTAATAGTCTTTGTAAGTCTTTAATAGGGCAGACCTTTCACAAGGTAGATCATGTCTCGTGATCAAATATTGTAACCTTCATTGGATACACTTTATTACTGTAGTAGTGAAGATTTGTGGGTGTCATCCACACCCCAGTTTTACCTTTTCATTGGAGGGTTTCTAGGTAATCATATATGGTGTCATATATGTGTGAATGCTTACTTTTTTACATAATTTAGATGTACATGCATTACATGGTATTTAAGTTTACTTATTAAATGTATGAGATGGATATGTGGTGAATGTTTTATGGGACAAATTTTAAAGTACTAATTCACCACCCCCCCCCCCCCCCCTTCGAAGTTTACCTTTCATATTATAATTCCCAACATATCCTACTCTTGATCCAAGGTTACTTTCATGAGTTTTTGAAACTATTTTTCTTGTTCAAATTGTAAGATTTCTTCCTCAGTAACTTCTTGATCGGATTTATTGTTTTTTTGGGAGATATGTGATGCATATCTAGTATGTTGTGACCTTGGAGGTGAAAGTGAGCCATGACTAGAAGGTTATCTATTAAATCCTTGGGATAAGCATCATGCTTTGTCCTATAAATAAGTTTGTCTCTCTGATTCTATGTGTCACCATCACTCACTATCCATCTTACTTAAGATTTCATTTATCTTCTTGTCACTCTATTTCCTATATTTAGTTAAAGAGATGCTATTTTCAAACCTAGGTGAAGAAAGAGGTGACTCAAAAGTGGTAGCAAAGGAATTAAAACCCCAAATTTCTAAATCTCTTTTAGTTGATGTATCAAAGATAGCCCTAGGTCACTTCCCTTGGAAAATATGACATCTGGTTATAACTAACATGAAAGAGAATGTAAGAAGATAATAGGATAACTATCCTAACTTGATGTCCAAACTAAGTAAGAAAAGTGTCCACTTGTCCAAAGTGGTGATGTAAAAAGAGAAAAGATAACTTGTCACAAGATGCAAAGCCACAAACTTGACATACCCTATGTATGACACTTTTAAAGAAAGAAAAGAGATAAGATAAATGACAATAAAAGAGATAATAAGAAAGATGGAAAAGTGAACAATCCACTAACCAAGTATATAGTCAAGAAATCCAAGAAATTTTTTTCAGCTAGAAACAACCTCTAACTCATTGGTTTAAGACCAAAAAATCAAAAAGACAATATATGGGTTTCCCTAAACCAACTAAGAACAAGCTCCAAATGCAAGAGACTCAGAACATCAATGCTACAACAAAACTCAGTAAACTAAGCAACAAAAAAATAGTAATAGGATATTTTTCTAGAAGATAGGTGATATATCTCAATATTAATAAAAAACAAACTTTAGTATCATACAATAAATCTTAGAATTGTGGGTGATAGATAATTTGATAAATACAAAATGCCCTAGATTTTGACCCAAAAGATATAGTTTGACTCATTATTTTGACTCTTTTATCAATATTTGATGTTTTGATGGCATTCAAATTCAATAAAAGTAGAAAGTTTGGCATTTAAAAGCAAGTTGTTCAAGAAAAATGAGACACAATAAGTCATCTCAAGAAATCAAGCAAGGGATAGAGAAGCATTGCATGATACAAACATATATGAAGTCTCAAAGTGTAACCCCTAGTACTATCACCATGTGTATGTTCAATAGATTTCTATAGGTCTTAACACAAATTAAAAAATTACATAAAATAATATCTACCTAAAGGTAATGACTTTGGCCCATAACTTGATGATCCCTCATCTCATAGAAAGTGATATTAGCTTTGTTGTGGAGTTATATCAACACATCCCAAGAAACTCTATGGTGAGTCAAATCTTGGGGTGATCTAGGTAGTCCACTTGGATCATTCCTTGCACCTAGATATCAATACAACTATAATAGGGTGGTCCCTAACCTAGGTTCTTATTAAGATCTTTGTTTATAGCATCCCCATTGGTCCTAACTTAGGATTAAGGCTCTGTGACCCCAAGATTACTTAGATGTGATGGTCTCATAAGGAATATTAAGGCCTCAAGGACCTCAAGCACATCAAGTATACCTGACTAGAACTTCCCTTGTGGTCATAATGCCACAAGCATCCTCACTAGATGGATAGAAATATTATGTCCCCCTCATAATTTGGTCTTTACCAAGGGCTTATTTATTATAGTGGGTTTGAGTATCTAGGTTCATTTGTTCCCACTTGGGTCATTCCTATGAGATTTTTTTCTCAATGATAGACCTTCTAAAGTATATAATATCACACTAAACTATCAACATAAAATGGATAGAAAGTAGAGGTTGAGATTTTTTATTTCCCTCAAAGAGGCAAAGATCATACTCTCCTATTCCATGATGCTTCTCTCAAACACACCAAGAAAGGTTAATTAAGATTACTAAAGAGAAACCCATTCAACTCACTTTCTATGATCCAAACCAAAGGGTCAAGGTTTTTGATTGTCTTAGAAATACAATAGAATACTTCCCTACCAATGGAAAGAACCCCTACTCATGAGATTTTAGTGTGCCTAAGAAATGAAATGAAAGATAATAAAAACTAGAACAATGATTAATATTTTCTTTTCCTTTGCTTTGCATTATAAATTTAGTACATGTAATATCAAAATGAAAGTAAAGTAACCTTGCAAAAATACTTGATTAGCTATTGTGATAAACCAAAAATATGAAATGCAAGTGAAATATAAAAAAACTAAGCTATCAAACTTAGAAAATGCAAGCTAGCATATTTGTATGATGAAATATACTTTACCAAATCATTGTATGAAAAAGTTCTAGAATGTAGACAATAAACTCTATCTAGGCAACATAACTCCCAAACCAATACAATAAATCATAAGAAGCTAGGTGATATTCTAAAAAAATAGCAAGTGATAAAATAGTGTACAACAAGTATCACCTACAAACTAGAACTTTATCACATGTAGAGAAGAAATCAGTTGTATGATAATTCATACTAAAAACTGAAAATGATAGACCTATAACAAGAAAATATGAAAAATGATGCAAAATGGAGCTAGAAACTTGGTTCTAGCCCCATTGTGGGCACCAAAAAATCTATGAAAAAATGTGACCACTTTTATAAACCCTTCTATCTAAGGTATCCAATAAAAATGGCACCTTGAATTATGGCTTCTAGGTCTCTATCCATGGCATGCAAAAAACCAAATGATGTGACTGTGACTCTCAAATGAATTTAAGGACTAGATACCCTTGTAAGGTGTACCATAGAATGAGAGATTCAAAGATAGAAAGAAGTGAAGATCCAAGTATCCAAGTATCCAAGATGTTGAAAACTATAATTGGAACAATTATTATCTTGTCATTAATGTCAAGCCTTACTAGTGAGATACTTACTAATAGTGTAGAGTTTCATAACTATTCATTGATGAAGAGCATTTGAAAAGAGAGATAACTAGATGAACTAGCAAAGTTGTTGAGTGAAGAAAAGAAAGCATTTTGGAATTACAATGGGCACTTGATCAGTTGGTCTTTGACAAGATAATGTGTTGTTTAACCATTATATGAAGTGAAGTAGACAGTTGAGTTGATGTGTAGAAGAGAAATAAGAAGTTGAGTAAAACACAAAGCTTAATTGAGTATATGTTTTACTAGGCTAATGAAGCAGAAGATTGAGGAACTTAAGAGTTAGCCAAGAAAATAGTATTAGCTGAGCATAGTGAAGACAAAGTGAGCCGGTGTAAGCCAAGAAAGATATAATAGTATAGATCAAGCTACATAGTGATGACCAAGAAAAAGAATCGATTGTCAGCATTTTTATAGTTTGTGAAGAATCAAGTTTTGAGGTTGACATAGTTGAATTTTTGAATTGGTCAAAATGTGTGGATGATAAGGATTGATGAGTTGTCATATTTAATGCACAAATTAATTTTGTTAAGCAATCAAACCAAGGATTTAAAGAGAAGTTTCTAGAATTTTCAAGAAAGGAGAAGAAGGACAAAAAAAATGATTAGATTCAATTAATATAATCAAACCCTAAGATCTATGGTGATGTTTAAGTGAAAAAAGATCATAACTACCTATTTAAGAAGGCATAAGGGATGTTTATTAAGGTTGGTTCATTGTTGATTGGATTTTTTTATGGAGAACCTATAAAGAATAGAGTAGCAAAGGAGAAATGAGAAGATTGGTGAAGTTTTATTGCTTGAAGGGTTTCCAAGTAGATTAGAGATGGAGAGTATAATGAAGTCCAGTCAATGAACCAAAAAATGAGCCGAATGGAGATCTAAATTTGCAAAGTGAGTTGTATCTTTGTAGGTCAAACCTAGTTGTTACTTTCTAACCACTATGACAATAAAATCCTTTAATCAAGTTTGTCTAATAGTCATTGTGTAAATCCTTTAATTAAGGTGGCATTCTAATGAAATGATCCAAAGTCCTCTAACCAAGCCACTCCTAGTAGGGTTATTAAATCTTCTAACCAAGTCACACCTAACAAAGTGTTTTGGAACCTTTAACAGGTTTGGCTCTTAACCAAGCTCACTTCATAAGAGTGTAAAGTGGTAGCACATTACTTGGTGGTTTTTCCCAAATTGAGTTTAAATGTTAAATATCAGTGTCATATATGTGTGAATGTTATATGTATGATGCATGTTGTTTATTGTTGTTTATTTACTTTAGTTGGCATATACTAAACATAGAGCTAGTGATGAATGAATAAGTTAAGTTTCTATATTGACCAAGTGATTTTATGAGATTGAATAAGTTGTATGAATTTTTTTAAAGTTAAATTGGTAGATATGGACCTGAGGATAACTTATTCAACCCCCCCCCCACCCACCCAATTATTCTGAACATTCTAACAATTGGTATTGGAGCATTAGTGCTTGTAAGGAAAGTTTGAAGGAACTTAAAGCTAAAGATCAAGATGTACAAGAGAGAAGTACCTAAGCTAAACAAGGAGAACTTTGCTGCATGGAAAAGATTGATGAGATTGCATCTATCTAGAGTTGAATATTTTTCAATGTACTATGTAGAAAATAAATACATTGAAGTACCTAGACTCGTGACAATTGAAAAAATGAAGGAGAAGCAGGAGCACAATCAAATGATGATGATAGATCTGGCATCTTCTCTGAGTTACATGCTAAATTTGATGATGTGAAGGAGTGTACTACTATAAATAGAATATGGTGCAAGCTAGCCAAAATCCACGAAGGAGACAAAAATATGCTAAGGGCTAAACAAAAAGTTTGAGAGGAAAGTTTGATGACATGAGAAAGAAAGAAGGAGAAATTGTTGCATAGTATCATGGATAAATCAAGAAGGTTGTGAATGTTATTAGAGGATTTGGAGGAGATATATCTAATGATATTATGATAAGAAAGGTGTTGAGCACTTGACTTCCTATCTATGCAATTAGAGTATCTACAATTCAAGAATTGAGATGTACACCTGGTAATTATCTGACCTTGGATAGTCTAATTGGTAGACTCACTAGATTTAAATTGTCAAATTTTGATAATTATGCACCTACTACTATTGAATCTACTTTAAATTTTCAACTAACCCTTGATGGATCTAAAGGAAATAAAAAGAGTAATCATGTGGATGGTGATAGTGAATCAGATGATGATCTTGATGATCTTGAAACACTATTAGCAAGAAGGCTACCAAGAGGAAAAAGGTAAGTATAAAGGTAAAGTCCATATTATATGTTTTACATGTAACAAAGTTGACCACATTGGTACAAGATTTCTTGACAGCGATGAGAAGGAATAAAGGAAAGACAACAAGTACCTAGGAAGGAAAGATATCAAAGAAAACTAAGGTAATAAAGACTACAAAGGAAAAGGTAAGAAATCTAGTTACATTGCTGAAGAAGATGGTTCTCATAGTGATATTGATGAAAATGATGAAGAAGTTATGTATGTTGCAATGAAAGATGCATCTGATGAAGATAAGAAAACTACTTTAATTTTAGATGTGAATAAGAATGATAGATGGATAAGAAAAATAATTTAATTTCACATCATATGATTGGTGATACAAGTAAGTTTGAAAAGCTAGAACATTATAATGGGAGTAGTGTTAATTTTGGAAATGTTGCACCATGTTTTTTATTAAGGAAAACAAGTTTTAACTAGGCCCTAAAACCCTTACATTACATAGAGTGGACAAAAAAGAATGCTTAAAGTATCAAAAGAAACTAAAAGAAACTAGCTAAAAAAACTCCCTAAAAAAAAGATAAAACTAGTTATGTTGCACCATGTTATGTGAAAGGTAAAGTATTAATTATACTAAATGATAAGATTAGATGTGATAATGCATATAACTTGTTTAGTGTGGTACAATTAAATAGTTTAGGCTATCAAGTTGAATTTAAAAATAAGAAGGCCATGATTTATAGTGTTGTTGGTGAACTAATTGGAAGTGGTGATCAAACAATAGGTAACTTGTTTTATATAGACCTATCTGAAGATACCTATCTATTTGCACAATTTGAAGATATTTGGTTATGAAATAAGAGACATTGTCATGTGAAATTTGATAATTTGGTAAGAATTATTAGTTGAAAAGAGAAAGAGGATTACCAAGATTGAGGAAACCTGATCAAGTCATGTGCAAACAATGTCAAATGGGAAAAATGACAAAGTCTAGTTTCAAGAGGAAGAATTTTTGTTTTGATGATATTTTGGAGTTGATTCACATTGATTTATGTGGTCCTGTTGGAGTGCAAAGCTATTATAGTGAAAAATATTTCATTCTATTTGTTGATGATTTAACTAGAATGGTGATTGTGATCTTTCTTGAAGAAAAATTTGATAAATTCAAATGTTTAAGAGGTATTTGGCTAGAGTTGAAAAGGAACATGTAAGAGTTTGAAGTAATTGAGAATAGATAGAGGAGGTGAATTCATATAATATGAGTTCAATATATTTTGAAATAACAAATGAATCAAAAGACAAATGAGTGCACCAAGAACTCCACCATAGAATAGGATAGCTGAAAGAAGGAATAGATCAATTTTGGATTATGCTAGGACACTAATGATGGAGAAGAATGTTTCACAAAAGTACTGGAGAGAAGTTGTAAGTACTACAATCTATACTTTGAACCAAGTTCAAGTTAAGAAAGGTACAAACAAAACCCCTTTTGAACTTTGGTATGGCTATGCACCTAATGTCAATTATTTCAAAGTCTTTAAAAGAAAATGTTACATATTAAAAGATTCAAGGAAAGAAAAATTGGATGTAAAAAGTGATGAAGGCATATTCCATGGATATTCCACCAAAAGAAAGGCATACAAGTGTTTAAATTCTAACACTAAAAAATTTGTGAAAAGTGCAAATGTTGGAGTTGATGAATTTTTAGAAAAGAATGAAGAGGAATGTAAGAAAGAACCCAAAGATTACGAAAAATTTGTCTATTTTTTATTACATGACAAGATATATTGTCAATTAGTGTCAAAATGCTTAGTCATAATGAAAAGATAGTTAAAATACTGAGCTGACTTGGTGATTGTTTTTGAAATTATTCATGTTGTAGTTGACCTATGAAGGAATTTATTTGAATTGATATAAGTATCCAAAGTGTGTGTATTCATTGTATCATCATTCAAGCATTAGTGAATATGAAAGGGCAAATTGCCTAGAAGGATACAAGCATCACAAGGAAAGGTAGAGTCAGGTGATCAATATACTTCAAAGGATCTTCACTAGAAATCAAAGTTGCATATTAGAGATCAATCCATTGATTCATCCTAACAAGTGCATTAGTCCCAAATCCTTTAACAGGGTGAACCTAACAGTCCTTACAAAAACTCCTAACAGAGTACACAATTAACTATATTGCATAAATCCTTTCACAAGGTGGACCTAATAGTCTTTATTACTCCTAATAGGGTAAGATCACTAAAGTGATAATTTGTAAGCTTTAATAGGCCAACTTTATTACTACAGTAGTGAAGCATTGTGGGTGTCATCCGCACCTCAGTTTTACTTTCTACTTGGAGGGTTTCTAGCTTACCAAATATCATGTTATGGTGTTGTTATTTTACCGCTTGAATGTTTGATGCATGAAAGTAGATTAGATAATATAACAAAGTGGTTTAAGTGACTGAAATAGAAGTGGTTCTTGATTCACCCCCCCCAGTCTCCTAGCTTACATTACATTTCCAAAAATTGGTATCAAAATTGAGTTCTCATATCAAAAAAATTAGTAGCTTGAGAGAAAATATTAGACATAACGGAGGTGTACAAGCTAGAGAAGGCCATTGAGAATGAAAAGCTAGATCTACATGTGGCCATGGAACAAATCAAAAAACTGAAGGATCAACATTATAAATTTCAGAGAAGAAGAAGAAAACTAGCAGCACAGATGAATGACAATCTATACATAGAAGAGAAAATTGAAGATATTTGCAAAGAAGGAAATTCAAATGAAGCAAATTCAGCTATAGAAGATCTACTTTTCAAGAAGAAATCAAAAAATTGAAAAGAGAACAAGAGATCCACTCAGTCAGAATATGTGAAGTCATGGGAAAAAAGAATCAAGATAAAAATGACAAAAATATGATAGAAGAAGATAGATGACTACTCAGCACCAGGTTAAAAGAAAAAGACAATGAAATCCACCACCTCTCACTACATCAAGCAGACTTGGTAAATCAGTTGAACAATTCAAATCAAGAAGTCATAAATTTGAGGACAGAAAATGAAATACTTGTGAATGATCTTAGAGCATAAAAAGAAACAATTTAAAGAATGATGAGTTCACAAGCAAGCATTGACTAGTTAGCTGAGATACCCCAAAAAAGATAGAAAGGTAAAGCAGGATTGGGCTATACTGAACAAGGAGAGTCATCATAGTAAGGAGCTCAAAACAATAAAATATCTACATGCAATCATTATGGAAAAATAGGGCATACTTAAAAAAAGTGTTGGAGCATTGGAAAGTCAAAGTTTAATGACAAATGTTACAATTATAACAAGCATGGGCATTGAGCAAGTAAATACACAAAGAAAACAAAATTTGAAGGAAAATGTTTCTCATGCAACAAACAAGGTCATAAATCTTTAGAATGTAGAACCAAGAATTGGAATCCTACTGACAACTTGATAAAGCTATCTTTGGTTGGGATTACAACACTTTGTGAAGATGTTATTTAAGTGGAGAGTCTAGGCACATTGGATGAAACTACATGAAGACTCACTTCAAAAAAAAAGATCCCACCAAAAGATGCTATATATGCAAAGAACTTGGTCGTCTAGCAAAGAATTGCATGAATAGAGGAAAATTTGAAGATGAGAAGAAATCAAAGGCCAGTACAATCAAAAGTCAAATGAAGTAGCAATGGGTAAAGTGTTGGAAGCATTAAAGCTGATGATATTCCTATGGGGGAGTATTGTAGAAACATGATTAGATCATTGTCATGATGATATGTTAAATTCATGATTGTGTTTGTCATTGATGTCAACATAGCAGTTTTATGTGGTATCTAATAGAAGAACATCGGAAAGATCAAGTTGGTATGGATAGATCATCAAGAATTTTTAGTAGCAAGGTTAAAAGGAGATACTACTAAGTGTCTAGTATATGTAACTAACCTTGGAAGCATAAGATATTAAGTCTACAAGAAGTTATGCAAGTTTTGGTGAAGATTATTCTAAGATAGAGTTCACAGAGGCATGTTTAGGTAAACTTGTTGTATCTCTTAGTAGAATTGTTATTTTGAGAAGATGAAGTTAAAGATGTGAAGAAGACATTCTAGAGATGATGTAGCCAAGTTTTCTTGTCATAATGACACATGTGCACAAAGATATTCAAGTTGCTAGATGGAAGATCAATGTTATCACTAAGTGTAATGTGTTCTTAATATGGTCCTATAATAATTAATTGAGAAGGTGTAATAGCTGACTCAGGGAATTGTTTTGTGGATTTGGTATAAAGGAAGGACATTTTCCTTTATCATGTATGGATGCATGTGGATAATTGTAAGCAGAACAAGTGCAGAATGTGAAGATAAGAAGAGCAAAGTGAAAGTGAAGGAAACTTCATACTGAGGTTTTATTGTGTGATCTGAAGTTTGATGCTTGGATCTGAGGTTTGTGACTTGGTCTATAAGGTCTGACAGTGATTGGTCCAGTTGATAGGATAGAGGAAGAAAGTTAAAGTATAGTTCATATAATTATTCTATAAGGAATAGTTGAGAGATCAGTTGGATAGTGAGTTCAGTGATCTTGCCCCAGAAGTTGTTTGGACAGTGGGTCCTTCTATCTTCTTAAACTCCTAACAAGGTTGGCACAACTCCTAACAAGGTTGGAATCTTCTAAAAAGGATTCAAAGTCTCCTAATAGGGGCTCATATGTACTAAATGTTGTAATAGACTCCTAATAGTGTCCATCCTCTAATAAGGAATATTTATATTAGTACATCATCTTATAGGCATCATTCCCACCAAGGTTTTCCCTTTGATCAAGGGTTTCCCTAGTCAACATATCTGGTGTAATTGTGAATGTGCATCTTTGTATGGTTGTTGTTTACTTTGGTTGAATGGTTGAGATTGTTTAAGGTTAATAAATGTTTTATTATTGGATAACTGGTTCACCCCCCCCCCCCCCCCCACCAGTTACCTTGGTGGACTATTATTTCTAACAATTGGTATCAGAGCATTAGGTCCTTGAAGATAAAGTTTAACAACTTTGGGGGATCCATGGAAAAACATGTTTAGGAAAGATAATATGAAGTTCAATGGAACAAATTATGACAGTCTGAAGGAAAAGATGATGACACATCTACTATGCATGGGTCCAAGAAATTGGATCTTGAAAAAATCATCAAAGACAATCATTGCTGAGAAAGATTTGGAAAGTTGTACCAAGGAAGATAGAGATCTTTTCATGTGTAACATGGGAGCAAGAGAAGCACTATTGTCTACACTTCCTAAAATTGAATACAACTAGGTAAAGTCACTTGTTACTTCTCATTTGATGTGGAAAGCTTTAGAAAATAGTTTTGAAGCTGATGAACATTCTAAGAAATTGAGGCTACAAATTTGGATTTGTGCATTTCAAGATGCTAAAATGATGGAAGTTGAATCTATAAGAACATATGTAGGTAGAATATCAGAAATTACTGCAGGTATTAGATCTTAAGGAGCAACCAAAGAGGATGATGAGGTTATATGGAAGATATTGAAGAGCTTAACACCACCATTTAAGCCATTAGTTCAAATGATATAGTTCTTGATATCTTATACCAAAGATTTCACAAAGGAGACATTGCTTTGAAGACTTGAAGCGGTTAAGAATGAGCTTAGACAATTCAAAGAATTGACTAGAATAGAAACAACTTTCAGTGCCTTGAATATTTGACCTAGCTTATCAAGGAGAGCAAGTACTAGAGGATATTTTTCTAGTAGTAGCAGACCTAATGAGGAAAAAAAGATTGAAGAAGGAGTAGCCCTTCTGGTAAGAAGAGAAAAGGATGGTAAGAAAATCTTTAATGTTGGACTTGTAATGAATTTGTTCATTATGCATCTAAGTGTCCTAAAAGAGAGAAAAAGTATAGAGGTAATTTCAAAGCTATAGGAGATAGAAAATATCTTTATGTGAATGAAGAAGATGATTCTAATGAACAAGAAATAAATGCTAGTGATGATGAAATTGGATTTGTAGCTATTAAAGAAGAAAGTTCAGAGAAAATGGCTTTGGCATCACAGGTTGAAAAGAAACCTAATTGGATAATTGACAGTGGTTGTTTACATCATATGACTAGTAATATGATCAAGTTTGTTGACTTCAAAAGTCACGATGGAGGCATTTTCAGAGTTGGAAACAATGCAGCATGCCAAGTTAAAGGTATTGGATCTATAACTCTTGATGGTAAAACTAATACTAAGGATGTATAGTTGTTGATGGTTAGAAGTACAATCTTTTAAGTGTTGGACAACTAGTGGATAAAGGTTATCATTTGCAATTCAAAGAGAAGACATGCATGATTAGAGACAAAGATGGAAAGGTAATTGGAACAGGAACCAGATCTAGAGGTAATATATTTCAGTTGAATCCTACTGTAATGACATGTTTGGTTGCTAAGGTAGATGACAGTTGGCTACGGCATAAGAGATTTTTTCATAGAAACTTTGACAGCATTGTGAAGACTAGTAGTATGTTTGTAATTAGAGATTTTCCTAAGATTGTAAAGTCTACTAACACAACTTGCAAGGAATGTGTTTTGGCAAAGCATAATAGAACTTCTTTTCCTAGCAAGAAGTTTACTACTAAAACAAAATTGGAGATTGTACATATAGATCTCAACGGTCCTATAAAGACTAAAGGATTCTATGGTGAAAGGTATTTCATGATTTTAGTTGATGACTTTTCTAGAATGATGTGGGTTGCATTTCTTAAAGAAAAATTTGAGGCATTTGATAAGTTCAAGATATTCAAGAATAGAGTTGAGAATGAATCAGGTACAAAGATTAAATGTTTAAGATCATATAGAGGAGAGTTTACTTTAAATGAATTTAACATATTTTGTGAAGCTAATGGGATCAAAAGATAGTTATCAGCTCCGAGAACCCCTAAACAAAATGGTATAGTAGATAGAAGAAATAGGTCAATGGGGGAGAAGTTTAGCATGAAAATAAGTGTGCGTGGAAAAATAGTTTGAGAAGAATGAAAAGTACAGCATGGGAGAAAGATTGATGAAGAGGATTTGAAAAGAAAGATTAATAGTCTTTTGCAATTGGTATTCTTGGAACTAGATGTTTTTCATCTATATTGCCATCAATGCCAAAGCGGGAGATTGTTGGGAGCATTAATGTTGATGATATTCCTATGGGGGAGTATTGTAGAAACATGATTAGATCATTATCATGATGATATGTTACATTCATGATTGTGTTTTTCATTGATGTCAACATAGCAATTTTCTGTTCTATCTGATAGAAGAACAGCAAAAAGATCAAGTTGGTATGGATAGATCATCAAGCATTTTCAATGGTGAGGTTAAAGGGAAATACTACTAAGTGTCTAGTATATGTAGCTAACCTTGAAATCATAAGATATTAATTCTAGAAGAAGTTATGTAAGTTTTGGTGAAGATTGTTTTGAGATAGAGTTTATAGAGGCATGTTCGGGTAAACTTGTTATATCTCTTAGCAAAATTATTATTATGAGAAGATGAACTTAAAGATGAGAAGAAGATTTTTTGGAGATGATGTGGCCAAGTTTCTCATCATAATGACATGTGTATGTAAAGATATTCAAGTTGCAAAGTAGAAGATCAATGCTATCACTAAGTGTAATGTGTTCTTAATATGGTCCTATAATAATTAATTGAGAAGGTGTAAAAGCCACCTTAGGATTTTTTTATGGATTATGTATAAAGGAAGGAAATTTTACTTTATCATGTATGGATGTATGTAGATAATTTTAAGTAGCACAATTGCAAAATGCGAAGATAAGCAGAGCAGAGCAGAAGTGAAGGAAACTTCATTGTCGAGGTTTTATTGTGTGATCCAAAGTTTGATACTTGGATCTGAGGTTCATGACCTAGTCTACAAGGTCCAATAGTGATTGGTCCAATTGATAGGATAGAGGAAGGAAGTTAAAGTATAATTCATACAATTATTCTCCAAGGAATAGTTGAGAGATCAGTTGGACAGTGAGTTTGGTGATCTTTCCCCAAAAGTTGTTTGGACAATGGGTCCTTCAGTCTTCTACAACTCCTAACAAGGTTGGAAAAACTCCTAATAGGGTTGGAATCTTCTAAAAATTATTCAAAGTCTCCTATTAGGGACTCATATGTACTAAATGTTGTAATAGACTCCTAACAAGGTCCATCCTCTAACAAGGAATATTTATATTAGTACATCATCTTGTGGGCATCATTCCCATCAGGGTTTTCCTCTGATCAAGGGTTTTCCTAGTCTACATATTTGGTGTAATTATGTATGTGCATCTTTGTATGGTTGTTGTTTACTTTGGTTGAATGCTTAAGATTGTTTAAGGTTAATAAATGTTTTAATTATTGGATAACTTATTCACCCCCCCCCCCCCCCCCCCTCTTAGTTATCTTGGTGGACTATTATTTCTAACATAAAGAAGTCTTCAAAGAATTCAAGTGAAATTAGTGAGGTCATTGACACCCAAGACAATGGATTGGGTGATTCAATCATCTCTACATAAATATTCAAGGAGAGCACTAGAGCTATGATAAAATTCATATTATACATAAGTTCTAGTCATTTAAGCAAGAATATAGTTCAGACCAGCATATCAGATGCACTTAGATAGATCAAAGACTCAAACTAGACCAAGCTACTAGTTCTAACTTAGTCACTCCTTAGATCTTACTGAGATGTTAGACCTAATCAAGTTACCTCTTAGACCTATTTAAGCATGGGTAGACTCAATCGAGTCACTAACTCAACTTAGCATGGGAAGACTATACTAGCCAAGCTTCAAAAGAAAATCAAGTATCTTTACCTACCTAAGTTCATAGCATTAAATGAAGCCCTAAGTTAATAAATCTAATAAAAGGTAAAGATCAAAGTTTTTTTCACTATGATTTCAAAATCCTCTTTGAGCTCAACATTCCTTAAGCCCCCCCCTAGAGCAATTTTAGTGCAAATTGTTGAAGGAGATTCTTAGGTGAAGTCATCATCATGAAATTCTTCTTTGACCAAGTAGTATGGTAGCGTCTTCCAGTTCAAAGGTCAAGAAAGGTTCAAAACTGTTGGTAAAGATTTTAGATTGCATTCCTCCAAAATTCTAGCTATATCTAGCAATTGCAAAGAAAAAGAATCCTTGGGTTATAAAGACCACTCGGGTGATATTCTAATACTTAAAAACACTGTCAACTCAACAAGCTTTGGCACTTAGTTGACACTGGTGCTTGGTCCACATTGATCACTCAGGAGTAGGCAAAAATGTGGTTAGCACTTGGTGATTCAACGAGCATTGGAGAGCTCAATAGACACTAAAGTACTCGGTTGACACTACAACTTAGTCAACACTACCTTCCTCCAACTTGGTTAACACAACTAGCTCGGTAGATATTGATAAGCTTGGTTAACACTACAAATCTTGGTTAACACTATAAAGCTCGGTTAGCACTACTTTCTACATGGTTTAAACTGTTAATCTCGGTAGCCTCTATGAAGCTTAGCTTAAACTAATTTCTACTTGTAAAGCTCAGTAGACTCTGTGAAGCTCTTGGTCTATGTTGTAAAGCTCAGTAGCAATGCAATCAATCAAATGATTAAGTGTTTAGTCACTAATAGACAAATGATTTGACCATAATGTCAACAATCTTATGCTTTGGCATTAGTGACAAAAATACTTATCATACCAAAATTCTAAATACTCAAAAATATAAGTCAAAACTCCCTCTATCAATATGCTTGGGTATGTAACTCAATTTTGATTGTTGTGTTGACAACTTAGTAGACTCTAACTCTATTTTTTATTTTTCAAAATTATTTTTGTAGCTTTGTTGTACATATATTTCTTCTTCCTCCTTATAGATATATTCCCCTTTTGTGTGTGTGTGTGTATATATATATATATCTTCCTTATGATATAATCATTTCACCCTTGATTTTATTCCTTATGATATTCATTTCCCCCTTGACTTTGACACAAATGCCAAAAATGCATATTTACACCAAAATGTGAGAGGAAATCATCATGTACCTTAAAAATTATGGACATGGTTTTGTCCCAATTCTCTTGCAAAACTTTGGAAGTGTGCAAAGCTATCTGCACTTCTATTGATAACTCCATCATATGATCAGCAATTGAAAAGTTATTGTCATAGATTAATGTTTTAGCATGAACAATATTTTTTGCATTACATCCATGTTGGGAATTATCATATTCTAAATATCTACCAGTGTAGCCTAGATTTTGGCTTCTTCCCTCAACAATTCTACTTGCAAGTCCGTCAGATACCTGATTTTCACAAAATGTGCAAAGCTAGTGCTTGGGTCAAGTGACAATTGATGTGCATTTTCCTTCAAATCAGTATCTATCTTAGACAGCTTGTCATTTATTTCCTTGCTGAAACTTCCATTAAAACTTAACTTTACAAATAAGGAAATAATATTACTTATAGAACTTTTAAAAGTAGAAAGAATAGTGGATAATTCCACTTGATCTATGGCAAAATTTTGTGCCACCTTCTCGTAAACTTTTTTGCCAAATTTTATCTCTGCCCTCTGCAGTATTTTTTCTTATTCAATCAATTATTCATTAAACTTTTGAACTATGTCAATAAGTTGTTCCAGTATAGGTTTCTTTTCATCAAATTCTATACTAAGTCCATCAACAAATATACCTTTTATGTCTTCTTCCTCTCTTCTCTTAGCTTCTACTTTTTGTCCCTTTTCTTCCATAGCTCTCCAAGGGTATCAATCTAATCAAGAGTAAGATTGGAAAGATCCCAATCTGGAATAACTATGTCTTCCTCTAGATGAATCTCATCATTAGAGGCTTCTATCTCTCTACCCTTTTCTTTTTGAATACTAGAAGGAATAATTTCTTTTCCTTTACTCAAATCCTCTATGTTCAGTTGAGGCTTAACCTCAACTGTCATTGCACTTATTATTGAAACACTAGAAGCAGAAATAGTATCACTTGTAAGATAAATAACAATAATAGTAGGAATATTTGCAATACCTTACTGAGACTCAGTTTGGCTTGCTGATATGAAGAGCAGAGCTTGCTACTCGGTAGATGAAGTGATAGTTACAACACTCATGATTGCACTCAGTAAAATAGCTCCAACAATCAATCGAGTTCTTGGTGGAACTATGTTTACCTTAATTGTTTGTCACTCAGTAGCAGCCTTCTCTAAGCTTGATATAACCAATGCTTTTCTTAGAGAATTAGGAAGGGAGGCCATTACCTTGGCTGCTACCTTTTTAGGATCTGAATCTTGAATATTCTGAATCTGAAGAAGATCCTCACTTACTATTTGATCCTCCTCATCCTCCTCATTATATTTCTCAGCATCAACATCATCTACTTGTATAACCTCTTCAATGGGCTTGCAACATGCAATCCATAGATATTCTTCCATGCAATTGCATTAGATTGTACAACGGATTCAATATCTTTTGACAAAATCAAGAGAGCATTGAACTTATAAGTTAGCTTTTGTTCATGTTTGGTCAATGCTTCCTTCACTTCCTTGTCAAAAAGATCTAGCATAACCTTCTTTAAGATTTGTTCCCTGATATCCTTATCAAATGCTACATCATTGTCCCATTGAGATGTCACTGCCTTGAGTATGATATTTGGAACTTGACTCTTCAATTCACTTAGAGAGTACTTCCATTTAGCCATTTTTGGCACTAAGGGTTCTTCAATCTATTTTTTCTCTTCCTTACTCCTAGTTTTATACTTAAAGGATTTGAAGTATGACATACCTCCTCCTTATGTAAGTCTTCTTAACCTTTCTTCAAAATGTAGGAGAAGACTTTTGAAAAGTTACGCGTTGCTCTTCTTCTTCATCATCTTCATCTTGAAGCCTAAGCTTCTTCCTTGACTTGGTAGGCCTTTTGGTGAAGAATGAGATAGAGGACCCTGTAGATTTCTTTGTTATATATACTTTCCCTTTTTCTTTGGAGGTTCCTCTTCTACTTCTTTGTCTCCTTCTGGCTCCTCTACATATTCTTCTTCTTCTTCTTCAATGTCATCTCCCTTTCCTTCTATGAGCAAAAGAGAGGAACCAGATTTCTTTTCCTTTTGAATCTTTTCAAATCTCTTCCTTCCTCTCTTTAGGGATTGAGGAATCTTAATTTCCAAAGAAATCTTGGTCTTTGCCTCTTCATATGTACCAAAATATGGTGCCCTTGGATCCACAAGCTCATTGACAAAAGCCTCAATGATATCTCTTGTGTCATGAATGTTTACCTCATAACCAAGAGGTTTTACCCATGCTACTCTTAGTCTAACTGACCAAATGTGTACTTTTTCATAGTCCACAAGAAAACATATATCTTGTTCATAATCATCAAATAGTTGTTTGGGTATTCTGAACCTGCACTGCTCCTTGA
This sequence comes from Cupressus sempervirens, assembly GCA_028749045.1. Lineage (NCBI taxonomy): Eukaryota > Viridiplantae > Streptophyta > Pinopsida > Cupressales > Cupressaceae > Cupressus > Cupressus sempervirens. The sequence goes on along the minus strand of CM053784.1, from coordinate 427,117,066 downwards.
ATGTATATGCATCCATGATGCCCTCAAAATTATCTTCCATTTCAACTATAAATTTTTTTATCTGATATACAACATGTATATCCTTCTTCCATACTATAGTGCCTTTGGAATGGAATAATTTATAAATGTAAAAGAATAGACATGTCAAGAGTGAGCCAAAACTTACATAGATTAATTTTTGATGCTCGGATGCTCTCCATATTCTTGCCTAGCTAGTCTAGCTGCAACTCGACAAGATTGAAAGATATTTTTTTTTGCCACTTTGAATGCTAGGTCAACATCTTCACATGAAACACTATTAAATTGGTTGGAGCTATATATTTTTTGAGCAATCACATGAATCTTGAACTTAATTTCCAAGTCTATAACTCCATTCAACTTCATTCCTCTACCATGCCACTCAGCAAGAGTCTTTTTTGCTAGTTCAACCGAACCTAGGGTTTTGGTTGTCTTTGCCTTGCTGATCATAGGTAACCTGGTAATCCTATGAATCATCTTCTTTGTTATTTGAATTGGTTGATTGATCCAAAATTATATGTCATGGACTCCACTTAGGATAAATCTAATCCATTATCCTTGGAAGTCCCTTGGCATGTGCAAAATGTGGGTTAAACCCTTTGCTTCCAAATGCTTGTTCTTGTGTTTCAAGTTACCATCCACACACAATGCCTCATATGCTTGATTTAACTCAAAAGTACCCAATTCCTTAATTAAATAGTGATAGAATGACCTAATGTCATGAATCAAGAGTACCTTTGGAGGAATTTGTGATTGAGCTTCAACTGGGTCTAATTCCTCTACAATCGATGGACATAGTTTGAATGTCAGGGTTTTATGCTCAACACCTCTGACCAACATCTTGGAACCTTTCTTTGCTTTACTTCTGGATGAAGATGCCATTTTTTTTGGTGATTCAAACATAATTCATGATAAAATTGCTTTGAATCACTCGGGGGCTCAAGAATGCTCTACTCTATTTGCTTTGAAATTTGTGGAGAAAATAAAACCTTCATTTTCTTCCTTTTCCCCAAATTTTGTCTTTAATTTGGCATTAATGCATCATACTTTAGATAGCTCAGTGACATCCTATTCAACTTGGCAGATACCTTTGATCTTCAACTTAGGAACCATACACTCAGTTAGGTCTCTAAACTTGGTACATGCTATCAACACTTGGTTGGAAGTTTGAACTTGCCATCTGCATTCAAGCTCAGCTGGGTCTTGCAACCTGACCTTTCTTTGTGAGGTCTTACAACCTGACCTTTCTCGATAAGGTCTAAGACATTGGCTTCAACTATCATCTTAACTCAACGATCCTAGTGCATCTAAAATACTAACTTGGATCTTCTTGCTTGTTGACAAGAACTAGTATAAGATGATTTCTTTTTAATCATAGTTCCAATAATCTCCATGGATAACTAGTTTGAAATGGTTGAGTAACCCAAATCATTGACTTGGGTGTCAACACTTTCATGAATTTGACTTTCATTCTCTGGAGATTTCATTATCCATTGCTACCTCATTTGACTTCTAATATTACCAGCCTTTTCTTTCTTTTCAACTTCAACATTACTTCAGTTGATAAAGTTTCTAGCTAGATGTCCAAGTTTTGTACATACAAAACATCTCTTTGTAGGGTCTCTCTTCCTCATGTGATTTATTATGCAAGTTTCTCTAATGTGCCCATCCTCACCACAAAAGTGAAATCTTCACCATGTGTCATAATCCCAACTAAATATAGCTTTGACAATTTGTTCAGCTGGGTTCCATTTCTTGGCCTTGCAATCTGAAGATTTGTGACCTTGTTTATTGCAATTGAAACACTTTCCTTCAAACTTGGTTTTCGCTGTGCATTCACTAGCTCTATGTCCATGTTTGTTACAATTGTAACATTTTCCACTAAATTTTGATTTACCATTGCTCCAACACTTATTTGATGTATGCAATATTTTTCCACAATGATTACATGTACGCCTTTTGTTCTTTTGAGCTCCTTGTTGAGATGATTCACCTTCATCTTTATAGCCTAATCTTGCTTTTCCTTTGTGTCTAAATTGATTTTTCTCATTCAATTGATTCATGCTTTCTTGAGATTTCATCATTCTTCCATTGGTTTGTCTTTCCATGCTGAGATCATTTTGCAATCTTTCATTGCCTATCCTTAAGTTGATAAGTTTTTGATTTTCACAATTGAGTTGACTTATCAAATCTGCTTGTTGAAGAGATAGGTGTTGAATTTCATTATCCTTTTCTTCTATCTTTTTAGTTAGCAATCCTTTCTCCTCTTTTTCTCTATCCTTTTGCTCTATGTTTTCACACATTCTGACTGGCTGAATTTCTTGCTCTCATTTTTGTTTTTTTACTTCTTCATGTAGAGTGAGATTCTTCTCAAGTAGGTCTTCGATTGTTGCATTAGCTTCATCTAAACTTTTTCTTTGGTAAATGTCTTTAATTCTTTCTTTTTTGTATAGATTTTCATTCATTTGTACTGCTATTTCTTTCCTTCTTTGCAAAGATTTTGAGAGTTTCTCCTTCATTTTCTTGAATCGATCCATGGCCAATTGCAGATCCAATTTTTCATTTTCAATAGCTTTCTCTAGTCTATACACTTCCATTGCCTCTGATCTTTTCTCAAGTTGTTAAACTTATAAATTAAGAACTAATGCTCTGATATCAATTGTTCTAAATGTGAGGTAGGCTAGGTGACTGGGGGGGTGAATCAAGAACCAATAAAACTTTTACTTAATTCACCAATTAATCCTTTGTAAGCTATTTTGATCTAATTGCATGTATGAAATACTAAAAGAAATAAAACATTCATAACAAAACAATATTGGTAACCAAGAAACCTTCCAAATAGAAAGAAAAATTGGGGTGGGGAAGATACCCACAAGCTTTATGACTATAGTATAAAGTTGGCCTATCAAGGCTTACAATTGATCACTTTTGGTGATCTACCCTGTTAGGAGCAATAAGGACTATTAGGTCCACCTTTTGAAAGGATTTATAAAATACAATGAAGTATCCACTCATTTAGGAGATTCTACATAAGATTGTTAAGTCCACCTTGTTAAAGAATTTGACTGATACACCTGTTAGAATGAATCAAAAGTAGATCTCTGATCTACAAATTAGTTTGTTGAATGAGATTCCTTTGATGTAAACTACTCACCTTGATGTGATAGATAAGACTCTACTTTTCCTTATACTGCTTGTACCCTTTGTCTTCTAAATCACACTCATACTTGTTATTCATTCACACTTGGATCACACAAGATATTTTACATATATACTAATCCAATTAATTACCTTTTGGAGTCGACTACAACACCAAATTCAAAAAATCTTCACTAAGTCAGCTTAATATTGATACTCAATTTTTGAAGACCACTCTAGTGATATTCTAACACTTGGAAACACTGTCAACTTGGCAAGCTCTACCACTCGGTTGACACCGGTGCTTGGTCTATATTGATCACTTAAGAGTAGGCATAAACTCGATTAGCACTTGGTGACTCGGTGAACACTAGAGAACTCAATATACACTAAAGGACTCAGTTGACACTACAACTCAGTCAAAACTACCTTCCTTCAACTTGGTTAACATGATTAGCTCAGTAGATTCTGATAAGCTTGGTTAATACTACAAATCTCAATAAACACTACAAAGCTCAATTAATACTACTTCCTACACGGTTTTCCCTATTGATCTTAGTAGACTCTATGACGCTTGCCTTACACTATTTTCTGCTTGTGAAGCTCGGTAGAATCTATGAAGCTCAGCTTACATTACAATAGCTTGGTTTATACTATGAACCTCGGTAGCAATATAATCAATCAAATGATTAAATGTTTAGTCACTAATAGACAAATGATTTGACAATTATGTAAATAGCCTCAAGGTTCTCACTCTTCCATACCTCCAAAGATACTACTCATCCACGATATCATATCATTTTATCATTATTCTATCCAAGAGCTCGAAAATGTCAAGATAGATGAGGCCTATGCAGCTTTGTATGAAAATGATGTGCTTAAGAAAAATCATAGACATCTAGAGGCAAGGGGTTGAACCACATTATATATATGCCTAGGAACTTTCAGATCAAGGGGATCAGGCTTATACTAAGCCTATGTCATCTTAGTTGGAACATACTTATCCTATCATCAAAAAGGCAATTCACAAGACAACAGGGTATCCTATGATAGAGAAAGCCAAGACCACTAAAACCCTAGGTTAGGTAGAAATGAAAAAATTGATACTCACCTAATGGCATGGTAGAGGCATGAAGTTGAACAATGTGGTAAACATGCAAATCAAGTTTGGCATCTATGTCATTGCCCATAAAATCTATAGCTCAAGTTGTGCCAACAATGTGTCATGCAAGGTAGTGGACCTGGCATACAAGATTGTAAACAGGAACCTATCATTTGACCTTGCTAAGCTTTAGTACTCCCATCTAAGCAAGAACATGGAGAGCATTCAGGCCTCAAAGAACAATTCATGTAATTTTGTTTCACTCTTAGTATGTTTATTCTTTTATGTTCAAAAATTGTTTCCTTCCAAAGGAAATGTTGTTTGGAAGAAAGACACCCATGTTCTGTATCAAATTAATGAGTTCATAAGTGAAATGGGTGATAACTTTGATAGCATCATTGATGCTTACTTTGACAATCTCAAAGAAAGGATGCAAAATAGGCTTAGGATCCCTGAGTAGCTTATCAAAGACTATGAATAGGATATATGCTTCCTAGTTGATCGTGACAAAGTTCACATAGAGGCACTCAAACCTAGGATAGCATGGGTTAAACCTCTATCATATGAGGTGAATATTGATGAAACAAAAGATCCAAAGCCAATTACTTTGGAACTTATGAAGAAGAAAAGACAAGAGTCTCTCTTGAGATTCAAATCCCTCAAATTCTAAAGAGAGGGAAGAAGAGGTTGGAAACCATTGGAAAGAAACTTGCCAAACCAAACACATCTCTTATGATCACTAAAGGAAAGGGTAATGATGTAGAAGAGGAAGAAGAAGATGAAGAGGCAGAGGAAAGTGATGAAGAAGAGGAAGAAGAGGAACCTCCCAAAATGAAAGCAAAGACCCTATCCAAGCCACTCAAGAGAGAATAAAGGTCAAATGTTGTGATAACAACTACCAAGACAAGGAAGGCAAGAAAGCAACTAAAGCTTCAGGATGAATATGATGAAGAAAATATCCCAATTATATCCTTGAAGAAGGCACCCCATACCTTTGAAAAAAAACTAGAAAATATAAGGTAAGGAAGAGGTATGGCAAAATTTAAATACTTCAATTATGACTCCAAAATCAAAGAGGAGCAGAAATAGATTGAGGAAGCACTTGTAGAAAAAAAGACAAAATGGAAATATGACCCTTTTGAGCTAAAAGGGCGTGGTCCTGAAAATATACTGAAGGTTGTCTCACATCATTGGGACAATGTAGTAAAAAAAAGGACATTATAGAGAAAACCTTAAGAAATTTCATGCCTAACCTCTCTACAAAAGAAATCAAGGAGGTAATGTCCAAACATGAAGATAAACTAACTCCAAGATTTAACACTTTTCAATTTTTTTCAAATAAAATAGAAGATGTTGTGCAGTCCACAAAAAAGACATGGAAGAACATCTTTGACATCAAGGATGAAGGAGCTCTTTCAGAGATTCAAACAATCAAGGATTTTAACACTAAGAAGATTGCAGAAAAAGGCACAGCATCACTTCCCTCCACTCCACCTAAGGAAACAATTATGCAGCAATTAATTGAGTTGAGCCCAGTTCAACCTTGCAATGAAGTGAAGACTCTCACACCTTCATCGAGTTCTGTCACAAAGGAAATTGAGCAACATGTTCCATTAGTCTTGACCAAGCATTAGGCTCCATCAGTCTCGACCAAGCATCAGGCTCTATTAGTCTCAACCAAGCATCAGGCTCCATTAGTCTCAACCAAGCATCAGGCTCTCTCCATCTTGACTTAGCAGCAACAACAAGAACAACAAAAGCACTTGGTTGACAAAGGAAAATCTATCATTACTTCTTTAGCAGCCAAAAGCAAGGGAAAAAAGAGCATAGTTGATGGCATTAATCTTGATGACGAGATTGTAATCCCAAATTGGGACCAATAAAATCTATCAACTGAGGAAATGGACATTTTGGAAGAGCTATGGAAGAAAAGGGAAAAGAAAAGAATGCCAAGAGTTGAGAGAGATAGGAGCCAAGTTTTGGAAGACATCAAAGAAATATTCATAGACTCTCTATCTATAGAGGTAAATGAAAAGGTCCCCATCATTGATCAATTTATTGATATTATGCACAAGTTCAATGAGGATACTAATGGGAAATACAAACTTCTCATGAAAGTTAAGAAAAAGTTTGAGAATAAAGTGCTAGAAAATGTAGCACAAAAGATAGCAACTGATCAAGTAGAACTATCTACTTTGATATCTACATTAGAAATTGTTGTAAATAATATTGTATCTTTGTTTGTAACATTGAGTGATTCCACTAATTTTACCAAGGAAATAAAATAAAAATTAGCCAAGATTAACAAGGACTTGCAGGATAGTGCAAATCAGTTGGCACTTAATCCAAGCTCCAATTCCAATCATTTTACAAAATCCATATTTTTGACAGATCTTCAGGTGGAATTGCTAAGGGAAGAGGCCAGAATAAGGGCAACATTGGTTGATATTCAAGGTATGTTACTTGCCCACATGGACATTATGCAAAAAAGGATGGATCATGCAAGGACATTAGTCAAGGACAAAAATATATCAATTGCAGATCATATGTATGAGTTATCAGTAGAGACTCAGATTGATATACATATTTTGAAGGTACTGCAAGATAACTAGGATAAGACTTTGTCCTTAATTTTGAAGGTACATCATGATTTTCTTTCTCATTGTGCCTTAAACTTGTAAATATTTTGACATTTGTAACAAAAACAAGGGGGAAAGAAAGTGTACAAAGGGGGAAAGCATATAGAGGAAGTACATATACATTTTTGTATACATATAAAGGGAGATATGTATAGGAAGGAGAAAATATGTACAATAGCAATGATATGTAAAAAGAAGAAAAAAAAAAAAATTTGAAAAATCAAAAACAAAGTCTTTTAGTTCATACCAAGTTGTAGAGTTTTTAGTACAAATTGAGCTACCAAATCAAGCATATTCAAAGGGGGAGTTTGACTGAAAAAGTTATTTTCTATGATAAGTGTTTTTGTCACTAATGCCAAAGGGGGAGATTTCTGATCACATGACAAGATATATTGTCAATTAGTGTCAAAACACTTAGTCATAATGAAAAGATAGTTGTAACTGAGTCACTAGTATGCAGTGTTAACTGAGCTCACAAAGGATCCAAGCAAACAAGTTAACCTTGTAGAAATTTGCAGTGTCAATTGAATTGCAGTGGCAACGAAGTTGACAATTCACACTGAGCTCTAGTGTCAACTGAGTTGACTATATGTACTTAGCTCCAATGTGAACCGAGTCAGTAGAGAAATCTTGTTCCAAGGTAATAATCAAGATGGCATAACAATGCAAGCTGATTCAAAAGCATCCACTAAGTGATCAGTGTGAACCGTGCACCCAACATCTACCGGGTGCCAGAGCCAGCCAAGGAGATGGTGGTGACTGAGTGTTTCCAATATTTCCTGAGTAAGACATTGACCCAAGTTACAACACTGAGCTAACTTGGTGATTATTTTTGGGACTATTCATGTTGTCGCTGACCTATGAAGGAATTCATTTGAATGGATATAAGTATCTAAAGTGTGTGTATTCATTGTATCATCATTCAAGTACTAGTGAATATGAAAGGGAAGATTGTCTAGAAGGCTACAAGCATCACAAGGAAAGGAAGATACTAATCTATCACAGTCAAGTGATCAATATACTTTAAAGGATCTTCACCAGCAATCAAAGTTGCATTTTAAAGATCAATCTAGTGATTCGTCCTAATAGGTGCATCAGTCCCAAATCCTTTAAAAGGGTGGACCTAATAGGCCTTGTTGAAACTCCTAATAGAGTACATACTTAATTGTATTGTATAAATCCTTTCACAAGGTGGACCTAACAATCCTTATTACTACTAATAGGGTAAGATCACTAGAAGTGATCATTTGTAAGCCTTAACCAACCAACTTTATTACTATAGTAGTGAAGCATTATGAGTTTCATCCCCACCCCAATCTTACCTTCTACTTGGAGGGTTTCTAGGTTGCCAAATATTATGTTATGGTGTTGGTACTTTACTGCTTTAATGTTTCATGCATGAAAGTAGATTAGACAATATAACAAAGTGGTTTAAGTGATTGAAATTGAAGTGGTTTCTCTTTCACCCCCCGCCCCCTCCCCACCCCCCCTCTCTTCGTCACCTAGATTACATTACATTTCCATCAATCTACATCTATGAAGGGGAACCTATTACATTACCTAAACCAGAGAAAGAGGTTGTCAAATATAGAAATTTAGGCACTGCCAAGGTTCAATAGAAAAGCTCTATCAAGCATCAACATATTGTTGGGAAATAAGTTGTAGGAATTGAGTCACATACATAAGAAGAAAAATGATAGAGAGAGGAAACTGATCACTAGACAAACAATGTCAGGTTGTAGCCAAAGATACCTAAAGAAGATTAGCAAGAAGAACTAAGTGAATTACCACAAGAAGAGAGAAGGTATGGACCTGTCCTAGAAAATTAAGTAAGAATACATCATACACTAGAAAAAATCATTGGAGGTAAAGATTCAGATAACAAGAAACAAGTTGAAAAGGGTTACATGTTTAATATGTGAGTTTGAGCATAGATCAGTTAAAGATGCTTTGGAAAATGAAGATTGGATTAAAGCAATGTATGAGGAGATTGATCAAATAGAGAAGAATGAGACATGGACATTAGTATCGAGTCCAAAGGATAAGAATGTGTTGGAACCAACTGGGTATTTAGAAACAAGCTAAATGAGAAAGGTGAAGTCACAAGGAACAAAGAGAGACCAATTTGCAAGGGATATGCACAAGAGGAAGGAATTGAATATGGAGAGAAATTTTCCCTAGTTGCAAGGTTGGAAGGAGTAAGAAATTTGATTGCATATGCTTCTTAAGAGGATTCAAAGTATATCAAATGGATGTCAAATCTACATTTTTGAATGAAATCTTGGAAGAAGAAGTGTACATTTGTCAACCTGAAAAATTTGTTGATCTTGACAAGAAGAATATGGTATGAAAATTGCATAAAGCATTATATGGTTTAAAACAAGCCCCTTGAGCATGTTATGAAAGGTTACACACATATTTGGTGAGAATTGGTTTTTAAAGAACTAATGACAATAGAAATTTGTACCTAAAAAGTGACTTTGAGAATAAGATACTGCTAGCTGAAATTTTTGTTAATGATATCATATTTGGAGGACATGATTTGTTGTGAAAATCATTTGCTAATGAGATGAAGAAAGAATTTGAGATGTCAATATGTGGAGAGATTAAATTCTTCATTGGTTTGAAAGTTTATCAGATGAAGAGAGGTATTTAAATTACACAATCAAAGTATATCAAGGAGATACTAAAGACTTTTGAAATGGAAGACTCAAGACTAGTTGGAACACCTATGGTTACTGGGTATAAACTTTCAAAGAATGATGATTCTGCTACTGATGTGAATCAAACATTATACATGTTAATAATTGGAAAATTACAATATGTTATTCATAGAAAACATGACATTGCATGAGAAATTGGTATTGTTACAAGATTTTATGCTAATCCTAAAGAGAATCACATGATGGTTGTGAAAAGGATACTAATATATCTAAAAGGAATAGAAGAATATGGATTATGGTACAAGAAAAATGACAAGTTTGAGCTAAAAATTTATACAGATGTTGATTGGGCTAGAATCATTAATGACATAAAGAGTACAAGTGGAGAAGCTTTCTTTCTAGGAAAGAAATTGATTTCATGGATGAGCAAGAAGTAAAATTGTATTTCTCAATCCACAATAGAGGTCAAGTATGTTGTTGATGTAGTCAATTGTTCAAACATTATGTAGAGCAAGTAATTGTTGAAAGGTATGGAGGAAGAGATTATTGAACCTATTGTAATATAATGTGATAATACAAGTGTTATAAATACATCAAAGAATCCTTTGATGCACACAAAGACCAAACACATGTCTATCAAGTATCATTACTTGAGAGAGTTAGTACAAGACAAAGAAGTGAGACTGGACTATGTGATTACAAAGGAGCATATAGCTAATATAATCACAAGGCATTACTTAAGGATGTTTTTGAGTATCTAAGAGGTAAGTTAGGGATCATTCCCCTATCTAAAGCAAGTTGATAAGAGAACAACATTGCATCACATGTTATGATTATAATATCTTACACATTGATGTAGTAGGTCACACTTTAAGAGCCGCCTAAAGTAGTGAAAAGATGGACTAAATCATGAGAAGGTGAGATTGTAAGGAGTTAAGTCAAAAATGAAAGAGAAAGTGATATTTCAATATCAGTCAGACAATGAAATAGAGAGGGTGTTGTGTATGTGAATAGATGATGTCTTTGGTATTGTTGTCAAAGAAGGAGAATATGTATGTAATTACCATACAAGTTATCAGATAAAGAGGGAGAATGTGTGATCAGAGTTACTATCCATCTAGTGACAAAGGGAGAAGTTGAATTACAAGGAGAGATGTGTATTACAACTGATGTCAAAATGAAGAATCTACAATTGGTATCATAGAGGGAGAAGTGTAAGAGAGTGCAAAGATGAGAATCAGAATAAAACTAAAGACGAGTATTAGAATGAAACTAAGGACATCAATGAATATCTGATATAGACTACAGAGGGAGTTGTTAATGACAAATCTTGAGATTATTTTGTATTGGCATGGTAAATAGAGGTATTTTCATCAATCCAAAAGAGGGATATTGTTGGGGACTATAATTGGAACAATTATCACATTGTCATTGATATCAAACCTTACTAGTGAGCTATTAACAATGTAGAGTGACATATCTATTAACTAATAAAGAGAATTCAAAAAGAGAGATAACTAGATTAAGTAGTGAAGTTTTTGAGTGAAGAGGAGCAAGTATGTTGCAATTACAATGGGCACTTGATCAGTTAGTCTTTGACAAGATAATGTGTTATTTAATCATTATATGAAGTGAAGCATACAGTTGAGTTAATGTCTAGAAGAGAAAATGAGAAGCTGAGTAAAACATAGCTTAATCAAGTATGAGTTTTATTGGGCCAATAAAGCAAAAGATTAAGGAACTTAAGAGTTAGTTGAGCATAGTGAAGACTAATTGAACTAGTATAAGCTGAGTGAGACAAAATGGTAGAGACTAAGCTACACAGTAATGACCAAGAAGAAGAACATAGTGATGGTCGAGTGTCATCATTTTTATAATGTATGAAGAATCAATTTTTGAGAGTGATATAGTTAAATTTTTGGATTGGTCAAAATGTGTAGATGATAAGGATTGTTGAACTGGCATATTCAATGCATGAATTGAGTTTTTTAAGCAATCAAATTAAAGGATTTAAACAGAAGTTTTTGGAAGTGCCAAGAAAGGAGAAGAAGGACACAAAAATTATCATATTCAATGAATCTAATCAAACCCTAAGATCTATGGTGATTTTTAAGTTGTAAAAGGTCATATCTGCCTATTTAAGGAGGTACAAGGGATGTTTATTAAGGCTGGTTCATTGTTGATAAGAAATTTTTATGGAGAACACGTGAAGAACAGAGTAACATAGGAGAAGTGAGAAGATTGGTGAAGTATTATTTCTTGAAGGGTTGCCAAATAGATCAAAGATGGAGAGTGTAATGAAGTCCAGTCAATGAAACAACAAATGAGCTTAATGGAGATCTAAATTTTCAAAGTGAGTTGTATCTTTACATATCAAACCTAGTTGTTACTTTCTAACCATTGTGATAGTAAAATCATTTAATCAAGGTTGACCTAACTGTCATTTTGTAAATCCTTTAATCAAGGTGGCATTCTAATGGAATGATCCAAAGTCCTATAACTAGACCACTCCTAACATGGTGATTAAATCCTCTAACCAGGTCACACCTAACAATGTGTTTTGTTAACAGGGTTGGCTTTTAACCAAGCTCACTTCAAAAGAGTACAAATTGGTAGCATGTTACTTGGAGGTTTTTACCAAATTGGTTTTCCACATTAAATATTGGTGTCATATATGTTTGAATGTTATATGTGTGATGCATGTTATTTACTATTGTTTATTTATTGTCAATCGACATATACTGAATAGAGAGGTAATGATGAATGAATAAGTTAAGTTGTTATATTGAACGAGTGATTTAATGAGATTCAATAAGTCATATGAAGTTGTTAACAGTTGAATTGGTATGTTTGAACCTGAGGATAATTGATTCACCCCCCTCTAAATTATTCTGAATATTCTAATACAAGATTCCAAAGATGAAAGGCAATACAAAACTAACTGAGATGCAAGATTAAGCTTGTATTATCTAAGTACAAGAAAGAAAAACAAGATGTAAGATTATTTCCTCCTAATTAAACTAGATGAGATAATTTGATTGCAATAAAAGGAAATGCTAAGCTAGGATGCAATTATGCAAGTGTAAGAGCGCAAAGTGCTCAAGAAATCAAGAATCAAAATGACAATATAACTTTAGCATGAACACTAGATCTATGAGAGAGTGAGGATAGATGCTCCTTTTAAAGAGATTTGGATAGTCAATATTAAGAGGCAAAAAACAATGGTGGAGATTTGTTCTTTAGTTGATCCATGTGCTCATGCTTCTCAAGAGGCAAAAGGAGTTGATGAGATGTGTTAGGATTAACCACATACATAAATAATAATCATATGCAAATATAACCAATATCATAAAACAATAAATGACACAAAAGAGACCACAAGACACAAAGATTTAACGCAATTCACCCAATTCTTGGGCTACGTCCACTAACAACGAGTCTAATATTCTTATTATCCAGTGATTATAACCTTATTACAATTTGTAATCCCTTACAATTCAATATTGCCATAAGAAGCTACAATACTATCATACATCATAAAATCCCTAACCCTAAGCCATTTTTATACAAGCTTTTTATCTCTTACAAAATTAGGGTTAGAATAATTCATCCAATAGAAAAATAGTAGTTGATGCCTTTTACAATCATAAATTCATTTGAGCCTTCAGGGGTGCTTGATCAAGCATAGTCCAGGAAGATGCTAAGGATGTTTCCATAAGCAAAACTGGGAAAAATCCAAAAAAAAAAATCAGTATTTTCTATGTTCTAGTAATTTGCATTTTTGGAGGCCTTTGGGGCATTACTAGGCTTTGACCATGCGTAGAGGTTGTAGCTATGAGTAATATCTCAATCAAAAATTGTAGAACTTTAGAAGATCTTTCCAAAAATTCTAATAGTTCATGATTTTGAGCTATGAGTAGAAAGTTATGACTTCTAAAAGTAGATGTAATTTTTAATATAAATTTTAGTAGTTTTTATAATTGTTAGAGTTTATTTTGTAATTAATTAGCTTGTGGACTTTTTGTTTTCATTTCCAAGGGATAATGGTAACCCTTGGGATCCATCACACTTGTATAAACTCTCTTCTTTTTTAAATGAATGGATCACTTTTTGGCTTGTAGAAACATCTACTATTGCATTTTAATTACTTTCAATTTAGTCACAATATTGTAGGTTCTACAATGGGTATTGTAATCTAAACGTCTAATTCAGATTAGTGTTGTCCCCAAAAACTCCAACAGGGGCATTGCCCCTCAACCCCACCCTGTATTGTGACAAGGAGCACACTTGGGGCTCTACCCCAAGACCCCAAAAGGGGTGTTGCCCCAAAACCCTCATAGTAATAATCTAGTGAGAAACCTCATTGAATAAAGTGACATAAATTAACCTCTAAGTCTAATAAGGCTCCACATCACAACAAGATGAAAAGGCAAAAGAATGAGTGGTCAAGATAAATAGGCAAAATCCTTTTTGAAAAGTTAAGAGATTCCACTCACCTTGGAAAGTGTGCATTCGAGTTGTAGACAATTTATTTTTATTTTTAAATTAAGAAATATCTTTTTATGTGTACATAGAAATAAGGGGATTTTTTTTTACTTAAAAGGGAGCATGTTCTTTTAATTAAATAAACTTAGGTTAAAGTGGGAAAACTATAGGATATAATTAAATATATAATTATGGGATAATTTGATCAAAGATGAATGATTAATTAATTATGCAAAATAGATTACATACATATGTGGTCTAGCATTTAGATTAAAAATACTCACAAAGGGGACTTATAATTTACTAGACCAAAACTGGATGACTACACAACACACTAGGATTTATGGGCTCGTGATAAATAAGAGGCCCACCCATTTCTTCCAAACTATGATGAACACCATAGAAAACTATTTGTTTAAATACCATTCTTAATTCTCATAGAGGACTTCAAATATACATAAGATAAAATTTCATCCACTCTTAAATTTTAACCAAAAGAGCACAAAGGCAATATGGGAAGAACAGGTGAATTAAGGAATTATTAAATCAAGTTTAAAGGACAAGCTTATGGATACATAAAGGTTTATACATTCTTTCTATCACATCAATTGAGATTTTCACAACAACAGTACAATGCAAGTACATGCAAATATTTCATGAAGTAGAAAAGACTGATGACATTGACATTAGCATAAAATGAACATAGAAGAGAAAAAGGAAAGTGATAAAAATTAATTTTTAATAAATTACTTTCCCTACCCCTACTTAATATAGTTCATATGTTTGTACATGTGACAAGGTCATCATTAATTAATACAACAAACTCCACTAAGTTTCCATTTATTGTGTAATGAATTATAGATCACTTGAAATAAATAAATGATGTTACATACTTGGCAGAGTGAAGTGACGTGAAGTACTTGTCTATGTTGCCATTTTGTTGTTGTGTTCTTAATGAAAAATTAACATAATATGTGTATGAATGGGTGACTGGATCGAAGACATGTAGAGAGAAGTGGGATGGAAAATTTATGATGAAAATAAATTTAATTCCTAGAGAGAATAAAACTTATTATAATTTTCATGTTGTTGTGTTAGAGCAAAGAGAGCAACCCAATGCCTTGACATTGAGCTACAAAAACCTCAAAAGAGTAAGGAATATTGAATTATTACATGAATTCCAACTTTATTGTTGGTTCATGATATAAGCGCAATAAATACCCATTAACCAAGAGTTTAAATATAACATGATCAATAGTAACTAATTGAATAGAACCATTATCATATACTACTTCAATTTCATATGGTTCCAACCATCATGTAGTCAGTTTACCTTGGTTATCTTGATACCATGAATCAAAACGAAATGCCTAACCTCCTAGGGAAACTTTCTTGCTTTTAATGTGCTTATCATACCAACGTTTCCTCTTCTTTTGTACTATTTCAGTATGATGTATAGAAACTTTACTCATTTCATCTAACTCATTAAGTTGCATGACTCTATTTTACTGTGTTGCATAAATGTTAATATCTAACTCCAAGGTTGTTCACAGTCTCTTATGTTAAAATTTGATAGGTAGCATGACCTCCTTACCATGGAGTTTCTCAAAGGTGGTGATTTTTATTTTCTATTTGTCTTGTATACCTAGATAGCCTCAGGAAGTCAATTGCTCCAACCCTTCCTATACATGTGTATAGTCTTGGTTAATATGGATTTAATATCTTCATTTATTATGTTTTCTTATCCATTGGCTTGTGAGTGACATGGACTTGATTTTCTATGCCTGATATTATATTCCTCCATGAGTGCTACTGTCAACTTTGATGTAAATTGAGCACCTTGATGTGTGATCATCTGGGTGAGTGCACCAAGATGGTGTACAAAAAGGGAGGAATAAATGGACACCTTTTTTCTAAAATCAGGTAAATCTAAACTTGGAGGAGACATTTGAGGTTCATCCACTCAAAATGACAATATGTGTAAAATATATAAATTGTAGTTATTTGAATCTACTTTCTAAACTACTAGAGTTTGTACAAAATGGATAAGATTAGGTGGGTCAAACCATGTGCACACGAAAAATAGTTCCTAATTTTTTTAGAAAACATAACATAGTTGTTTTCATGTGCAACACAAAAAACATATTTATATTTAGTAATTTGCATAACCCTTTGGTAGGATGATAGTTAAGAGTCATATCTAGAATTTGTGTTTCTTTTTGTAATTTTCTTATGAGTTTTTTTATTTTTTATGAATTATTGTACTGACTACATACTGATATTTTGGTACATGTTTGTGTGTTGAGCATAACTTGCACCAAAATAATCGAAAATGAAAACTTTTTTTATTTAAGTGTATAGAATCAAGTGTAGAACAATAATATATAATTTACTTTGAATTTGGTTAAGTATATCAAAATTTATTGTAAAAATGGTAGACATATGTCTGTGAGGAATATCAAGGCATTGGTAAAAGTAATTAAAGTTTACATTGTGAAGATTGTCCAAAAATAGAAAAAAAAATGGTTAGAAAGCTAAGAAGACATGTAATATTATGGTAGTAATTTTAGAGATACACACTTCACCATTAGCAAACCTGATGAAGGCAAAGATGAGAGTTCATTTTAGAAGATGAAAAAATTTCTAAAGGAAACAAAATGGAGGGAAAATAGTCTCCCAAGCCTTTGGGTCATTTCCCTATGCTATCACCAAGCCATAACCCAATCAGGTTTCTAGGATTCAAATAACTTGATCGGGTTATGAAAATGAAAAATTTCATTCAAAACCTGACCAGGTTTTGAAGTAAAATTTACTTCTTCAAAACTTGATCAGGTTTTGAAGAACTAAAAGTAGGCCATAACTTTCACATAGGAGTCTAATTGACTCTGTTCAAAATGCGTTGGAAAGCTATTGATGATATCTACAACATCATATAGATAAATCAATACTATTTCATCAAAAAATTATTTCCCATCAATTTGAACTAAGTATAATCTAAAATAGGTAGTCATTGCTTTCCAAATGTGTAATCAATAGCTAAAGACAAATGCTAATATATTTTTAATTCTGTCCCTCTCAAACACACATAAACACACTCACAAACTAACAAAATAAATCCTAAGATATCTCTCTTACTAACTCCTAACCTCTCACATTCTTTAACTAACTCTTAACCTCTCTCTATTTAACTTGTTGCCCTTAAGCATTGTCTCCCTCTAAGTAATCCCTAACTCTCTCTCTCTCTCTCTCTCTCTCTCTCTCACACACACACACACACACACACACACACACACACATCCTATCCCTTCCCTTCTCCCTCTTCTTATCCCCTACTCTCTCTCTCTCTCTCTCTCTCTCTCTCTCTCTCTCTCTCTCTCTCTCTCATAAATTCATCTCTCTCACTCTCTCTTATCCTACCCTCTCTCTCTCTCTCTTATCCTACCCCCTTTTCTCTCTCTATGTGAAGTTTCCATTTCAAGGATCAGAGGTTAGGGAGAGATAGATGGGGGTTAGGGATTAGGAGTGTGAGAGAGAGAGATTAGGGGATAGGAAGAGAGAGGGGATAGGATAAGAGAGACTAGGGTAGAGATGGAAAGAGAGAGATAGGGGATAGAGAGAGGGGGGATAGGATAGAGAGATAGGGAGTGTGAGAGAGGGAGTGAGTGAGAGAGAGAAGGGGATAGGATAGAGAGTGAGAGAGAGGGAGTGATGGAGAGAGAGACAAGGAGAGATAGGGGGATAGGAGAGAGGGGGGGGTTTAAGAGTTAGTAAGAGAGAGATTAGGAGTTAGTGAGTGAATGAGTGAGTGATTTTGTGTGTGAGAAAGAGATAGAGGGAGTGATAGCAATGATATAAAGATAAAACTATGATAATACTCTTACCTAACTATTCACTCCATGTTTGGAAAATAATGACTGCTTATTTTAGACCATGATTAATTATAATGGACGGAAATAAAATATTGATTTCCTACCATTATTTTAGTTGCATTATTTTTTAGATCCCTTCAATATCTTTCCAATGCATTTTGAATGGATTCGATCATAGTCTGGATGTGAAAGTTATGGCTTCCAGAGTGGAGTCTATTTTTATTTCTTCAAAACCTGATCGGGTTTTTTTTTTTATGTATTTATTCTAGGCTTAGTAACCAATCCTAGCCACTTTTTGAAATTTCATATAACTCGATCAGGTAATGAATAACCCAATCGGGTTATTCATGTTTTTAGTTTTTTTTTATTGTGGTGTCCACTATTGTACACCATCTTGGTGCACCTGACCATCTCTCTCGACACTCCATACCTAGTAAAAATATTGTCATACAAAAATGAATAACCTTTTTATTCCATGTATGCTTCATGGCCTTAGCTTTAACCCTGTAACATAGTTCATGCAAACTAAGATGTAGGAATTCCCACTTGATGGAGGACAAATGGGCCCAACAAATTCCATACCCCATTTCTCAAACGAGGTGATGACTACTTGTGGGTGCAAGGGTATCTCATCTGATATTGTGAGTCAGTCCATTATCTAGAATATATTACATTTTCTTGTGTATTTAGTTGCATCTTTGTATAGTGTAGGCCAATATTACCCAATTGTTAACATTTTCCATGGATGGTTCATCATGATATTCATGCATAATATCATATGTTTTATCCTCCCTAATACATCTTCTCATTACTTGATCAAGTCCTATATAAACCAAACAATTGACAATCTAGGAGAATTAAAACTTTTTTCAACCAACCACTCCTATAGCATGGTTAGAGGTATCTATGTGAATATGAAAAGGGAGAGACAATCATGTCCTCTTAGTAAAGGTGCTTGAGTGAGATCTGACTTGAGTTGGAGGAAGGCTTCATCACATTTTAATGTCTAATTAAATTCTAAATCTTTCGTCAATAGGGTATATAAAGGACCAACCTTCTTGCTAAAATCTTTGACAAATATTCTATAATATCCCCATGCCCTAGAAAACTCCTCACATATTTCTACTTTTTGGTTATAGGTAGGTTCAAGATTACTTCAATTATGGTTGGGTCAACTTGTATTATGTATTGAGATATCTAGTGTCCAAGGACCACTCCCTCTTACATCATCATAAAATACTTTTTAGTATTGAAGGCCAAGTTATGCTATTTACACCTTTTTAACACTTTCTCTAGGTTTTATAATGTATGTTCATAAGTAACACCATAGGTGGTGAAATCATCCATATAGATCTTCGTGAAATTATTGGAGATATCAAAGAAAATACTTATCATCTCTCTTTGGAAAGTGGAAGGTGCATTACATAACCCAAATGACAAAACTTAATAGGCATATGTTCCCCAAGGGTGTGGTCTTCTCTCAATCTTCAAGAGAAATCCTTATCTGATTGTATCCACTATATCCCTCAACGAAGAAAACATATTTCTTTCCTACCAATGAATCCAATACATAGTCAATGAATGGTAATGGAAAATGATCCTTCTTGGTTTCATTATTGAGCTCTCTATAATCTACACAAAATTTTGCTTGCTTCCTTTTGTAGGAATAATTACTAAGGGTGAAACCCATCGATTATCTAATATAGGGTATATAAACCTAACATTCAATAACTTATGTAATTCAACTTTGAGTATTTATTTAAATGTTGGGTTAACTCTTCATTGAGGTTGTCTTGTTGGCATGCCACCATCCTTGATGTATATCCTATGAGTATAGAGTTTTGGGTCTAACCCTTTTATATCTCCATAATCCCATGCAAAGGTTTTTTTATGGTCCTTCAACAATGTAATCAAATCTAACTATTGCTTATGAGTTAGAATATTGTTGATGTTTAGGCAATGACCTAGTATAAATTTGATTTGCTTAATAAGGCCAATCATTGAGGCTTCAATTAGGGATGAAATTTGTTAGGATTAAACCATGGACAAAAATAACAATTACATGCAAATATAAACAATATCAGAAAATAATAGATCACATAGAAAGGAACACAAGACACCAAGATTTAACGTGGTTCACCCAATCCTTGGGCTATGTGCACCAAACAGCAAGTCCAATATTATAATGATCCAATGATTACAACCTAATTACAATCTGTAATCCCTTACAACTCAATACCACCGCAAGAACCAATTTTTGTATCACCTTATGAAACAGTCCCTAACCCTAAGCCCTTTTATACAAGTATCAAACTACTTTAGGGTTATAATTAATAATTACATGTCGTCCCAAAATCCTAATAAAATATGAAGTATGTACAATACTTCCTTTATTAGTCACCACAAATGAATTTATGAAGTATGTACAGTACTTCCCTAATCAATCACCACAAACTAACAATCTCCCACTTGAGGACTGATCAAACTCCACACTAGATAACAATCTCCCACTTGGAGACTGATCCTATAGCAATATTGATACCACATGGGGCTCCCACTCAATCAAACCACCCTAGACTATGTTGTTCATTTATTCTTGTTCAGTCTAGAAGACCAACTGAAGTTGAAGAGGAATTTAGCTTCTCCCTTGTCACTACCTTTGTAAACATATTCACTGGATTTTCATCTGTATGTATCTTGTCCATCTTTAACTATCCATCATCTAAAATGGATCAAATAAAATGGTACCACAACTTAATGTGTTTTGTCTTTGAATGTAGAGTCAAATTCTTTGCAAGATGAATGGTACTCTGGCTATTTGTAAACAAATAATTATCCCTCTAGGGGTGTTCCAATTCTTCCAAGAAGAACTAAAGCCATATAACCTCCTTGGCTACCTTTGTAGTAGCAACATACTCTGCCTCTGTAGTGGATAAAGTGTTTACCTTCTACAACCTAGAAACCCAGCTCACCCTTGCCCCACCAATAGTAAAGACATAACCTATAGCACTTTGTCTGATATCAATATCCCCTGCCAAATCTAAGTCAACATAACCCTATAAATCAATAGTAGAGCCCCCAAAGTGTAAACACTTGCTACATGTTCCTCTCAAAGAATCCATTTGACTGCATTCCAATGTTCAATTCCTGAATGACTCATATATATGTTGATGACTCCCACTGCATGTTCAATATCTGGCCTTGTACATACCATAAAATACATCAAGCTTCCTATAGTTGAGGCATAGGGTACCTTGGTCATCTTATCCTCCTCTTCTTTTTTCTTGGGACACATCTCCTTAGTCAACTTCAAATGACCAAGTAAAGGTGTGCTGACAGTTTTAGCATTCTCCATAGAGAAATGTTGCAACACCACCTCAAAATAATCAGCCTGAGATAGCATCAATTTTTCATTCTTCCTATCTCTACAAATCTTTATATCAAGGATTTGTTTTTTTGCCCCCAAATCCTTCATAGTAAATGCATGTGCTAACTAGCATTTTAACCCTTTAATATGATCCATGTTAGACCCAACTACAAGCATATCATCAACATATAAACATAAAATAATGTACCTTTCACCATCCAACCTCTTAAAGTAAACACAATGATCTGAATGACACCTGTTATAGCCATATTCATGCATAAACTTGTCAAATTTCAGATACCATTGTCGAGGTGCTTATTTCTAGCCATATAAACTTTTCTTCAATTTGCACACTAAGTTCTCCTTACCCTTATCCTCAAATCCCTATGGCTGAGCCATATATATCTCTTCATCCAAATCACCATGAAGGAAGTTTGTTTTAACATCAAGTTGCTCCAAATGAAAATCTTCAGTAGCCACAATACTGAAAACAATACGGATAGAAGTCACTTTAACAATAGGAGAGAATATCTCATCAAAATCAATTCCTTTTTTCTATGTAAATCCTTTTACAACTAACCTGGCTTCAAATCTTTTCTTACCTCCATCATCTTCTTTTAACCTGTAAACCCACTTATTCTATAAAGCCCTTTTACCTGCAGGCAACTTGCATGAATCCTATGTCTTATTTTTCAGCAAAGAGTCCATTTCTTCTTTCATTGTAGACTCCCACAAAATCTTAGTATCCACCTACATAGCTTCATCATAACATTCAGGTTCACCAGCATCAGTAAGTAAAATAGAATACAAAGAGGGAGAAAATCTTTTTGGAGGTTTGCTTATCCTTGTTGACCATCTAACATTCACTGGTGTGTGTAGTATTTGTTGTTACGATTGTTGCACATCATGAGGAATTGTTGGAACATCAACTTTTGAAGTATCATCCAGCACTACATAATCATCTTCTTTCTTCTCATGTTGCTGCAATAGATCTTTGTACAACACTTTCTCATTAAATATGACATCCCTACTTCTCACAATTTTATGATTTTCAAAATTCCAAAGCCTATAACCAAATTCATTAATGTCATATCCAACAAATACACATTTCTTTGACTTAGCTTCTAGCTTGGTTCTATTTTTAGAATCTATATGAGCAAATGCGTCACAGCCAAAGGTTTTAAGAAAAGAATAACTCACCTTCTTGCCAGTCCATGCTTCCCCTGGAATACCATAGCCCAAAGGAGTATAGGGACCTCTATTAATCGAATATACAGTAGTATTGATAGCCTCCACCCACATGTGTAAGGGCAACCCAGCATGCAACCTCATGCTCCTTGCATGCTCCATTATAGTCCTGTTCATGTGTTCAACCACTCCATTTTCCTATGGAGTCCTTGGAATAGTTTTTTGTCTATGAATACCATTAGTGGAGCAATAATCTTCAAATTCGTGACTGCAATACTCACCACTATTATCAGATCCAAGACATTTTAATTTCTTACCAGTCTCATTTTCAA
The DNA here is from genome assembly GCA_028749045.1 of Cupressus sempervirens. NCBI lineage: Eukaryota > Viridiplantae > Streptophyta > Pinopsida > Cupressales > Cupressaceae > Cupressus > Cupressus sempervirens. The sequence continues at coordinate 427,094,265 of CM053784.1, read as the reverse complement.
CCAAGCATTTCCTTTTCTTAAAAGTTTGAAATATATTATATTTATGTCTAAGGAAATAAACCCATATTTTTCTACTTACATCATCAATAAATGTAACATAATAATGAGAGTCTCCAAGGAAAGATACCTAAGTTGGTCCCCATACATCTGTATGCACAAGCTCTAATTTGTCATTTTTATTTTCCTTCCCAGTCTTCACAAAACTCACTCTCTTTTGTTTTCCATACACACAACTTTCACAAAAATCTATATTATCACATTTCAGACCTAGTAGAACTTTCTTTGAATGAAGTACTTTCATACCTTTCTCACTCATGTGCCAAGTCTGTTGTGCCACAACACTATATCAGAATTTACAGTAGCTATTTGTTCTCCCTGCTTAACTGTAGGAACTATTCCTGAACATTCTTTTTTCTCTTAAACAATTAAAGTAGAAGGAACAATATGACCTGTACAAAGATATAAGGTGCCTACTTTCACACCTTTTTATACTACAAGGGAACCTTTTGAAACCTTCCAATTTTTATCATTAAAAGTAACTACACAACCCTCATCATCGAGTTGCCTTGTTGAAATTAAATTCCTACTTAGCCATGGAACATATTACCTCATGTAGTAGCCAATGATTCCCATTTTGCAACTTAATCTTAACTTTTCCCTTTCGAACAATCTAACAAGGTTCATTATCCTCCAAATAAACAAGTCCAAAATCCCCTTGGACATAATCAATGAAATAACCTCTATGAGGTGTAGCATGAAATGAAGCACCATAATCTAAAATGCATAAATCATCAACACTTTCTAAAGATAGAAGAAAAGCATCCTCTTCAAATTTTTTACTTACCACATTTGCCTCCTCATCTCCATCTAGTTTATCTCCTTCATTTTTCTTTCAAGTCCAACAATCTTTCTTTTTATGCCCTGGTTTCCCATAGTACCAGCAGTCATTCAGTCCTCTCAATTGAGACCTCCTCTCCTTTGACTTTTCTCTTGATTTCCCACGATTTCCAAAATTAATTCCTCTCTCAGTCATTCTGCCTCGACTTTGTGCATTCAAAGCACTTCCTAATGTAGATCCACCTGAACTTTTCCTACAAGTTTCCTCACTTAGAATAACATCGATCACATCATCATATTTTAGGGTACTAGATCCAGGAACAAAATTACTCACAGCCATTACCAAGCCATTCTAGCTTTCAGGCAAAGAACACAAAATCAAGAGAGCCTTAATTTCTTCATCAAAATTAATACCCACAAAAGATAACTGACTAGTAACACTATTAAAATCATTGAAATGATCTATAACATATCCACCTTCTTTCATTTTCATATTAAATAAATGTTTCATGAGAAATACCTTGTTTGAAGCAGAGGGCTTTTCATATAGTTTCGCTAGGGTTTGCATCAACTCTTCTGTTGTCTTTGCTTTTATAATATTAAATGCCACTGATGGTGCTAGGCATAATTGAATACTTCCAAGTGTCTTTCTGTCTAGAAGATCCTAGTCATCATTTGACATAGATCCCTGATTCTTGGTTTTTCCTTCCAACGGTTTCCATAAATCCTTCTAATAAAGATAGGCTTCCATTTGCATCTTCCATAAATGAAAGTTCTACCCATTAAACTTGTCAACCCTCAGCTTACCCTCATCTGCCATTACTCCCACCCAACTGTGAGACTCCCACTCAACCGTGAGACTTTCCTGTAGAGGATAATTGAAAAACAATGTCACACTAATACCACTTGTTAGGATTAAACCACAGACAAAAATAACAATTACATGCAAACATAAACAACATCATAAAATAATAGATCACACAAAAAGGAATGCAAGGCACCAAGATTTAATGTGGTTCACCCAATCCCTAGGTTACATCCACCAAACAACAAGTCTGATATTATTACAATCCGATGATTACAACCTGATTACAATATGTAATCCTTTATAGCTCAATACCACCACAAGAACCAATTTTTGCATCACCTTATCAAACAATCCCTAACCCTAAGCCCTTTTATACAAGTATTAAACTAATTTAGGGTTATAATTAATAATTACATGTTGGCCCAAAATCTTGATAAAATATGAAGTATGTACAATACTTCCCTGATCAGTCACCACAAAAGAATTTATGAAGTATCTACAATACTTCCCTGGTCAATCACCACAAACTAACAAAATTGTCATCTCATGGGAGAAGTAACCTATGATATATTTGTGTGGCTATAGGATCATTTATTGTCCTAGAGTATAGGTGTAAAATCTATAATGAGCATGATTAAGATGATGAACAACTAGCAATATTTTCCCAAACTCCATAACTATTTTGAAATAATATTTACAAGCAGTTCATCTTCCTCTTCCAACTCCATCATGGGATCACTTTTTAACATCATTAGTTAGACAATTGAATTTACTTCCTCAACTTCTTCCCCTAGCTCAAACCACATTGGTGAAGTGATTTCTAATTGAGGTTGGGCTGTTAGGTATAAGGTCAATTTCTTGGTATTCAAAACCATCTAATATTATCATATCCCTAGATAAATATCCTATAATCATTTCTTGTAGCCAATCATGGTCATCCAAGGATCATAGGGTATCCTCGTAATGTAGATTTAAGAGAGGATAATGAATTCCACATGGTACTCCAAGAATATAGAGTTACTATGATATCTTCTATTATCCCATTAGGATTAACAATGGAATCATCAACAAGCTTTAAAAAAGTTGAGGTAGACCTCAAACTATAATTGCTAAGTATTTTGATTGTATCTTTAGTCATTACACTAATGGTTGCACCAAGATGAATCAAACAATTTCTTACAAGAGTCCCATTGATCATGACCTCTACCACCAGAATTTCAAGATCATTATATTTTGGAATCGCCAACTTTCCTAACATAATATTAGCTAGTTGTCATAATACCTAATTTTTTTGCTCTTGTTTCTTTCATCCTGGTTTACTGAGGAAATTTTCCTAAATGGCCTTTCCATAGATAGGTAAATTCTTTATGGCTTGGAATGGTGGAATCTTCACATCGATATTCTTAAGTTGGTCAAGGATGTCAAAGGATGCTTCTTCTATAGGTTTAGCTATAATAGGTTCTAATATCTAGGGAAATGATGGTGCAACTTGCTTGGGTTGAGTCATCTCTTAAGGTAAATCCTTCCTAACAAAGGAGAAGGTTCTACTTCTAATTCATTAGATGATAAATTTGTGATTACTAAATGTGATGGGCATGGAACCTTGGTGCTAGGTCTGAGATGTATATCATTCACATATAGAGAGTAGACAACATAGTGATTTTGGTTTGTAGAATATATAGGTTGTTGTTATGGTTTTGTACTAGGACTGGGTTAAGGTTGAGCATGAAACTAAGTTGGTCTAGGAGAATTACTTGATTGGTTGAAGGTGATGCATTAATGCTAGTTTGTAAGGTAGAGAGGGTGGTTGAGGAGAGCCTTGTTAAGGTTGTCATTGTTGGTTTCCTCTCCATTGGTTATTCTAGTGTCAGCCTCCTTAAGCTGGCTTCCATTAATTTTGTAGTTGTTATGACCATTGGTTATTGGATTACTGTTGTTAATTACCTATGGGATATTTTCACCAAGGAGGAGGATTCTAATAATTCTATCATGGAGGAGGTGGATTATTCCACTATTGAGGTTGATTTCAAATATTGTACACATAAGGACCAAAGAGATCTAAGGGGTTTTATGGCATACCTTGTCTTTGTGCCCATGGAATCCATTATGAAACATAGTAAACTTGATCATTTTCCCCTTTAATTGGCTTGAGTTCTATTGGCAGTGGTGATGTGACAACTAGTCTTGCTCGTACCCTAGTTTCTCCTAGGGTCTCCTTAGGCCTTTCTCTTGACCCAATAGGAATTATAGTTACCCTAATATTCTTAGGATCATATCTATGAGATCCTAATCCCTTCAACTAGTGCACACCAATCAGGTAGAATAATCCTTCATCTACAACTTCCTAGGCTTACTTTTGGCCTTATTGCTTCCTCTCCATTAACACCACCAACAACCCAACTTCATAAATAAAACCCCAAATGAGGGTATGGTAATATTACAAGACATTAGGATGCTTCCCAATACTTACTACCACATTTGGTATCGAAACCCTAAACGAGTTCCAAGAAACACCCAAAATTGCACAAAACTGCTTGCAAAAAGGCTACAAGCAATTAACCCTCCTAATAATGAAAAACTAGAATAACTTGGAAAAGTACTTAAAAGGAGGTAACCTATTCACTAATTTAGACGCCATTTTTAGGATACTAAAGGATTCTTGAGGTCTCAGTCTCTCAAGTCATCCGTATAGTATGACCTATTTTAGTGCCTAAAAATTAGGGTTTTCTAGGTAATTGAACTAGTTTGACAAGAAATATGTTTCACCCTTCTTAGGGACTTAAAAACTACCTCCCACTAATTTTTTGGATTCTCCACACATTCAACTATCCTTCCTCAAGCTTTTATTGAAGCAATATAAGCATTTAATCCCTCATATCCACTTTGCATCTGTCTATGATCCCTAGCCATGCATCTCTGGCTCGCCTGGGGCATCACCACAAAAATGTTTTTCTTGCTTCCCAAGGCCCCTACTTAACTATAAAATATGTATAAGGATTCATTATCCTAATCCCAATAGATCGTATAGAACCTACGGTGGGAAATGGAATCATGACTCCATTTTGCTCACTCACTTGATTCAGAACAATAGGTAGATAGAAAACAAAATAATTTAGTTATACAACAAGAAACATATAAAACCATAAAATAATGATACATAGAACCTTAAAATTAATCCCTCTAATACTTATGCACATTTCCAATGCAATCTCAATCCATAAAAGTACCAAAATGCTCAGAAAACAAGAACTGTACCTATAAACTTATTGTTCAGTCTGTACACACCGAAATTGCTCAAACTTCCAACCCTTTCAAAAGGTTGAGGATGGCCTTAAATACACATCCCAAGTCTCATCCTAACTATTTCAGATAGTTACTAGGATCCATCTACAAATTTCCTCAAATGCAACAAAAAGTTGTCAATGTTGTCAATGACAACATTGACAATTTTGAGCAACTTTTACATATTTTGGAGTTTGACCCTCAAACTTGCTTTGAAGATTACCAAATATTACCCAATGCCCTAAATATATTTAAAAAACATGTAAAAAGGACCTTATATCATCATTTTTCCCATCCTACCCTCCAAAACACAAAAATGCCCTATTTGACCTAGTCATACAACTATGAGCAATTAAGGCCTCATAAGGCATCCTAACCTTAACACACTTCACCTTAGGACTAGGTTAGTCCTTTTATTAAACTAGTGGTGTGGCTAGCACCACTACAAGACAAAATAACCTAGGATCCTTAGGTCTTCCATGAGCCTACCTAGGTGTCCCTGCACCATACACTCGCACAAAAGAAAACTATGTCACTCTTGTGGGCAATAGGTCTTGGGGAATGCCTTCTTTGTGGAAGTCTACCTTAGCAACCCAAGTTGCTTCTAAATCTAGCCTATATTTCCACTTGATGAAGTGTTCCATGTATACCTTGTGTCTGGTGGCCTTCTTGACCCTTTAGTTCAACACTCTTTCAGCTTCCAACTTGCTTGGTGAAGGTACTATTGTAGGCTCAAGATCTTGACTGCTCTAAGGTAGTGTACCTTTGAATTCAACCAAATATTGCACATTGAAAACATGAGAGATGCCTAACTCTGATGGAAAATCAATTTTATAAGCATTAGCTCCATATTTGGCTATGATTTTCCAAGGACCCACTCTCTTCAATTATAGCTTAGTTGGCACACCCTTTGCAACCTGGACTTGTTCAAATGCACCATGACAAAATTGCCAATAGAAAATTAAATGTCCTTCCTCCTTTCATCTACCTTGGTTTTCAATTTTTGTGTGTTATCTTGGATAGTTCTCTTGACTTTCTCTTGAATTTCTTTCATGAAATGGGCAAAATCTTCAACATGTCCACTTCTATGTTCCATTCCTCTAAGACCCCACAACTCACATACACCCCTTGGATGCATCCCATGCACAATTTTAAAAGGGCTTTTACTTGTAGTTCTATTCTTACTGTCATTGCAAGCATACTTTACTTGGGGAATGATCACATACCATGTTTGCCCATACTCCTTAGTTAGGAACCTCAAGAAATTACCTAGCATCTTGTTAACCACCTCATTTTGGTCATCAATTTGAGGATGGTATGTTGAACCAAATGACAGGTTTGTACCAAGTCTACTCCACAAATTCTTCCAAAAGTGGCTCATGAACTTCACATCTCTATCTGAAACTATGCTTAATAGAAGTCCACGAATCCTCAAAACCTCTTTAAATAATAGGTGTGCAATGTGACTAGCATCATTGGTAGTCTTGCATGGAATAAAGTGTCCCATCTTACTGAATCTATCAAAAACTACATAAATATTGTCATAACCCTATTTTGTCTTGGGTAGATCTACTATGAAGTCCATGCTCACACACTCTCGTGGCCTATTTGGGATTGTTAAGAGCTAATATAAACCTGCATTACTCATTCCACCCTTAGCTTTCATACACACCATGCATTGTTCGACATGCCTAGTCACATCTCCAACTAGTTTAGGCCAATAGTAGAACCTTTGGACTAGCTCTAGAGTTTTTCTCACACTAAAGTGACCACTTAGACTTCCATTATGTTTTTCCTAAATTAGGTTCTCCCTTATGGATCCCCTTGGTACACATAATTGATTTCCCTTAAATAACAATCCATCTTGTAAGGTAAATTTAGAGAACTTTCTATGGAAATGGTTCTCAAAATCAGAACATACCTTATATGCCTCTACAAAGTCTTCATCCTTCTTATAGAGAATCTTGAAGCTCTCTTTCCCAATGCTATAAAATTGAACTTCCTGAACTGTTAACAATCTCCCACTCAATGCATCTACCACCTTGTTCATTTGTCCCTTCTTATGCTTAATTGTGAAAGTGAAAGATTGTAGATACCCCATCCACTTCAAGTGTTTTTACTCAACTTCTCTTGAGTATTGATGTAGCTGAGAGCTTGATTTTAGTAAACACAATAAATTCCTTGGGCAATAGGTAATGCCTTCACTTCCTAAGAGATTGAACTAGGGCATAGAGTTCTAGGTCATAGTAAGAATATTTCTTTTTGGCTTTATTTAGTTTTGACTCAACACTCCCTCTATGGCTAGGCCACTTGCATCACACTTTATGGTGAAAAGTTTCTCAAAACTAGGCATTTTCAAGACAGGTTGGGTATCTACTTGTTTCTTCAACATCTCAAAGGATTTCTCTACTTCTAAGGTCCACTTGAACTTAGACTTGACCCCACCCTTTATGGTATCTAGAAAAGGTGCATATATGCCACTAAAATTCCTAATGAATTTCCTATAAAACTAAGCTAGACCATGAAAACTTCTTACCTCAGTAGATGTAGTAGGTGGTGGCCAGTTGAGGATAGCAACAACCTTCTCTTGACCCATCTTCAAGGACCCCTTTGACATCACAAAGCCCAAATACACAAGCTCTTGCTTGAAGAAATCACACTTCTCAAGGTTTATAACAAGCTTCTCCTCGTGAATTCTCTACAATACTGCTTCCACATGTTTGATGTGCTCCTCCTTTGTCTTGCTAAAGATGAGTATATTATCTAGATATACAACCACAAATCTTCCAATGAAGTCTTTAAGAACTTCATTCATGAGCCTCATTAATGTGCTTGGAGCATTTGAGAGACCAAATTGTATCACAAGCCATTCATACAACTCATTTGTTGTCTTGAATGTTGTCTTACATTCATTTCCTTCCGTAATCCTGATATGGTGGTATCTACTCTTCAAGTCCAACTTTGTGAAGTACATTGCCCCTCCAAGACAATCCATGAGATCTTCAATCCTAGGTATGGGAAACCTATACTTGATTGTGATCTTATTTATAGCCCTTGAGTCTATACATATTTTCCATTTTCCTCCCTTCTTGGATGCAAGTACAATAGGGACTACACATGGGCTTATGCTTTTTTTTTATTAGAATATCTTGGTCCAAAATTTCTTGCAATTGTCTTGCTACTTCCAATATTTGGTCTGGAGTGAGCTTATATGCTACCTTGTTAGGCAAAGATGCACTAGGAATAAAGTCTATTTGGTGGCTTATCACCCTTCTAGGAGGTAAAGTGACAGGAGTACCATTACTCACAATGTCTTTATACTTGTCAAGCAATGTTTGTACCTCTATAGGCAATGTGTCTTTAACTATCTTGTCTTCTCCCTTGGACTTCAATACAATTGCATAACTCTAGCTCTCATCAACCTTGATATCTTTGACAAATTCCATCCCACTACATAGAAACACACTAGGCACCTTGGACTGTGGTTCTTCTCCTTCCAACAAAGATTGGATTTTAAAAGTTATGCATCCTTTCTTGAATGATATGGATTTTTCCTTTCCATCATAAACTGATTCTCTATCATACTCCCAAGGTCTTCCCAGTAGTAGATGGCAAGCATCCATGGGCAGGATATCACACAATAACCTGCCCTTGTACCCTGCTATGGAGTAATCAACCCAAGTTTGTTCATTGACCAATATACTTTGACCCTTATTGAGCTAAGTCACCTTGTATGGATTCACATAGGGTATCTTAGTTAGTTTAAGCTTTTCAATTTCCTTCTTTGATATGATGTTATCAGTAGAGCCTGAATCCACCACTACCTTGCAAACGTTCCTCAAAAATTTACATCTAATCCTAAATAAAGCCCTCTTATGCTTAGGTTCATCAGGAGCTGGTTGCTTGATTAGTACCCTTCTAAATATAAGGTTCTCACCTTTTTTCTGATTCCATGTGATCCACTTCATTCTCCTTGCCACTAGAGTTATCCTCTTGAGCATATGTCACTCTTATTTCATGGTTTAAAGAAGAGGGCTTTTCAATGCATCTATATGTTGGATGGCCTAGTTGACCACAGTTATATCACTTCATACTAGCAAATTATGAGTTACTTCTACCTGATCCTCTTCCTCTGTTGGAACCTCCTTGGTTACGTCTTCCTCTACTATAACCTCCTCTAAGAATTCTTTCAATGGCTTGCTTAGTGAGCTTGGTCTCACCTTGGTTCCTCTGCTCATTACCTTTTCCTTTGTATCTTCCTTTTTGTCCCCTCTAATTTCTACCCTTGCCTCTATCCTTGAAGTTAGGTTACTCTTTCTTTCTATGCATCTCTTCCACCTTTAGGACTATTTGATAGCACCTTTGAATAGTAGTAGGTGTTCATAAGCTTAGCTCCTCTTAGTATTCCACTTTTAAACACCTAAGTACTTAGCCACCTTTATTGTCTCTTCCTCTTACTTCTTGATCTAAGGCATAATCTCTTAAAACCCTTTGTATAAGAGGCCACATCCAAATCTCTTTGTTACAGTCCTTGTCTCCTCTTGTGGAGTTGAATCTCATAGTCCTCTGGTAAGAAATTCTCCCTTAGTTTGGTTTCCATGGCATTCCAATTGGCTATTGCCTATCCTAATCCTCTCATCTTGGACATATTTCCACCAAGTTAATGATGATCCTCTGAGTCTTGACTTGGCTACTTTGACCTTTTGTGCCTCTAACATCCCTTCACATTCAAAATGGTTCTCCATTCCATCTATCCAATCCATCACTACATCTATGTCCATCTTTCCACTGAATAGTGGAACACCTTCCAATGCCTTCCCTCCTAGGGCTTTTATGGCCTTCAATAAAGGCTCTTCATTCAAGATAGGGTCTAGCTTAGGGAAAATTTCTTCTTCTACTATCTCTTTACCCCTAACATTGCTTTCTTCTTCCTTTTTCTTAGTTGCATCAGCAACTACATCCAACTTTATCTTCACCTCTTCTAAAGCTTGTTCTAGGAATCTATTCTTATATTTTTGCTCCTCAACCTCTTTGGCTAGTTCTACATTAGTCACCATACTTGACTCACCCACTGACTCTCCAGTAGCTGCAAAAATACACTTCCTCCCCAAGTCTTTAACTTTCTATGATACCACTCTGATGTGACAACTAGTCTTGCTCCTGCCCTAGTTTCTCCTAGGGTCTCCTTAGGCCTTTATCTTGACCTAATAGGTTTTCTAGTTACCCTAATCTTCTTACGATCCTATCTATTAGATCCTAATCCCTTCAACTAGTGCACACCAATTAGGTAGAACAATCCTTCATCTACAACTTCCTAGGCTTACTTTTGGCCTTATTGCTTCCTCTTCATTGACACCAAAAACAACCCAAATTCATAACTAACACCCCAAATGAGGGTATGGGAATCTCAGAAGACACTAGGACACTTCCCAAGACTTACTACCACATTTTGAATTGAAACCCTAAAAGAGTTCCAAGTAACACCCAAAATTGCACAAAATTGCTTCCAAAAAGGCACAAGCAATTAGCCCTCCTAATGATGAAAAATTGGAAAAACTTGGAAAAGTACTTAACAAGGGGGTAACCTATTCACTGGTTCATGCACCCTTTTTAGAATAATAAAGGATTCTTGAGGTCTTAGTCTCTCAAGTCATCCATACAGTATAACCTATTTTAGTACCTAGAAATTAGGGTTTCTAAGGTAATTGAACTAATCTAACAAGAAACAAGTTTTACCCTCCTTAGGGCCTTTTTCACTACCTCCCACTAAATTTTGGGCTTCTCCACACATGCTACTATCCTTCCTCAATCTTTGATTGAAGCAATCTAAGCATTCAATCCCTCATATCAACTATGCATCTAACTACAATCCCTAACCATGCATCTCTAGCTCATCTAGGGCATTACCACAAAAATGTTTGCCTTGATTCCCAGGGCCCCTCCTTCATTGTACAATATATATAAGGATTCATTATCCTAATCCCAAGAGACTATATAGAACCTACATTGGTAAAAGGAGTTATGACTCCATTTTGCTCGCTCACTTGATTCAGAACAACAGGTAGACAGAAAAAAAAAATTATTAAGGAAATAAGAAACTTATAAAACCACAAACTAATGATACACAAAACCTTTAAATGAATCCCTCTAATACTTCTACACAATTCCAATGCAATCTCAGTCCATAAAAGTACCAAAATGCTCAAAAAATAAGAATTGTAGCTATAAACTTGTTGTTAAGTCTGTACACACTAAAATTTCCCAAACTTCCAACCCTTTCAAAAGATCGAGGATGGACTTAAATACACATCCCAAGTCTCATCCTAACTATTTCAAATAGTTACTAGGCTCCATCTATAAATTTTCTAAAATGCAACAAAATATTGTCAATGTTGGCAATGACAACATTGACAATTTTGAGCAACTTTTATATCTTTTGGAGTTTGACCCTCAAACTTGCTCTAAAGGTTACCAAACCTTACCAAAATCCTTAATGGAAATAAAACATATAAGAAGGACCTTGTATCATCATTTTGGCCATCCTACCCTCCAAAGCACAAAAATGCCCTATTTGACCTAGTCATGCAACTATGAGCAATTAAGGCCTCTTAAGGCATCCTAACCTTAAACCACTTCACCTTAGGACTAGGTTAGCCCTATTATTAATCTAGTGGTGTGGCTAGCACCAATGCAAGATAAAATACATAGGATCCCTAGGTCTTACATGAGCCTACCTAGGTGCCCTTGCACCAAGTGGTTTTATCTCCAAATTGGCTACCATTTTGCATTTGCAATCTTTCTTCTTCTTTCTATAATGTACACGATACTCAACTAGCATCGTCTCTTCATCTTCAAGTTTCTTCTTACCTTGAATTGTATCAAGCTTTGTTTTCATATTATTGATAATTTCCTACTTTAAATCCAAGAGTAGATGTGTGTTCATAGTTTACAAAACTCAAGACCCATTGGATTTTTCAAGTTCTAGGCCTAAATCCTCTTCAATAACTATTGAATAATTAAGGCATATATTATTAATATCATCCCATGATGATTATGTAATGTCACCTCCTGCCATAAGGTCTAGGGATTTTGCACTTCCTTCATGTGCTCCTCTAAAAAATTATAACATCTAAGACTCTTCATTTAATTCATATTGGATATTATTTTTCAAGTGAAACAAGAACCATGAAACATATCCTTTAGAAACTATACTCCTCCTGGGTCATCTTAAAAATTCCATCCCCTCTCATGCCATCACCTCTATAATATTCTTTGTATTTTCTAAGGAATGTAACTTTCATCTCATCCTAGTGATGAACAACATTACATCCTAACCCTATAAACCATCTAAGAGCTCACTCTTTGAAGGTCGAAGGAAATAGTTTGATGTTGTAAGCATCACTAGTGTAGTAATATCTCCTACATGAGCTATCAAACTCAAAAAGAAAGGTATCAAGATCCTTTGTAATCAATCCATAGAAATTTTTAAGGGTTAAGAATGATATATTCTTTAGGTTATTGTTCTCATGTTGACTAGTGATTAGGAAAGACAAAGTAAGAGTTGGATTAGTCATTCTTGGACCCCTAGGTTGACCTTGATAATGATTTAGGGCTCTATTGTTATTGACAATTCCTTAATTAGGAGTTTGGATTTATGTAGTTGGATTTTGGAAAAATAATGTGTAAAATTATTAATATCTTTAGGTTCTCCAAAAAAAATTAAAATCAAATGGGTCATCTTCAGAAAGGAGGATGCACATGAGGGATTTTCTTAGGCATCAACACAAGGATTTTCTTCTTCCTCTAGTTGGGGCTCATCAACATGGTTTACTTGATATATGGGGTTCTCACTAACAAACCACCATAACCATCTCTTACTCTAACTCATCTACTCATATAGTTGGGTTTTTCAAAACTTTTGGATATTTCAACTAACTAAACTAACCTATACTGTAGGAATTAAAATACTTATTTTTCTACTAATGATTACAACAAGTTCCTAGTTGACACCATCCCTGATAATGGAACACAAAATCCTCATCCCCGTAATAAGAATAATGATATTGAAATAATGCTTAATTTAGGGTAGTCAATCCATACTAAATAGCCATATTTCCCTTATGAAGATTCATTTAATTACCAAACCAGGGGCTTTTTACCTAAATGAATCGACACTATATATGCATTAGGAAATAGAATCAATTACACTACAAGAAACTTGTTAAAATTAAAGTATATTCTATGGTTGTGGGAAATATGATATTGGTAGAAAATAACTAAAATAAATGTTGAATCTAAGTGCACACATTGACATTTACAATTATCATTACTAAACATACTATTCTTACTAGACTCACACTAGAATTTACTGAGTCCCTTGGCTAGAGGAACATGCATCTACTTCCTGAAATTCAAATAATTACTAAAATGAAGTCTATTCTACTATAGGAAAGAAACTAATCTAACACAGACTACTCTCCAAGTGAGCCCCCTTGGGTGAGCATCTAGACAACTCAACACAATTTATATGCTCAAACATTTATTTCATTAACTTCCAAATATAAAAATACATGGTTGCGAAGTCTACAAAGGATGATTTTCTAAAATCAATAGTCTATTATTATCTTCTAATCTCCATCGATCTCTTGTAGGAGGGTGGAGTATTATTTAATAAGAAATAAGGCACACTCATTTATATAACTGAAAACTACCCATTTGACATAAGCTCTAGAATCTAGGTACCATCCCATCTTGGATCTTTTCAACCTTAGGAACACCTCATGGCTTAGGTTATTTCTATTATCCATGTGACCAATTGTGATTTGATCTTCATGCCATCACCTTCTACTACAAGAATGATTCTCTTGGTATTTGTTGTAGGAACTTCATTGATCTACTCCAACTATTGCTCAGCATCATAAATATTTAAAAAAATCAAAGAAAAAGCTCCCATGTAGATTATGCAATAAATCCATTCATCAAATGAGTAAATACAATTGAAAACATATTCATAGAATAACTAGTAAGAGTTAATATTTGCATATCATTATAACCAATTATCTAAATCTTTCATCCCAATCCTATCAAGCAAAAATAGATTAGCATAGTCTTTAGTGATAGCATGCCACTTGAGCAAAAGATAATAACATATGTCTATGAATCATGGAAGATCAATGTAAAATTAAAGTCCTAATAACACATAAATCTAGAAACTTCTATAAAAAAGATGGGCAATATTCTATCCCATCACATTGCATCAAAGAGAATTTGTATTCATACTTCCTTCGTATAATTTAGGTTGTGTATAGGCATCCCTTCACCCTACTTGGGTTTTTCTAATCTAACTTGAGTTATATTGAGAGTTATATTTGGAAGCCCCTTTTTCTCTTGTATTGAATGGTTTAGGGTGAAGATGTTTGACTAATGAACTTATATAGTTATATTAGAAAATTCATTACTTATATTTTCCCCTTAACATTAGGTAGTTGGACTAGGATCCAAACTACTTAAATTTTCCTAGTGGTTCAAAGTACCAACATGTCCTAATCATAAAAAAGTTCTCCTTTAGATAGTTTGTAGGTCAAGGAGGTGATCAAATTAAGGTTCTATAAGCTTGGTAGTTAATTACCATCAACCATCAACTTGTAAACTACACTATATGGTAAATTTCATGAGATGTAATCTTTTCAAATCCTATGAAGGTACAATTCATAAAAGGAAAGTGTGATAAAGTGGAATTACTAATCTAGCAACATATATTTTAATGGATAAAAAGCTAGTATTACTTGTTGCAATTAAAGGAACTCAAGCTCTAGCTAAAATGAAAGGTTGTGTCATTTTTGTGTCCAATTTTTAGTAAGCAATACTTTTTTTTCTTTAAATGAGGCTTCTTGTAAGTGATGACACTTGGGATGAAGAACCTACATCTATTGTGCAAGCTGCCTAAACTAGCCCAAAGTAGAGTAAGTGGACATCATGTCCCAACTATATTGGGTTGCATAGAAGGTACATACAATTTATGCCAAATTACACAATGTAATTTGTTTTTCTTTAGGAAGAAGAGGATCAAGTTGAGCTTCACAACCTTTTTATGAGATTGTAGCTAGAAGTAGATAGAACCCTTTCCCCTTAGGAAATTTAATTCTCTAGTTTATCCTAAAAAGAATCTTTTGTAATCAACAATTTCATTTTGCATATTCAAAATTCTTAAAAGTAACTTACGAAAGATATAGCTTAAAAGAAAAGAAATCCTCGGATGTTGCCATTTTTAGTGGGAAAAAGTATTTAACATTTGTGTCTTTTATTTTCAAGCATCTTTTGAATGTGTGTGTGTGTGTGTGTGTATAAATAGTGTGTTTTCTATATTTGTTCCATACTATTAATAAAACTTTGTGTTATGGCAGTTCTTTCATGACACTCGTCTACTTAATTTACTTATAAATCTATGGCTTTAGAGACTTTGTGATCTTGATTTCTTGTGCATCTGGGTTTAAGTTATCCATCCCCATTTATTCTTCATATGCTATAAAATAAATTGAGTCATTTTACCTTTCCATCACTCTATTTCGAATGATAATCACATTTATATCATAGCTATGTGGGGATTTTTTTTGGGTTAAAAACAAACCCCAAAAATCAATTACATTATAAGAGAGAGTTGTACTTATAAAATTTTGATGAAGAACATCCATTAAATGACATCTCTTTAATTATGGGTTGCATTTTGTTCTTAATACTAGGGAAAATGAGTTACCTCAAAAACGATTATTTTGGGAGGATAAAATCTACAACTAATAGATTTTTGGTGATTGCACTAGGGATATTTAAAGGTCAATGTAATCTCTTAGTGCCTTCCTAGAAAAAGAAGGATGACAACTCTATTTTTTTGAGAAACCCTCTAAAAAATATTTTAATACCAGAGCAAGAAAATACATTTATCCCAAAATTATGAGACAACCTATACCAATTTTTCAAGGGTCGAGGATGATGAAATCCTTCATTCTTTCTCAAATACATTTAAAGAGAGTATTTGTGAAGCTAAAAAAATAAGTTAGTTTCTTCAAAGACCACAAATCTACCTTGTTGCTAAGGGGCATACATACAAGGTACTATTTTCTTAAAGAATAGGAGAAAGTGATTAAGCATCTTCAAGCTTCACCGGAAAGATTGAAATTGTTGAAAGAACAACCAGAGAGTGAAAGCATGATGTGTTATAATTATTTTTCTTAGTAAAATATATTTTACATTGACTTGGCAAAAGTATTTTTTATGCCATGGCAACAACTTGTGGCAGGGGAAAATTTTACACGAGAGTAAAGATGAAGATTGACATTGTTCTTGACAAGTGTGCAAAAAGTACTAATTTCTTCAAAAGAAGGAATGTTTCTAGAAGAACACAAAATTCTCCTTCTTCCAACTAGATACCTCAAAAATAAAAGTAGTAAAATGTGGTATGTAGACAATAACATAAAATACCACATCACAAAGACAAAGATTAAGGTGATTGTAAATCATCCAAATACCAAAAAAGGAGGTACAAATCAAGTTGTATATGTACCCTCATTCTCTTCTAAGTTAGAAAATTTGAATTTTAAAATAGAATATGATAATACCAAAGTGGGAACTTCTATTTTTCATGAGATTAATCCCATACTCTATCTTTTAGAAATCAAGAGTGTAACACGCGTTAATGAACATAATCAATTAGAGTCTTCCACAGTGTTGTTCAAATCCTTATATTTAAGGTCTCTCAACCAAAGAGATAGAAGAAAGAAATGTGATAAGAGGTGGTGAGATCTCTTGACATTGATGATATTTTGCTTGAGAAAGACCCTTTTTAAGAGTCTTATCATGGAAATCTAATTTGTGTGAATGAATGTGTAGCATAAATAGTTTAATTTAACTTGGGGAAGAAGATCTCATGACAATTATTTTTGACTCCATGATGATGGAATGATACATTCAACAATATCAATCAATAATCAAGTGCATGAATGTTGATTCACCTCATGATTTGAGAAAGATAGGCATAAATCCTAGTGTTCCTTTCTTATCTCTTGATAAAGTTTGTAACCTTGTGAAGGTTGCACCTAGGGCTAAAAAATTAATTAATTATTGTCTAGAAGTCAGAGATAAAAAATGGTTGTTTGAGCATATGATTTCCAATGGATTCCCCTTAGTTTTTGTTAGCTTATTGGTGAATTTTTTAATCATATAATGTATTTATTTAATGTTGTCATGCAATTATGGTCCATTTTTCTACAAATGCTCATACTTCACACAATCTATCAATTATTTTACATGAGTGGTATGAAGTATTTCTAAAATAAAGGCCTCTCACCTTAATTTTTTGTTAATAATTTTTTTAGTGTGTTATAGTTTTAGTTAGTTTTCAATGTCTTTGGTATTGCCTAGTTCCCCTCCATCCCTATGCAAGCATCTCCCTATTTTCTATTATTCTTTGACTTTGTAGCTCAATTATCAAGACACTAATATTTTCTTAGAGTTCTAGATTCTCTTTTCCTTCTAGTTCACATCCTTAGAGCCTGTTACTACCCCAAAATTAAAATGTTTGACCTCTACCTTTTTCAATTTTACTTTTACCCCCTCTAGCTCAAGATATTCATTTTTGGCCTCATTATCCCAACTACATACTTGGTTGGTTTAACTTCTTAGGAGTCCACCTTTTAACTCTTATTTTTGTAAGTTTAGAATGACCCCAACTTCTATTAGGATTAACCATAGATAGAAATAATAATTACATGCAAATATAATCAATATCACAAAATAATAAAGTGCACAAAAGAGAACACAAGATGCAAGGATTTAATGTGTTTCACCCAGTCCCTAGGAGGGACAAGTTTAATTAAGAAACCCCTACTGAAAAAAAATGCCTAAAATGCTAGCAAATCCAACATTTTATGGGTGGGAAATTTTTCATGTCGAGGGCAATTTTTTTGTTCCATGTAGGGAAATAAAATATTATATGTTGGCAATTTTTTGCTTGCCCTAACAAAAGTCATTTTTAATGTGGTGAATTGATTTCTTTTCTTGCTGACAAATAAATAAATGATGGTTTTTTTTTTGCTTGCCAAAAATGATTTTGTGATGTCAGAGGTGAATTACTTGTTTTGTAGGAAAACAAAAAATAATGGTCTTGGCTAATCTTTAGTGGTAAACTAAAAAATTATTTAATCTAAAAGTGAATTTTCCAAGTGTATTGGGTAGTGATCTTTAAGGCTTTATGGTTTCCAAGTGTACTGACTAGTGTATTGTTTATTATTAATAATGTCAGTGTCACCATTACCAACTTGTCTACCATCACGAATTGATCTAGACTATTCAATGAATGATAGATCAATGACCGCAGCTCTATTTCAGGCCAAATTTTAAAAGGTATAAGTTAAATTCTATTTCTACCTGAAATCAGGATATGTGTCTCAAAATCACTTAAGAGACAATGTAACAGTTGTAGGTCAAGATTCCTTCTTATAGTTATGTTCGACCATTGATTAAAAGAAAAATTGATGACCCGAGATAAATTTTGGATCAATTTGGGGAATGTTTTTCCATGTGCCCAAATTCATCTAGAATCGTGACACGTGTTTGGTCATTGCAATGCTATATTAAGTGTCAGTTATTATGTTTAGTCTTTGTTATTAGTTAATTTTGATTGTTAAGTAAAAGAAAGATTGATGACCTAAGATGAATTTTGAGTAAATTTTGGGAATGTTATCACTGATGTCAAGAAACATCCAAAATCATGACATGTGTCTATGACAAGTATCACAATTCCAGGTCACTCTTGACAACAATGATAACATTCCACAAATCGACCCAAAATCATATCAAGCGAGGGTCATCGATTATTAAGTTTAATTTTTATTATTTAATTTATTTAAAATGTATTATGTAATTACTTATTACTTATTATTATTATTATTATGTACGTTATTGATGAGAGTAACTTACATGTACATTGTATAGAGTACAATACTTTAAACCATTAATTACTTACATTTTAACTTTGACTATTAAAATTTTACTTTTATGTTTTTAGACTATGAAGTTTAGAGTTCTCAAGAGTCCGATACTGTAGGGTTCTCAAATTTCAAATTTTCAAAGACTATGACTAAATTTCATTTTCTATTTTGAAGACTAAAAGTCTAAAACTTGAATATCATAGGACAACACCAATTATTTGAGTATTTTCTAGCAACAGTATTATGGAATCTCGAATCTCGATTTTGGGTATTTAAATTTTTTTAAAAAAATTCCAGTGCAATTGCAACAATAGAAATCTTTCTGTCTTAGGTTTACACTTTTCAATTTTTTAAATTAGGGCTTGAAGAAGAATTTTGTGTAATAACCAGTAGCAAGCATGGGCAAAACAAAGTTGAAAGCCTCTAGTACAAGTGCAAACAAAAAGGAAAAGAAAGACATTATAATTTATAAAACTTGTTGCGACTCAAAATTGAAGCATTGATTTTGAGTACCATTCTGATCAGTTTAAGGATTAGCCATTAAAGTCGTATTTCTTTTTACTTTTGAAAATGCATGTCAAAGTCAGTAAAGTATTTTTTGTGAGTAGCCAGGTGTATCCATGACCAAGATGAGGAGCCTCCATGGTGTTAGACATCTTCTTAATCTATAGGCAAAGCTTTTTAGCGTGGAGTATATGTATATCAAAATAGCAAAGAAGAGTAAGAGAGCAACTAATACAGAGAAAAGAGGCAAAGATCTAGTTTTTGTTCGGATTGATTAATTCAAATTGTTGTTTGCATTGAGGAATCATTGAGTAATTCCTATGTTTAAACACACATCCAACTAGTAAGGATAGCTTTAAGAAACCCCCATTTGAAAATTCTATAAAACCTTGGACAATCCATAAGTATTGAAGAAATGTGTGACCAAAAGTATAAATAAATAGAAACCATAATTTGATATCATCTAAAAAACAAAAACAATTTCTAATGACTGTAAGATTATCCTAAATCAATGGTATAAAGCCTATTTTGGGCCAAAATGTTAAAGGATAAATTTTTTTGAAGAAAGTCTCTAGAATAATGACACTTGTCCACATTCAAATCTATTTTGGGCCAAAGATTAAAAGTATCAAAACTTACTTGAAAAGTCATTTGAAGATACAATCAAGGCAGTGAGCGTAAGTTCGTTAAGGATTTCATGATAAGGTTTTATGTCTCCCAAACTTTCGCCCAAGGAGGAAGGCATATGAGCGCAAGTGCAACTTAAGGGTGGTCACGATGTTATGCCCAAAGAGGAAGCATAAAGGTGTACATCAATGGATAGTTAAGTGTAAGATCGTATAGTCAAATATGAAGCTTCCTGAAGTTACGGTTAAAGGTTAGCATATGAGGTCAAATGGGTTACGGTGTAATGACAAGGGTTAGTTAACTGTCAAGCATAAGAGTAGAGACTTCAAGCAATTAAGCTTGTGAACCTATGATCTAAGGGGAATACAGTTAAGCGTAACAATATAGGGTTAATTCTAAAGACTTTCGGAGTTATGCTTTGCTGTCAAGTGACTATGCAAGAGGCTCGATGTGTTCAAATCTTACACAACCACAAGCCAGAGCTGTTAGAGAAGAGAAGCAACAAGATTATGCCATGTGGAAATGACATGACGAAGCACCCAAGTGTAATATGACAAAGCTGGTGAAAGGGATCAAGTGACCAATCATATAAGGCCACATGTCAAGAAGAGTCAACTCGAGTTTGACTAAGCTTAGAAAGGGCCTAATTTTGATTCAAATATATGAGTATTGTATATCAATAGAAGGGGGAAGAGATGAACTTTCAAATTTTGCCATCAAATAAAATGCAGGTATCAGTGGGTAACTATGATTTTCAAATGAATCTGTCATGCTCCACTCTCAACTGTATTTTTGTTTAATAGTGCAAATTCAGTTTTGAGCTTAATGGTGAAGTGGGTTATCTCCAAATTTGGTAGGAATGTTCCTAGTAGGGTTATTATGCCATTGAAACCTTTTGACAAGCATTTTGACACAAGTTTTCATAGCAGATTTGGCTCCTTGTAGGCATTTTTCTTTCTTCATCATTGAGTAGTTTCAAGTGTGCATTTCAAACAATAGTGACGAGGGTTTGATTTTTAGTTGAAAGAGGAAAGATGAGAGATGTTTTGTAGCAACAAATGGAGAAGATTCAAGTGGACAAGTGTTAGTTTCAAATCAGATTCAGGATTCTTCATTCTTTTATACCTTTCTCTTCTCTCTCATTATATGGGGTTGGTTGGTTCCAGTCTATTGAGCAGAGTTCTAACTGTCCACATCCTCAACATTTTTCTCTTGTATGAACAACATTAATGAAGTTTTTAGTGAAATTTCTTATCTATTAGTTGTTTCATGAGTTCATCTTTAATGTATTTTTTTCAAGGAAATGAATAAAGAGAACTAAAGTATTTTTAGTTCCATTATAATTCTCATCTCCTATCTCTGTTGTCTGCAATGTTTTGTGGTTTATGAACAAAGAGCTTAAACCCAGTTGCAACTCCTTAAAGTTGTATGTCTTGATAAGCTTTGCTATTGAATCAAGGAATCAAGTAAATGCTTACTTATCTTGATAGGGTTGCAGGTTTCATGAGAAGGGTATTATGAGTATGAGATTTATTTTGAGCACAAATGTTTGATTTGCAAGGTGAATGGATAGATCTAATATCTTGATGTATCTTATATATCATTGATATCCTTGATGTATGTTTGTGATTTATGGAATGCCCAATAGATAAGGCACTGACCAAAGAGGATCAACCATATTTCTTATTGCTTCATATGTGGGTTATGTTGATATCCATTTATAATCAATATCTTTCCCCTTTTATGTTGTAGAGTTGAAAAGGTCAACCCTTACTTAGCTTGTGAATGAATTGGTCATGTTATTAGTTGTTTCATGCCTCTGTTATTGCATAAGTATAGAATAATTTGGGCTTTTCATCTGATTTATATAGATTTAGATTTATGGTTTTTGCACTAGTCACATAATAGAATCTAAGGTCTACCTACCTAGGCCTTGCAGAGCCTAAAGAAGAAGAAGGAGTTTAGCCATATAGTTGGCCTCAATGTCTAAATAGGTGTGTTGAACATTGGAATTAGCTACACCCTAGATATATTTGTTCTTATCATTAGGTTATTCAAAAAAATGTTAAATCAGGAGCCAACAAAACTTGGGCAAGTGCTACAAACCTCAGGTTTCACCAATGAATATCATGATATTTTTTATCCTCTTACCCATGGAGATTTGGGAATCATGGGAATTAGACATTCATTGTTTAATAAGTGGAAAGATCTACATAAGGGGATAAATTATTTCAAATATAACAAAAGTATTGGCGCACATATAAATAAACTAATTGCTTTGGTTAGTGGATTAGCAAACCTTGTTGTACCCAAAGTTTACCCTTGCCCTAAAATTGTAATGCTATGCACTTAGAAATATGATGAAAATAGAAAGGAAATTGTAAACCAAAACACTCATGAGGAGATTTTATCCATAACTAAGAGTGAATTTTTCACTCTGTTAGACCTAGGGCTAGGGTTTGAACCAAAAAGCTTTAACAAGTGTAGTGAGTTGGATAAACTAGCACAGGCTTATGAAAAACTAGATAGAGTTTTTCAAGATTCATATATTAAAGGTTTAATAAACTTAGAGTCGTCTACTGATCATACTAGTGTTACTATTACATTGGACCTATATCATAAGCCTCCTTATTAGTATGATATTTTTGTGCCATGGGTTCAAAATACTATTTCTTTGTTATCATTTTTTTTGGGATTGGATAGTAACAAGGAAGTGGGGGCCAGTGTTCTTGAAATGATTTATAATATCCATTGTTGAGGTCAGTCAGTTGAGAAGGTAGAGTAAGATATAATCATGTTAGGCACATTGTTGAATCTATGCAAGAACAATTACTAATGATTAAATAAAGTACAACTACAAGGAAGATGAAGACATTTGGGTTCACAAGTTACTTTGCTACCTTCTTTTAGAAAAGCATCGCCCAATCAAAGTTGTCATCCAAATGTTGGATTATCAACATTTGGATGACCAAATCCTGACCAAAGGTGCACTTGCTAAATGTTAGATTACCAAATCCATCTGATTCAGACAACAAATTCATTGGAAAAGAAGATTACATGAAACATTTGCATAATATCATGAACTTTGATTTAAGCAACTTGCCTAAGGAAACCACTCCAAAAAGAATTGCAAGTTGCATCAAACCACTGTCAACAATGAATTCAGCTATAGATAAATTCTTCAATTCATATAAAAATATCTCTTTGAAGTATTCACAATTGACAAGGTTACAACTATTTATGTACAACCTAAAAAAAATAGAGATTCCACATGATGCAAAATGGAGTGCCCTAAAGAACATCCTAGGAGTTGGGTCATATACTCATTCTGTTAGTGTTAGTCATAGCACTAACAAGTAACAACTTAGTAAGTGATAGTAGTATAATCATTTCATTACTTGTTGATCTTTAATTTCAAAATTTGGATTCAATTTCAACTTTGTTTAATGTTAATTGTTACAGGAATCAAGGACCAGCCTACCATGATAGCTGGATAGTTATGCCTACTAGTACTACCTAGAGCAGATGGAAATTTTTTCCCTACTCCTACTCAAAAAAAGTGTACAATTGGCAAAGTGGCAATATGATTGTATACACATAATGTAGTACTAATATGATTAAATATACAATTACAAACTGACCTACAACTATTGTTGCTCCCTTGTATCTATAAAAGGGAATTCAAGGTCATTGACTCATTTGCAAAGGGTTTTAATATTCTACTTCTCTAGGCTTGATATTTGTATAATTGTTTGTAATTGTTAAATGTATTATATACACCCTAATTTATAAATTATAATTAAAAAAAATTAAATAATTTTTTTCTATAAAATGCATTATGTTACAATTTATTAAAGAAACAAGAATCAGTGAAAATCTAAAAATGTCTAAAAACTAGAATGAATGAAAATCTCAAGTTCAACATGTATAAAAACTAGAATCAATGAATATCTCAACATGTTTTAAAAATACAATCATCAAAAATCTCAACATGTATAAAAACTAAAATCAATGAAAATCTCAACATGTGTAGACTCTAAAAACTAGTTTCAATGAAAATCTCAACATGTAACATCAACATGTTAATTTTTTTTATAAGCATCTATAATAGGATAGTGAATGAAGAGTATAAATTAACTTCTAAAAACATAATTAATTAGTAGATAGAGTCTTAGACATTGATAAGACTAGAGCACATAAATTAATTTGAATTAAAATTGGTAAGACTAGAGCTACTAGCCTACTATTTGACTCACATAGAGCTTAAGAAGCTGCAATAGTTGGCACTCCGGCTGGACCGACTTAGCATCACTATCATCAAAATACTCCTTATTTATTTCATATAACATTTGATTGCTCATTATGTTTTCTTCAGATTCACTATCAATATGCATGCCAAATTCAACTTCATCGTCATTACTTCCAATATTAGGACATAAACCACTATCACTACCACTTGGGTTTGAAATGTTAGCCATCCTTCTTCTTTGACATTTATTTCTCCAAATCTAAGAGCCTTGTCATAAGAGAAACTGTCTACCTCATACCTAGAATTATAGAGCCTCAAATAATTATCCAATTTTTTGTCTAATTTGTTTCTAACCTTTGAATTCAAGAAGCCCAATCTACTGGAAACTCTCTCGTCCTCTATTGAACCAAATATCATTGTCAAACATAAATCAGTAAGCTTGAAATATTCTAGTATTGACTCTCTCAGCTGATTGCTCTAACCAAGGTTTTTCCAAAGCTTTGTTACTGCTCCCTCTTCATTTGGATTCTCTATAAGATCATATTGTTCACTCATTATGCTTGCAAAAGAATATGACTAATCTCCCAATCAAGATTCATCTAAAATTCCATTTATAGTTTCTCCATTGATTACTTTAGTTTTACAAAAATGCTTAATCAAAGTTGTCATGCTTCTTCAAAAATCACTCAGATAGTTTAGAGACCAATATTGAGGAAAAACAATAGACATTGCTTCAAGCAGTTCCTTTGGAGGGAATTTGAATATAAATTGTGACAAAATATTGTAGCAAACTCGCTTGATAGAGTCAAGCAAAGAGTCAATGATCTTCTTGAAGTCTTCACTTTTAATGCATGAAAGTACCTTCTTTGGTTCTAATTCTAATTCACTTCCTAATTCATTGGGGTTGGACTCGAGGTCAATGCGGGCATTGTACTGCATTGGTATGTCAACTCCATGTACCTTGGCACATACCTCATTGTTTGCACCAATATGTAAAAAGTTCCCAAGATTGTTCAAATATGTGATTTTGTTGGTGTAAATACATATTTACTATTTAGACTTACTTAAGTTTACTTAGGTTAATGCATTATTTTATTATTTTGCATTATTTTATTATTTTATTTTGTGACAGTTAGGAGTTTGTGTACCTTTTTGAGTTGTCATGTTAACAACACTGAAGTATGCAACTCTATTTCAATACATGGTGTCTACAACACTGGAGTTTGCATCATTCACTGAGTTGTCATGTAGGCAACACAGTTATTCACACTCTCTTTTTAGGACATGTTATCTACAACACTAATTTTCGTGTTACACCATTGTAGGCTTACCCTCTCATCATCGCACTTACTTTCGTGCTTAATGGAGGATAACCCATATCTGGTGGACATGTTCTTGGTTGTATGATTTATCATGTAGCTGATTCTTAGGCATTCTAGATGCATCTCAGAGGCCTTTATATGCAAGCACTCCTAGTGTACTCTTATGAATGCATATTGAATTGAATACATTGATATTCTGATCATACTCTTTCTGGTTTGCAGTTGTGCTTGTGTTTGAGTTCTTAGTTCTTGGGTGAATTTTGCCCTAAGGCAAATTCTTACATGGTATTAGAACTTGAAGATTTTCTCTTCACATAGTCGTTCGAGAACATTGTTGCTTCAGCACCTTGGCCTGAATCTGGAGTACTGCAAAAATTGGGAGCATCTAGAGCCAGATATGACCTCACCATTGCGTTTGGAACACTAATTCGGTGAAAATCGGCTATAAACTTATCTACCCTAGGCCAAAGTCAATCATGAGGCAAATTTTTTTTACAAATCGGCACCCGAAGGCCCCAATTTGCAAACTAGGTATGATCTAATTGGTTTGTTAATCTCTTGTTTTAGATCTAAATTAATTTCATCTCTACAATTTATTTTTGAATTTCTATTTTTGGAAGAAAAAAAATTGCCCAGTCGGGCTAGTAGAGAATTTTTTTTTGCAGAACCGAGTAGTCACACCTGGCTTTGCAGCGTGGCATATTCCATTTGCTGCAGGGAATATTCTTTATTCATCAACGGCTTCAACAATTTTGCACTGGCGTTCAAAGCTGCCCAACATACAATATATAACCAACATTGTCCTTTTTCGGCAAAGACTTCAGTGGTGACTGCCTTTTCCATTCCACCGACAGAAGCACCTTTGTTTCTAAATTGGTAAGGGTTTTTTTTTAACAAGTTCAGCTCCCGTACCCCCACCAATGTGGGATGAAACTGACAAACACTGGCATTACATTTTGTTTTCCGACAAGGCGGCAAGGCCGCGACAATGCAAAACCTTTTTCTAGTCACAGTGATCATAGTGATGACCCCGCCACGTTGGATTGGCAATCTCAGGGTCGACAGTGACACACGACCACAACCTCTAGACACGTAGTTGCTAGATTAGACTTCTCTGATTGTCGACTGTGCTCTCGCTGACGCGGATGGAAGGCTAACCAATCCACATGGAACCTGAAGCACTAGTTAAAAACTGCCACATGGACCCATATCTGCCAACAGCTACGCCACATTAGATGCCCTGCATCAAAACTCTGAGCCAACTCACTAACACATCAATGTCAAAGTCACCTAATCGTACAGTACATGTGGAGTTTCGTACCAAATCTAGTTAGCGTACAATAGGTGTCTACATTAGTGCCACCTCATCTGACCGTACCGTACAGATTTGCCACGTCACCCAAGCAACTTTTTTTTTTCTTACGTCAGCATTTTATGAGCTAAAAATTAATGACCATCTAACCATCAAAACCAAGCATTTTCTAACCACAGCAATAGCCATTTGACCATCAAATTTAAGCACTTAGCTCTCTGCCTAGACCCCTCTCCAGATTGCTTTTTGAATTGGCAGCTTGACTTTACAAGGCCATAACTCGGTCATACAGACTCCAAATCAGGTGCATTTTTTTTTGAAATTGGGTAGAATTTCCCAAACTTTCTAGTGGTGGTGTTATTTTTTGGTTTTGGTGCAAGGATTTTTAAGAAATTATTTTTTTGGTGACTTTACCTGTTGAATCATGTATTTTGCAACTTCAAACGCTCCGTACGAGCTCATCTAGACACGAAAATAGGTTCCATTTTTTTGAAAGTGCATATTTTTTCATCTACTTTCCAGATCTATAGTCATATTCTAGGGTTGTGTGGACAAAAATTTCACTTTCAGAACTAGGGTTTTTTCTGCATTGCAATGCTTTGATTACTTTTCAGAATTGTTGTACATCTGAGCTATAGTGCTTAGTTCCAGATTTTGGGCCTCAAAAGGCAGTTGTAAAAAGCAAAATTAGAAATCCACTTTATACATTTTGACAAGTGGCCTATTGTACACACACTACATAAAAAGTGCCAAAAGCATCTTTTTTGGAGGGGTCTTTTGATTGAGTGAAAAGAGGGGGGGTGTATTGTGTTCTTGTGTCTCTCTTGTGTGCTCTTTTCATTTTCTACATCATAGGTTCACCTAAATGTCCACTTCTAACTTCATGTAATTGTTCTACATGGAAGATATTGCATGGAGTAGATTAATGGAAAAAGGTTATAGTATTTATGTTGATGGCACAATTACCAAACCTACTGATGCTAAAGAGCTCATTGATTGGACAAAACAAGACCAATAGGCTTTAGGAATTATCAGGAGTTGTGTACATAGAGATCGCTTCTTCCACATTGCCAATTTCACGAAATCCAAACCTGCATTGGATAAACTAGAATCATTGTATGGTAAGGTGGATGAGGAAAAGGGATTTCAAATTGAGGATGATCTACTTCTCTTGGATCCAGAGAACTTTGACACAATTCAAGATTACATCAACAAAGCCAATTAGTATAGAGCACTACTTAAAGATTTTGGAAATCCCATGAAGGATATCAAGTTGATTCATCACATACTAAAGAGGCTACCTTTAGAGTATGCCTATTTTTTTTCGAGTTTTAATACTCATGGGTTGACCATGGGAATTTCTTACTAGAAGCCTACATTTGATGCTTTTGCAGTTGCAGAGATGTTGATTGTTGAACAATCTCACTTGATAGATTTGGGACTTCTCACAACATCAAAGACCAAAGCATTGGTGGCTAGTGATGAGCACCAATCAAGTCAAGGAGGGAAAAGTTCCAGCAACAGCAAGAAAAAGCAATGGAAGTAGAAATCATAATCCGGGACACAACAATCCTCCTCACAGCAAGGCAATTCTTCTTCCAACAACAAGGGAAGTACTGAAAAGAGGGATAAACTTTTTTGTGCATACTACAAGAAGCCGAATCATGATGAGCATCATTTCCAGACTAACATAATCGATGAGTTGGAAAACCTACTCAAGAAGAACAAAATTCAAGTGCCAAGTACTTCCAAAGATTCAACTCCAATCTCTTCAAAGGGAAAAGGGCAAGCACTTATGGCAAAATCAATTTCTTCTTCAGAATGGATACTTGACTCAGGTGCCTCCTATCACATGGGTTCTTCAAAGGGAGAAATTTCTTCATTGAAGCAGTCAAAGGTACCACCAATCTTCATGGGAGATGATACTAAAATGGAAGTTGAAGGAAAAGGACATGTGGAAATGGAAAATGGTGAATTCAAAGATGTTCTCTATGTTCCAAACCTTAGCTTCAATCTCCTCTCAGTTTATCAAATCACTCACCTTGGAGATGGTCACAAAGTTGAGTTCCTTCCAGATTTAGTGATGGTGCACAGTCTTAGAGATGATTCATTGGTTGCAGTGGAGAAAGTCAATCATAACAAGAGGATTTATTCCTTCTCCCACTTTATGCCTAAGTCTCCTTCTCAAGCCTTGTTGACTCACTCTACTTCACAAACCACATCATGGCATGGGCAGTTTGGTCATCTTGCCTTCCACCATCTTCAACAACTTTGCTCAAAACACATGGTCAAAGGTCTACCTAACATCAACTTTTCTAAGGGTGAGTGTTCTTCACTGACGAAAGTCTTCTAAAGCACTAGTTGTTCTCCAGTTAGTTCACATGGTTTTAGCAATTCCTTTTTTAGTAACTTCAGTTAGCCAAGGTCGCTACATCCTTACTTTTGTTGATGACTTTTCATGATTCACATGTGTCTACTTCCTTCATCACAAGAGTGAAGTGGTTCATAAGCTTCAAGCCTTTAAGGCTCATTTTGAACACAAATCAAGGAAATCCATCAAAGTTCTATGGATGAGAACAGAAGACTTAAAGACTTTTGCAAACATGAGGGAATTGATCTTTAGAGTCCACCAACATTCAGTCTACACAATATAAATGTTGCAACATTGAGGATTAGGACTCTCAAATCCATGGCAAGTTGCATGATTCATGCCAAGTCTCTTGATCCAACACTTGAAGTTAAAGTCATTAGCAGTGCTACTCACATACTTAACAGGTCTCCTCATATTGCCTTAGATAGGAAGTCTCCTTTTGAGGCATGGTGCGACAGAAAACCAGTTGTGAGTCACTTCAAAGTCTTTGGTTGTCCAACATGGGCAAACCTATCTTCCAGGGAATGCAAGGCACCAACACCTAGGCCTTGTACTTTCATTGGTTACGAGGACAATGTGAAGGCATACAAACTTATGGATCCAGAGACTCATGAGATTTTTGTGGAGAAGGATTTTCACTTTGAGGAAAGTTCACCTAGCTTATCCTCTACTCCTCTTTGCACTTCATACACTATGGAAACTAATAGTGACACCAGCGATAGTGCTTCAACAAATTCAGACATGTGGGGTTCTATCGACAGTTGCAGCGAGAGGTCACGACATCAGTATAGTTCACATGCTTACATTGCCACAATGATAGGTCCAACACAACAAGGTACACGTTGTCTTTCAGCTCCAGCTTCAGTTGATGACTACATGGCAGACATTGCAGGTTTGTTCATGGAGTCACACACCACAAACTTAGGAGACAACCTTGATGATTTACATCTTCTCTTTGACGAAGATGATCCTTCTACAATTGTTGCGAGGGCTCACTCTGACCGTCATGTCCATTCTCTATATGATCAATCTTTACAGGTTGGTGTGATTGTGGATCCTTATGAACAACAATTGTTGGAGGTCTCTTTATTAGTTGAGGAGATAGATGGTTCATTGGAATAGGTTCCACAAACATCCTTGCCAGATCTACATTTGTTCTTTTTAACATAGTTGTAAGGGGCGACCATCAATATCAGCAGAGGGATATTTGAGAAGGTTTTAGGGCCACCATACATCTTTAGGATTGTACCTTTGCCTTTGTTTCTTCCAAAGGGGAAGAATGTCATTTTGCATTCTTGGACCAACTTCTTCCTTGGAGCAGCCATCACTAGTCGACATTCTTCATTTTGGGGGGGGGGAGACTACCTTGTCTCTCCTCCTCTTCTTTCTTATGGGGGGGACTTTTTCCTCTTATGAGGTCTTGTTCTTCTCCTTCTTCACTATTGTATATTCTAGATGTATGTTGTAACTGGGGGGGGGGTGTCTTGATTACTCCATCCATCCATGCATCGCTATTCATCTCTCTTTTTGGGGGAGGGTTTTTCCCAAGAGGTTTTCCCTCTTTCTCCCCTTTATGAGAGATTGCATTTCATTATGTACATGGGTACCTAACATGGCCTAGCAGTCGGGACCCATCTTGCATATTTATCCTAGTTTTCATAAGCTTAAGGGCATGCCCCTAAGTTGCACTTAAGAGGGGGGGGTGTTGGTGTAAATATGTATTTACTATTTACACTTACTTAAGTTTACTTAGGTTAATGCATTATTTTATTATTTTATTTTGTGAGATACTTAGGAGTTTGTGTACCTTTTTGAATTGTCATGTTGACAACATAGAAGTACACAACTCTATTTCAGCACATGGTGTCTATGACACTAGAGTTTACATCATTCGTTGAGTTGTCATGTAGACAACACAGTTATTCACACTCACTTTTTAGTACATGTTGTCTACAACACTGATTTGCGTGTTACACCATTGCAGGCTTATCCTCTCATCATCACACTTACTTTCGTGCTTAATGGAGGATAACCCATATCTGGTGGACATGTGCCTGGTTGTATGGCTTATAATGTAGTTGATTCTTAGGCATTCTAGATGCATCTCAAAGGCCTTTATATATAGGCACTCCTAGTGTACTCTTATGAATGCATATTGAATTGAATACATTGATATTCTGATCATACTCTTTCTGGTCTACAGTTGTGCTTGTGTTTGAGTTCTTAGTTCTTGGGTGAATTTTTCCCTAAGGCAAATTCTTACAGATTTCTATCCAATTTGCAAACTTTGATTCATCTAATGGTTGTAATTGATACAGAGTATCTAGGCTATTTCATGTCATTTTATGTAGCTTATTATATCCGGTAATGTATATAGCTCTTTGTTGAATATTTTTCATAATATTTCTCATGTCTTGTAGCATGGGGAGAATAGCTACTAAAGTCAAGAGTATCATAACATTAGTTAGACTCGAATATAACTAAGAGAATCTATCTTGCATAGAGTGGAGTGGTCCAAGCAACAATAGATATTTAGAGAATACTTGATGCGCTGGTCCATCCAAAGAGATCCATCTAGTATCATTTCTTTAAGAAGCTTCCTCACATTAGTAAGTCCTTGAGCAAAGTGTTGAATTTCCTGGACTCTTTTTGGACTTTGACAAAAGTGCTGGTAATTTTTTTATTATTAAAGATTCCAATTTACGAACACAACCAAAATTGTCGACAATTTCAAAAGCTAGATTCATTTGATGGGTCATGCAGTAAATGTGAATAGCATAGGGTGCCAAATCATTCTGGATCTTTTTGCAAAGACCACTTTTATGACCTTGCATAACCGAAGCTCCATCTGCTCCAACATACACCAACTTTTTGGCAATCTCCATGTTATCCATACCTCCACAATCAATTAGAGTACTCTTTAATAAATCATATAAATTTTTGGTTGTCGCACTATAATTCAATTTAGCAACAGATAGTAGAAAGGGTTGATGGAAAGGATCGTTTATAGTATAAACATGCATGCACACCCATGAAGTATTATCAATTGCTATAGCTTCATCTAGAGACAATGCAATGAAATTTGACTATTTTATTTTTTCCCTTCATATCTTCTTTTTCAACCTATGCAAGACAACTAGCCCATTCTCATCCGTTGTTTACTGACCAGTGATTGTTTGAATTATTTTAAACTTTAAAAAAGTGTAATAAACCAGTAACTGAAAGATAGTCCATCATAGGATGCTCTCTACTCAAAATATAAAAGACAACACTTAACTAAACAACTTTTCCCATATTTTCCACTTCTATTGCTTTCCCAAGAAAATCTTCAATAGAACCTTTTACTGCAAAATACTTCTCCCATAATTTCTTGTGGAACTTGTATAATTCAACATTCTTGATATGTAAAAATTTGTCCTTCATTTTCCAAGTTAGCATGAATTTTTCAACTCCATCTATAGTTTCCTTTTTGTAAACTTTACTGACATGCTTTTCTATGGTATCAAGTCTATGAAAATCTTACATCTACATTTTACAGGAGGCTCACCATCAATTGGATTGGGCATTGGTTCAATAAACTAGAAAATTTTCACCCATTCTAATTGAAAATTTCTTTTTGACAAGTCCCTGCGAGATCAATCTTTTTTTTATTCCAATTTTCTTTTCCCCTTTTGTGCACAAATATCATTTATGGCATCACTTTTGTTTTTCTCACCCAAGTCTATAATATCATTTTGTGACTCCCTGCTTAGGGGAAGTGCCTCAAAATCATGTTCAAGTTCATCCTCGATTGAGATATCAGGTTCACCAACTTGAACTTTTTCAAAATGGTCTCCAACTTGTGATGAATCTCCTTTTTCAATATGCATTAGAGATGTAAGTTGTGAGTCTTGTAGGTTGCCAACATTTCCACCACTAAAATATGCAGATAAGGTTTTGCATTTTGGTGGCCTCTCTTGGCTTTCAGGGATCCTACTGAAACCCCTCTTGTTTGATATTGCAAAACGATAAAGGTTGCACAAAAAATATCAACTTGTTGAATAAAAGAGTGATGAGTCAAAGATTGTGACTGTAGACTACTTAGACTACATATAATAATAATAATATGATTCAGTCGCATAAAAAGGGTACTATGGTACTACAATCTATGGTACGACCAATGAAATTCACAAACCTATCTGAGCATGTGAGATGTCCGGTGGACAGTAAAACATAACCAATACCACATAAAAAAATAAAAATAAAAATCACTTACCTTTTACAAAAACCACAGTCCACTAGTCACAACTACTCAATGGGCAATGCACTCAACACTTTGAAACTTTGATAGCAATAAAAATGCCAGTCTCTAGACTATAAAAGAGCGAACTGTGTAGATTAATAGTACCCAATGAATGTATATATAATACCAAATTAGGTTGGTGAATTGCATGAGATTAATAAGCATGAATGTCAAATGTAGGCGAAGCATACCTTCCTATGTAAGCCCAAAATATAAAACAATTTGCTAAATGGGGCTAGTGGTTGACACAAGTCGGGAAAATGGTAGGTGATGCCTAACCCAAGGAAAAATTAATTGGTTATACTAATGGAAAAATAATGTTGTCCAATAAGAAAACAACATGTAAAGGATGGAAAAATTTTAAAAATAATTATATCCAAAACGTATATTACAGTGGCGATTGGACTGAGATTTTTGACCAATCATGTGAAAACTAATGGGTAACTAGCATGGGCTTTGAATCCAAATCTTGTAAATTTTGGCAATGCAGTTGACTAATTTTACATGCTCTATTCACCAAATGACGATCAACCGATGAGAGAGGATCGCTAAATGGTGAAGATTTGCCACTAAAATAATCTCTGTCCCTAGGCTATGTCCACCAACAACAAGTCCGATATTATTATTATCTAGTGATTACAATCTGCAATCCCCTACAACTCACTATCACCGCAAGAAACTACAATCTCATCATACATTATGAAATCCCTAAACCTAAGCCATTTTATACAAGCTTTTGTTGCTTACAAAATTAGGGCTAGAATAAGTCATTTAACAAAAAAATAGCAGTCGATGCCCTTTACAATAGTAGGGTCATTTTTGGCTTCGGGGGCTACCCTTGAAAACCCTGTAGGGGCATTGCCCCTCTACCCCACCCTGTATTACGACAAGGAGCACACCTAAGGTGCTGCTCTAGAACCCCACAACGGGCACTGGGGTTCCGAATAAACCTTCGAGTTTGATTAGGCTCTACATCACAACAACTTCATCGATTATGCTAATCCCTCACTATTGACATACAGGTCCAAACCACTTAACTTTCCCAACAATTCAAAGTACCATACAGGTCCCCAATCATCAAAAACATGATCCTCTCCCTTAAAATGTCAATAGATCAGGAAGGTGATCAAATAAGGGTTCTACTAACTTGGTAGTCAATTCCCATCATCATTTGACATTGCGACTACACTATATGGTGCATTTCTTGAGATGAGATCTTTTCAATTCCTACAAAGGTATACTTCTTAAATGGAAATTATGACGAAGTGGAATTACTGGGATGATGACATAATTTTTAATGGGTAAAAATCTATTACTACTTTCATTGTCATTAAACGAGCCTAAGAACTCTACAATGAAAGGTGTGACATTTCTAAGTCCAATTTTAAGTAAGAGAATTCTTTTTCTCAAAATGGGGATCCTGACAAGTGATGAAACCTAAAATGAAGAACTCGTACCCATTGTGCAACCCAACTTGAACTGGCTTGAAGTAGATAAGTGATATTGCCTCGCAAATGTGTTCAATGTGTGGAAGGAACATACCTGTTATGCCAAATACTATAGGGTAATATTTGCCTTTGAAGAAGATGAGGATTGTGCTAAGCTGCACAATATTTTTATGGAATTGTAGTTGGAAGTAATAGAGTCCCTATCTATTGGCGTAGTTCAATTATCGATTTTAACATGTATAAAATCTTTTGTAATGAATGCTAGTAACGATAAATCAAGTGGTGAAACTATTTATATTCCAAAGTTCTTTCTTGAAACTAGTCACTTTCAAGATCATCATTATTGGGAATCAAAAATTATGTTTTGTATATATAGGTTTCTTAAAAGTAATTTAAGGAAAACATAACTCAAAAGAAAAGTGGTGCAGGAGCACCCACATAAAATATTTTGGACATGATTTCTGTATGAAGAATTTATTCAAATTTTGTCATTATGATAAGATCTTTTCTTGGGATTTGTATAGATCATTGTGGGGCCATTCTTCCCCATTCTATATTGATCTAGAGTATTCTGTAAGCTGTTCTTCCTATTTTTGTAATAATCTAGAATGTTCTGTAGACCGTCTTAGCAAGTATAAATAGAGTTTTTAGGTTTAGGTTTAGGTTTAAGGGCAAGTTTTTGAATATGAAAATTACAGGAAGAAGAAATTTGTGGGAGAGCGAGTGTATATCCTATTCATTTGATGAATTAATTAGAAGAATATTATTATCTATCTCTTTCTGGTGCTGGTTCCTTTTGTTTTTTCTTCTGTTGAATTTATCTCTGCATCATTTTTGGTATTAGAGCTTGGGGAAAGCTCCTAAGGTGCTTGGGAAAAGCTTGGGGAGAGCTTTCAGCTTCTAAGGCAAATTGGATTTTGTGACAGGTTGAGGAAAGAACCTGTAAGTGTGGCCAAAAGACTAGGTTGAGTGGAGAGAACCTAGATAGGAGAAAATGGTCACAAGAGATTTATCTCATGATCAGAAGATATTATTTGATGCATGGGTTTCATATTGGGATTTTTAGAACAAGAAGAAGGAAGAAGCAAGGAAAAGAGCAAAAGAGAAAAGGAAGAAAAGAGAAGAGGAAGCCAAAATAGATCAAGAGATAAAAGAACAAATGGAATTCCTAATGTAGGAACTGAGAAAGCATGAAGAAAATTCAGTGCAACTAAAAGAGGAACTGCAGAAAAAGATGGAAAAAGAAAATATAGATCTAAAGCATCAACCAATTCAGATTATAGAAGCCTATACTAAGACATTGGACGAGAAGAGTTGTCTGTTGAAAGAACAACTCGATCACATTGATGCTGATATACCAGATGAACAGATCGATGCTGACATACCAAATGAACACAATGATGCATATATACAAGGTGAGCAACAACATGTTTTTGATGAAACTTATGATACAAAAGTTCTTGAAGATAGAAAAGAGGTTGAAATGGTTGATGAGCATTGTGATGAAACATTTCATAAAGAGTTGGATGTGATGGTCCGTAATGCAACCAAGAAATGGCATTTGAAGTTAAGAAAGAAGGTGGTCTGGCCTATCAAAAGGATACTAGCAGCAAGGAAGAAGACTTGTGATGAAGCTAAGAGGATAGAGGAGGCTCCAATAGTGATGAATTTGTCTCCAAGCATGGAGATATTGCAACATAAAGACATTACAACAAAGGATGCAACAGCTCCTACAGTAACCCAAATTGGTGAAGTCATATTTAATGAGGTTCCATCTAATCCATTCATTGTAGGTTTGTAGAAGTTCTATCTGAATATGGCAAAAGTTTACGTACATAGGACAGTTGATTTGGATACTAGTCAAGAATACAAACAACAAATACCAAGGAATTGGAAGACAAGAAAGAGGAAGGACAATCCAAGGGACTTGGATTGTATTGTCCTTAGGAGTATGGTGCAGGAGCACCCACATAAAATATTTTGGACGTGATTTCTACATGAAGAATTTATTCTGATTTTGTCATTACGATAAGATCTTTTCTTGGGATTCGTATAGATCATTGTGGGGTCATTCTTCCCCATTCTATATTGATCTAGAGTATTCTGTAAGCTATTCTTCCTATTTTTATAATAATCTAGAATGTTTCGTAGACCGTCTTAGCAAGTATAAATAGAGTTTTTAGGTTTAGGTTTAGGCTTAAGGGCAAGTTTTTTAATATGAAAAGTACGAGAAGAAGAAATCTGTAGGAGAGCAAGTGTATATCCTGTTCATTTGATGAATTAATTCGAAGAATATTATTATCCATCTCTTTCTGGTGCTGGTTCCTTTTGTTTTTGCTTCCGTTGAATTTATCTCTATATTAAAAAGAAATTGTACGATGTAGCCATTTTAGGTTGTAAAAAATAATAAAACTCTGTATCATTTATTTTGAAGCATATTTTGAATGGAAACACATATGTCAGAACTATGTGTTTTCTAAATTATTTCCACAATATTAATTATATTTTGAGTTATTATAGCTCTCTCATCTTGTCTATTTAATTTGGTTATAAATGTACATCTTTAGAGACATTGTGTTTATAGTTGCTTATACATTTGAGTTTAAATTATCCATCCTTATCCATTCAAATGTTTATTTTATTTTGGCTAGCAGTTGCTACTCAATATTATAAACAACAATTTGTGAAGCCACTCACCCCATGTACATATAAATTTGCTACTTATTTTGTATTGAATTATATTTTGAAATAAAATTAGTAATATTTTATTTTCACTAAAAAGATGGAGGGAAAAGAGGCAAAAAAAAAAAAAAAAAGAGGAGAGAGAAATATGTGGAGACACCCACCTTTAATAAAAAAAGAAGTTGTTACTTTTTTTGAGCCCCCACTTTTTCCCAAAGCTTAGGTGGGGTCTCATGGAGGGACTTAAGCTTCTATTTTTAAGCAACAAGGGGTCTCATGAAGAAAAAAACAAATTGTTACGAGATCATTTGGAATCTTCTCCTAGAAAATATGAGCTCCTACATAATAGAGTTGTTTATTTGAATAGAAAAATAATGTTGAGAGCTAGAATTAGCTCTATTACCTTAGGAAAATATATCTAAAATTCACAATCTTGCTCTAATAAAATTTTAGAAGGAAAATTCATAAGCTCCAAACTTCTTTCAATTTTGGAGCTTAAAATTTTAAGTTGGGTTGCATTAGAAATTTATGGGGCCACTAGGTGTAACATATTCCTAAAAAAATTCTGTAACTTGCGCTCAATTTTTTTAGGGAGCTCCCTCCACGAGATCCCACCCTTAATTTCAATTCCTATACTTTAATTGCTCTAGTGTAATAGAGAAAGATCCAATTTATTCTTGTTCCATAAATGAAATTTTGCGTAGGAACATACCAATTGCAATTTTAGCAAAAGATCAGACTTATGTAGGTGTATGAAGACAAGGAATAAGGTTGGGATCCCACGGAGGGGGGCTTCCTCAAATATAGAGGGGGTGACTACTAAGATATTTTAGCAATATTGAAAAGTGAGTTGTCCCAAGACACCCTCCATAGGACCTCTCCCTAGTAGGATCCCATACATGACTATTCTCCAGACAAAATGCACCTTTGATTTTTTTCCAAAATTACGAAAAACACAACGGATTTTTACAATTTTTTTAAGAGTGATTTCATGTTGATTTCAATGGTAAATAGCAGAAAACATTACAAAATCTAGAAAAGAATTGCTGCATTTTAACATAATTGATTTTTATTGTTTGAAAATTTTGACTATTAGACATATTTTGTGGAGAGGATAGGTAGCCTGTGCCATTAGATCCTCCTTCCAACAAACCCCGCTTAAAAAAATGAAAAAACAAAAAAAAACTAGAACTCATATACCCCTCCCTATGTATAAAAAATGGCATTGGCTAATCTCGACAAAATGTACCAAAGACGAAAAAGAAAAGAAAAATCAAACATGATTTTTTTAGATTTACGAAAACAAAGCAAAATTTTCTTAAATTTTTTGTTATTTTTATTGACAAAATATACATATAATGAAGAACAAATGATAAAAATTTGAAAAAAATTCATTATGTTTAATTTTTTTTGAAATTTAGTGAATAGTATAGGAGATCCAATTTTACGAGATCAGATTACTTGGACCCTGCCTGGTACGAAATTTTCCTCATTTCAACCATGTAACCCGTATTTGAAATTATAACGAGCGCGACAGATTTGACATGTGAGGATTGTGTGGCAAAATCAGGGAGCGCGCTGTGCTTTCAGCTGTTGAAAAAATGGGCGACGCTTTGGTAGAGTTAGAGCTCAAGCTCAGATCAGCGAAGGTATTTCTGTTAATTTAACGGATTTCGACGTTTCTTAAAATGAAGTAGCTTACGGGGATTGCTAAGCTACTGGCAATTCGTCAAAGATGAACTCCTTTGGGCGAGTCGAAGCACATTTAGGTCCCAGGGTACAGAGCATTGTCGTTAATTTTTTGCCCCTTTCCTCTCCGGAAGCCTTTTTATTTCAATCGGCGAAGCTGGATACCACGAGCCCGTTCTTTGATTCCATGTATCTGATAAGCAGACGCCTGTGATGCTTTTTTACCCTTCAATAGACCCGCAAGAGAATTAATTTTGATTTTTTTACGTTTAATATACTTCCTTTTGTAGGGACCTTTCGCTTGGATGCTGCCATCCAGGGAATAATTATTTTTAGAATTTATACCAATTCCTTACCTCAAGTGGCGAGAGGGATTGGAGCTCCAAGTTTGCTCCAGTAGTCGACATGGTTACTCAGTTCATTTTTTGGAGGGTAAAACCAACTATAAAACCTGTACTTGGGGCTGACGGATATTTCAATAAGGGCTTTTTCGACCAAGATAAACTTTGATTACTCGCATTTGCATCTTATACGCGATGAGGTTTCTAAGTCTAAGTAAATGCCGTTCAATGATTCCAATGAAGTCTATTAATCAAGTCATGAGTAGAATCCAACACGAAGATTGCTAAGGAGAAGGGCGATGGGAGGTGGGCGGCGGCTAATGTGATGGAATGTAAGAAACAAGGCAAGTGGGTTGCCTGGCAGAATGGTTGAGCAGAGGGGTCAAAGCCTTAGGAGCCAGATACGGACCTGGCAAGGTGCACACATGAATTAGATTCAGATTCATCGTAGACTTCGGATCAATATTTACTCGGAGATTTAAATTTTTGAAAACTATCAAACTACTAGATATGTCATACGCACACAATCGTTTTCTTTTCTCATTTCAAAAGAAACTAATTTCAAAGACATGTTATTTGTTTTGAGTGCTTTCAAGCCCTGTTTCTACTGCTTAGTCATGTTTTTGGGTCACTCTCCATATACCAATTAAAGTACAATATTGGTATATCAGTAGTTAGTGCAGTCGATGATCAACCACACCAAACGGCTTTTCAACTTCTTCTGCACCTGCCGTCGTTTCTTTTCTGTTTTTGTCTTTGGCCATGAAATGCCAAGAGTCTTCAACTGCATACTAGCTCGGTTTCGCTTTTATACCAAGATCATCCTACCAGACTTCGATGATTACGTTTCTTCTTCTCCAATCTCTCTCATGCTGTCTGAGATTTATTGTCATCGACAGGACTCGAACAAACACAACAGCATGAGATTTAATGATATACAATTTAAATTTCTTGATTGCTCTTACAATTCCAAATGCATGTCTTTTCAGCTGCAAACTTTCTGTTTCATGATACATAATCTGTGAGAATTTTAAACCCTCGTGTTGCTGTATTGTAAAAACCTAAGCTGAAGATACGTGGTTCACATGATTGAATACTTAGTGACCCAAAGTCGAAAATTTTGAAAGAGTTACAGGGGCCTGAAATGCATGACTTGTGCAATCATTCGTTGAGGGGTCAAATTTTTGAAATTGTATGGAACACATGACTGAATGCTAAAGGTACAAGTTTTTGACGTTGCTAACGTTGGAAAGTGTGAATTATACCTTTGAACGCTAAAGGGAGAAGCTTTTCAAATTGTCAAAAGTGAGACTTTTGCGGCAGATGTAATTTTCTCAAATTAGGATCCTGAACAATATGAAATTTTTAGTAATATTTTGTGTATATTCAAACCCTCAAATTTTTGGAATAGTACACACGACTGAATGCTAAAGGGACAAGTTTTTCACGTTGTTAAAGGTGGCAGTTGGGGTAGAGAAGTGTGATTCATACAATTGAACGCTAAAGAGACAAGCTTTTCAAATTGTTAAAAGTGGCGCTTTGGCAGCAGAGGTAGTGTCCTCAATTGATTATCATTTTTTAATAATATTTTGTGAATATTCAAACTTAATTATGATTTTTGGAAAGTACGTAGCATTAATAATTTTTTTGGTGTTCCAGATTATTGGAAAACTAAAAAAGATTAAAGTAAATGCTAAGACTAAACCCTCGATGATTTTTTTTATCGTTTGTACAAGATATTATGAATTCTTACACAACAGTATGAAATACTGAATTATTGAGGACTGTTCAGAAAAAACCTATTACTACCCAAAATCCTAGATTTAATATCAATATAGCCCACGGGAAGAATAGAACATCAGCATTTTAAATCAGGATGAATAAGCATGCAGCTAATAAACCAGTTCTAGTCTCTTAATGAAGAAATGTAATGCCTTTTTTAATGTCTGTATTCTAGATCACGTGTCAGTCAGCTGTCACAACAGATTTGTAAGATAATCTAACTTTTATAAATCAGCTGCGACGCCCAGAATTATAAGATTCCTTTCCAAATCATGCTCCCATCTTATTAAACAGATTGCTTCTTACCCTTGAGGCATTTTGACAAACAATTTGTTTGCATACTTGTTATTAAACAGATATTTTTCAAATTTGTCAGGTGTTTATTGTTCTCCAGTGATGACTGTTTGTCTTCTGGCAGTCTCATAGTCGCATAGTGTAGATCGCGTTGGTGGGAACAAGATCTACATTATCGTCCATGTTAGACAACTGTGATCAGGCACTTGTGAAGTTTACCGCTACAACACTTAGTATCACTGTCTCTGTTTAATGTTGGGCAATGAAAGATCCCTGATGGATCTCTTTTGCTGATCTGCTGTAAATTTATATTTTTAAATTTGCTTTCCCTGTTTATTTAAATTTTCTTGTAGAGCTAGACAGAAGTTGCAGAAGGGTTTGATTGTTTTGTATTTTGATGATTTTCAATAAGTAATAACAGAAGTACAATAACATGAACCAGTTCTGAAAATGTATTCCAAATATATTGAAAACAAAGTCACTTCAAGCAGATTTTTCCTGAATATACGCCTAATAAGTAACCAGATGAAGATTTATAATCATATCCAAATGAATACAACCAAGGACAAAGCCAACCTAAAGGCGTGAATGAGAAATATGAGTCCAGAAAGAAGTTATGGCCAGATTCCAGCTCTTCAAGTGTTGCACATGGGAAAGAATATGGCTGCCAAGCGCGGCCGTACAGCTGCAAAGTGCCCACACGTGGATAAAATATCCGAACCCTAGCTAAAACTCTGACTCAATACTGTGTTCCCCTGAAGAAACAATGCACAATCTCCAAGATGCTTCTGACTGCTAAGAATCCAAACCACTGTTTTGGGGGCTACGTCCCAAGCAGGCAAAGCAAGGGTTTGGCATTCCAAATGTTGAAAGCTCAATCATAGCCCAAAACCCAAATCCAAAATGTAATATGTCAATAATGCCTTCGAACTTTGTCTTTACCTCCTTATAACCCAGCAAACTTAACTCGAACCCTAAAAGTGTCCCCATGTGGCGTTGGGTTATAAAATAATATATTTCTCATTTTTAAAGTGGTCAAGTATCCATAAAATAACCTTATTTTCCAATAGAAAAAAATCCGTTCATCAAAATGCTCTAAGTCAAAAGAGAAATATTTAGAGAAGTTCATGACCTTTCCAACGAGCTATTACACCAAGGGATATTCACCCAGATGAGGCCAAAAAACCCCTTATTACTCCAAAATG
Organism: Cupressus sempervirens; assembly: GCA_028749045.1. Classification (NCBI taxonomy): domain Eukaryota; kingdom Viridiplantae; phylum Streptophyta; class Pinopsida; order Cupressales; family Cupressaceae; genus Cupressus; species Cupressus sempervirens. The sequence goes on along the minus strand of CM053784.1, from coordinate 427,051,248 downwards.
GCTATAACTTAGCTTTATTTAAATTATTAAAATGCTAACTTAGGAGAATATTTAAATATATTAAAATATTTCCCAAATAGTGAACTGATAGCCAAAAAACCTCTACAAGGTGAAATTGATCTCGTCACCTCTTGTGATTGATGCTGGATAATCTAAAATAACTGACAATCACATCCTTCAAAATAGGGATACTCCTAAAAAATAGGAATGTCTCCGAATCTTCGGAAACTAAAACCATAGAATGATCTCGTAGGGACTCAAGAATGTAATCCATCTCCACCTCCTAAAATGTAGGAAACTCCTCCTACAATTATGGGAACTGTTCTTCTACTGTCTGAAATTCCAGATCCGAACACTGTATAACCTGACTGAGTCTCTAAACACCACCGCCAGCCTACGAGACTCCTTGATAGGCTAAATCTATCGTCTCTGATGTCTACTCTAGAAAGGGGACATGACAATTCTCCCTTCCCGGAGATTGCTTGTCCACAAGCAATGAACAAACTCCTGTTGCGCCACTCTGATATATACTCCTGGGTGTGTGAAATGAAGCAACACATCAAGGATCGCCCAATCAAATGCACTGCATAGGATAATACCAGGATCCCACACTGGATGAGAGTGTTCCCACAACCAAGGTGGTAACATACTGGAATCCCTTTGAGACAACGCGTCAAACAAAACAACACCCGAATTCCAACACCATTTGAACCAAAACCCATCCATCAGGTATAAACAGGGATAACTGGAAACCTCTATCATGCCATATCTCTCCGCAACTACTGTGATACCACCACGAAAGTAATAATCATCCAAAGCATCATGACCCACATCATCCTGTAACCATGATCTTGGATGAAGTCTTTGTGATATAGATGTGATAGCCCATGTCGGAAACTGCTTGAAATAATGCTGGATCGTTTTGCTGGTCCCACCAACCAATCCTCCCAAACTGCTGAGTCAGGTGCCTACAGTCAGTAACTCTATCCTTTGAAGATGGGAGTGCACTATCACAACACGGATAGTATAAGTCCTGCTTCAATATCCCCATAGCCTTATGAAGAGCATGGAAATCTGTAGTGGAAAATCCTCCACTATCCTGCTCATCAGTCATAAGAGCACTCCAACTGAGTGTAGATAACATCTATCGAGTGGCATCAAAGTGCTCAACCACTATGTCTACCCTCTTGTCATCAACCCTGAGTTGTCTAATCAAGCGATGAGGAGTCTGAAAATGATAGTTCTCAGGCATGTGCACTAGCTCTGAATCTGCGCTATGGTAGAATACTGTGTCGGAGTCATGTACATCGCTGTAAGGAGTATCCAATATGCATTCACTAATGCATGTATCCTCATTTATAGTACTGCAACTTTGTACCTTTGAGACCACCTCCTCTGTCAATGATGAAACTGCTATCACCACACTATACTCACTCTCATCAGCTCCCCATGTGTCAAAATGATCCTGACCCTCTGTATTACTTGTTGTTCCATCCAAATCAACGCTGGCCTCTTCTTCTGTTGGAAGAAATAAAGATCTAATGGATGATTCCTTTTGTTTCCTTGCATCATCTATCTGATTATGGCATTCTTTGACTATTTGGAGACGTTGTCTTGCTTGGGCAGCAAGTATCTTTGCTTGCATAGCTCTATCTAACCAATATTTATTCAACCTTTGACAATGTTTTATATCATCTACCCCAAAGTACACAAAATCAGGCTTATGATGACTTGTACCATTCCCATCATCACGTCCCATGCTTACACCCATGTGTACCGTCAAATATAGAATACAAATCATTGTTCTCTTCTTGACCAAAGGATGCCACATCTTGAGGTAACGAAGTTGTGTCACTGCTGTTATGAACTTCAGAATTATTATGATGTGTTCTAGTTATATTTTTGACCGCTTTAAGTGTATTATCATAGAAAGCCTCATGGCCACCACTTGCATATGGGCCTTCATGACTATTTCCAAGTGAAAGAGTTTCCATATTATAAGGAGGGTGTAAACTATCGTTGCCTCAAATCAGAGTTGTGGGAGCCTCCTCCATGCTTCCATTCCAATCATCAAACAACACCCCATCTTGATTTTTCACATGCTTAGATAGAAGTGGCTCAAAGAAGTTTTCAACTTGGCTTCTATGAGATTCAAAATCAGACTGCTTGCATATTGAACTTGTCATCCCATTCTTAAGTTGAATACCATCATCAACATCATTACCTCCATTTGAAATAAATGTTACCTCATGATTTGAACTGCTGTTGCAAATTTCAGAATAGGCATCACACCTTGGTGTCACATTTCCAACATTTCTAATGGTTTGTCCCCTGATTGTAATCTCTTCCAATTTGTGACCAGTGGCTTCTTTATTATCATTTAATATTTCTTTCTTTTTTTGCTGTTGAAAGGAGCTTGTAGATACCCAATTATCATTTGCTTTAGGTACACCCATAAATTCTGTAAAGGAAAGGAGGTTGCGTATCTCCTTAGGAAGAGAACAATACTGATGGTAGCTGCTGATAACTGCAACATTGAATGTCTTGGCAAGAGGCATCTTACTTGTGCTTGTTAACCAAGATGAAACCTTAGAGCACCCATTTTTATTTCTAGCCATGGTAGGTTCCTGGTCTATTCCAAACCCTTGCTCAAGTTGAGCTCTCTTGCGCGTATAAAATCTGTGTATCTCAGCTCTTGGATGCATAGATTTGTATTCAATCCACCAACTAGTGACCACCTAGATGCTAATATGAATTATCAAAACTTTTGATCCAGTGCCCAGATGCCAAAATGAATTATCAAAACTTTTTAGCCAGTACTTAGATGTTGAAATGAATTATCAAAACTTTTTATCCAGTACCTAGATGCCAAAATGAATTATCAAAATTTTTTAGCCAGTACCTAGATGCTGAAATGAATTATCAAAACTTTTTAGCCAGTACCCAGATGCGGAAATGAATTATCAAGACTTTTGCTGAAATTTGTTGTGACAATTTCTCACAAACCCTACAGGCTGGCAGGATGTAAGCTTTGATACCACTGAAAGATCCTTGATGGATCTCTTTTGCTGATCTACTGTAAATTTATATTTTTAAATTTGCTTTCCCTGTTTATTAAAATTTTCTTGTAGAGCTAGATAGAAGTTGCAGAAGGGTTTGATTGTTTTGTATTTTTGATGATTTTCAATAAGTAATAACAGAAGTACAATAACATGAACCAGTTCTGAAAATGTATTCCAAATATATTGAAAACAAAGTTGCTTCAAGCAGATTTTTCTTGAATATACGCCTAATAAGTAACTAGATGAAGATTTATAATCATGTCCAGAGGAATACAACCAAGGACAAAGCCAACTTGAAGGTGTGAATGAGAAATATGAGTCCAGGAAGAAGTTATGGCCAGATTCCAGCTCTTCAAGTGCTGCACGTGGGAAAGAATATGGCTGCCAGGTGCGGCCGTACAGCTGCAAAGTGCCCACACGTGGATAAAATATCCAAACCCTAGCTAAAACTCTGACTCAATACTGTGTTCCCCTGAAGAAACAATGCACAATCTCCAAGATGCTTCTGATTGCTAAGAGTCCAAACCACTGTTTTGGGGGCTACATCCCAAACAGGCAAAGCAAGTGGGTTTGGCGTCCCAAATGTTGAAAGCTCAATCAAAGTCCGAAACCCAAATCCAAAATGTAATATGTCAATAATGCCTTTGAACTTTGTCTTTACCTCCTTATAACCCAACAAACTTAGCTCGAACCCTAAAAGTGTCCCCATGTGGCGTTGGGTTATAAAATAATATATTTCTCATTTTTAAAGTGGTCAAGTATCTAGGAAATAACATTTTTTCACAATAGAAAGAAATCCGTTCACCGAAATGCTCTGAGTCAAAAGAGAAATATCTAGAAAAGTTCATGACCTTTTCAACGAGCTATTACACCAAGGGATATTCACCCAGATGAGGCCAAAAGACCCCTTATTACTCCAAAATGGCTATAGCTTAGCCTTATTTAAATTATTAAAATGCTAACTTAGGAGAATATTTAAATATATTAAAATATTTTCCAAATAGTGAACTGATAGCCAAAACACCTCTACAAGGTGAAACTGATCTCATCACCTCTTGTGATTGATGCCGGATAATCTGAAATAACTGACAGTCACATCCCTCAAAAATAGGGATACTCCTAAAAAATAGGAATGTCTATGAATCTCCCGAGACCGAAACCATATAATGATTTCGTGGGGACTCAAGAATGTAATCCATCTCCACCTCCTAAAATGTAGGAAACTCCTCCTACAATTAAGGAACTGCTCTCAACTGCTCTCCTATTGTTTGAAACTCCAGATCCGAACACTGTATAACCTGACTGAGTCTCTAAACCCCACTGCCAGCCTATGAGACTCCCTGATAGGTTTACTCTATTGTCTCTGATGTCCACTCTAGAAAGGGGACATGACAGGCAATTTGTGTGAGGGCTTGTGAGCTGGAAATTACTCGTCGACGGTTTTTATGAAGTAATGGCAGTGTCTCTTGGTGTTTGGGGGCTAAGTCCCTTCAAATGCTTTAGGAGAACATTTTTGATATAGCAGTTGGCACATTTGGATGTTTTGGTATTCCAAAAGAGTCAATTTTTGTATGACTTCTTGGTAACATATGATGGTTGGTATTATTCAGTTTTGATTGCATGGTTACTGGAGGTATATGTTTTAGTTGCAAGTCGACTCTCTTATTTTTGGAGTGTGTATGTAGTGAAATACAGATTACAATCTCTCTCTTCACGGATGGGTTGTGTCATTGACGAATTGAGCTGGGAATGGATTAGTTGTTATTGCACTAAGGGTCATAATATCGAGATATATATTTGTTTTAGTATTGTTATGACTGGTTCTGTGAATCATAACAGTGATATTTGTTTGCCTTCTATCATCAACTTTGAGAGTTTTTGATAAAATAAAAGGTATGCTGATTGATTGACTATTGAGAGTCATCAATCATAAGCAGGATACTTTACTTATTTTCAAGCATACAATAAAGGATCTATCTTTGAGTGTGGCTGGGTTTTTCCCTCGAGTAGGAGGATTTTCCCAGGGTAAATTCTGGTGCAATCTATTTTATGGTTTTCTGAGATTTCTGAAATTTGTGTTATTGCTATTCTGGTTCATGAAAAATCAACAGTATTTGGTTTCAGATTTGTTGAAGAGTATTTGAGCCAAAGCTTTGAATAGCATTTTACTACACAAATTCAATTTCTGATTTTCTTTAAAGAATGATATTATATATATATATATATATATATATATATATATATATATATATATATATATATATATCCAGGACCTGCAGCCAAATGTATTGCTAGAAGCATTACCAGCAATTCACAACATAGATGAGGAATTAACATGAGAATCTGATTAGCTGTTTGCAGAAGTACCTGAAGCTATTTTTGGGCAGCAAGGAAGATTGAAATGCCTAGAACTCTGAACACCCTCTGCTATGGACAGTATCATCACTTTGCTGGTACAGGAATAGGCTCTGTTCCATGTTTGCAGGTAGCACAACGACATTGTTTAGACAGCACAACTACACAGTTTCACTTTCACCATAGCTTTGTCATATTGACAGAGCACTTCCATATTAGGAATACTAATACAGTTACATGCGTAAATACACTCCCATTGTTAATCCAATCAATGAAGTTTTCAATACAGACTTTTCCTTCAGTATATCTTCTTTCCCTGGCAGTGGATATGGATTCCTTCCTGCAAATTCATACACGCTACTGTTTAATGGACTTGCCCAATGTTATCTTGCCAACATCAGAATCTCAGTTATAAATGCAGCACGCCTCCACATCTCTGCATGATCACCAAAATTCTGCCAAGTCCATTATCAAGCCTGCAGTAATGTTTACAACACATTATTATCATACTCTTGTGCTGGAAGGAGGCCATGATAAACTATGGACAAATGTTAATCCACAATATAGAGACTTCACGTGAAATATTAAATGTCTAAATGTTTTAAAGGTATTCAGCACCAAATATTAGATTGCATAATGGATCGGCTGTCTTATATTTATTTGCAAACAATTACCAAAGCCCTTCCAAATATTATGCTTCTCCTATATTGTAAAGCTGGGGCACTCAAGATTTCTAGAAGGTGTCTCTGTCTAAGCTCATGATTGAATAAATAAATTCTATCTTCAATTGCATACAGTAATAATGTGTTTGAATAAAGGAATTCACAATTTTAAGCAAGCTGGGCATTTATGGCAAATCTTCAACTTATGATTTCTCCACAAATCGCATTCTTTCAAATAATTAAAGTGGTCCTGATGATTTATAGCAATGTTTTAAACATTTACCATGACCATAACCCTTATTATTTTAACGAGTCACCACTTTTATTCAAGACCTGTAATATTTATTGGCCAACTATAGAAAATCTGAATGGGATGGTAAACCATTATTCATTATGAATTTGGATAGATTAGGCTGGTAACCAACTGCCCATCTAATTAAATTGATCTTTTATTTACCCAATCAGATACAAATATTAAATATTATACCAGGGATAGCTTCTTACTCAAATTTGCCCAAGTGGAGACCTTGTCAAGAATCTACCTCATTGAAGAACTAGGTTTTTGTTTAGCTCTTCTGTCAATTCCTAAAGGTTTTCGTCTTCAAAAAATTCCGCTAATGCGAAATGCATTAGACAAATTTTTCAAATCAAAATAATATTGAATATGATATGAATAATCCTCTCTTTCAACTCTTCTAGCATTCTCCAGGAAACTCTTGGCTTTCCATCATCTTGTCTCTTGGCATTTGGTTTGTTTGTGTTTTAATATGAAAATAATGTGACTTTTATTTTATAATTGTGGTTGGCATGAAGTCACTCTAATTGCTCTATTAAATAATTAATTAAGTTGTCATTATATTTTGATAAATTATTTATTATTTAATTAATCTCAAATGTCCCATAAAGGAAACATTACAGTTGTCCCTCCTTAGAGATTGCTTTTGCTCAAGCAATCATGAATTTGCATGCCAATACGAGGATCCCAAATAAATCTGCAAATAACTCCATTGCACAGTTTGAAATAGCTGAACTCAAAATCAAAACCTCTTTGAAACTCAGGATAACGAACATCTGAGAAATGCAAACTGAAAATTCTGCAAGCTGTGATTCCTATTTTTGATGGTGAGTACATCTCATACCATGCTGATGTATAATCATTTTTGCACCAATTATTCAATCTCTTCATCTTTGTCATCATAAACATATTTAACTCATCTACTTACTGGCTAAAAGAGAAATGATATGCACTCCTCACAATAGAATCAAGCTGATTTGTTCCACCTTTTTGCAAAATCTAATGTTCAGAACTATTGGATTCATACTCATACTCCTGTGGTTTTTCGTTTGTTTTTCTATTTAAACAAGGTTGAAAATATTGACACACAATGCTGGCCCAAGTTTGTGTTTGAAGAGGGATTAGACCGAAGAAAGAAATTGTGGATGAAGTAGAATAAAAAATGGCTAAATAAGTGGGACATTGACATATTAAAACGCCCTAACACCAATGAAGAGATAAAAAGGCTTGTGTTGGAAAAATTTAAGGCTGCTATGTGGACAAAACAAATGGAGAAGAAAAAGACCTACTATGTGAAAGAGTTCAACCCCACTTGGTGTCATGAGGTTAAAGATTACCTACGGGTGGACATGAAAGGTAAAACTAGGCTGCTAGTGCCGCAGTTAAGAACATGTTCTCATCAGCTGTGGTGTGAGATGGGTAGATGGACGGTACCTCAGGAGGTATGGGACGAAAGAAAGTGCATCTTCTGCAGTAAAGGGTGTATCGAAACAGAATGACACTTTATTTTTGAGTATGCTGCTTATCGGGATATCCGATTACAGCTCGAGGACAATTTGAAGGAGGGCCACTTGCATCGGCTTTTTGTGGAAACAAGACTTCATAAAACAACTAGTTCTTTGATGCAGCTTCATAATAGAAGAGTTTACATAGAAAAGAACATGAATGTGGTCCCATAGTATGGTCGGCCTTGTGGACATTATTAAAATACCTTTATTCATTCATTTGCTGCTCCACTTTGTCAAAACTATCGTTTGAAACCCACATCCTACTATTCTCATCTAAATCGAGAGGTGCTCCCTCATCCATTTCAAAGAGTAGATTAACATAGATCATATGCTTGTGTACTTCAAATAATGAATTATTAACAAACTAGAAAATTGCCTCATGCTGATTTGTACTTCCATACTTTGCTTTCCCAATCAAGTGGGTAGTAATGTATTCATCTTGACATAAAGATGCACTTGTGAACTTAGCCTCCATCTTGTGTGCTGAAATTACTCTAGGCTCGCCATTTGATGAAGTCATCAACCCTACGCCCTTCCCATCTTGTAAGAACTCTAATTGCATCTTGTGATGATCCAAAGTGTACCTAACACTTGATTGAAGCCACTGCATGCCTAGAACCATATCAAGTTGTTCTAGTTTGATCACACAGAAGATATCAGTCAATGTGTAGACCCTAAATTGAATACTAAGCTGAGGAATTTTTGTAGTGCAATTGAAAGTTCCACCAGCAGTAACTCACATTAAACCCTAAGAGTTTTTCAACTTGTAATCCATGCTTTGCAACTAGCTGCTTTCCAATAAAGTTGTATGTAGCTCCCATGTCTACCAAGCAGACTATTTGTTGCCCCTTTAAGTACTTCCTTTAATTACAATGGATAGTACCAACATACTCCTCAAATTGTAGCAATGGTGACTTTAGGATGATCAGTTCCTTTTACATTTCTTTCTGCCGAGGGCTGCTCATTATTGTCCCCCTCATATTTGCTATCCGTATTCCAATCATCCTCATCCTCTGAGACTACCTCAGTGTAATATACTTTCTCTTTTCCTTGGCACCTATGTTTGAGAGTCCATGGTCCTTTAAGGTGAAACATGGTTTCCTCATCCTCAACTCTTTCCTTGACTCATAATCCACCTTAGGAGGGATAGTCTTAGGGTGATCATCACTCTTTTGATTTGTTTTAGAGCTTTTGGGATTTCCTTTAGGCTGTTGAAAAGAAGTGGATGAAGTCAAAGCTATTGTCCACTTTTGCAAGATAATTGTTGGTCTGAATTTTCTTCTCCTTTTGCTCTCTTGCATCTTGATGATGGATCATGTAGTGTTATCTGAAACATTGATGATAAGAAATCTTACACAATTAGATCTAGAAATTATCTTGCTAGAGTGGCTGAAGCGTCTAGGTCCAATGCCTTTTTAATTCCATCTTGTAGAGAGTTGGGTTTGAAGACCTGTCACAAATCCTTTAATCTTATCATCTAAACTTTAAACAAATAGCATGAGCTTACTTTTATCTGTCATATCCTGAACCATCATTGAATTCTCTGAAACTCATTGTTAAAAAGAGTTCAATGAACCACTTCATTTCGGCTGTGCCAACTCCCTGTAGTATGCTTCTATATCCTTTCTTTCAAAGCAGACAATTAAATTAGTATTGAGCTCCTTGTAAGAATTAATCAGTGCACGGTCTTGTGTCATGAGACCATAATGCTACCAATTATATACTGCCCCCTCTAAGTGCATTGTAGCAAATCTAATTGGCCTCTGTTTCTTTCATGGGTTTAAGTGGGAGGATGGTATCTAACTTATGTATCCAAGCATGAGTAGCTGTCTTACCATTACCATCAAATGCAGGAAGGGTCAACTTGTTCATAGCATGCTTTAAATTCTTGTTTGAGTTTTAGGCCTTATTTCTTGCCTTGTCCTCATTATATCTCTTTGCTGCCCCATTTACTATATGAAGCTTAAATCTGCTTTGACATGATCTAGTAGTAAATCTCATTCATCATGCATAGTCATATTGACATCAGATATAAGTCACTGTTGCTTTAGCATTATTCACTTCCTTGTCATCTTTACCATCAACAAAAGTAGGCATGAAAGGCCCATTTGAGAGTGCCTGGGAACTCTTCCACCTTGTGGGAAACCAATTGTGCTACCACCAACACTATGACTATGTTGAGATCATGTTGTGCTTAACTGCTGTATAGCTACTGTAAGCTGTTGAAGAACATTGGCCAATTGTCCCTGTCCTATTTGAATTCCTCTTAGAGTATGTCTTACGTCTCTAGTCTCATCTCGTGGTGGGCTATTATTCCTCCAATCACCCATCTTTTTTAACCTGTTCAACATTGCTAGAAGATGAACCAATCAAACTTCATATAGTTTTACCCTCAGGTTCTTGTGGTGGTTTCCAGATCTTGCGTAGATCGCTTTGATAATAGCTTATTTCCTTGTCACTTGGTTGCTTTAACAATCTGATGTAAACCCAAAGGATGGCAAGGCCTTGGCTTTGATTCCATTGTAAGATCCCTTTCCAAGTTCTGCTCCAGTCTAATCAAATAGATTGTTTATTACCCTTGAGGCATTTTGACAAACAATTTGTTTGCATATATAGTTTCAGATTTGTTGAAGAGTGTTTGAGCCAAAGCTTTGAATAGCAATTTACTACATAAATTCTGTTAATGTTTTGCCCAAAAATAATGATAAACAACAAAATAGAAGAACAAAATAGGTACAAAAGACACAACATTTATCCTAAGAAAACCCTTCAACTTGAAGTGAAAAACCCAACCACACTAGAAGAATATTTTTTATTGATATAAAAATGCTGAAGTACAATGCTTTTAACTTGATACAATATCTCATTACACTAAGCAATCACCTATATAAATTGAAATGAGAGACTCTTCATACTACACCTAAAGGTCTCTTCAATTTCCAAATACAAGATTCTTCATGTTTCCAAACACATGACTCTCCAAAAGATATTATCTCAAATATTATCATAAATATATTCTCTAGTTGTTGGCATAGTATTATCTCTATTTCAACATATGGGAAAATCAGAGATAAAGATATCTATCGCAATTACAATCTTCCAACACTCCCTCTTAGCAAGAAAGAGTCTTTAGTATGGCAGACGCACATAGCTGCAACCAAAGATGTCAATGTTAAATTCTCATCACATAGATTCTCATAAAGTATGTAGTTTGTGCATAACATAATTCACCATAGTAGCATAAAATTAACATTATGGAGTTACACACATGACTTTTACCATGCCTCATTGCAGAGGGTGGAATGAGGCATTTCACCTTAGATTTGTTTTTGAAAAGAATGCATTTCCACCACGCCTTATCACAAAGGGTGGAATGAGTGCTTTCACCTCAAACTTCTTGTAAGAATTTGGTATAGCTCTGATACCATGTAAGAATTTGGTATAGCTTTGATACCATGTAAGAATTTGCCTTAGGGCAAGATTCACCCAAGATCGAACAACTCGAACACAAGCACAATTGTAGACCAAAAAAGAGTATGATCAATATATCAGAGTATGTTCTCATACATTGCTCTGTATTGTATGTGATAATTGTACACACTAGGAGTGCTTGTATTTAAAGGCCTCTCAGGAAGCACCTAGAGTGTCTCTAGAAAGAACCAAGAGATGAGATAAGCATGACAACTAAGCACATGTCTTATCCATCATTCTAGATGAGAGGATAAGAGTGACAAGGTGTATCTCAAGTGGAGATGTTGTAGACACCATGTGCATAAAAGAGGTGCAAACTCTTGTGCTGTCAACATGACGACTCATAAGAGTGCACATACTCCTAGGTGACGAAATAAATAAATATTAAAATAATGCATTAACCTAAGTAAACTTAAGTAAGTGTAAATAGTGAATAATTATTTACACTAACACCCCCCCTCAAGTGCAACTTAGGGGAATGCTCTTAAGCTTACGAAAACTAGGATGAAATGCAGAATGGGTCCTGGCTACTAGGCCATGTTAGGTACCCATGTACATAATGAAAATGCAATCTCTCATAAAGTGGAGAAAGAGGGAAAACCTCATGGGAAAAACCCTCCCCCAAAAAGAGAGATGAAAAGACAAGATGCAGGGACGGATGGAGTAATCAAGACCTCCCCATTACGACACACATCCAGTATATACAAAAGAGAAATGAGAGAAGGACAAAACCCCTTAAGAGGAAAAAGTCCCCCCCATAAAGGAGAAGGAGACAAGGTAGTCGCCCCCCCTAAATGTAAGGTGCCGACCAGTGAGAAATTCTCCAATGTAGAAGCTGATCCATGACCGTTGAATGATGTTCCTCCCCTTTGGAAGAAACAATGGTAGAGGTACTGGTGAGACACTTCTGCTATATGTCGAAAGAATCTCAATGATGAATGGTGTCTCTGAAACTTGCTCAACTGTCCCTGTGTCGATATTGATGGTGGCTCCTTCCAAAACTGTTGAGAAGAAGTGCAGATCTAGCAAGGATTGCTGTAGAACTTGTTCCAAAGAACCAATAGTCTCCTCAAATGACAAAGAGACCTCTTGCAGATGTTGTACATAAGTATCCACAATCACATCAGCCTGTAAAGATTGATCATGTAGAGAATGGACATGAGGGTCAGAGTGAGCCCTCGCAACAATTGGAGAAGGATCTGCCTCATCAAAGAGAAGCGGTATATCATCAAAGAAGTCTTCCAAATCGACTATGTGCAATTCCAAGAACAAACCTGAAATGTCAGTCAAGAAGTCATCACCTGCGGTTGGAATTGGAAGACAAAGTGTACCCTGCTATGCTGAAGTACATGAATCGTTCGTTGTGGCAATGGATGAAGAGTTTGCCTCAAAGAGAAGATGAATATCATCAAGGATGTCCCCCACATCTTCAATGTGAGACTCCACGAATAGAGCTGCAATGGCTAGAAGGAAGTCGTCGCATGAAGATAAAGTAGGAAGAAATGAAGGGTCTTGCTACACTAAATCCGAAGCATCTGTGGCTGAAACAGGATCAGTAGGAGCAACAGGAGCATCTGGAGGTGTGATCTCATCTAGAGAGGATGTAGCTGCAACTAGAGGTATTAGATCTTTTGGGAATGGAGAAATGTTTGGATCTGCATACGTTTCCCAAAGATGCATCCAATGAACATATGGATCAGTTGCCTAAGGTCAATAAGTGAATCCAAAACCTCCATATCCGTATGTAGAAAGAGAACACTACTAATGAAGGAGAAAGTCTCAATATCATATGTAAGTCCTCTCGTATATGGTAGTGCATTGTGTTGATTGAGATATTTGATAGCCAATTGACTCCATTCCTGATAGTTGTCTAGTGTCAAGTAAATCAAATCTTCTTCTTCCATGATGGACTAATCAATGTAACCCGCAAAATGCAAAAAAATAAATCAAAGAACCCCCCCTAATGGATGATTCGGGCACTTGGTAGCCACTTGCCAATTTAGGGCCTATTACTGAAAGCAATATTTTAGTCCATAGAACCTATAATATGATTACAGATCTGGAAAGTAGACCAAAAAGATGCACTTTAAAAAAAAAAACCTAATTTGGAGTCTAGATAAGCCCATACTAAGCATTTGAAGTGGCAAAATTTGGGATTTGTGAGTTGCAGAAAAGTTCAGGAACAGAGATGTCAAACTTCCTGCACCAATGTGTAGATCACGAAATCTTACCCCAAAACAAAAAAAATTATTCGCAAAAAGGAGTACGTATGAGGGAGATATCGTTGTTTGAAAATCACCTCTGCTGTTATTTTTTCTGAATCGTTGCCGTTGCGCCTCCAAAAATCAAATGGCTCTAGATTTTCCCTCAAATGTCTGATTTGGATGAAACAAAATCTGATTTGGAGGTTTTTTGACCTTCTGAATGTGATGCAAATATCTGATTTGCACTAGCAAGTTTCAATTTTCATCTGCAAAAAATCTCTCCACCTGGCCTGTTGGCCAATTTTTCCGAAAAAATAATGCAGATTTGAAAAAAATTGTAGAGATGCAGATGAAAAAAATGCAGATATGAAAATTAAATTTACAGATCTGAAATGATCATACCAATTCTGCAAATCGGGCCTTTCTGTTGCTGGTTTGCAAAATTTTTTTTTGCCTCAATTTTGACTATGGCCCAACATAGGTGAATTTATAGTCAATTCACCGAATCAACGTTCCGGACGCAATGGCAAGCTTTGCTTTGGCTCTAGACGCTCTCAATGACTGCAATACTCCGGATCTAGGTCGAGGTGTTGAAGCAAGAATGGTTTCGAACAACTATGTGAAGAGAATCTCCTCGAGAGCCCTGATACCATGTAAGAATTTGGTATAGCTCTAATACCATGTAAGAATTTGCCTTAGGGCAAGATTCACCCAAGATTGAAGAACTCGAACACAAGCACAACTGTAGACCAAAAAGGAGTATGATTAATATATCAGAGTATGTTCTCATACATTGCTTTGTATTGTATGTGATAATTGTACACACTAGGAGTGCTTGTATTATAAGGACTCTCAGGAAGCACCTAGAATGTCTCTAGAAAGAACTAGGAGATAAGATAAACATGACAACTAAGCACACGTCTTATCCATCATTCTAGATGAGAGGATAAGAGTGACAAGGTGTATCTCAAGTGGAGATGTTGTAGACACCATGTTCTTAAGTAGTGTGTTAAATCCTGTGTTGTAGACACCATGTGCATAAAAGAGGTGCGAACTCCTGTGTTGTCAACATGACAACTCACAAGAGTGCACATACTCCTAGGTGACTAAATAAATAAATATTAAAATAATGCATTAACCTAAGTAAAGTAAGTGTAAATAGTGAATAAATATTTATACCAACACTTCTCACTGAGAAGAATGCATTTCCTAGTACGAAGTAATTGGTAAATATTTGCTTGTTATTAACAGAGACTGAGAGGTCAATATATGCAAAAGAATAAAATGATGTTTCCTTAGGAAACAATCGTAAAGAATAAAAATATTCTATTTTCGCTAAAAGAAAGCTAAAGAAAGCTAACAAATTAGTACAGACTAACTAATATTAGAAACATTCTAATATTTACAATAGAGTACAAATAGATAACCATTAACTAATAATAGAAGCTTATCTATTATCGTAATACCCTCCCTTAATGGTTAATCTATCCACAACACCAAGCTATCCTCTAAATTTAACAAACTTATCAGGACCAAGAGGCTTGGTGAGAATGTCTGCAGTCTGATCCGTGGTAGGAACATACTGCAAGTCTATTGTCTCGTCTACAACTAGTTGTAGTATATAGTGACAATGAACATCCACATGCTTGGTTCGTTCATGGAAGATTGGATTCTGTGCTAATTTGATAATGCCTTCGTTATCAACAAACAAGGTGGTCGGTCCTGCTGGTGACATTTGCATATCTCCAAGCATCCGACAAAGCCAAACAACTTCACAACCTACCTTGACTATCCCACTATATTCGGCCTTTGTAGAGGAGAGAGAAACTGCTTGTTGCTTTTTATTGGTCCATGTGACGACATCGGATAAACCAAATTGAACACATCTAGAAGTTGACTTTTTATCGTCAATAGAGCTTGCCAATCAAAATTTGTGAACCCATTGAGTTTAGGATTAGAACTTTGAGAGTAAAGAAGTCCAAAATCTATAGTGCCCTTCACATAACGAAGCACACACTTTGCTGCCATCCAACGATCAGCCTTAGGAGCTGTCATAAAATGTGAGATGTAGCTTACTGTGAAGTTGATATCAGGCCTAGTAGCAGAGATGTAGACGAGGCTGCCTACTAGTTGCCTATTTGTAGTATCATCAATGGGAGGAGAATTAGACTTGGCTGATAACTTGAGACCTTTCTTCATGGGTGTAGATGTAGGCTTGCAATCCTACCTACGAAATTTGTCTATTAGAGCCCTGACATATTTGGACTGAGAGATGAATATACTAGAAGATTGTTGCCAAACCTCAACACCTAGGCAATAATGCATGAGCCCAAGGTCAGTCATAGCAAAAGATTGGCATAAATTCTATATGATTCCCTAAATAAAAAATGACGAACTACCAGTGATGATCAAATCATCCACATAAATAACCATAAGGATGATGTCATTGTCATTGGTCTTGATGTACAAATTTGAGTATGAAGAACTCCTCTGGAAGCCTTGATCACTGAGGTACTTATTAGTTTTTATGTACCATGCCCGAGGGGCCTGCTTCAAGCCATAAAGAGCTTTCACTAATCTGAGAACCTGATGTTCTTTACTGGCAACCTTGAAACTAGGAGGTTGCGTCATGTAGACCCCTTTGTGGAGATCACCAATCAGGAAAGCACTCTTGACGTCCATCTGATAGACCTTCCAAGCAAACTGTGCTACCATGGCCAGGACTAATTTGATTGTGCTCAGCTTTGCAGTTTGGGCAAAGGTCTCATCATAATCAATACTTTGATGCTGAGAAAAACCCTTTGCAACTAAACGAGCTTTGTGCTTATCCAAAGTACCATTAGATTTGTATTTGATTTTGTAAACCCATTTGCAGCCACTGGGTTTCTTCTCTGGTGGAAGATCAAAAAGGACCCAGGTGTTATTCTTTAGTAGGCTTTGGTGTTCAGATGTCATGGCTTGTTCCCACTTTGGAATTCCTTTAGCCTTGGAATATGTTTGAGGTTCAAGCACATTATGAATGTTGGCGATTAGAGAAAAGTTAACAGACTCTGCAGGTTTGCTCTTTTTTCAAGCAATTCTCCCATCAATGAGCTCATCATCACGAAGATCAACAAGTGTCTTAGCTCACCACTTAGACCGGAGAGGAGAATGACCAATATTAGTATGAGGAGATGCTCTATGATCAGGTTCTTCATTTGAAGAATTTGCATCAAACTTAGGTGAAGCATCTACAAATATGGGTGATTCTGCAGGAGAAGCTTGAGGTGTCTGTACAGGGATCCCTGGAATAATTTGAGCTGCAGGAGCTATTGGAGCCCTCCTATCAGATGGACCTAATGGAAGCCTAACTCCCAAATCATGAGCTTTCATAGGCTGGTCTGCTGGATCAGGAACAGGAAAAACAAGCATGAATGGTCCTCACTGCTCATCAAAGACTACATCACAACTGTACAGGAGACGAAATGTCTTAGTGTCGATCAAGCAGTATACTTCATGATGACTTGTATCTAGCAAGCATGAGTTTCTTACTCTTGACATCCAACATGGTGCGTGACGCATCAGGGATCCAAACAAAAACAAGGGAGCTAAATTTTTTTAGGTGAGTGATTCTAGGTTTGCGGCTTGACCAGGCCTCTTCCGGAGTCTTATCTTTGACCACCATTGTGGGTGACCGGTTTAAAAGATAAAGTGCAATGTTAACTGCTTCTGCCTAGAACTTCTTCGAAACATGTCTATGTTCAAGCATTGAGCAAGCCATCTCGTTGATTGTTTTGTTCTAACATTCAACTACACCGTTCTGTTGTGGTGTGTGGAGTGTGGTTAACTGACGTTTGATGCCATGAGTATCCAAGAAGCTAGAGAATTCATTAGAACAAAATTCTTTCCCATTTTCTGACCTAAGAGTAATAATAGATTTCCTAGACTCTTTTTCAACTAAAGGTTTAAACTTTTGAAAGATAGGAAATGCATCTGATTTCTTTTCAAGAAAATATACCCACATTTTTCTATTGAAATCATCAATGAACAACAAAGAATACCTGGACCCAATAATAGAAGGAGTGGCCATGGGGCAACATATGTCAGCATGAACAAGTTGAAGTACCTAAGAAGCTTGCCATTAATCGTCTCTAGTGAAAGGTGTGCAATGTTGTTTCCCAGCCTAGAATGCATCACAAACTCCAAGTTGCCGAGTCTGAATCTCTAGCAAACCAAGGACAAATTCTTCCCGAGAAAGCTGAGAGAGATAATGCACATTTAAGTGCACATACTACTGATGCCAAAGTGTGCTAACAGAAGATTGCCGAGCAGCCATAGTTAAGTCTCAAGAATCACTAGAATCAGTAAGTTGAAAAATACCATGATCCTCAAGATCCACTGCAACAATAGGCTGAGTTGCCCTATCAATGATGGTATGCTGATGTGAACTGAAGGTGACATCTAGCTGTGGTGAATGTTGCAACAACTGACTAAGAGTAGATTTAGTTCCATCCTTGGAATGCACATCGAGGAAAATGAGATTCCTTCCAGCAGATTGAATCTGAATTTTTCGTTTGCCGACAACGGTGTACTCTTCTCTGCCACTAAAAAATAATAGAATCTGAATAAGGCTAGTAGTCAGTGAAACAATCTTTGCGGTGGGTGAAATGAAAAGAGACACCTAAATCAATGTACCAAGCAAACGACTTTACATGATCTATTGGACTTTTAGCCATGAAGGCGTAAAAGGTAGATTTCGTCTGCTTAGTGTGCTCTGCATTATTTGCTTTGGGCTGTGAACCTAATTGCTTAGATTGGGTAGATAAGCATTTCTAACATTCAACCTTCATGTGACTAAACTTGTGGTAATAGTTGCATTGAATGTTCTTCTTCCGGGAGCCTGTTGAATTTGGAGTAGAGGATTTTTGCTGAGAAGACTACTGAGACTTGCCTTTATCCTTCTAAAAGGATTTAGTAGCAAAAGCTTGTTCTGTGGAGGTGGAGCTGGAACTGCTATCGAATTGTTGTTTTCACCAATTTAGCTGAAGCAGAAGTGTGCAGAGATTTGTGAATTATAGATCAACACCAGAAGAAGTGATGTTGAGAGTCTCGATAAAATGCTCGTAGGACTTGGGTAAACGTAGAGTGATAATCACGATGTCCTCTCTCTCCATCTTGCGACCAATGGCAAGCAATTGATCACAAATTTCTTGAATCCTATTCTAGTGAGTTTAGAGCGATGTTCACTCATCCATGATAATAGAAAACATAGTGATCTTCAAAAAGAAAGCTTTGCTTTTGTCAGAAGTTTCATGAAGATTCTTGAGATGTGGCCATATCTCAGCAGCTGTGTTGTTGGATGGAATCTGAGAGAGCTGATCATCAGCTATGGATAATTTGAGAAGCATTCTGCCTTGCGATTATTCAGATCTGATGTATCCTCATCAATACTAGGGGTAGTCAGGTGCTGTGTAACACCCAAAACAATTTGATCAGTATTTCGATATTAAAATATTGCTATTATCCGTTGCTTCTAAATGCCATACTTCCGACCATTGAATTTTGAATTGCTCTTGAGCAGAATATTTGTCAAAGATGCCATAGTACATTTTTTAATGAATAAGTGTGAAAATCTGTGAAGGCATGTACTTTGGGGCAAAAACAAAAGACCCATAAAATTTGAAGGGGTACCCAGAAGAGAGCTCAAAAAATCCATAAAGAATATGTTGTCGATTTTTGGATTTGTTTTCTCGAAGATCGAGGCACCCAAAAAAATAGACAACCCAATTGAGATCTCGAAAAACTCATCAAGATTTTGTTATTTTTTTATCTAGTATAGAAAATTAGGGTTTTGAACAAAAATGGCCCTGTTGTAAAAAACCACTAAGAATGGCGGAAATGTGTAGAAAAAACAAATGGTAGTTGCAGAAAAATGGCCGTAAGAAGTAGATATCACATAAAATAATTTCAAAAAATATTGCTCTAATAGTTTGAAACAAGAAATCATAATAATATTTTTCGAAAAAATTCAAAGAACTGGCTTTGATACCATATTACAAAGTAATTGGTAAATATTTGCTTGTTATTAACAGAGGCCGAGAGGTCAATATATACAAAAAAATAAAACGATGTTTCCTTACGAAATGATCATAAAGAATAGAAACATTCTATTCTAGTTAAAAGAAAGCTAAAGAAAGCTAAGATAACTACACACTAACTAATATTAGAAACATTGTAATATTTACAATATATTACAAATAGATAACCATTAACTAATAATAGAAGCTTATCTATTATCCTAATTATTCCACCATGCCTCATTTCAGAGGGTGGAACAAGGGTTTTCACCTTAAACTTCTTGAGAAGAATGCATTTCCACCATGCCTTATCACAGAAGGTGGATCCACCATACCAACTCAAGAGGGTGGAATAAGGAATTGCACCTTGAACTTCTCTCGTAGAGAAGAGCTCATTAACAAGGGACTGCACCTCAAAATTCTCTCGCGGAGAAGAACTCATTAGCTACATGTATAAGAATGATCGAGATTCTCTCTCAACAAAGACTCCTCAGTAGGGACAACTTTGATCACCACAATAATATAGCTGATTTCAAAGAGCTTTAGTAGTTACACCATCACATAAGCTTGCAAAGAATTAGATGTAATTTCCATGTGTAATCTCCCTCTGAATATCATTTTTTGTATATGATCTTTCTTTTTTAATGAAGATAGACATCATCAATCCAGTACAATACTGCAAGCAGCGTCCTCATATAGTTTGCATTGCTTTGCATATAATCCCTCATTATTTCACTGCTTCCACCTTGCAACCAAGAGAGATCAAAAATAACTCATAAAATGCAAAAGCATACACTATTTCTAGTTATATATGTATGTATGTATATATAAAAATTCATAATCATATAATACTCATCTCATTATTGTCTTTTCAGATTTTGATCTCCATATCTTTCCTTGCTAATATCAACATGGTCTCTTTCACGTAACTAATATCTATGCCCATAATTCTTGCAAGAGAGACAATAGCCTCACACATATGTGCTTAAGTTGCTTTCCTAAATCCCAACAATCCTCTTGCACCACTAGCAATTGTTGTTTACAGGAAGGTGACACTCAACAACAAGAGTATCACATCAATTTCAGTATACTCGATAGCTCAAGCTTCCAATCTGGCTGCAAATGTTCCTTGGGTTTGCGAGGCTATACGGGTGGTGATCATCTAGGTTAGGCAGATATGACAATGTCTCACACAAAGATTGTTGTTGCAGCTCCATCAATTCACACTACCTCATGCTTTAATAATCACTATAATTCTAAACTATACACTCTTCGATACATCGGTTTTAAGAATCAGAACCTATATACTAAACTCTTTTGACACCCTTACACCATAGAAAATCCAAGTTTGTATCCTATGCAAGCGAATAAATGACATGATGATTACAAAGCGACACATATATCATTACAAGGAACTGAAAGTAGTATCACCTAAGCAATTCATATCCTATCATCCATAGGATTCACTCGAGCCTTGACAAGTTTTATCAATAAACACGTCACTTTGTCACTTTCTATGAGAAAAACATAACCAATGCTTGAGGCAGAGGTGAGTGGAAGCCATGATGGAAAAGAAAGCCAATGAGCTAATATGTAATGCATGCTCGTGAGAAAACATCTAAAGATTTCCTGTTAACTCATATCCACAAGCCACCTCATAGCACCCCACACGGTGATAAGAGATAGCTTGAACATGATATAGAGACATAGAAGCATAAGAAGCTTGAATATGATATAAGGGCACATATGAAAAAATGAACAAAATAAAAAAATACGAATGTTGGCTTCTTCTTAGTAGGAATCAATGAAAAGAGAATGATATCTTCTTTGCATCTCATGCTTTCAAGGAACAAGCATATAGATGTTGAGAGCACAATGCAAATTACAACCATGAAAGACTCTCACACAGCTACTAAACTTTAACAAAAGTAAATAGACCATTGAAGAGTATAGAAAAGCTTTGCTAACAAAGAAAATGAAACTACAATAAGAAAAACAACCAACATTACTTCGCTCTGAAAGAATACGAAATGACCACCACAAAGAAAGACAATGCCCCAAGTTAATAAACCGAAAGTACCAATAATCTTAAAAGGGAAACCAAAGCGTTTAAGAGAAGAGGAAAAAATTGCTGGTAGAGTTGAGATAGAATGCAAGATGCTAGTCACCAATAAGATATTAAAAGTAATCCACAAAGACATAGGCAATGACATTACAAAATAGTCCACAAAGGATGCAAAAGATAGAACCTGAAGCTATAGGTGGGCGGCAATGAAGATTGAAATGCTTAGGAACTCTGAACACCCTTTTCTATGGACAATATCATCATTGTGCTGGTATGTGTTGTGAAGTTCTCACACCATCGCCCCAAAAATTTTGGGGACCCCCTTTTTTTTAGTTGCCTCAGCAAATTTTTGGATTGTCCAAAAATTTTGATTTTTTGAGAATTTTGAGTCTTAGACACCTTCAGGCCAGATGGGGAGAGGGCTAGGTTTATTTTCACCTGCTTTCAGCTTGATTTTCCAGAGCAACCAATTTCATCCTTAGGCCAGAAAAAATTTCAAAAGGCAACGCTTGGCAGGATAAAATTGTAAACTTGTACTTGATCGATTTCTTTTGAAAATCTTGATATGACTGTGTGAACTTAGAAAATTTTCAAAAAAAAAGAAATTTAGTTAGATTTGAGTTTTGGAAAATCTTAAATTTTTCTTTGGTGAAAAAATTAATTTTGTGGGGATGAAGTCAAATTGCAAAATCGAGTGTAGACTCTAGAAATGATTTTATTTTTTGTCAATTTTTTTTTATATGGCATAGCAAAATCGATTTGGATAAAAATTGCAAAAATTGGCTTTACGGATTAAAATTGCTTTGAATTTTTTTTTTAAGCCTTTAATGAAATTGGTAGTTTAATATTGAAAAATGGCTTTTGGTTAGCCAAAATCCGGTTTTAATGACATATTAATTACTAAATCCTCATTAAATGAGAATATTTAACACCTCCAAGGCATTATTTAATTTCTTTTTGCAATTTGGAACTAATTGGCAATTTAAAAAAGCAATTTTCATTTTGGCAAAGTTAATTTCGTGCTTAGCATTAATTGTTGGGCCAGATTTAGAATCAATTATTTGTTTTTCTTTCTCCCAGGGTCCAAGTCGGCCAGCTAGGGAAGGTTTGTGGAGTTGGCTATAAGAGGAAACTCCTTCCTCTTCTTTCCTCACTTCTCATCTTCTCCTCCTTGCTTTTGGGCTTTTTTTTTCTAAGGGCAGATTTCTCCATTTTGGGCGAATTTCTTCTTGGACCAGCTCTCCATTGTTGGGCGATTTTCCTTGCAAGTGCAGATTTTTCTCCATTTTTGGCGATTTTGTCTTGAGGGCAGATTTCTCTTCCATTGGTGATTTCTTTCTTGGACAGATTTGGCCCTTGCTTTTGGGCAATTTTTATTGGAGGGCAGATTTTTCATGGTGTTGGTGATTTTATGCAAATTCTGATTTTTGCAAGGAGCTGCAATTTTGCCCTAGGTTGAGCAATTTTATTTGAAGGTGAATTACATGATAAATTTTTGATTTGCAAGAGGATTTGAAATTCTCAAAGTTTGATCCTAAATTCTGAAAAGTCATTGTCGGGCTATTGGTTAAGGTGAATTTTAATCATTTAGAGTTGAAAGGGGTCCTTAAGTTGACATCCTTCTTTCGTTCTAGTCTAAGGATTGCTTCCCTTGGTTTTGCTAGCCTTCCGGTCCACCACTCTACCATCCCGTAATAGGGCGACGAGATGGAGGATGTTAGTGCAAGTAAGAATCCCAAGCGGACAAACACTAAGAAAGACAAAGAGGATATGATGCCCAAAACACCTTTCTTCTCGAAAATAAAGCGAATAATCGACACCAATATCGGTACAGTGGACATGATACGGGTGAAGGACAGACTAAAGGAAGGACAATTCCCCTTGGCAAAGAAATACATAATGAGATTGCAGGGCACAACCTAAGCGTCGACACTTCTATTTCAACCATGATGAGCGACATTGGGGTGGCGCTTGATTTTGAGGATATCAGAGAAGAGAATATCAATGAGACAGATTTTGGATCGAGATTGGATGAGTTAGGGAAGGTTGCTATCAAGAAGAAGCATTTGGACACCCTTTCCTCTCTCAATGCTTTTATTGGATTTGCGAAAGAATATGAGGACCATAAAAAGATACTACAAGCAGCAAGCAGCTTGGTGAAGTCAGTGGAACTCAAGGTGAAGTATACACCTTGTCCTTCTATGGCGGAGGTCAACGAAAGGTTAGCTAAGTTCATTGCCTTAGCTAAGAAAATGAGAGAAAAGGGAAGAGTTATTTTTGATGTAAGCCTAAGTGGCAATTTCTCTTTCTTCTAGAATAGGACAAGTGTCTATTTCTGATTGGCCACCATTTTGGTGCCTTCTCATTGGTTTTCACTTTTTGCACTTTTTTCATTGGTCCATTAACGAGGTGGTAGCTTCTCATTAGCCGATGGGGTGGCAACCCTAATTAGGGTTTTTAGGATCCAATCTGGATCGTTGAGCTTATTTTGATCTCCACCGTCCGTTGTATTTTTGGCCCCTATATAAGGCCATTTGCTCTCATTTGTAAACGGGGAGTTATGTTGGAGAATTGTTGCCAAGATACTATCAAAATTGTTCTCTATTCATTGTTGTGACTTGCATGGTGGATATACATGATCATTTTGGTGTATTGCATGTTTCTTCTCATCTGTCAAATTAAAGTAGGATTTTATTTCATGTTGCTAGAGTAGAAGTAGATGGCTAGCTGTATGGTAGAATTAGTAAATGTTTGATAGGGATCAATACTAGACCACTAGCATCCTAGCGGTTGGTTGGGAAGCCTTGTGTTGTAAACTAGTTCATTTTCCTTTGAATCATCACATTTGTGGAGGTGGGGCCGCTGGTTAGCCTTCATTAGATTTGATCCCCGTCCATTTGCTAACCTTCCATTCATAGGAGTAGGAGTAGAATAGTGAGTAGCTGGGTAGTCGAAGTTTAGAGAAGGAAGTTAGAGAAGTAAGCCAAGTATTAGAACACACCCATTCACTCTCCACCACCATCGCTTTCCCATCAACATCATCATTGGTAGACACATCCTCCATCATCACCACCAGCAACATTATCTGCCACCTGCATATTTCGCAAACCCACCAATCATCCTACCAAAACCCAAGTCATCTTTGAATGAATAGCGTAAGGCTGCCTACGTGATTACCAACAAATCACATTGATAAAACTGAGCAAGTATCCACAAGAGTAAGGAACATTGGAGTTATTCTCATATCCCATGACCAATAACTTTTCAAGCGAGGAATTGTATGTTTGATACTCCATATCGGATATTCAATTACTAATATGTTATGTAAGTGATACAAAACTCGCATCAACATTATCTGGCGCTAGGAGGGCTGATTTAAATTCATTTTTGAGAAAATTGGAGCATTGGTGAGGCACATACCCTCCATCGTCGCACCATCAACATTATCTGGTGCTAGGAGGGTCGAATGACTTTCATTCTTGGATCGACTTGGAAATTCAGAGTAGAGATTGAGGAGGAATGAGCTTTCAAAGTTAGATTTGAGATAAGAGATCTCTTTTAAAGTAAAAATAAAAAAATTCAAAAAATTAAAAAGAAAAAAGAAAAAGAAGAAAGAAAGGTTTCTCAATGGATAGGCGAGTGGATGTTCATCCCATTTGGTTTGATTTGAACAAAAGGTTATCTCCATTGAATTTGTCTCAACTTGCTGCATCAAGGAAATGTAGGATACATGATACTATAGATCATGGGGAGATGGATTGTTTGGTGTTTCTCTTAAGAGTAGACTTGGCATTGAGAGGAAAATTTTCTTTTTCACAAATACATGAGTCTGCAGTCTTTGTCAATTCAGAGGAAGATTTTCTTGTTTTCAAAGAAGATATCAGTAGGGAACCAAAAAACATAGGTGGAAAACATTATTGGTGCCATGCACATAGTCTCATATATTCAGAGTCTACTTGCCCATCTTGCCAAGACACCATTGACTTGGTCAAGTTTCAATTGGGTTGGTATGAGGAAATATCAGTGGGGGGTGGTAAACATTTCTTTCAGCTTTTATGTTGGACACCAAAGAATGAAGAGGGTAAGGGGTATCAAGATGATATGGTTGATTCTAATGTTCAAGATAACTGAGTGGATGAACCTTCACGAGGTGGAGAGGTTGACAAGAAAATTGAGGAAACAATTGAACTTATCCAAGAGAGAGAATGGATGGTAGGCAAAGATCAACAGCTAAAGACACACAAAGAACAACAAATGGAACATCGATAGGTGGACGAAAAGGAAATCTTTGGCGAGCTTTCATGCATAATTCAAGGGGTGACTCTTGAGGATGGGTTGCAAGAAGTCTCAAATATCCTTAAAGAGGAAGATAATCAAGTGGGTGAGTTGAACAAGGAATTACAAGATATCACAAGAGAGTTCAAACATGCATAAAATATTGATAAACCAATACAAGATGCTATCTCCACCACATTCTTTGGGGGGGATGCTTGAAGATCCTACAGAAGAAATACAAAAGGAGTCATTGCCCAAGGCCTTTCAAGGTGATCAAGTTGTTGCAAGTGGCATGATTCATCATCAACTTCGACCTCCATAAATTTTGCCTCTTGAAATGGAAGTTGATGGACATCTCACAAAGACATATGATGTTTCTCCTATCAGTCTTGAAGGTACTATGTTTGGTGAGAGTCTATATAAAGAATGGCAAGATGTCCCTGAGGAGAGTTCAAAGGGAAATTACATGCTAGATGATGTAGCTTCTATGGATGAGGATATGCAAGGATTGTTGAGTGGTGATCAAGTTGCTCCCATAGAAAAGGGAAATAAAGAACAGTTTGGGTTGATGGTACAGTTGGATATTGTGTTCGAGCAACTTGGAGAGGTGTTTGATGGGGAGGATATCAAGGAATCCTTGATTTTTGAGGATACACTTGAGGAGATTCACAAGGATTCATGGTTCACTATTCACAGGGACAAGCCCCCAAAGACGACATTTCATGAGCTTGATTCCAAGATTGCTCCTGCCTGGACTACTAATGAGTTCGATATAGATGTTAGAGGGAAGATTCATCACCAAGTGCGACCTCCTGAAGCTGTGGATGATCAATTGATGTTTAAACAAGACTCACCACCTGAAGCGCACCAGGTTGTTTCTTTCCTTGCTCTTAAAGATGAAAAGTTTGAAAGATTTTATTTTGATTATGGAAATTTTGGAGAAACAACTTGTATTTGGATTAATCATGGGCCTTATGAGTTGCCCCAATTGTTGGTCTTGCATGTTAATCTTCTAGAGTTTGAGTTTGAGGTGACCAAATTTTTTTCAGAGTACAAGGATAAGTTCGCGAGATTGAGAACTATCACCCAAACCTTGTTACTTTTGAACATTTTGAGAAACCATGTTAGTCCAGTGTATATATTAGATCGGTGTTGTCCCTTTAGAGTCTTGTACATAGTTAGGGTAGGTTTGTCTTGGACCATTTGGTTCAAGAGAGTAGTTTAGTTTGCTTTCAGTTGGGTAGATTAAATTTCCTTTCGGTTGGGTAGATTAAAGTTTCCCTTTCAGTTGGTTAGAGTAGATTTCTTTCGGTTGTTTAGTTTAGGTGTTGTGAGGGAGCTTGAGCTTAATTTGTATCAAGTTATTTGACTTGAAATTCTTTAAGCTTCCCTCAGTCGGAGAGCAATTTTGGTTTTGGGGCTTTGCAAGTGCAAGTGGGGTCCACGTTATCACTCGTGGGTGAGGTGTGTAGATTTTACATTTTTGGTGACAAAACGGAGTCCGTCTTGTTCATTTCTCAAATACATTTAACAAGGTTCAGAGGTTAAAGGATGTGTTTAGTTGTTGATCTATGGTAGGACTTGTACTAAATTTAGGTCAAACTCGATGGAGGTTCTTAAGTTATCTTTGGCATGGTTACAACTTACAACATTCTACTCACTTAATTGCTTTGAGTTCTTGATGTCTTGAAGTGAAATTGGACTTAGTAAAAATCATACACCTGCTTCAGTGCCATTGTGGTCTTCCAAACCCTCCGCAATCTTCATTGCCTGCAAACCAACAAAAGATTGAAAGAAAAAAAGGAAAAAGAGAAAATACCATGAGAAAAGAGAAAAGGCAGTATCAAAATGAAAATAAAGATGAAATTTGGTTCAAGGGTGTGCAATCATCTTTACCGGTGCTATAAAAATAATCACTAAAGGTAGAACTATGATTGTGGTGCCATAGCGATAACTCCGTCGGGGCTATGAACGCCTGACTGGCAGCGGGGCTCTATCTATGTTGCTTTTGAAGTAAGGATATTATAATAAGCTAAGTTTGATGGATCTGAGAGATTATCACATTCTTGTCGAGCGGGAATAGATCAATTGCACACACATGGGTAACTTATGGTCAGGATGCTTAGGATTAACTTGAGAGTTCTTTCCTTTGATTGAGTGCTCATCCTTAAGTAGATTTTCAGAGAGGCCATCTTGAGATTTTGTTCTAAGTTACTTATTTCTTGAAATGTTCAAGAACATTTCTTTGGGTTGATGCTAGATGTTGTGAGGTTCTCACACCATCGCCCCAAAAATTTTGGGGACCCCCTTTTTTTTAGTTGCCTTAGCAAATTTTTGGATTGTCCAACAATTTTGATTTTTTGAGAATTTTAAGTCTTAGACACCTTCAAGCCAGATGGGGAGAGGGCTAGGTTTATTTTCACCTACTTTAAGCTTGATTTTCCAGAGCAACCAATTTCATCCTTAGGCCAGACAAAATTTCAAAAGGCAACGCTTGGCAGGATAAAATTGTAAACTTGTACTTGATCGATTTCTTTTGAAAATCTTGATATAATTGCATGAACTTAGAAAATTTTCAAAAAAAAAAGAAATTTAGTTAGATTTGAGTTTTGGAAAATCTTAAATTTTTCTTTGGTGAAAAAATTAATTTTGTGGAGATGAAGTCAAATTGCAAAATCGATTTTAGACTCTAGAAATGATTTTTTTTTTGTCAATTTTTTTAAAAATGGCATAGCAAAATCGATTTGGATAAAAATTGCAAAAATTGGCTTTACGGATTAAAATTGCCTTGAATTTTTTTTTAAAGCCTTTAATGAAATTGGTAATTTAATATTAAAAAATGGCTTCTGGTTAGCCATAATCCGGTTTTAATGACATATTAATTACTAAATCCTCATTAAATGAGAATATTTAACACCTCCAAGGCATTATTTAATTTCTTTTTGCAATTTGGAACTAATTGGCAATTTAAAAAAGCAATTTTCATTTTGGCAAAGTTGATTTCGTGCTTAGCATTAATTGTTGGGCCAGATTTGGAATTAATTATTTGTTTTTCTTTCTCCCAGGGTCCAAGTCGGCCAGCTAGGGAAGGTTTGTGGAGTTGGCTATAAGAGGAAACTCCTTCCTCTTCTTTCCTCACTTCTCATCTTCTCCTCCTTGCTTTTGGGCTTTTTTTTTTCTAAGGGCAGATTCTCTATTTTTGGCGAATTTCTTCTTGGAGCAGCTCTCCATTGTTGGGCGATTTTCCTTGCAAGTGCAGATTTTTCTCCATTTTTGGCGATTTTTTCTTGAGGGCAGATTTCTCTTCCATTGGCGATTTCTTCCTTGGACAGATTTGGCCCTTGCTTTTGGGCAATTTTTATTGGAGGGCAGATTTTTCAATGTGTTGGCGATTTTATGCAAATTCTGATTTTTGCAAGGAGCTGCGATTTTGCCCTAGGTTGGGCAATTTTATTTGAAGGTGAATTACATGATAAATTTTTTATTTGCAAGAGGATTTGAAATTCTCAAAGTTTGATCCTAAATTCCGAAAAGTCACTCTCTGACTATTGGTTAAGGTGAATTTTAATCATTTAGAGTTGAAAGGGGTCCTTAAGCTGACATCCTTCTTTCGTTGTAGTCTAAAGATTGCTTCCCTTGGTTCTGCTAGCCTTCTAGTCCGCCACTCTACCATCCCGTAATAGGGAGACGGGATGGAGGATGTTAGTGCAAGTAAGAATCCCAAGTGGACAAACACTAAGAAAGACAAAGAGGATATGATGCCCAAAACACCTTTCTTCTCAAAAATGAAGCGAATAACCAACACCAATATCGGTACAGTGGACATGATACGGGTGAAGGACAGACTAAAGGAAGGACAATTCCCCTTGGCAAAGAAATACATAATGAGATTGCATGGCACAGCCCCAAGGGTCGACATTTCCATTTCAACCATGATGAGCGACGTTGGGGTGGTGCTTGATTTTGAGGATATCAGAGAAGAGAATATCAATGAGACAGATTTTGGATCGAGATTGGATGAGTTAGGAAAGGTTGCTATTAAAAAGAAGCATTTGGACACCCTTTCCTTTCTCAATGCTTTTATTGGATTTGCGAAAGAATATGAGAAGGACCATGAAAAGATACTACAAGCAGCAAGCAACGTGGTGAAGTCAACGGAACTCAGGGTGAAGTATACACCTTGTCCTTCAATGGGGGAGGTCAACGAAAGGTTAGCTAAGTTCATTGCCTTAGCTAAGAAAACGAAAGAAAACGGAAGAGTTATATTTGATGTAAGCCCAAGTGGCAATTTCTTTTTCTTCTAGAATAGGACAAGTGTCTATTTCTGATTGGCCACCATTTTGGTGCCGTCTCATTGGTTGCCACTTTTTGCACTTTTTTCATTGGTCCATTAATGAGATGGCAGCTTCTCATTGGTTGATGGGGTGGCAACCCTACTTAGGGTTTTTAGGATCCAATCTGGATCGTTGATCTTGTTTTGATCTCCACCGTTCGTTGTATTTTTGGCCCCTATATAAGGCCATTTGCTCTCATTTGTAAACAGGGAGTTATGTTGGAGAATTGTTGCCAAGATACTATCAAAATTGTTCTCTATTCATTGTTGTGACTTGCATGGTGGATATACATCATCATTTTGGTGTATTGCATGTTTCTTCTCATTTGTCAAATTAAACTAGGATTTTATTTCATGTTGCTAGAGTAGAAGTAGATGGCTGGCTGTATGGTAGCATTAGTAGATGTTTGATAGGGATCAATACTAGACCACTAGCATCCTAGCGGCTGGTTGGGAAGCCTTGTGTTGTAAACTAGTTCATTTTCCTTTGAATCATCGCATCTGTGGAGGTGGCGCTGCTGGTTAGCCTTCATTAGATTCGATCCTCGTCCATTTGCTAACCTTCCATTCATAGGAGTAGGAGTAGAATAGTGAGTAGCTGGGTAGTCGAAGTTTAGAGAAGGAAGTTAGAGAAGTAAGCCAAGTATTAGAACACACCCATTCACCCTCACCACCATCGCTTTCCCATCAACATCATCATTGGTAGACACATCCTCCATCATCACCACCAGCAACATTATCTGCCACCTGCATATTTCGCAAACCCACCAATCATCCTACCAAAACCCAAGTCATCTTTGAATGAATAGCGTAAGGCTGCCTACGTGATTACCAGCAAATCACATCAATAAAATTGAGTGAGTATCCACAAGAGTAAGGAACATTGGAGTTATTCTCATATCCCATGAGCAATAACTTTTCAAGAGAGGAATTGTATTCTTATTTGTGTTTCTGGTGAGATTGAGTGTAAGTTTTTCAGCATCAACGTTTCGGATCATACTCCATGATCCATCATCAAGATGAGAGAGCTAAGAAAAAACTCCGTATCAGATATTCAATTACTAATATGTTATGTAAGTCATACAAAACTCGCATCAACAGTATGCAAATAGGCTCTGTTCCAAGTTTACACGTTAGCACAACCACACAGTTTAGAGAACATAGCCACACTATTTCATGTTCACCATTGTTTTGTCATATTTGCAAAGCATTTCCATATTAAGAATAC
Source organism: Cupressus sempervirens (assembly GCA_028749045.1). NCBI lineage: Eukaryota > Viridiplantae > Streptophyta > Pinopsida > Cupressales > Cupressaceae > Cupressus > Cupressus sempervirens. Next base: position 427,019,734 of record CM053784.1, on the reverse strand, counting down.
TAATATAGTTCCTTGCATAGTGCACTCCTGTCATTAATCCAATCAATGAAGTGTTCAAGACAGACGTTGCCTACAGTATATAATCTTTCTCTAGCAGTGAATATGATTTCCTTGCTGCAAATAGCTACACAAAACTGCTAAATGGACATGCCCAATGTTCTCTTGCCAACATCAGAAACTCAGTTAAATGCAGCATGCCTCTAAGTCTCTATGTGAGTACCAAAAGAGTCAGCCGAGTCAGCCAAGTCCATTATCAAGCCCGTAGTAATGCTTATGACACATTACTATCATAGTCTTGTGCTAGAAGAACACCATGATAAAGTATGAGCAAATATTAATCCACAATAAGAGACTTGATGCCAAATATTAAACGCCCAAATGCTTCAAAGGTATTCATCATCAAATATTAGATTGCATAATGAATCAGCTGTCTTATTTTTTTGGCAAACAATAACCAAGGTTCTTCCAGACATTATTTTCCTCCTACATTGTGAAGTCGGGTCATTGAATATTAATTGAAGGTGTTTTGGTCTAAGCTTATGATTGAATTAATAAACTCTAACTTCAATTGCATACAATAATGTATTTGAATAAAGGGACCCATGATAAAGCAAGTTGGGCATTTACGCCAAAGTTTCTGCTCACAATCTCTCCACAAATTCCATTCTTTCAAATATTTAGAAAGGGCCCAATGTTTTATAGCAATATTTTTAACTTTCACTATAACCTTTATTATTTTAACGAGTCCGCACTTTTATTCAAGATTTGAAATATTTATTGGCCAACTACAGAAAATCTGAATGGGGGCGGCAAAACAAGATTCAATATGAAATTGGATCAAGCAGGCAATCAGCTCCCCATCTAATAAAATTGATTTTTTATTTATCTAGTCAGGTACATATATAAAATATTATACTAGGGATATTTTCTTACTCATTATGCCCAAAGTTCCCAGAGTCGAGTCCTCTGACTTGGTAAGGGTAACTTGACTCGTGAACCAGCTCAGATTCGACTATGACTCGGTGAAGCATCAAAACCCTTGAATTTAGAGATTTTTTTAAGATTTAAAGAACATTCCATGTACCCATTACTAAATAAAGCTTAAAGACACAATAACATCATGAAATAGAAGGTAGTTTGATCACATACATAAACATACATTGATTACCTAAGTGCAGAGGTAAATTGTAGCTAAAGGAAATAGCAAATATAGATATATAAAATTCAAAATACTTCATATTGTCAAATGAAAATGTATATCAAATCCATGAAGTCCATCAGATCAATAGTCATCATCAAATAAAATTGATTTTTTATTTATCTAATCATGTACATATATAAAATATTATACCAAGGATATTTTCTTACTTATTGTGCCCAAAGTTCCTCGAGTTGGACCCGACTCTGACCTGGCAAGGGTAACTCGACTCGTGAACCAACTCAGACTCGACTGTGACTCGGTGAAGCATCAAGACCCTTGAAGTTAGAGATTTTTTAAGATTTAAAGAACATTCCATGCACCCATTACTGATTAAAGCTTAAAGACACAATAACTTCATGAAATAGAAGGTAGTTTGATCACATACATAAACATACATTGATTACATAAATGCAAAGGTAAATTGTTGCTGAAGGAAATAGAAAATATAGATATATAAAATTCAAAATTCTTCATATTGTCAAATAAAAATGTATATCAAATCCATGAAATCCATCACATCAATAGTCATCATCAAATGTTCCAAACATATGTAATAAAAAACAAGTCTATGCTATGGCTCCTCACCCTCATCCTTAGCCTCTAAGTAATCTATATTATGCCTCCTAGTAAGGCATCTAGGGTAGGTCTTGGATGACTGATTAGCCAGTCTTTGCCTGTGAAGCGCCACTAGGATGAACTGTAGCTCTATGCTCCTCTGCTTCCATAGCTATGACCTCGACCTCTCTGTCTACTTGGTCAATCCACTCTAGGTCCTCATCATTGAAGACATGATCAGTAGCCTTAGTAACACACTCACGTTTTGAATCAACCTCGTCTAGAGTTAATCGGAGGGTGTTACTATCCAAAATCTCTCTTGTTCTAAGGTGCAGGTTGTAATGCACAAAGACTAGACTATTCATCCTCTCCACAGACACCTGTTATGCCTCTTCGAGTGGATGTGCTCGAACATGCTCTAATTTTATGTGAAATGGATGGAAATGAGTTGCTTAAAATGGGTCTTCTAGGTACAAAAGCATGTTTAAAAATAAGAAATGATGCACAATTGTATGCACTCTTACGGTTTATTAAAAGCCAAAAGTGAAAAGATGGAAAATGGCATGTTGAATTTAGAGGTGCCTTGTACACATGATGACTAGAAGGCACCAAGGCACCGAAACAAAATACTACAAAATGTCACATGGGTCAAAAGTGCATGATGCACTTGACTAATAGTTAGAAATACCGAAGTTTGCAAGGATGATGGCTTGTAGGGCATGATGGGACAATTATTTGCACTGACTGTAAAACATAAAAAGGAGTGGAATTTCTTCAATTTTTGAAAGAACCCAATCGACATCTTCAAGTGTGGCTAGTTTTGTTTTGAAATACAAGCATTTGAAAAGAGGCCAAGCATTCTAATTACTAGTGTTTTGTTGGAGCAACGTGCAAGGTGTAATAATTTTTTGATTGCCATTTTCAAGGCTTGTGCAACATTTAAGAAGCCTTCGAGTGTAGAGGGATTTTGGCATCCAAGATTTGCAAGACCACCACCATCATATTTAAAATGTATGCCACTAGGAATAGCAAAACTTATGGTTTCAATGCTAGAGTTTGTTATTAGCTAAAAATGGAATTTAAAAAGCCTTGCATCTATGCAAAGGGAAAAGGCTAACACATGGCTTTGAGTGTTTAGTTTATGAGGTCTTCAGTTTGCCATTTTTTAAAGGTTTGGAATTAGGTAAGTACCAATTATTCATTAATGGAAGCATGCTAAAGAAGATGGTGAGCAAAATTATTCTAGATAATGTGGTCGTTGTTATTGGCTTACAACCAACAACCCTCATTGGATCAATTCACTTCTTGTCGTTTGGTCTTCTCGTAGGTTAACCCTTTCTTCCTCATTCTTTATTCTTTTAATTTGTTGTTCTTTAGTGTAACATATGGCTCATGCTCATTACATAGGCACATTTAATATATATGTTGATAAATGTATACATTGTAACTAAATGTGCTTTATGTAAACCATCGGTTAAATTTGTCTTTGTGTCACATTTAAATGTATCCAGTTCCACATGGTTAGGACAAAGCAATTGTTCATGCATGAACCTAACAAGGCAATTTTGGCATCTTTTTTCCGTTTAGTGCAAAGGGAAGGATTATTCTTTGTGAAAGTTGTGAAGGGAACAAGTGTCAATCACTAATTTGGGTGATCCTTCTCCCTATAAACAGATTCGCCTTCCCTATGAACGGATCTTTTCCGATATTTTTCATTTTGGGTACCAAAGAGCAAGTTGACTTGTTAGGGTCATAGTAGTCATCTTTTTTTTTATCAGTATAATAGGGCCAAGACCACTTTGAAATGGTAAAGTGGCTTGGGTTGGCAAATGTTGCAAGTGAATAACGTTGACTACCTCTGAATTATTTTAGCAATCATGAGTTGGATTGTGATTGATCATACATTCTATGGGGATAGACATTGGTGGAAAGGCTCCCATAATGGATTATAGTCTTTTCACATCAATACACTGCTAAATTTGGATAAACTCTCATCTAGAAGAGTCCTACTTTTCTGTGGTGTTTTTGCTAATCATAATGTAAAGATGGTTTTGATGTGAACTTCAACTAAACTGGTAGTTATGTTCATGTTATTTTTATAGATATTTGATGATGTGTTATGCCAATCTAGTAGTCCAATTGCTTTTACCTTGAATTTTCTAGGTTGGCATATGACTTCACTATTAATTTTCCCACAGGAGTTGGCACTGGTCTTGTTAACATGAAATCTATCAGTCTTTGCAAGAATTGTCTCTTTCTTGCATAATAAGGGTTTTATTTTAACTAAGTTTTAAATCTGTTTAAGCACATTTCATTTATTTCACGTGAATCTAAATTTAGGAAACTTGCCATTTGAAAAGCATAAAAAATTCCATTTTCTGATTTGCATATTGTTCACGTATTTTTTTCTATATTGAGGTTATTGTCTGTGTTTGAAGATAAAGAAGTGTAATGGGGTGCTAGTGATAGTCAATTGAGTTCTCTAAATGCTTATTGCACTCATCTTCCTTGTGGATCTAGGTAGTCTTGGAGTCATTTGTGTAATTTTGAAGCTTAGGGATATCTGAATGGCCTAGTAGAGCAAAAAGTGTAGAAGAGGAGGCCCCCTCTTGTTTAAGGCTAGAATCTTACTGATCTTTGATTAAGATTGCACATTCCTAGGATTCCATCCTTATGTAATTAATGAGGAGTTCAGGGCTGAGAGCTTAGAGTAGCCCAAAATGTTCAAAGAAAGTTATTTTCATATGAAATTTTCACATTAGCTATATGTCATACCCGCAATCATGTGACAATATTCATGCGATTCTTATTCTCTAGGAGTGATGTGCTCATGTTGGATACCAGTTTGAATCATTACAATGCTCGGAGTTCCAACTCATTTGTAATACCTGTGTACAAAATTGATTGACCCCTTCCTTCTAAGATAATTCATCACACAAATCTCATTGTTTTTCTATGTTATCCTAGGTTTTTGGGATGAGGGGACAAGGGAATGGGTTCTGCTATGGATTGTTTTTTTCGGAGCAGGGGATGACAGTGGGAACAACTATATAAGAAATACAGAAATTTTAAATATTTATATAAAAATATGGATGAAGCACACATATGAATTATAGAGCTTTAACATATAATGTTTGAGCTAAATAATTTAACTTTAGAGTTCACATGAGAATGGAAATCAAACAAATCATCAAAGCTGAAACATTAACTTGGGAAAGGTTTCTGGAAGTTTAAGTTTCCGAGTTTCTAGGACATCCCGGAAATGGTGACGGGTCAGATTTTGCCGGAAACACGTTTCTGGGTAACATTGTTGTTGTTTTCCAATGTCTTCAAGCACAATGTTATTTCTTTTTTAGTTAATAGCTGACTCATTCAAGGTATTATATGTATTTGTGTTTAGCTTCAGTACTGCTATGATGCCAAGATTTTGGTTTACCTAGTATGCATGGTTCACTTTACTTGTATGATTTAATCTTAACATAGAGAATCCCACAAAATTAATTTTGTATTAGTCTTCCTTGTCATGTCAAGAGAGACATTAATAAAGGAAATAATAAGGAGATTCCTCAAACTTTATAATGAGCCCAAACTGGCTCTCACTGCTCAAACTGAATGATAGTATTGTTTCTTTGAAATTTTTTTATTCTTTCCTTTTGTAATCTTTCAATTTATGATTTTGATTTTTTTGATATAGCTAAATATGAATAGATAAGCCACAACAGTGAAGCCAAAATACTGAAAGGATTTATGCAATCAAACTTAATATACATCAACTTGCATTTTATTATTCAAGATCGATAAAAACTTGAATGTGCCACTCTTTTCACATCTTCCTCCAATAAGGAATTCGCAGCCCTTTGCTGACAGAGTTTACAGCCTACTAGAAGAGGCCACGTGAGCAGTATAAGCTGGCTGATGATGGTAGAAAATAATCACGTGTGGTAATTGTAAATAGCAGGCTGAAACCCCTAAATTGAAGGCATCTAACTCCCAGTTCGCCTCCCCAACTCTAGCCACCCAAGGTGGAGGTGTGCTAGCAACGAATTGACGCCCAGATGGGATGCACAGGCACCCAGAATTTCTGGATAAAAAATCACCCAAATGCAGATCCGTCTCACAGAGATACTGCTGCTCAATAACAGTATATTGGTGTCCCACTATGAGGAGTTTCATGCACCAAAATTTGCAGAGATTGTGACATCAACTTTGAAGAAATTCAGGTTCAAATTAATGGAGATTCTCATGGTGAAATAAATGCCAACAGCACATAACACTTGTATAATATAAGTCCCTTAAACAACGGTGCCCAAAACAGATGACAAATTGCCAAACAAGAAAGGGCTCCAAATATCAACTCTCCAGTAAATACGTTTCTCAGTAACAACAATATCTCCCGGCCACAGTCAATCACAGTAAAGGAGGATCAAATATCCAGAGTATATCAAAATCACTATACCTCAGCAATGATTTCGAAGCACCAGCTTAAATTCAAACCTCTAGATCAAACACTTATACCTCAGCAAGGGTATCGAAAAATCATAAACTCAAAAACCCTCACAAAGCAACAAAAGAAAACACAAATAGACAATTGGATGATTAATTTTCCAAATGAGAGCCCATATTTATAATCCCATTTGTGTAACTTAGATTCATCTTCAAACCTTTCACTAACAAAGCTTCCACTTCACAACATGATTTTATAACTTATAATAAGATAAAGTGCATTAATTATAATGAAGCCTCCTAATTAATAAATATGAACTCATCCAATAAACAGCCCCATCCAATGCAGATGATGACCAACTGCCAGTGCCACCAAGTGCACTGACAAATATGGCAATTACCTTAAATAGACTTACTCAAAATAACAAGTCAACAACTGAGACCCTCAAAGCTCACTGTCAACTCATAGGGGCCGTGATGATGAACTGACCAAGGCAATTGCAGAGACTTGCCAAAAACGGGGACATTACAAACTTGATGTGGATTAAGAAGGAGAAGCACCACATACCAATTCTTCCCCATTATTGACATTTTTACTTACATTTTTGGATAGTCACATTTTTTGGAGCTGATCAAGATGCATGTACGTTGTAGCTTTTATCTTATGATGGCTTAACCTTAAGTTGTATCCACTGGCTACTCAAGGAGATAGATCATGACCTTGAAAGAATCGTGTAATGGCATGCTTCGTTGTCAGGAGCTCGATTGTGAGGAGCATTTTTATTTCAGATATCCTCTGTATTATAAATGTCTATGGATGGTATTGTGCTTGCTTAAGGATTTTCATGCATTAATGGAACTCTAATAGATTATGAGTATTATAGGTTTCTCTAGGTTTATATGTGAGATGCTACATTGTTGACTAGATTTAGAAATCTTCAGGTCTAGATCCTTGCATATGTCCAGTTTGGTTAATAATTCTGGAGGCTTTTTAGCTTGGTTGCTCTTGGGAGATTGGCCAGTAGCTTAGACTTCAGAAACCTCATACACCTAGCAACACAAACATCATAACCAATTTTCCTAGTTTTGGTTTCTATGGGAGGTGATAGAGTCGATTGTTCTGACCATCTTTGTTGGATACTACCATTCTAGGGCTTCCTTCTTTTTAACTATTATTTAAGCCCTCTAAATTTTCACATACATTTGGTTTTATTTTTTTAGCTTTGTATTTCCTGCGCTACTGGTTTCACTAGATCTCTTGGATGACGTTTTTAACTATTATTTAAGTTTCTTCTTTTTAACTATTATTTAAGTTTCTTCTTTTTAACTATTATTTAAGCCTTCTAAATTCCGCATACATTTGGTTTCATTTTTTTAGCTTTGTATTTCCTGCGCTACTGGTTTCACTATCTCTTGGATGATGTTTTTATACTTTTATTCAGAGATGCATTGTGCAGTTGCTTCATAAACTCTGTATATCATACAATATGCAGCTCAATTTATTGCATTTGACCTCTACTGTTCATTCATATGTAAATTGAATATAATTTTATAAACATATGTTTTTGATATATCTTCTTACTTGGTGTCATTTTTTTAAGCCTTTGATTAACTCAGTTTATTGCCAACATCACATCTTCATGTTTTCCTTTCTGTTTAAACTACTCATGTTTTTTATGAATTTAGTGTAAATGTCATAATATCTCGCTTAGTAACAATTGTCACTTTATCTTTGCTCCAGAATAAATTGACAAATGAAGAAGAGAATGTTCTGCGAAAATGCAAAGAAAAGGCAATTAAATTTCTCATGACTGGCAGTTTATTTGCATCAGGAGTGACATGGGCAGGTATATTCTGGAGATTGATATTGTTAGACTTTTGTTCCTGACAAAAGTCACAAGTACATTTGCTTTTTCAACACTAAAAAAGATGTTCATTCATATTTACTAGATTCTGAGACTACCCTCTCAATCCGTGCCAAGAAAACTTTTAAATCTACTCTCTTCTGAAAATTATGCCTGTTCCTTTCCTTCCAAATTTCTCATATAATAGTGAAAGGACAGATCTGCCAAATGCTTGAAAATGTTGACTTTTCTTCATGTCAAATACAAACAATTAGCAAGATCTCTCAAAGTTCCAAGAAGGGGACTATAGCAACCTAGAGGTTTCATGACATGCTTCCAACATCTTGGGAGAAATCACAATTAAGAAGAAGATAGTCTAGAGTCTCCTCCTTGTTACAAAGGTAGCATTTTAAATTGCCCCACAAAACCACTCTTCTTTCCTCTATTCTCAGTAAGTATCCTTCCCCTAGCAGCTAGCCATGTAAAAGCTCCCACTTTCAAATTTCAATAGATAATTTGTTCCAAAACATAATACTCAACCACTTCCATTTTAGCTTCATTCTCAAGGATTTTATAGTCAATTTTCACTGAATATTCTACTCTGATCTAACCACACCAAATGATTTCATCTTCAGTCTCAGAAAGGGATAAAGGTCTATTAGTAAAGATTTCTTTCAGAGTATTAGCATCATTTTCTTCTGTACTCAACTCTATTGGATCTTTCCAACACCATTTACCCCCAAAGTTAGTCTTTGAAATCAACAAAGTCCCTAATGTTTGATAGAGGCCAAAATTTCTAGTCTTTATTTGTGCAAAATAGCTATAAATCAATGCCAAGTATTTGAAGGTATTTCTATATACCTCTACATTCTCACAATGAATGGATATAGCATATTTTTGCTAGATGATGAAAAGACCCAAGAGACTATTGACAGGATTCTAAAAGTGATGTAAGTTATAACAACAGTTGATATATACATATAACAGTCAAGTACATGAAGATAAAAATAACAAACACACCCCTGTGTTAGTAAACTCAGCTTTTTAACTGTTAAATAAAGGTGCAACTAGAGTATTTCTACCTTCTGGCATTGGTAACATTGTAGTGCCAGTTTATGATGATCAGTCAACAAGCTTAATAGCTCACACTCTTTTATCCGACAGTATTTGGCTCAGATGTTAGATAATCCATTGGAAAAGAAGCAGAGATAAAACATATATTCAAATATTATAGACGATGGAACTAAAAATGATATCTACAGAACATGGAATATAATAACTATCGTTCTATGAATACAAAGAAGTGAGGTTTTGAATGCAACCATAACAACAAAAACTGTCACAAAGTTTATATGCTACAGAAGTGACTATCACTAGCAAGGATATTTGGTACGATTGAAAGAAAGAAATTCAAATAATGAAATCGCGAGGTTACATAATGAATCAGTATAATATGTGGCACATATGATGGGATCCACTCTCAGGTTTTGGTAAGCTTGGAAGATCTTAAGCAAGCAGCAACAGCCGACTACAACACAACCGAAAGCTAGCTTGGACACACGTATTGCTTCATTTTTGAGGAAGCGAATGAGGGCATGGTGCGAGGAAAAGTTGTAGTTTCAAGCGCAAGAGTTATCGCAGAACATAGGGTTCCAGCACCGTGGCAATCAAATGAATGAGATACTAATATTTGTGGTCAAATATTAAGCGACAAATATTTCCTATATGTGTTGTCGGGAGTATTGGTAAAAAAAAAGAAAAAAGATGAGAAATATAAAATTGTTTTGGAAGTAGGGTGATTAAAAATAAAGTGTGATTATAGTTAAAGTTAAAATATTACTAAAAGATACAATCTTTCATATTGAAAAGACACACCTGTCTTTTAATAGGGTATAAAGGGAGACAAATATTTTAAAAGGGAAAAAAGAGGACACATTGACATCCCAAAGAAGAAGTATTCAGATATTCATTTGTACGGGAGGGATAAGGAGCTTAAATATGATTTTATAATGTAAATTCAAATATTTTATTTTAATAATAAAGTAAAATGTCCTTTGTTTATTTTTATTAAAGGCATGGAGAATTAAACTGTAGATGATTTGTCCTTCATAATCATTTTTTGAATTGTGTATACAATTTAAATATAAGTGGACATGGTCATTTAGCATCTTAAATGTGATCATCATAGATATAGTGAAATATGGAGTTGTTTCCGAATCTGTGTCCAGTTTGTCTCCCTACTAGAGGAGTTAAATTTCAATCTGGACTAATTTAAGATTGCATAATATTTAGTCTGTCGCATCTTGGTTATTAAATTGTTGACATTTCAAGTGCATAAGAACTTTATAAAGTTGTATGTGAAAATTCACTGAAGTTGACTATATTGCCCGGATGAGTAGAGGCACTGGTCTTTCTATTATTAAAGTTAGAAAATCTATATATTCCTTCCTACAAGCATCAAATCCATTATTAACAAACATTATACAAAATATTCCATTATTTCAAAAACTCAACATTCAGTTTCATTTTAATTGAGTTCAAGGACTTTGCCAACCGAAGAACTCTCAAAAGCTTAAATTTGCTTTAGAAAAGCTCTTAACCAAGTAAACATGTTCGAGGAGAAAGTTTACCTGCCTAGGTGTATTAGAGCCTGGAGTGCAGGGGAATCAAGGCGATTCTTGTTCATATGCCAAAATTGATTGTGGAATCCTGTCAGAGAATTGGCAGGCTCTTGGATTTCCAATCTGCAGTTTTGGGAACCAACAATGTTGACTCTCCATATTTGCTCATAAAATTCCTTTATTTTGTAATTTTTTTGAAGTTCAGCTAGTATCATCTTTCCATCCCATGAGTATGTTCAGTAGTTAGGTCTTCTTCTATCACTCATTTGCCAAGTGGTGTGATCAGAAATTACTAATCTATTACCAACAGTGAAATTCCATAATGGAGAACCTTGGGGAGGTCTTGGATGGTCAAAATTATTAATTTGTCATTACTGTCCAAGTACTTAACTTGTAGAATTCTCACTCATCTTTGTTCTAGAAACTTATACATATGCCACACTAGTTTAGCACCTATTGCCTCATTAAAAATTTTCCAGCTCCGCAGTCCAACACCACCCAATTCTTTTGGCTTGCAAATGTTTTATTAGGCCAAAAGAGGAATCTTATCCAAATCTTGATTACCATTCCAAAAGAATTTCCTCATCCTCTGTTTTAGAATTTGAATCAGTTTCACTGGAATCTTCAGACACATCATAGAGAAAAGGGGCATTGATGAGATGATAGTTGTTAGTTAACAGATTTGTCCCCTCGAAAATGCCTTCACACATGACCCTTAAATGCCCAGATCAGAAGAAAAACCAAACTAACAGTTGAGTCACTTGCAATGGTTATGTCCAAGCGCTTTCTGAATTTTGATGTGAGGGTACGACTCCCTTCTTTGGATTTGCGATGAATTAAATAACTGGATATGTCTTTAACTAGAAGACACAAAGGGACATTAATGCCCACCCATCAACATGGAATGAATGCGATTATCAGATTTATAAACTAAGGAAGAAACAAATGAATGACAAACAGATCACCCACCTAATCTCCCTAAAACAGAGAAGCAAAAAGAAGATGATATTCCATTTGAACATATAATTGAATAAACCCCTCCGAGTTTATGAAACACACAAACACTCTTTCTGAACAGGGCAATATTTCAAACATGATTGAATCAACCAACAGATTGTTTTCAATGAGAGGAATACATTATTTACACAAACAGATCTGAAAATGCATTTCTCTTTATTTCAAACATATAATAAAGAAAACCTACAGATCTTCTTTACCCGTGCACAAAATCATCACGTAAAAACAACTATCCTTTCTATTTTTCCACTATTACAATTTTTGGAATCAACAAATTAAGTCCCCCTGCCTGTAGCCTACAGATTTCTGGGAAAGAATAACCCTTTTGACTTTCTGTTGAATATTTATTTTCCATTTTTCCCGATACTCTTTTCAGTTATTAAAACTGTTTCTTGCAAATCAGATGCTCTTCAAAGTTAGTGGAAAATTTAGCCACATAATGTTTGGTTATGGGGATTAAATGTTGTTTTGATACCTTATGGATTATCATATGGTGTTTTAATTAAACCTGTTTTATGTCATCCATATTTTATCGACATGAGGGCACTGCTTATTTAAACTACACCTTGTATTATGCAAAAACAAGGTGATCTGTACGGGATTGCTGCCACTTGGATCTTTATCTGCCAGATCATCTTAACCCGTAAGTTGGCTAAGCGTGCTTGCTTGAGAGTTACCAATGGATCATTTGGAAATAAAACCACTTTGGGTGCTTCCCCCTGCATGCCCTGTCAACAGAATCAATGGTGTTGACTGTACACAATGTTTTGATAAATTGCCTGGAACGAGTATGGACTCATGTTTGGCTTCTGAATGTGTATGTCTACATTTGTAAACTTAGGCTTCTTGTTTATAAGAACCAAATTGCAAGCACAATGATTATTGCCGAGACAATCCAAGACCATGTTAATTGTGTCGATACCTCCAAGATAGTCATCATGTATGTATCCATTGTACTTCTGGTCAGTATATACCTCAGTAATATACAAGATTAATTGCCATCCCAATTAGTAAAAATCTTGTGCAAAGACATCGATCAACTAGTTTAGAAATGTTTCCTTTAAATCGGTCGTGCTCATCATTGTTGCTAAATGGATAGCGAGCCATAACGTCAGCTTACTCTCTGTAGTCGATCCTCTCTATTAATGCATTTTATGAAACAACTCGCAGCCATCTTTCATGTTCCACATATCCACGGTCTTTCATAACAATGAAGTTGAACAGGGGCTGAGAATTTAGTTAAACATCAATTGACATATACCAATGTGACTTGTGCAAAGTTTTCAATCGACTTGGTTGGAGCTCGATGGTATTTCAGCACTTGGCTTGATGGATCGATAAAGTGTCCATCCTCACATCTTGTTGGCGTTTTGGCAGCAACACTTCCTATGCCATCGATACCCTTCTATTCTTTGTTGACGACCTTCTTCATTTCAGTGAAGTATCATGGAGTTTCTGCATTACCAGAAGCCAACTTTTGAACAATTATTAATTCATATAATCTTGCCTCAGCTTTATCCATTTCGGTACTAACGTTATCAAGGCCATCTAGTATAGATGAGTCTTTACTCACAAGTGAAGCCAGAATTGGAGTTGATTATCCCTCAAGATCCAAAAGGCTCTTTGTAAATGCAGCGGTAAACATTTGTACAGTACTCTGTTTGCAGCGAATCAAATGTCTATCATGGTTAGACCAACATTTTGTTAAACAGTTTGCGACTTGTCTCTTTGCTGCTAAAAAAACAGGAAAAGCCCACAAGAACTTGAGCCTTTGGATTTTGGTCATGACGTTGACAAATAGCCAACTCTTGAGAATGATTTAGAATGTGTTATTTTTTCTTCTGCATCGTGGATCACGTGTGGTGAACACTATCCTTGTCATGGGCTAGAGCCTTTTGCACCTCTGTAATGAACTGATACTTTTGTCATTCATATTGGTTTACAAGATCATTTTACTTTTCATTATGTGCAATTGTCTCCAATGGGGCGACATTCCTAACCATCGTGTCTCAATATTTTGTCAGTCCTTAAGATGCATTGGGTCTTTGATTACCTTGATAGTGACCATGGAAATATAATTCTTTTTGCAAAATCAGTGCACAGGAACCATGGGAATTCAGTCCATTTCAACGAGTTGGTTGTCTAAGTCTTGTCTACATATGCTTGGAATCTTCCGAATCTCCTTATAATCAAACCATTTCCTATGTTTGAGTCACAGTAACCTTTTGAATCGTGTGGGCCTCTGTTTTAAATCTCATTGTAAAGCATGCTGTCTTTACTTTCTAATATGAATCCTATGTACACTTTCTCCAATTAGACATCGAAGTTTATTTTCATGTTCCACAGGTTTCATTCAATCTACAAAGATAACATGTCTTTCTTGTAAAAATGCAATCGTAAAAGAAACTAATTCCTTCCAGTTGATATGAAGGCAAAGTATTTTCAAAAAGAAACTTGGGAGTATAACTATAGGGTCTGAGGTGTTTCATAATGTTTTGAATATATCTGTCATTAAGAACAAGGTTGGAATATATAGTTCTCCTTGTGGAACAAATTGCATTGTGCTTGCCAAAAAGAAAATATATATAATTAGATCCAAAGAATTAAATTCTAATCCCTGAACTGTTGAAATTGAGCTTTGCGCCTTTGAATTTTGAACTTTAAACCTGAATCTGCATGCCTAAACTTTGAACTCGTGAACTATGCTTTCAAACTTGAACTTTGACCTTGGTTCACTTGGTTCAAGGGTTCACCTGCATGCTTTTATTTTACAAGATGTCACATTACAAAGAGATTGTCCATGATAACTGATATAAATATTGGGAACATTGAGCAAATTCTTCCCTTTGTTTCATTTTAAAATTTTGAATTCAGTCATAGGCAAGGCACCAATTGGCTCTAATTGGGGACATGTACCAAAAGTGGACATAGAGGATCCAAAAAATCCCTGGTAGGGGACTAGTTTCTAGCTATTGGGAATAGAGTCAAGGTAGCACATAGAACAGAGAGCTGCTTGTAGAGAGGGTGGAGGGAAGCAAGGTTGAGCCAACAAACCAAAACAGGAAACCACAACAAGTTACAACTAATACACATCAAAACTTTTATTTACAAAGGATAGGGCAAGCAGCCCATAACTCCAAGGATGCACTTGACCACTCATGTAAAATCATTGACTGGTTGGGAGAAGAATAGACCGGTGCAGAAGAGTGGCTGATATGCAAGATGCACTATTCTTAACAACCATCCTGCAACAATTTTGAGAAAAGACCGAGTCATAATGTATTGTAAAAATTTCTGAAGCAACATGGGTCCAAAACGTCAGTCAACATAATAGACTTCTGGCTGCAGCATTCTGACATCAGCTTGGATTAGATGGCTTGTATTAGAAACACCCATATCTTCCATCTCAGGAAAATAGGTTAGGCCTTTGATAGGAGAAAGGTTGGGGGGATACCTTGCAAGAGTGTTCTTGTCAAAATCTGAAGTTAGGCTTGCAGAGAATGTCTTCAATGAACGCATCACCAAGTTCATCTTCAAAATAAAATGCCTCCACCATGGGAGAGCTATGAAGTAGCTCATCTTTGTAGCCAACTTGGAATACCTCTAGTTGAGCCCGTGTATGTGATAGCATAGGGATGAATGAGTTTTCCTCATCTTCCTTTTGAATGTCTTCATGATCCTCGTATACTTTGGGCTGCAACCATGTCTCTTGATATGGTGTGTAATCAAATTGAAAAGTTTTATATTCCATCAGCCCATAAGATGAGGGATGCCTCCTTTTCCCTATTATTAACACCTTTTTGTCCATGCTGATCCAGCACGCTTTCCTAATTAACATCAATGGCTGGAATGGCAGAAAAAACTTCAAATGTAAAAGATTCAAATCTGGAAAAGGAACAGCCATTGATAAAATTTCATTTAACTTGTCACCGTCAAGCCCCATCTCTATAAGAGGTGTATCAAGGCAAGCTGTTAAATCAGCCGATTGTGAGACGTAATCATCATCATTCTCAACATGTAAACGATAAATCCCTGCCATATTAGAAGAGCTATTTTCAACTGATGGGCATTCTAAAAAATCTTTATCATTGGAAACCGTTAAAGTGTTGGTAATAGGAGATGGGGAACATTGATTTTGATGTCTTTATGGCAGATTTCTTTTGTGCAGGCTTCATCTTTGGGTAAAATTGCTGTTCATAAAGATAAAGTTCTATTTGTGAGACTTCTGCATGTTTTACCCCACTTAGAATCATATCATCATCTAACCCAATAGCCTCCCTTTGTGCATCTTCTAATCTTTGTACCTTTTGATGCTTTATTAGGAATCTAATTTCAATTTGCATCACAACAATGAAAACACGTAACTGATTACTTTCATTTGGTTGACAGGTTTGAGGAATCTTACCAGCACACATGTTGAACCTATCAATGAAATCCATTATAGGTTCATCCTCTTTCATTTGAATTTGAAAGAAATTTAGCAAAAACTTGCCAACATCAACTATGGGTTTAAATCTTTCAAGGAATCTTACCTTCAGATTGTTCCGGCAAGTAATATAGCCACCCTGCAAGTTCTGAAACCAATCAGCAACATTTCGAATAAGGCTTTTAGAAAACAAACTGACAAAGACGTTCTCTTCTTGCACACCGAGAATCCCACAGGTGACAATAACTGCTCTAATGTAGTCATCAAGATCATGTGTTTTATCTCAAACAAACTTAGGGAGGCATTCTCTTAATCCCTTGGGCAGAGATGAGTATTGAGACAAGGCAAAATGCCAAATGCGAGTTCCTTACAATTGTGTTGCAACCAAAGCCCTAAGATATAATGGAGCTCTTTAATTAAAAAATTCTGCGAATCAAAACACAGAGTCGCCAATCTCTTTATACAGAGATATTAATCATCAGTGAGGAAAGAAAACACTGTTCTTTTGTTTCTGCTTCCCCAGTAGAGTCACCAAAAATTGTTAGTTAATAGATTTATCCTCTTGAAAATGCCTTCACAGACGACCCTTAAATGCCCAAAATCAAAAGATAAACCAAACTAACAGTTTAGTCACTTGCAATGGTTATGTGCAAGTGCTCTCTGAATTTTGATATGAAGGTACAACTCCCTTCTTTGGATTTGCAATGAACTAAATAACTGGATATGTCTTTAACTAGAAGACACGAAGGCACACTAACATCCACCCAGCAACATGGAATGAATGCGATTATCAGATTTATAAACTAAGGAAGAAACAAATGATTGACCAATAGATCACTCATCTAATCTCCCTAAAACAGAGAAGCGAAAAGAAGATGATATTCTGTTTAAACATATAACTCAATAAACCCTATAGAGTTTATGAAACACACAAACACTCTTTCTCAATAGAAGAATATTTTAAACACGATTGAATTTGATGGAAATATTGTCATTGATGTCAAAGGATGAACAAAACTAGAAGCAACATCAATGTCAAAGGAACATACATGTCATAGAGAGGTATGAATATAAAATTGATTTAAAAGGAATATGAGTGTATGGAAGAGATTGTTTAAATATTAAAATGAAACAAGACAAAGAGCAAGTTCATGTCTTATGCTAAGTCACTTCCAAGTCAGCATATAGAGAAAGAAATAAGAAGAGCCCGATAAACTTAAAGTCAAGCAATCAAATGAACAATAAGGTTCAAACAATGACCATGAATATGAAGATAATGCTAAGGTCCAATGAATGTAAATAATGATAATAATAAATCTCTGTCCTAACAATGAACTGTACACAGACAAGTTCATGAAGTTTTGGCAGATAAGGCTTGCAAGCGTTTATGACAACAGAAGTGAGGGCATTAATATTAAATATAGTGAGAGAAAAATACATGCCAGTAATCCTTTCTACACAAGGGACTTTGAAAGATGAAACAATTTCTTCATATGTATTGTGATATTGAAAAATGCATAAAAGCAACGATAATATATAAAGCCAAGCCACATTCAAACAAAATACTGAGATTTTCAGCAAATACGAAAATATTGAAGTAGAGCAACCACATGAACTATCATTTTCAGTGAGACATATAATGGCTATGATAATGTTAACACTTGATTGGAGGACAAGAAAGAGCTTGCAGGGAACAGAACAAAAATAAGAAATTATGAAGGACAAGAGTTGATGGTAATGAATTTATTAGGAAATAAATATATAAACAAAAACAATGATGGTGATCATCCAGTGATTAAAGAGTATTTTATCAAATAGTGAACATTGTAATGAGCAGGATAAAAGACAAATGAATGCCATGATGAAGGAACAGAGAGACATCAGTAATAAGAAGTTCCAAATCGTATATATGTCCACATAAGCAATCAAGGAAAGGCTGTGTGATTACAGCATTAGAGATTGGTTTGATAACTTATAGCTTATTGACCTTATAAGCCAGATAAACATTACAAAATACTACGCCCAGTCATCATGTGATTCAATGTCACAATATGGAAAGTTCATATCGCATATTCCATAATAATATGACGTGTCCATTTGAAATTTCAAATTGTCTACCCAGCCAGTTAAAGAAAACAGGAGGTGCTGTCGCCTGAAGATTGAAAATATATATTTGAATACATCAAGTGTGGACAACCAGCAATGATGTTCATGGCAAATTTTTTGAGGCATGATAATGAACAAGCAAATAAATCAATATGCTACAGAGGGAAAACTATTCAGTGGAGCAACACACAAGGTCAGATTATAGACTATCCAAAGCAGCGACAATTTAGAGGAAATCGTTGTTTGTAAAAAGGAAGATGTCACCATGTAAATGGATGTAGTGATTACCAAATATGCAGAGACAATTATTAAATTACAGAGGGGCAATCAAAGCTTTTGAGTCATCTGTAACAAAAATAAAATATTAATAAGATGGCAATGAAATGTTTAACTTCGTGAAAAGAAAATGGAACATTAAAGGTTGCCGATATCCAGAGATAAAGAAGCCAGTCAAGACAGAGTTCAAAATGATGAACAAATTGAGGTGGTCAGCGGCTCATTCAGTTAATATATATTAAGGTTGGATATATCGAGTCTAACAAAGTTTGATATATTAAATAATTCAATTCATAAACCAAAAGGATGACATTAATAAAGGATCAGGTTATGAAATGGTAATAATTACAGAAATGAAAAGTCATACTCATTCATTTAAAGACACCCTATTTGCTTTAAAAAAATATAAATATATCATTTGAAAAAAACGTTCTGATGGATAAGAAGTCAGTGACAATTAAAGGAATAAGAGGAAAATAAGGGGAATGAAATGAGTGTCAGTGTTACAAAAGAAGAAACTTATTCAGAAGTTTTGAATCTAGGACATGTATATTTACCTTGAAGAAAAATGAAGCAATAGAAGTATTAAAAGGAAAAATATAAAATCAGATTAATAATCTGATATATATATATATATATATATATAAGTTGGGAATAAGTATCAGAAGGTTGACTTAAAGTAAAAGTATTCATACAAAGATACAAGAGAAGAAGTGTGCATAAAAGTTTCCATCATCAGTTGAGCAAAGCAATGCTGGTATGGTGGAAAAGAAGTTTAATTCCAATGGGTCGGTGCTCATGAAGATAACAGAGGGAGTTGGAGCTTCCAGTGAGTCGGTGCTCATAAACATAGAGGTTGTAGCCTCTAGTAGGTTGCAGCCTACAAACCAATTTGTAAACAAACAGTTTATATAAGAAAGCATTTATTTGTTGTGGTTTTCTCTCGCATTGGGTTTCCACATAAGTCCTTGTGTTATGTGCATAATTGTTGATTCGAACACAAACAGTTATTTGGATAAAAAGTTATAAATTGGCAAATTTGTTATTATACTGATTCACACCCCATCCCCCCGCCCAGTATAATTGTGTGCTCTTCAAAATCAACCAATGATTGTTTTTGATCAGAGGAATACATTATCCAAACGAATAGATCTGAAAATGCATCTCTTTATTTCAAACATCTAATAAAGAAAACCTACAGATTTCATTTACCCCTGCACAAAATGAGACTGTAAAAACAAATATCACTTCTATTTTCTCCTTGTTACAATTTTTGGAATTGGCAAATTAAGTCTCTCTGCTTGTAGCCTACTGACTTTTGGGAAAGAAGAACCCTTCTTTTGTCTTTGTGTTGAATATTTATCTCCCTTTTTCCCAATAAGTCTCTTTTCAGTTATTAAAATTTAAAACTATTTCTTGCAAATCAGATGCTCTTCAAAGTTATTAGAAAATTTTAAGAATACCCACATAATGTTGGGTTATGGGGATCAAACATTGTTTTGATACCTTATGGATTATCATATGATGTTTTAATTAAACCTATCATATGTCATCCATATTTTTTTGACATCAGGCCACAATTTATTTAAATTGCCCTGTATTATGCAAAGACAAGTTGATCTACACGGGGTTTTTGCCACTTGGATCTTTATCTGCTAGATCATCTTAACCTGTAAGTTGGCTAAGCGTGCATGCTTGAGAGTTACTAATGGATCATTTGGAAATAACACCACTTTGGGTGCTTCCCCCTACATGCCATGTCAAAAGAATTGATGGTGTTGACTATACACAATGCTTTGATAAATTGCTTGGAATGAGTGTGGATTCCCATTTGGAATAACTATGTATGTCTGCATTTGTAAACTTTGGCTTCTTGTTTATAAGAGCTGAATTTCAAGCACAATGATTATTGTTGAGACAATTCAAAGCCATGTTAACTGTGTTGATGCTTGCAAGATAGTCATCACGTCCATTGTACTTTTGGTTAGTATATTCCTTGGTAATATACAATATTAGTTGCCATCCCCAATTAGTAATCTTGCACAAAGACATCGATCGACTAGTTTGGAAATGTACCCTTGTAAAATCGGTCGTGCCCATCGCTGTTGCTAGTGTTGTCTTGCATTTTGTCACCACAAAATGTTGGTAACAACACGAAACTTTTCCAAGCTAGTTTCGTGTCTCTCTGAGCTTGAATTTGATATTCAATTGCTTAATGTTGATTGATTGATCCATTTCAATTCGAATATTAAATTGTTTTACTGAAGGCCTTCGTCAAGTCTTTTTTGTTTTGCTTTTTGTCGAGCCTTTGCTTGATTTTTGAAGCCTTCACAATCCGTTCTTTGCTTTTGAGTTTGTGTTTGCTTGTTTTTGGTCCTTTGAATTTGCTCATGTCATGCCTTTCGTTTTCCCCTTCGATTCGGTCTAACCTAGAGGTCAATCAGAATTGTCAGTCAAAAAATGTGGTCATTTTAGTGCCTCAAAAGTGGACATTTTAGGTGCAATAGCACGAATTAAAAAAATGATGTTATATTTTCATTTTGACATTCACTTTTTGAAAATATAACATTTTACTCACTTTTTGTTATGTTTTGAAGTTACTCTTCATTTAAATTTATAACTTAAAGTGACTATAGTGCACTTTATGTTATAATTTTAAGTTGAGTTACTTTTTAATTTTTCACTTAAAGTGACTATAGAACTATATAGTTACTTTTTAAATTTTTGATTTTTAAATCAAATACTTATATAAATGTCATTTTAACTTAATGTTTATGACTTATATTGATTAATATAATGCATAAATATTATTTTTGATCCATATTGTTGACATTTTTATAAAAATAAGTGAAATGCATAACTTAAAAGTCTAAAAGTGGACATTTTATGTGCATATGCATGTAAAAAATTATGAAAAGTGGAAACTTTTCATGCTAATGCATATGAAAACTCATTTTGAAGACTTTTTCATGCCATTACATCAAATGCTTGTAAAAGTGGACCTTTTTAATGCAATGACATGAAAAGTTGAGTTTTCATGCTTGTGCATGAAAAAGGTGAGATATGTTTATAAAATATGTGACTCCAAAAAGTGAGATTTTAAGAGTCTTATACATTTTAAAATATGTAATGGGCTTCAAAAAGTGAGATTATATCTCAAGACATATTTTAAAACATGCATTGGACTCTAAAAGGTCCTCTTTTGTCTTCCTACATGTTTTAAAATATGTAATGAACATAAAAATGTCCTATTATGTGAAGAAAACATGTTCTTGCTCCAAAAACCTCCTATTTTGATCATAACTTTTAATTTTCTCCATGGATTTGGATGAAATCAGTTGCATTCAAAACGTTTTGGAGAGGTGATCATTTTGCTCTCATCAAAAATCAGTATATTGCACCCAAAAATGTGTTCAAAACTCTCAAGCTAGGGCACAATTTTGCAAAAAACTCCATAAATCTTCAAATTTGGAACATGTTTTTGCTTGGAATCAAATCGTTTTGACCTTATTTGTTGATTCCATTACATTGTGATCATTATTTTGGTGTTAAAACACCAAATCATTTTTGCTTGGAGAATCACGTTTTTGCTTAAAATGCCCGAAAATTGGAGTTTTAATCCACTTTTATGTGTTTTGAAGCCACTTTTTTGCATTTTGATCCATGTATATCCATTTGGAGAAGTCGTTTTTGCATTCACAAGTCAAAAATGATTTTAAAATATGCATTTTTCAGTCACGTTTTTGCAAAAACGGCCCAGATTTTTGAATAAAAAAGTCATATTTTTGTTCAAAAAACTCAAAAAATGCATTTCCAGCCCATACCTTTGATCAAGAGGGATTGTTTTTGAGTTTTAAATGCATGATATTGTTTTTGGAGACCATTTATTTGACACTTTCATGTCAAATCCGACCATTGAATGTCCATTACATGCAAGTGCGGAAAAATTCAAAAGGTTGTTTGAAAATCCGGATTTAAGGGAGAATTGGTCTTAAGACTATAAAACTTGTTATTTTAGAGCATATTTTCCTTCATTTTTGGCACATATTCATCATGTAAGTGGACCTCTTCTTTCTTACATTTTAATTCATGCTTATCCTTGCTAATTTTATGCATGAAATCGTTGAATGAATGCCATTTGTAAGAATCTTTGCTTTAGAAAGTGCATTTTTCCTTTGAATATGAAGTTTTCCTTCATTTTGATATTTTTGGTTCTTCCCCAAGTTCCAAATTCAAATTTCATCTTTGGAGTGCATTGCATGTTGGCATGTTTTGAGTTGTTTTCAAAGGTATGTTTTTTTTTTTTTGTTTTGGTTTTTGTGTGCTTGTTGCCGGTTTTTCTCCATTTGGAGAAGTTGCAAGTTTTTTCTCAAAAACTTGTTTTTCCTTCACTACATGCGAAAGCATTATCATGTCTTCACTCCACTTTCCATTTCCATGTCACAACACTTCATCTCTCACTCAATGAAATGTGATTACATGTTTTTCATCCCATTCGCCATCCGCATATGCATGTAATCCCATTTTTCACTTCCGTTTTCATCCATCTCATTTTTCGCTTCCATTCGCACGACACGATTACACGAAATATCTTACGTGGAATTGCATCTAAAAGGTCCAATTTTGACTAAAAGTCACTTTTTGAAAAGTCAAAAAGATGTCATTTTCTCCTCTCCTTATGCATTTCACACTTCCATGAGCAAATACATGTTTCCGTATTTTTCCATGCTTTCCATCTTAGCCTTCATCCGCATATGCATGTAAAGCGTATCTTTCACTCACACTTGCATCTCATTTTCACCCTCCACCTTCCGTTACATATTGCATTTACATGTAATCCATTTTTTGTGCAATGACATCTTGAAAGCCCAAGTCACTTTTTGAAAATCAACAATTTTCATTTACATGCATTCTCATGCGCCAAGCACTTTACTTCAAAGAAAAAAAAAAAAGTGAGTTAAAGGTGTTGATGGAAAGTTGTTCTGAGTGTACATCCGAACATCGTCAAGAAGGTTTTCAAAGTGTCAAAGACTCCAGTTTGTGCTTATCTACAAAGGAGAATTCATGACAACTTGAGTGAGAAAAGATGGATCACATCAAATCTCCACATGATAATGGACAATTCATCAAAGAGAGCTAGAGGTTGTCGAAAGACACAACACTGTGGTTATCAACATGAATGCAGCAGTACAAGGTACAAGAACTCCTAATCCTGTTATCATCTAGGATTGCATCGTCAAGTACAAGGCCTTTCAGAATTGTTCTTTTCTTTTCCGTCTTTTTTCTTCTTCTTTCATGTTTGTAGTTGGAGAAGATGCATTACATGAAAAAGTGTAATTACATGTAATGCGAGTTACATGTGTATGTAAAAGATGCAATGTGAGTTGCATGTGCAGTTGCATGTAACCCTTTAGTTTCTGTAGTTAGACTTGGTCAAAGTTGGTTGAGTTGCTCCCACTTTTGCCTCCCCCTTTTTCTCAACTTCTTTGTCTATATAAAGGAGTGCCCCATCATTGTAAAAATTATCTTTTGTTGTATGCAAGAAAGCTCTGCCACATTTGTACAAGCATAATTTTGATTGTGTAGTACGAATTTGGGAGAAAAGTGAATAAAAGAAGCAATTGGATTCGAAGCTTTGACTGGAAGCAATTGTGATAGAACAAATTAGAAGCTTTGACTATAATTTGTGCCTATTGTCTTGATTCATGTTATTATTGTGTGTTCAATAAAAGAGCATAGAGAGTTAAGAAACAATTGAAGCCCGAGCTTTGACCAGGAACAATTGTGAAAATCCATAGCTAGAAGCTTTGTTTGTGGTTTGTATTTTCATCTTAATTCACAAAATAGTTAGATTGTTCTTACTTTTAGGAGTCTTTGTGCCCTAATTGTAAAACTTTTACCATATAGAAATACAATAGGACTTAGAGCCAAACTAGTATGTTTTGGCTAGCCTTTGAGTTAGTTAAAATTTATCGGTATCACTGTTTCCAGCTCATGATAGAAGTGTAATTAGAGATTCACCTTGCCCATTATTCGCCTTACGAATAAGTGGATCCTTTTTTGAAAGTTAAGAAGAAAGGATAATAGTAACAACCAATTTATAAATCTCTCAATTTCTTGCTTACCTTGAGTTGATCCAAGGAACAGTGAGAAGGGGGAGCCTTCCCTTTAAGGTAGGAGAGACTTTGTCTCACACGCTGTGGCTGGTCATCCTATTTTGCGACTGAATTTTTACCCAAAACTGTCGGTTGCAAAATATCCACCCAACAGCTAGAATAGACATCGAGCCATAATGTCAACTTACCCTCCATAGTCAACCCTTTGTATTGATGCATTTTATCAAACAACTTGCAGCCATCTTTCATGTCCGACATATCCGCTGTCAGTCATAACATTGAAGTTAAACAAGGGTGGAGAATTTGGTTAAATATCAATCATCATATACCAATCTGACATGTGCAAAGTTTTTAATCGACTTGGTGGGAGCTTGATGGTATTTCTGCATTTGGCTTGATGGATTGATAAAGTGCCCATCCTCACTTGTTGGCATTTTGACAACAACACATCCTATGCCATCGATGCCCTTCTATTCTTTGTTGACGACCTTCATTTAAATGAAGTATCATGGAGTTTCTCCATTAACGGAAGCAATCTTTTAAACAATTATTAATTCATATAATCTTGCCTTAGCTTCATCCATTTTGGTACTAACATTATTGAGGCCATCCAGCATGGATGAGTTTTTACTTACAAGTGAAACTAGAATTGGAGTTGATTTTCCCTTGAGATCTAAAAGGCCTTTTGGAAATGTGGCGACAAACATTTGCGAATGACTTTGTTTGCAATGAACATGGTCGAATGTCTATCATGGTTAGACCAACATTTTGTTAAACAATGTGCAATTGGTCTCTTTGGTGCTATGATTATAGGAAAAGCTTGCAAGAACTTGAGCCTTTGGATTTTGGACGTGATGTTGACAAATAGCCAATTCTTGAGAATGATTTACAATATGTTGTATTTTCTTTTGCATCGTGGACCACGTGAGGCAAACACTGTCCTTGTCATGGGTTAGAGGCTTTTGCAACTCAATAATGAATTGATACTTTTGGCATTCATATTGGTGTACAAGATCATTTTACTTTTCACTATGTGCAATTGTATCCTATGGGGCAACATTCCTAACTATCATGTCTCAACATTTTGTCAGTGGCTAAGATGTATTGGGTCTTTTATTACCTTCATAGGGGCCATGGAAATAGAACCACTTTACCTTTTCCAAAATTGCATGGGAACCCTGGGAATTTACTCCATTTCAATGAGTTGGTTGCCTAAGTCTTGTTTGCATATGCCTGTTATCTCCTTATAATCAAACCATTTCCTATGTTTGAGTCACAATAACCTTTTGAATGGCGTGGGCCTTTGTTTTAAATCTCATCGCAATGCACATTTTCTTTAGTTTTTAATATGAATCTAGTGTACACCTCAATGATTATTGTCATGTTCCACAGGTTTCATTCAACATACAAAGAAAACATGTCTTTCTTGTAAAAATGTAAATCATAAAAGAAATTAAACCCTTTGAGTTGATATTAAGGCAAAGTATATTCAATACAAAACTTGGGAGTATAACAATAGGGTCTGAGGAGTTTCATTATGTATTGAATATATTTGTCATTAAGAATAGGGTTAGAATATATAGTTCTCCCTGTGGCAGAAATTGTGTGCTCACCAAAAAGAAGATATATATTTTTACATCCAAAGAATTAAGTTCATATCCCTGAATTGTTGAAATTGAGCTTTGCACCTTCAAATTCTGAACTTTAAACGTGGATCTGCATCCTTGAACTTTGAACTCCTAAACTCCTGAACTATGCTTTCGAACTTGAACTTTGAACCCAGTTCACTTGGTTGAATGGTCTAAGGGTTCAACTACATGATTTTCTTTTACAAGATGCTACTTTACAAAGAGATTGTCAATGAGAACTAATATAAATATTGGGAACAGTGAGCAAATTCTTCCCTTAGGCTCAATTTTAAAATTTCAAATTTGGGTGCCATAAGCAAGCTAGCAATAATGTTTAGCATTAAAATCCTTCTCACTAAAGTAAGCCATTTACTTTTCCAACCTTCCAACTTGCCTATACACCTATCTATAAGACCTTTCCAAAGTGATGCCTTCAATGTTCTAGATAATAATGGAATACCTAAAAATTCACTTGGTAGTTTGCTTAACCAGATGTTGAAGATTTTCAAAATTTCTCTCTGAACATCCTTTCTTGTATCAAAAAAGAACACCTCAAACTTCCTCCAATTAATCTTTTGCCTCAATACATTATTGTACCTATCCAATACACTTATAACTCTCACCTTCCACAATTATGCCTCTCCCACTAAAAGATTGTCATTTGCGAATTGAAGATGAGAGACTTGATCCACTCCTCTAGTAATTGAAACCCCCTTCCATTTTCCTTGAACCTAATGTTTAGAAATCACTTTTCCCAGCCTTTGCCCTCATGATGTAGATAAGAATCCTTGAGGACTCTCCTTAACTAATGTCAAAGCATGATACTTAGCTGTGATTCCTTTAATCTAGGATATCATTGATCACTAAACCTGAATTTCTCAAGAAATCTACATAAAAATGCCTCTCCCACTAAAAGATTGTCATTTGCGAATTGAAGATGAGAGACTTGATCCACTCCTCTAGTAATTGAAACCCCCTTCCATTTTCCTTGAACCTAATGTTTAGAAATCACTTTTCCCAGCCTTTGCCCTCATGATGTAGATAAGAATCCTTGAGGACTCTCCTTAACTAATGTCAAAGCATGATACTTAGCTGTGATTCCTTTAATCTAGGATATCATTGATCACTAAACCTGAATTTCTCAAGAAATCTACATAAAAAACTCTATCCACTTTGTCATAAGCTTTCTTGATGTCCAATTTCACAAACGTTTTCCTCAAAGTCTTGAATCGAATTGAATGAATTTCTTCAGGGGCTATAACTGTACCTTCTAGTATAGATTTATTAGGAGTAAAACTACTTTGCTCCTTGGATATCAATGAATCCAATAACTTCATAAGTCTTTTTGGTGCTACCTTTCTAATAACTTTGTAGTCCATATTACACAGGAAAATAGGGCAAGACTACTCAAAATATTCCACTGCATCCCTCTTTGGGATTAATGCAGCAAAGTATTATTGAAGTCCTTTAATACAAAATCCTTGTGCGTGGATTCTTCCACCACTGCCCACATCATTCCTGACCACCTTCCAAAACCTCTGAAAACTTGAGGCTTGGAAATTGCCCATCCTTGAAGAGTTATCACCCTCCAAGCAAAAAGTTCTTCTTTGACTTGCTTAATTTGAACTAGAGCCTTTAGCATTACATTATCTTGATCTCTCACTAACTTTAGCACTAAGTATGTCTTCATAATCCTCCCCAGTAACTGAACCACAAACCATAAAGAATAAGAAAAAGAAACAACCTCTTTCTTGAACTCATCAACATCAAAACATCTTTGCTCAACTCCATTAAAATTGAGGAAACTTTATTGCTAGACCTCGCTTTTACTGAGCTATGAAAATATTTGTGTTGTGATCTCGCTTAAATCAGATTTCTTGACTTCTAATGACAATGTGTTTACTCCTTGGCTAAAATATCATTATATTGAGACCTAGGATCCTTTTCTTTGAGAAAATCCACTTGATCCATACCCTTTGAGTTCACTTTATTTTTCAATGCTTCGACCTAATCTTCAATGATCTTGTTTTCAGCAAATATATCTTTGAAATGGATCCTATTCCAAGCAACTCTTGATGAATTGAAGTTTCTTAAAAATATTTGAAAGCCTTTGTTGCTTTGACAAGCAGTAGAATTGGGCCACCACTTTGCTACCATCTCCATGAATCCCTCTTCACGAACTCACATCTTTTCTAACTTGAAGGTGCACCACAACGGAATCAAATCCTTCTCCAATGCTAAAGCTACTTGGAAATGATCCAACCTCATGAAAGGTAGAAGCAAATCTTCAAAAGCCACGGGGAGAGTGTCCCATCCACCAACCATAAAGAAACAATGTAGTTTTTTAGCTATATTGCTGAAACCCCACCCTTTTGTTAGTTCAAGTAAACTTCCCATTTTGAGTTGTCACCTCCCACAAACTATTCCCAATCACAAAACTTTGAAAGTCTATTTAGACCAGTGTTTTGGGACTCTAAGAGTCCGAGGCAGAGGCAGCCTTTCCGAGGCAAATGGCCTTTGGACTCTGACTCGGCCGAGTCTTGGCAGAGTCCACGTGGACTCGCCAAGTCCCGAGCCAAGGACTCCAAATTTTTTTTTCTTTAAATTTATTTTAAATTTTTTTATAAAAAAGATAAAGATTTCTGGAAGTTGCTTTTTTTCAGTGTTTATTAATTCTGAAAATGATGTTATGGTATGTCAGGAATTTATTAAGGATTGAATCTTAAATCTTCAAATTTATGTGTGAAAATCTTGAATATTTTAGGAAATTTAATGTTTAAATCTTCAAATGTCGTTAACCAGGTTATAACAAATTACACAACTGAACAGCCCTGCATCTCAAAATGAAGGATAGTTACCCAAATTGAAGGCTCACTGTTAATATAGGTTACTATTTGGGTTTCATTATGAAGAAGTCGCTTTCAGCATTGTAGAGTTCAGTAATGTTGTACACATATTTTCAGATTTACATATATTTGTGTTAGAATTCTATAATGATGAAATGAGCTTTTTCAATATTTTTTAGACTTGTGTCCATGAATGTTAGAACTCTCTAGTGTTGTACATAAAGTTTTTAACTTTTAGACTAACATGTATATGTGTTGCTGGCTATGTCCTTGATTATTTTCTTGGCAAAAATTTGTAAGCCAACTATAATTATCTATGTTCCCCCAAGTTTCCGGTACGGGGACGGCGGGACGGGTTTTCAGGACGGCAAATTTTTTTTGGTGATTTTGGGGACGGGGACGGCTATATATATAAGAAAATTTTAAAATATAGTATATACATTGAAATTTGTAAATATACATGTCATTCATATGAAACTAAGCACAAAGCATGTCATTTAAACATTATAGAACCATAACATACAACATTTGAATGCCATCTATGAAATAATATCCGATTTTAGTATTTTACTATTTAGTATTTTAGTATCCAATTCTCAAAATGCATATCAATACAATATCAGAGAACACTGAACAATGAACATTAAGTTATTCACCATTGTCAATATCATAAGACTCATAATGATAAGCATGATAAATCATAAATCTGAAAATCAAAATCAAAATATGCCCAAAGCTATAGGCTGCCATAAAGTAATAAGTATCATAATCATGTTCATGTTCAACATAAAAAGAAAAACATAGAAAATAAAGCAGACTGCTGCTCCTATTTTGCCTCTACTAATCCATGGCATCAAAATCAGAATCCTCCTCACTGTCATCCTCCACAGGAAGTGTAGTCTCATCTAATGGAACCCCAACCAGTCTTGGTGCTATGTCATCCTCATCTATCTGGGCCACATCCTGAGGCTCAACATCCCATCGCAAAGCTGGTGTTTGCCTATACTCTGGAGTCTGGCGATCGGCAAGTCGAAGAGC
This sequence comes from Cupressus sempervirens, assembly GCA_028749045.1. Classification (NCBI taxonomy): domain Eukaryota; kingdom Viridiplantae; phylum Streptophyta; class Pinopsida; order Cupressales; family Cupressaceae; genus Cupressus; species Cupressus sempervirens. Next base: position 426,989,617 of record CM053784.1, on the reverse strand, counting down.
ATGATGCACTGTCACTAGCTTCTCCGCTCTTTTAGAGGTAAGTCTATTCCTCTTGATAGAGTGGATATATGAATATGTGGACCAGTTCCTCTTTGCAGCTGAAGAACTAGCAACCTGTGAAAGGAGGCGACCGACAAGTATCTTTAACTCAGGTGTATCTCTCCCATGCCAAGTCCACCATCCAATAGGATCCCTCTGTGCCAAAACAACTCTATCCAACCTTGCTTGTGGCTTACCCAAGTTTGGGCCACGAAGGTTGGTGAAGTCAAGGAACTGTGCACGAAGAGTAGAGGCATCTTGACCTGAATACATCTTATCAATTGCTTTTGTGAAGCCATCCAAAACCTCAGGATCATCACATGGGAGGCCCCTTCCACCCAATTGTGCATACCATTTGGGATTTAGAGCAAATGCTGCCATATGAAGCGGGGTATTCATTATGTTCCACCTCCGCGTTACAATAGGCCTAATATGCTCCTCATAAAAGCCCAATGTAGGATCCTTTGCCGCAACAATTCTCTTCATCTTACCCAACATGCTGTCAATAGTCTCATAGATCTCTCCTAAACTAGGAGCATCAGTATCAGCATATCTAATGACATCAACAATGGGTGCTATGACAGAGCAAATGTATCTGCAAGATCAAAATGCCAACAAAAAAAAAAATCAAAATTAGAATTTTAAGAATTTTAAGATTATTAGTGGGAAAATCAGCAAGCAAAAGACTAATAGTAAATTTAAAAACCAACAACTTACTTCATTGTGGACCACCAACTCTCATCAAGGATCCTTTGCCTCACCGCTTTTCCTTCAGTGGACTTAGAATGAGACCATCGTTCCCACTCTGGATTCATCACCATCAATTGAAGGGCCTCATACACCTCAATCATCCTCTCCATCAAGATGAAATATGTGCAATACCTATAGCAACAATTAAAAATTAAAAATTTAAACTTAAACATTAATGATTAAAATTTAAAACAAAAAGCATCACATGTAAGTAAACTTATAAATAATTTTTTAAAATAACTTAAAGTTAAAACAAACTAAAAATAAACTATAATTATAATTGACATACCTTGTCTCGACTGGTTTGAGGAACTCTTTCTTAGAGAAGGACCTGAATAGAGCAAGTGAAGTGTGGTGGTTGCAAATAAACATTTGCACTTCTCTAGCTTCTAGCACCGCTTGCTTCACCCATTCAATCTTCCCTATGTCCTTCAATGCATTGCTCAAGGAATGAACACAACAAGGGGTCCAAAATATGTGCCTATAAGCACCCTCTATCATCAAACCTGCTGATTTGCACACAGGTGCAGAATCTGTGATAACCTGTACAACATTAGAGGGCCCAATCTCCTCTATGGCATCTTGCAAAATGGTGAACTGAAAATTTGCATCCGTCTTCTTTCCTGAGCAATCTATGGCTCTCAAAAAATAAGAGCCAGCAGGGGATGTGACAATGATATTGATGAGTGGCCGATGTCTAACATTGGTCCACCCATCCATCACAATAGAGCAGCCTGTCCTAACCCAAGTGCGTTTCATATTCTCAAATAATAAAGCAACCTTTGAGTACTCTTCATCTAGGATAGTGGTTCGTAGCTTATGCTCACCGGGGGGCACAAATGAGGAATTCATGCCCATAATATCTTTCACCATTTGTTTATAATAAGTGGAAAGGGCTGCATTATATGGGATACCATTAGCAACAAAGAATCTACCAATGGATGCCTCACTTCTCCTTTGCCTGTGCATTAAACATACTTTCCACCGAGCCCTTCTCGCTACTACTTATCTTTCTCTTCCCTCTAGACCCACTAGGGCTGCCACTAGTACCAATGGCGGATGAAATATGCCTAGATGATTGTGAGGGAATGGATGGTGATGTCACTGTCAAATTTTGCCCCTCCATTTCAGCCTCTAAGTGCAATCTTTGACATTCTAATTTTTGTTCATCGGTTAGGTTAGGACAAGCGTTGAGTCCTTGGCATGTAACACCTAAAAAATGTGACTTCACTTTTGTATAGTTGCCCCTAAAATCATCAAGACAAACATGACAATCCCACACCCTAGTCCCTCCCGAATTTTTTTTATCATTTGGCCTAGGTGTGACATATTGGAAAAGAGGTTTTTTCCTACTGAAAGGACCTTTTGCAAAATTCTTCATAATGTCGGAAGGGCATTTAAACAAATCAGCTTTAGGATTGGGTTTTTGCCTAGTGTCACTACTAACAACATCAACCTCTACATTTTCTTCTTCACTACTACTACTTGTACTCCCACTGCTGCTCATTGTGTATAAATATGCAATTGAATAGATATATGAGCTGAAACAATGAAAAAAAAATAAAAAAATCAGACTTTGCAAGCTACAAATTTATTAAAAAAATGATAGATGAAAGCACAAAGAGTTTTATACTTGGTGGACAAAATAGAAGATCAAACCCTTGGTCAAGCTCTTGGAAGAAAAACTATTACCTCCTCTACTTGCAAAATGAAAACTTTAGCTGGCTGCAACATAAAATGAAAACCAAAGAATGGTTAAAACAATTTAAATGTGTTGAGTTATATACATTTTAGGTTTTTTGGAGGAGTGGGGCCCACTAGCTGACCAAAAAAGACACAACAAATGTTTTTTTTATAATGTTTTGAGCTTGCAAAAAAGGGGGACGGTCGGCCGTACCCGGTACGGTCGGGGGACGCCTAGACGTCCCCTTTCCGTACCAGCCGTCCCCTTTTTGTCCCACCCATGTCCCCAAGTTTCGGGGACGTCCCCTGCAAAAAAAGGGAATTTGGGGACGGCTGGGGGATGTCCCATACTCGTCCCCCCGTCCCCGAAACGGGGGGTTTTAGGCCGGGTACGCGTCCCCGGGGAACATAGATAATTATTATTAAAAGACTTTTACTGTTAAAGGTTGTGTTTCACCAAGCAAATTGATAGACATACTTGAGAGCCTTGTTGTTGTCTACGATGCGCACATAAGCTGTAACAAACACATTTCTCAATATCTGAGTCTTCCATGACTTATCTTAGGCATATTCATAGGAGGGCATAGGCTATTATGAACCTTAGTCTTCTACACTTTAGCTAATATTTTGATATATGTTTTCAACTTTTGATTCCATGGATTTCATATATTGTAGACATTTGACAATGACACTACATTTAACTTTATATTATGTTATTCAGTTTTTTTCGTTTAGAAATTCGCTGTTATACTTATGTGATCTATGCAAAATTGTGTATGAGTGTTAAGTAGCTTCTATTTATCTCAATTATTGTGTATTTGATGTTAATTGACTAAATGATGCATGAAAACATCTTTAAACTTTAAAAAATCTTTGAATTTCATGGGTTTTTCGATTTTTCGAGTCCTTGCCGAGTCCTGTCACCGAGTTGGATTTTGACTTTCCGAGTTAGAAGTGAGTCCGAGTCCCGTAACTATGATTTAAACACTATCCAAAGAGCCCTTACCACCCTTCTTTTCAGCCGGTTTATTAGTGGCATTATAATCTCCCTTGAGAATACAAATCTTCTTATCCATACACCCCAAAATGCCAGAACTAGCATTTCAAACTTCCTTTTTCTCCTTAGAATTAGTTGGTCCATAAACATTAAAAAGAAATAAGTTATTTAGATGTAGCATGTGAACCTTTACCAACTGCCAAATTTTTAGCATGAGAGATATGCTCAACCTTTATCGACCTTGGATTCCATATGATGCCTAAGCCACCCGAAGCCCCAACAGAATTAACAAAAACACCAAACCAGAAGTTTCTAACACCCAAAAGCTATGTAACATCTTCTTGTTTAAGTTTGGTTTCCTACAAACAAATCTCATTAGGTTTCGTTTGATCAAAATCCTTCTTGATCAAATGATGCTAGTCGAGGGCATTACGGTCCTTGACATTCCATGATAGGATCTTCATTGCTGCATAGGAGAGAACAAGTCTCTGTTGGATCTCTATTTTGCTTTGGTATTGATCTTCTGAGATTTTGGTTTAGTTTGACAAATAGTTCTCTTATCCAAAATTCCCTCTCTATCTATGACTCCCAAAATATTCTCTTCTCCATTGAGATCTGCCGTCCCATCTCCCAGACCTTTAATTTCCAATCTAGGATTTTCCTCTCTAATTGGAGACATATGTATGACTTTGAAGATTAGCGCATTCTGTCCATTATTCGTTTCTTCAGTTATGAGCTTTGGATTCTTCTAAGCCTCAACCATATGTCCCATCTCACCCATCATCAATAAAAACTTGTAACATGCATCCTTCAATGAATCTCCTCTCTGAATCAATAATACTGCTACAGATCCTTGACCCTAATTTAGAGTCCCCTTATTTGCTCCCTCAATCTCCTCATTCTAATCTGCCTTTCCGGACCCATAATCTTGCCCATATTGTCCAAGATTTTAATTCTCAGAAATCTGATCTTGAGTCTGTAGTTCTGGTGGTAACGCTATCTCATTAGAGAGAACAGTTCGAAAAACTTGTGAGCTTCCCCACCTTGTAACTAAAATATCTCCTTTTTGAAACTTTTAAGTTTGGTATGTCTCTTTTGTCTCTTCAGGAGCTACAAGGCTTTCCTTGGAGATCAACTCTTTAAATCCCCTTAATTGGCTTTATCTGTTGCAATTAGCTTAGATTCCATGAGGTCTTGTTCTAAACCTTTCCCCTTCTTATCAATCAAACATTCCCTTGTCTAATGCCCCTAGAATTGCACTTCTCACATTGTTTTATTATCCTCTCAACCTCAATCTGTTGCTACCAGATCCTGATACTAGTCCATATTTCCACCGCATGAGGTAAAGGAGGGTGAGATATCCACCCTATACAGATTCTAGTGTACATACCAAAATCCTTATTTTCAATAGCTTCATCATCTTTCAAAAACTTCCTGAGTTTGTGTCCTATGATCTTTAATGTGTCCTCATTCCAATATTGACGAGACAAATTGTATAATCTTACTCAAATCTGTACCTGTCCAATAAACGCCTATTTTGGATTAAAGTTTGGAGATCAATCTTTAATATAAAGGCCAATACGCCCCACCAAGAACGGGCCATTATTCATCACCCTCTGTTACTCTCTAACACAACCAGTAATGACATAAAAAAGTCAATGGGGAATTTCAATGTGAAATGCTTGGACCAGTTTTTCACCATTTCCTAGGCTACTTCTCATTTAAAATAAAAAGTCCGTGCTTTATACAGGGTGACTGAATCCTTCCACTCATCAGACTCAATGTGAACATAAATGAATATTGTCCACCGTTGTAGGTTTTTCCTTGGTCAACTGAGATGGAATAAACATGTTCTTCAACCTCCATTCCTTGTTTTCCAGTACCTTAAACCCATCCTTGTGACCTGAAAAGATTCTCGAATAGCCCTAATGGTTCCTATCTGGGCCTTTCAACTTGTGTTTGAATAATAACACCTATTGATCCAAATGTTCTGATCCCCATTTCAGAGCCCTCTTAAGCCCTTCTGAGATAGTGCCACATCAGTGTATGATCTTGAGCCTAACGATCTCCATCCCATCCATTCATCATTGTATCAATAGTATAGTTAATTTTAATAAAAAGGTTATCTTATAGTTTATTACTATTTATTCATTTATTAATTTTAATTTTAGTATTTATTATTAAATCCTATTGTAGAAAGGGGACGTCACAACATTTTACATAACATTAGAGCTGAATTGGGATTTGTAAAAGGTCCTAGAGGCACAAGGCACAAGATTCTGTGAGATCTTTTTGCAACTTTACTGCAATAGAAACGTACTGGAATATCTCAAACAAGATGAATGAATCAGCTTACCTCCAAATTCATATACGATTTCAGTCAATAGCTATAGAAAGTTATTTTATCCGTCCCTCCTTGAGCATTGAGATGGATAAAGTACAAATAGGCTAGTGGACTAGGTCTTACAAGCATGAGAACTGAATGAAAGGTGAAGACAATGATGGTACACTAGATTATGAATGTTCTGTGTTTACCTGATTTGCACACTGAATGTCCCACATTCACTATTGTTGTACAATGGATGATGAATTATTCATAAAATGTTTCAATATCACTAAAGAAATGATCTTCCATCTGTTCAGTTGGATCTTTGAGCTGCTTCAGAAAGCTCAGTGGATAAAAATTGCATATGAATGCGAAAGAAGTTTGTAGTGACAATTTTTTTCAAATTGGATGACAGAAATTTCCAAGGGAATCTGTACTGGTACTACCCTTCAATAGTATTTCCATACACATACCACAACTGAGAAAATTGAATGTCAATGAAAACGGTTTTTCAGGCAGACATGAGCAATTCCAATTCTTTTGTCAAGTATGGACAAACTAATAGCATTTTTAGAATAGATCCAGTGCTGGGTTCAAATTTAAGCTTCAAACAGAATACCCATGTCAATCAATAAATAGAGGTGATGTTGCTGCATCTGCAGCTGCTAATCTTGCCTCAATGAATGAAGCTTTTTACAATATTCTTTTGCAAGCTATGGAAGAACACTCTCACAGTTATTTGGTCAATTTTATCTGAATTTAGTATCCCATGCTTACTGAGCCGCAGGGATGGCTGGCCATCCATGACAGTTTCCCATGTTTTGGGAATACTGCCTATAATTTTTCTGATTAGAGATAGCTCTTGGGACATTTCCTAGCCGTCCCTGTATTTACAGAATGTCCTGTGGACAAAAATGGCTGCAAATCCATAGGGGAGGTGTTCTAGTGTATGATGGGAAACAGTAGGAGCGCTAAATGAAAAAAAAACATAAGAGTTTCATACCTTTCAAATTCATTTATTAAATGATAAATCCCTTGTATTGGTTGGGTGTCACCTGAAACTAGTTCAAATCAATTAAAAATTGTTGCAATGAGACTAAAGAAGTTGAGACATTAAGAGAAAAAAATAGCAAGGCAGGTAAGTTTGACTGTTTGGGGCACAAATAGCGGAATTTTGATAGTTTTTTCTATTTAGTTATGGACCATTTGTGGGAAAAGGTGGGCACATTTTTAGTGTTTCAGTGGGTTTGACTGTTTCTAAGCCATTGACCTCTTAGGGCTAAGAGTAAGAAAGTTTTAACTTTTGAGCTGTAGACTTCTTTTTGTGATGGCAGCAGAGTTTTTCTGTTTTTAATTGCCAGCATTTTGTTGGGTGTAGGTATGTGAGGTAACAGTAGGGACGTGGTTCTTTCTTGCATTCATCCACCTTAAAAAGTTAGAGAAGAGGTGAAATGGGAGAATCTAGAGTGTGGATTTGATCAAAGATTAAATTATGGCACATCCAAAGGGAAATTTGGTCTTGGCGCTGGTTGTGTTGTACAAGATGAAGGTAACATTCTAACATTTGAAGCTCACAAATTTGATGATGGCACTAACAATGACATGGAGGCAAAATCGGCTCTTCTAGCTGTTGAGTTTGCAAGGAAATTTGAGGTTGACCAATTGCACTTGGAGGAAGACTCACAATTCGTAGTCAATAGACTCAACACCATTGCCATGGACAAAGTTCAAGCTTGGACAATTGATAAAATTATTTATATTATTTGAAAAAAAGCTTGAAAGAGTTAAATTTTATAAATGACACATATCCTATGTGAAGTCAATCAAATTATCGATACATTGTCCAAGTTGACTATCTTTTCAAACCAACAATGGCAAGGGATTGTGCCTAATAGAGGAGATGGGAAGAGGGTTGATTTGCCACGTGTAGTACTTTGCATTGAATACCAAGCTTTTCTCAAGGTGGTGAGATCGTGAGGTTGGGTATTTTGGGTAAGCAACCTCTGTAATTCATCATTTCGTTTTCTTGGCTTCCAAAAATCCCATGTGAAAGGTTTGAGATATGTGTTGGTAAGGATTATAGAGGTAAACTTCAGCCAGATCAAAGAAGCGACAATTGACATTTTGCGATCGGGTGATGAAGGAGGAGATGAACATTTTCACCACCGATGACCCTTTTCTCTTCATTCTAGTGCAAACCCTTTTGGGTGATGACATCTTGATGGCCACATACAAAACATGAAAAGCACATAAGTGACATCCATGTTTTGCATGGTGCTTGGAGCTGGGAGAATGAGAAGCTCACAAGGTGGTGAAGACTTGTGTTCATGTAGAAGATGTCATGGTCTCAATGCATTTTTGTCTGTGGCAGCACAGGGTCGAGATCTCATTGCCAATTAGGGAGATTGGGTGGATGTCTTACATATCCTACCTCCTTTCGACCATTTCTTGCTATGGAGAGATTCCTTAGGCAAAGATTTTAGGTGTGTCCAAGTTGCTTAGGGATGGGAGTTCATCAAAGATTGTGTTTGGGACTGGTAGATTGTAATCAATGCACGAGTCCCAAAGGAAAAAGGTGGTTAAATTTCCAGAGTGTAGTCTAATATACAGGCAAGGTGAAGGAGGAGATGAAGATCAAAAGGATTAGGCAAAGGGCCTTGAAAAAGAACAAATGTGTAAGGAGGGCGTGAATCCTCTTGCACAAGATTTTGTCCTTTTTTGTTTCTTTGAAGCCATTATTGTAAATTTAATTTCAAATACCTTTTTGTATATCCATGTATTGCACGACTGTAAGTTTAGTTTCTGTATTGACAGTCTTGCATTTAGATGCGTTGTATAGAGTGTTGATGATGTAAACGGGGATGTTGGTTCCCAAATCAATTGATTGGAAAGTTCTAAGCTTGCCAATTTCTATTGTTGAACCTTCCAATTGACTCGACCAACGAAAAAGAGTAGCCAAATTATGGTTAGAGTTCCCTACACTTTAAGCTATACAAAACCTAGGCATGAGCACCTATTCACCATCTGTAACCATAGTTTGATACTTTTTATGTTGGACAGTTATGTAAGGTATTGCGGGGAGCGGTGGGGGGGGTGAGGTTGGTGGTGAATCAGTACTTTAAACCTTTTGCCTTCAACCTGATTAACTTGCTGATATGAAATAACTGATTAACTATTGCTGAGTTGTAAAGCTTCTCAAGTAATAAGCATGTAACATGAACCATCACACACATAACTCATAACACAATGTTTTGGTCTCACAGAAAACACTTGGTTAGAGGAAATAACTGCGGTGGGGATGATACTCACACAACTCATCACGGCAGTAATAAGATTGCCCAGTTAAGAGCTTACAATATTTGTCACCTTTTGAGTGACTCACCCTGTTAGGAGTGATTGATACCTTTAGAAGTATCTACAGTCCTCTTAAAGATTACTCTGTTAGGAGATTTAATCTCACTTATGCAATTTTCACCTTCTTAGAGGATTTGTAAACAATCTGATACAAAAAACTTTCAGTCCCGTTAAAACCTACGTAGTTAAGGGATTTCACAATCTTGTTGCTAACCTGTTGGGAATGAAACAACAAGTGTTTGACCTGTGATTGCTTTCTCCAAAAGCTTGTCAGATCCTTTAAGCTCTTCCTCTGCTCTGTAAATATTCTGCTCTGTGAGCGCTCCTCGATTCTTTACCTCTTAGCAACCTTTTTTTTCCAACACCAATCCTCTCTGTTACTTCTGCTTGATCTCCTATTTATCTTATCATATCTTTCACCTTCCACGCTTGCCTAAACCTAATTAGGGTTTTGTGTAACTTCCTCTCAAATGTTCCTTAACACGTTTTTACTTTAGGTTGGCTCCATCAAATCTTGCTCTGTCACTCCCAAGAAAACTAACTTTATTTCCATTCGCTAAACCTTCCTCAAGTTCAATACTTAAATCTTTCACAGTTCTCTATAAATCACTTCCTCTTATTCTTTGACTCGTGTACTACATTTTATCTTTCTTCCAGATTCTACGAATCTCCCTCCTTGATGATCGCACATCTGATTTACCAAAACTGTTCCTTCATTTACCTGTTCCTGCAGTTTATTATTACCCATTATGCTAGTTCACCGATAGTACTCCTTTGTACCGACAGTGCTAGATACCCAGTTTACAGATAGCATTCTCCTTATTGCTTTTACTGATAGCATCTTTTGTTCTCCGATAAGATTTGTACGTTTACCTGTCGCCCTAACTTGTTTACGTGTTAACTTTTCAATTGTGATCTTTCTCTCTTCATGATTTTCCAGCAATGGCAATCATGCTCCGAAATCTTCATCAATAACCTATAAATGATTTTGTTGATTAACATTTTATAGCAGATTGAGTCTTCTATCTGTCTTCTACTTTCAATCTCTATCTTATCTACCTCAGAATGGAATAAGTTCTTGAAATAGACTGATCTGATCACTGCCTACTTGATTCCTTCTAACTCCTGATGATCTTACTTTTTAACTTTATCACCTTTCTACTGCTACTTTTTTTCTGACTCTTATCTACAACAATCTTTATATCTAACTGATTTCTGTTTCTTTTCTTTTATCTACACCTCTACTTCTTTGATTCTCCTGCTGTAATTTTGTTATGGTCTGAATGATTTTTTGTTTGAAAGACCAGTGCCTTCTCTTTTTTGGGCAGTAGAGTCACCTTCCTTCTAGATCTTGTATAACTCTATGAGAGAATTTTCAAATTTACCAATTGGATAAATCTGTCAACTATTTAAATCTCAATGCTAGATAATTATAATCTGCCACCACAATCAGTCCACTTGTATTTACAAGATGCACAAGAAAATAACTTCTTCTAATGATCTTGATATTCAAATTGCTATGACGATAAAAAATTTCTTCATACAAGAAGCTGAGATAGCATTCAGCCACTGAAATTGAAAATCATAGAGAACTGATATTGAAATAAAATTATACATTCTACAATTGTAGAGAAAATACTGAAAGTCTTTCATTAACTGATACCTGATTTATATGTTACATCCTGTTTTTTTTCTAACCTCTCTATTATATTGTATTTACTTCATATCTATTCTATTATTCTTGTCTTTATCTTCACATTTTATGCCACATTTATATGCGGTTGAGTGGTTTCCATGCTCCTTTGGGGTGAAAAGACACCGTTCTTTATAAAATTTAAGAAAAACTCTTTAAAAGGACTAATCAACTAATTAGTCGATAAACTTCCTTCCACCTAGCTCTCGGTTTTCTGGCTGGTCGACAACTCCAAACACCTCATATGAATCTGAGATATTTACTGCAGATGGGAAACATGATTTTCTAAAATGGGTCTTTCTTAGATTTGCAATTTTCACTCATTTTCATTCTGTGTTGACATTCATCTTTTCTGCAGTTTGAAATCTCATCTTCTTTGCAGTCAACATCCTCCCTCCCTCAAGTCTACGGCCCTTTTGATTAGGCTAACAGCATATTAGGAGGAAAGACCTTAGGATAGTGCTAGAAAATTTTATAAGGGTTCTAGAATAGTTTAGGAAATATTTTAAGGTGATTTGGCACATCCAGACAGTTGATTTGTAGTATAATTGAGGGTTGTGGATAAGATTATAGGGAAGCAAATGGGCACTTTGACACCAGGTATGAGAGGAATGAGATGTTTACTATGCTTCGGGCAATTAGACTTTTTATGACCTAGAGGGCAGGCAGCATAAGTTAAATGGATAACCTATCTTTATGGAAACATTTAGAACATAGGCCAATTGATTCGTTCTTATCCTTTATTTTTCCATTTGTTCTCTTAGTCACTTTTCATTCATCACATGACATCTTTATCAGCGTCAAGGAAGAATCATAAATCATGTCAGGTACCTTGACAAATTGATCTCTAATTTCACATATGAGGGTGCTTGAAATTGTTTTGAAATTTAGGCTCCAACAGGGGGTATGTACAAAGGATGGTATACTTGTTTGAATTTTGAGTTAGAGACAGGAGGGTAAGGGTTTGATATTTTTTGGACAGGTATTTTAGATTGGCTGGCTGAAAATCTATGGATACAGCCATTTTTGCTACTGAACATTATAAATCAATAAAATACATATTGTACCGATCAAGATAAAAAAGCAGTAGGGAGTTGTGGTTGCTTGTGAGTAAGCAGTTGATATATAGGGCCAGTTACCAATCACTGTTTGTTATCAGCTTTTTGACTACAGTTGAAGGCACATGTTCAATACAATTACATATCCTCACATGAACATACTTGAAGGCTTCTTCATGATAATTGGGTTTCTTAAGATTTGCTAGCACTGTATTCAACCCTTTTCTCCTAATATATGACAACGGAAGCTAAAGCAATATTATGAAATTTTCCTCTTCTCCACTTGTCTTTGTGTTTATCTGTTTGTAATTTACTGTTCATTAAAAAAAACTTTTGGAATGATAATTTTGCTTAATTATGTCCTCTACATTTGAATAGACATTGTTGTATCAGTATCTAAACCTTTCCCATTGGCTCCCAATGTTTCACATTCTTCTTCTCACGAAACATCAGTTGTGCCAGAAGATTTCATTTCATTACAAATTTAACAGAATTGTTGGCATAATCTATATTTTTTGGAACTGACCGATAGTAATTAAGCCATGATTGTTGGCTACTTATCTGACCTGTAACTGTTGGCTGCATAACTTATCTATAACAATTAGCTGCACGAGTGATTCTTAACTTGTGAATTGTTCTTGCAAAACTGACAGATATCTGCTGGCAGCATCCTTAAGTATAACTGATGTATCGATTTCTTCCTACAAAATATGTAAGAACAAAAGTTAGCTGCACATCTGACATATCTCTAGTTTTACATCACTTATAATTTTGGCAAACAATAGAGAGACATTGATTTTCTAAACAAAGATGTTTCTTATAAAGCATATATCATTTGTAGCCCAATACATGCTGAAAGCAAAAGGATATGGTACCTTGATTTCACAGTTGATTAGAGTAGATGTTTGATAATCTTTTCATCGTTAATCAGTGTAACTCGGAGACTTGCACCCCCCCTCCGAAACCTTGAAGTACCTGTCCCCAAGATGTGCCCGCACCGGGTACTTGAGTACCCAAGCACCTCCACCACCGCCATTCCACAACTATGCCGCTGCTGGGATGTGTACTTGAATTTCTATTTGATTTTTTATTTTTGAATGGTACTATTGGGTATGTAATACGTTACTATGTTGAATGTCAATGGTTCTAATTCATGTTGCAATTTCGCTATGTTCAAGTATTTTAATTTGGCATGTTCTAGTGAAGTACTGAAACATCATTTCATAACTAGCATTTCAAGTTCTATATGTATACCATACAACACCCCTCTCTGGCCTGTCCTCCCCTTGCTGCCATCCCAAAAATGAGGCCCATTTTCCTCATGTCCCGAAAACTCGCCCCCATGTCCCGCTATCCCGAAGTACCCCCGTACTAGTGTAACACTGTTGTTAATTGAATTCGTGGTTACATTTTTTTGCATTCTTCCTTTTTGTCATAGCAAAGATACCAAGGTTCTTGGATGGTGGTCAGATATTTCTGGGGAGGTTATTATTTTGAAGGGCAAATTTAAGTGTTGCAGCTGCTACTTTGAAATTTGTTACCTGTAACCGTGGTTTGACCGTACAACTTTGATCCTTTGTGTTTGGAAATTTAAAATATGAAATTATATATGCTTTAAGATATAGACATGAAAGGGTTCTTGGATGTTTGATTTGGTCTTCAAACCTAATCTTTTGTTCATTTTTCACAGTTACACCGAAATTAACATTTGTCAGTAGATTGAACACTTCTGGAGGTAAGATTTTTTTCGAACAGTTTAATTGAATATTTACTCTTTTTGAGTTTTTTTAATGTATAATTCAGGTGAATCAGTTTCTTATTTATATTTCCTGTGAATCCAAGGACAGTTGATGATTACTATTTTATTTGGTGGATTGATGTGCATTTTCTTTTATTCTTGGATTGCTTGCACTCAAAACTCTTTACAAGTTATGACTAAGCATCCAAGTTGCTTGTTTTGTTACGGGAGTTGGGCATGGATATGGAGTACTAGTACGTTGGTATGAATTTTTTGTTCTTGGTTATAAGATGACTGGGATTGGCTGTATAATATTATATATTTGTCAAGATATAAAAAATATATAGAATTGTAAGTACATTTGATATATCATATAATACTATTCTTGGTAGTATGATGCTTCATCATTGATCAATGATAGTGATAATGATAATTGTCAATTGATGGTTCAAAATTTCAAGATTATGCATACATCAATGTGCAAGTTGATTTAAATGAGAATTGTTACAAATTACAATTTTTTAAAATTAATACAATAAAAAATTTGCATCTTGATCTTTAGCCTTCAGCAGAAGCATCTAGATCAAGTTATTGGTTGGGTCAACATCATTTGAACCAGAAGCAAATAGAGTGCCACTCCCATTAGGTACATCATGTTAAAGCTTTATCATCATCTACATTCTCTTTCGTAAGTTCTACAATATATCGGAGTTGCTACACTTAGAGTTTATATCAAAGTCATTCATTGCCCCATTTGTTGCAGTGAACTTTGATATGTGATAGGATATGTAAGTTGGAATGAACATAGACCAAGTCATTTGTTCTTTATATAGTCAATTGGTCATGCTTTAGTGAGTGAATAAAGGATTATGTGCAATTCTATGTACTCTTAGTGTATATAGTTTTCAAGTTTCCACTTACTCCATTAGAGTGCCAATAATTTGTATCACCAAGTTAAGAGAATAAATGGCACACGGTGTCCAAAAATATACCCATACCTTTTCTCAATCAAAGCATCTAATGCCTTGTAATTTTTCGCATTTTCCATAATCACTTGAATAACATATTAGGATCTCCCATATTTGTAGACTCAATGCGGATTTTAGAAACATTATTTATCCTTGACTTTTTTTTATCTATTGTTACAATGAGAGTGGAACACTAGACCTCCATGGAGAGAGGCAACCCAATTCACCGCTCAACTGCGGGTGGCACTCATTTATCCTTGACTTGCAACTCATAATTAATCACCTTTAAAAACATTCACTCTTTGTGGGACATTGCAAACATATTTGCTGAAGGTGAGTTTTGCAATCTTTTTGTCCATAAAAGATAATGGACGCTCTTGTTTCAATTTGTGAATCCCTAATTAATTTTAGTCATGTCCTTTCGATTTTGTTTACTTTTGTCAATGAGATGGTGCACATCTTTTCATTGCCAGGATTTAATAATAGACAAAGACATAAGAGTAAAAAATACAATTTAAATTGTAAATATTAAAAAAATAAAATTAAACATAACCAAAATCTAGTTAAGTTTAATGAATGGTCAAAGGGCAGGAAATGAAAAGTTTTGACACCCTCAAACATGAAATATAAAAGGGAGAAGAAAACATCATTTTGAAAGAGGAAGAGGAAGGAAAAGAAAATGGAAGGTGTGAATCAAGAAAGAATTAATAAAGAAGAAAATAAGGAAGTGACTCCTTCAAAAGGAAAAAATTATGAAGCACTATGATTCAAAAGGGTTATATTTGTGAAAGGTTATCACTCTCCCAAGGGGTAGAAACAATGAAGGGTTGTAACTCTCTCAAAAGGTTGTAATTATGAAGTGTTGCGACTCTTTCAAAGAGAAGCAATGCAAGGTGTTGATCCTTTCACCAATAATGTATAAACAAGAAATCATTCCAAGCTTTCAAAGGACTTATCTATCATCACTCATCAATACATCGAATCAGCACTGACCACCATAAGAATTCCCATTTATTCAATCATCATTTACTAATATTGAATAATCAAATTGGAGGAAACCACTTAATTGGCAAACAAACATCAATTGGGAACTAAGCAAACATACCAATAGTCAATTCTTCCATCAATTAAACTAGTCTATACCATAGCCTCGAAACTTGGACTTGGCAAGGTCGATTCGATTCATGACTCGGCTATGACTCACTAATGATTTTGCTACAGCTCGACAAAATGAACATAAGTGCTAAATCCATCATATACGTAAAATGTAAACCGTAGCTAAGTTTGTCAAGAATATGGAATTGAAACCAAAGGGATTTTGGATGAAATGAGTTAAAAACATAAACCCTTTAGACAATCCTTTTGACCTTAGAAAGTTGAGATTGGTTTGGGGCGTTAGAGTGCTAAAAGACGTCTTGAATCTTGGAATTTGGTTGTGACTATAATTTGTAACATGAGATCTATTAGATTTCCACAATCCGTGCTAATGCATTCAAATTTCTGGATTTGATTGTGTATAGTTTTTTTAACATCAACATTTCAAATCATACTACATGATCCATCATCATGACGCTAGAGAGAAAAGAACATGAAAGGAGTCTATTTATCCATTAATTAACAGTAATACCTTTACAATCTTAATCGAATGAAAGGAGTGATAGTTATAATAGTTATTCTTAGTGTAACGAGACTCGGACTCGGCTCAGACTCAACAAGGGTAACTTGACTCATGACCCGGCTCGGCGGTGACTCGGCAAAGTGAAAAAACTTCGAAATTTTGAGATTTTTTAGGATTTAAAGAACATTCCATGCACCCATTATTGAATAAAGCGTAAAGACACAATAACATCATTAAATAGAAGATAATTTGATCATAATGCACATGCCACATACTTAAAGTTAAAAACTTAAAACTTAAAAGTCAAACATCGATTACATATGTACAATACTACAAAGTTACAAACTTACAAAGGTAAATTGCTAAAAGTAAATACTATATTACTAGTAATTAAAGTCAAACTAAGATAAATCCATGCAAACCATCAAAATGTATATGTATTATCATTTATGCATTATGAAATCCAACACATCAAGATTCAATAGTCATTATCAAATTCAAATGTTCCAAATGCTGATCATATATTAAGTTACTGTTAAACTGTTAAACAAAAAGTTAAAACAAGACTATAAGTCTACAGCTATGGCTCCTAGTCGGAGTCATCATCATCCTCATCCTCATCCTCATCCTCATCGTCATCCTCATCATCATCGTCATCCTCATCCTCATCCTCAACCTCAGCCTCAACCTCAGGCTCAAGCTCAGTATAATCTACAAAATGCCTCTTATTAAGGCGTCTAAGGTAGATCCTGGATGTCTCAGTAGCCATAGCATCAGCTCGTGAGGTGCCTCTAGGATCAATTGTACTCTCTGCCTCTGGCTCTGCCAATGTCTGTGAGGTGCCACTAGGAACAATTGGAGCTCTCTGAGTCTGGTCCTCTGCTGCCATAGCCATAGCCTCAGCCTGGCCCTCTCTATCTGCCTGGTCAAGCCACTGTAGGTCCTCATCATCAAAGACAGAATCAGTAGCCTCAGTGATCCAATCAGACTCTGGATCAACCTCCTCTAGAGTAATCGGAGAGGTGTCACTATCCAAAATCTCCCTGATCCTAATGCGCAGGTTGTAGTGCACAAAGACTAGACTATTCATTTTCTGCACAGACAACCTGTTACGCCTCTTCGAGTGGATGTGCTCGAACATGCTCCAGTTGCACTCACATCCAGAAGCGCTACTTGGCTGGCTCAAAATGCGGATGGCGATTTGCTGAAGGTTTTTGGTTGAAGGCCCAAACATTTGCCACCATCTATCTGAATTTTGAAAAAAGGAAAACTAAAAAATATTAGTCTCATTTCAAAATTTGAACTTTAAGTTTAAAGCTAGAAATTTAGAAATTAGATTGTATAAGGCTTAAGCTGCAATCTTTACCTGGTTGCAATTTTGTACGACCTTTGCAAATTTGACTTGAAAAAATGGGCCCTGATGCATTATTATAGGCATCCATCTCAAGCAATATATTTGTGGGATTAGGGGACATCTTTGATACCACTGTGTATAGGCCACTAAGAACCTCCTCCTCTGCCTTGAAATCATCAAGGAAACGGTATGCCGGATTGAGGTAATAGGCTGCTGCGTGGATGGGCTTATGAAGCTGATTTTGCCATCTCCTATCAATTATGTCCCAAATAGGGCCATAGTTTTCCTCAACTCCTACATATTTGGCCTTAATAGTCTCCTTGACCCTATCCATGCCCTCATAAATGTAGCCCATAGAGGGCTTCTCGCCATCAGCAACTCGTAGGAGGGCTACAAGGGGCTCGGTGATCTACAAAACAATTAAACAAAAAAACAATTTAGTGAATGATGAAACTTTGCAAAGTTGCACAATGAAAATAAAACAAAAATATGTATGAGACAAATTAATTTATAAAATTTTAAGACTTAAGCTTTTAAAATTTAAAATTTAAATTTTAAATTACCTCCACAATCTTCGAACATGGCTCCCAAAAATTATCATCATCATAAATGCATTTTGTTGCATCTATCCCTGCAGGGCTGCTCGCAAAGGAGGAGGAACTCCATTCTAGACCGACAAACATGCACCTCAACTCTAACCTTGAACTCAGCAAGGATTTTAGTGTGATAAAGTTAGAGGCAAATCTTGTGATACCAAGATGAGCCAACTCCTTTTCCCTTCGTGTATTTCCTCATAGTGCTGAGGACCAAGGCATGATTATAGATGAACTTACAAAGATTTTTGGCCTTGGTAACACATGATTTCACCCATACACGCTTGCCAATATCCTCTAACATGAGGTCGATGCAATGGGCCGCACATGGAGTCCAAAAGATTTTTGGGTGTCTCTCCATCAACAGTTTTCCTACAACAATTTTAAATTAGTTAGTAAACAATGAAAATTTTTGATGTATTAAAAAACTTTTAATTTTCAAAATTTAATGAAAAACTAAAACAAATTTTTTAGAAGTAGAACTTAGAAAGTTAGAAGTTAAAACTTTACCTGCAGCAACATAATTAGCTGCATTATCTGTCACCACTTGGACAACATTGTCTTCCCCCACCTCCCTTATGAGCTCCTCAATAGTCTCACGTAAGAATTTTGCATTTTTCACACATGAGGAAGCATCTATGGACCTCAAAAACATGGTGGATCCTGAAAGTGAAAATTAAACAAAATAATTATCATTCAAGAATCAATTAAACAAAATTTTCGTTATTCAATAATAGTATGCATTAAATTTTAGACTTCAAGAAGTAGAGCATGATGAATTACCTCCGCTAGAAACAAGAAAATTTAGGAGGGTTCTAGACCTCCTATTTGTCCATCCATCTATCATGATGGTACACCCCTTTTGGCTCCAAATCTTTTTGTGGTCCTCCAACTCAAGTTTCATCTCCTCAACCATATCTAGCAAGAGGGGGCCACTCAACTCATCTTCAGTGGGGGCTTTGAACCCCGCACCACAGATGGAAATTGTATCAATCATCCCTTGCCAATAAGTAGTCCTCTTACATTTATAAAAACATTTTAATTAGCATATTTCAAATTTTCAAATATCAAGTTAAAAGTATAAAATTGAATATAAATTTTAAAACTTAAAACGTAAAACAATCAAATATAAATGAAGTTGAAAACTTGAAGTACCTGGCTGCTATAAATGGAATGTCGCAGAAAAACCAAAACTTGAAAATTGCTCTTACTCCAGCTTCATGTATCTCCCTTTTCCAGCCCATGCTCTCAAGTGAGGGTTGTGCACCAAGAGTGGTACGCGGTACAAAAAAATTGTCCAACTTACTAGATTTTCTGACTTTAGGACGAAGAAGAGCAGCACTACTAGAAGGGGCAGCAGCAGTAGCATCACTAGAAGTGCAAGGAATAGATGTAGAAGAAGCACGAGCAACAAAAGCACTAGGACGGTAGGGGGGACGGGAAGAACCTTCTCCAACACAGCCTACTGACTCAGAAACATTTGCAGATGAGCGTGGAAGGGAACTAGAACCAATCAAAGCTAACTCTTCTAATTGTTTTTTTTTTAATTCTTTTTCTTGTTCATATTTTTCCAAGGCTACATAACAAAAACGTTGAGCTTCAACAGTTGCAGCTCCACAAGGCTCAATATCATGACCATGTAAGCTAGCAATATGGTATTTTAATCTATTTATTCCTCCACTATTAATGGTTTTGCAAAATAGGCATTTTGTTTGAGTTCTCTTTCTACCCGGAAATTCTATGGTGAACTTCCAACACTCATCTTTTTTGTTGCCTTTAGAGAGCTTGGGTTTTTTACCTCCTGAAGCCATTATGATTTAATTAAGGAAAAAGGTAAAGGTTGCTGCAATAAGACATTTTAGACCAAATATTACCATTTCAGCATTGCATTTTATGAAGATCTTAAGTTATAAAAAAACCCATAAACAAACAAAAAAAATTCATGCAAAAAACCCATAAGCATAGACAAAAAAATCATCAAAATCTAAACAATCAAGTCTTACCTCTTTCAAATGCTTTGGGAAGTGTTGAGAAGAGCTCCTATAAACTTCTTGATGATCTAAATGCAAGCTCCAATGTCACAAATGCAAGCTTTTCTCCTCCTCCTTTCAGCTGGTTGCCAAACAAGAAAACTCTATTTCTCTTCTACCTCTCTCTCTTTTTCTTCTTTTCACTATAGACTGTTATGAGAGCCCTTTTAGGGTTGTATGAGTGAGATATGTAAAAAAAAAACATTAAAAAAAGTTGAAAACAATTATATATTTAATGGTCGAAAATTTGCCTGCCGTGGCCGAGTCAAGCTCAGTCAGGTCAGGCGAGTCACTCCGTGACTCGCGAGTCACGCGAGTCACTCCCTGTGACTTGCCGCTCGCGGGTCACGAGTCATTGTGACTCGGCGAGGTCAGCGTGACTCGCTGACTCGCGCGACTCACGTGACTTGCCGCGAGTCACGTTGCCCTGGTTATTCTACACATTCACATGAAGGGGAATTACAAGTTAACTATAACTCACAATTTCATATCATAGAAAGACCAACTAACATTCCAAAGTTAGAACTACCATATCTATTGCATTTCCATCTCACGGTTAATTGATGTAACTGAATCATGACAACAATATAAATAAATAACAAAATTTAAATACATGATATTATATATATCAAATAAAATGCGGAAACATGAAATATATACTCATGAAAATGTAGAAAATGTCCTTGTGTTGTGCAAACCTTAGCATCTGGAAGAGAGTAGAAGCATTGCCATGGGCTTAACCTTCTAACCGCTGACCCTTAAGTATCCCCACACAATCCCTACAGAGAAAGGCCCTCCCTACCTTGGGATTAGGCTTGGGACACCATTGTTTTGCCACTGAGTGTCCTGGTGTTGGAGTGTCGGCTAGTGAACTGATGACGTTGTGAGCAACTTCCAACAACCTATCTTCTAACTTATAGCTCTCTCACCTCTAGTGATCATAACAACAATCATGCCACTAACCTACCTTGGCCAAGGATTTTGGATGGGCATCATATAAGCCCGATCACCCACCGCTCGACTTGACAGCAAGAAAATATATAGTGGACTACCACGAGTTGACTTAGTTATTTAGATATGATTATTGTTACTGATCCAGGTTGGGCAGCCATCAAATTTTGAAAATGGAGATGAACTTGTCCCAAGTGATTTCAGTAGTCTTAATAAGCTCTATTTTGGTGTTTCCCCACCAAGTGGCTACTTCTCCGAAGAGATGGTATATTCCCCTACTGCCTTGGATGTCCCAGATCTGCTCCTGATCTGGATGTAACATACCCTCCCCCTTGTGTTTCATTGTCCTCAATGTACTTGCAATAGAATATTCCAACTAAAACATATATTAATCCACAATACATTAAATTTGAGTTCATAGATCAGTTTCTTGGAAAAAGATGAGGGAATTTCTGGAAGATCTCATCATAATCTTTCCAACTGGCATTTTCCTCACTAAACTGGTCCAATGGACCTTGCATTGGGTTGTATCTCGATTCCGCAAGAAAAGCTTATGCACCTTGAGTATTTTGAGTAGCTCTATTTTCCACCACCCTTGGATCTCACACCTGCAACAGATTCTAGTCAATAACATGTGTATGATGGGTTATATATTTCTTAAGGTAAGACACGTGGAACACATTATGCATTTTGGCAAGGGCTGGAGGTAGAGCAATTTTATAGGCTATCGGTTTATAACTTCTAACATATGAAATGGTCCCACATGTCTTGGGGCTAATTTGGAGTTTCTACCAAATTTGATAGTGCTTTTCTATTGTTTAACCTTCAAGAGAACCTTCTCTTGTACTAAGAACTCTCTAGGGATCCTCTTTGCATCTGCATAACTCTTTTGTCGGTCATTTGCCTCCTTTAGCGTCTGACGGATCTGAACTACCTGCTCCTTAATCTCTAGAAGCATCTCGGCCCTGACGATGATTCGGTCCTCAATCCTATTCCAACTCACAGGGGTTCTGCACTAATGCCTGTATATAACCTTGAAAAGTGCCATCTTAATAGCAGATTGGTAAGAGTTGTTATAGGCAAATTCCACTAGTGGAAGATACATTTCCCACTGATACTGACGGTCCATACAATATACCCTTAGGAGATCTTCTAGTACTTGGTTTACCCTTTTTGTTTGACTTTCGGTCTTAGGATGGTAGGCGAAACTGACATTCAATTTGGTTCCCAAGGTTGATAATAGGGTTTACCAAAATTTGGATGTTATTCTAGTATCTCTATTGGATATAATCTTCTTTGGGACTCCGTGGAGTCTGAAAATTTCTCTCACAAACTTGTGAGCAATTCGTGGCGCTCCATCTGTTAGGTTACTTGGTATAACATGAGCCATCTTGGTTAGCCTATCCACAACTACCAGGATGGTATTATGTCTGTTTTAGGTCATGGGTAGACCTTGAATAAAGTCCATTGTGATTATTTGCCATTTCCATTCTAGAGCCCTATTCATGTGCAATAGTCCAGTTGGGTAATGATGGTTTTCCTTTACCATCTGACACTCGAGGCATTGTGCCACATATTCCATTATTTCTTTCTTCATTCCTTTCCACAAGTACAAGGGTTTTATATTGGCTAACGTCTTAGTCACCTCAAGGTGTTCTGAATATGGAGCAACATGAATTTCTCCTAAGATCATTCTTCGAATTTCCGGATCCTTGGGTATATACATCCTGCCTTCATATCTCAAGAGCCCATCTTCTTCTAGTTGGTATACTCCATATGTGGGGTCTTGAGGATCCCTCTGAAGTGCTTGACAGATCTTGTTATACAGATCATCTCTTGACAAACACTGCAAAACTTGCTCCTAGAGCCCAATGTTTATTGGCACCATGGCAGATATATGCCTTCGCTGGCTCAAGATGTCCACTACCTTATTTTCTTAACCTTTGATATAATTGATCTCGAAGTTGTAATTTGCTAGAAACTCTTAACATCTTCTTTGGCGAGCATATTTAGGTTGGGTGAATATGTATTTTAGTACATGATGGTCCGTCTGAAGTTCAATTGGTTATCCAATCAAATAATGTCTCCACATTTGTAGAGCATGAAGAATAGCTGCTAATTCCAAGTCATATGGTGCATAATTTTTCAACTTTTGGAATTCATAGGCGATGACCTGGTCCTCTTGCATCAATACGCCTCCCAATTATTCTCTTGATGAATTTGTTATAACCACGAATTGACCTTCAAGGTCAGGAACTCTGAGTACTGGTGCAATAGTTAATTTATCCTTAAAGTATTCAAAGGCTGCTTGGCATTTTTCAGTCCAATTAAACTCCTTCCCTTTCCTTTGAAATGAGATAATAGGTTATGCAACTCTGGATAAATCTCTGACAAAATTTCTGTAAAAGTTGCTAAGCCCACAAACCTCTTGATCTCTAACACATTCTTAGGCATTGACCATTCTCTGATTGCCTTGATCTTGGTAGGTTCTACTGCTATTCCTTGGGCTGATATAATTTTCCCCAGAAACTAAATTTCCCTACGATAAAATGAACACTTGGATAGTTTCCCATACAACTTATGTTGTTGTAGCCTTTGTAAGACTATCTCTAGATGTCTCTGGTGTTCCTCATTTGCGGAGTAATGAGAATATCATCAATGAAAAATAACACAAACTTGTCCAAACAATTTTTGAATATGCTATTCATGAGATTCACAAAGGTTGTTGGAGCTTTGGTTAGCCCATAGCGTAATGCTGTGAACTCGTAGTGGCCATAATGGGTTCTGAAGGTGGTTTTGTGAATGTCCTCTTGATTTGAAGCTAGTGATAACCTAATTTGAAATTGATCTTGGAAAATACTGTTTGTCCCCTAATGTGGTCGAAGAGATCATCAATTCTGGGTAGTGGGTACCTATTCTTGATGGTGACCTTGTTAGGCATCCTATAATCTATGTACAACCTCATAGTTTTATCCTTCTTTTTGACAAATAGTATTGGAGCTCCCCAAGGTGAAACACTTGGTCGAATGAGTTTTTTATCTAAAAGTCCTGCAACTGCACTTGTAACTCCATCAATTTGGTAGTGGTCATTCGATAGGGTGCTCTTGATATAGGCTCTGCTCCAAGCACCACATCAATGGTGAAATCTAATACCCTAAAAGGGCGTAGGCAAGGTAGTTCTTTTGGAAATATATCCTAAAAATTCTTAAGATATGAATACTTGAAGGATTCATTCAATTTTTCTCTAATTTCCCCTTCCTCGAAAATGTGGTCATCTTGATAGGTGGTCTCAATAGGATTCCTCAGGTCTTCTATCTTTATTGCAAAAATTTCACACACTTTTCTTCTACATCTTTTAAGTTGCATGGTCGAGATTTGACGAGAGTTTACCTCATGCATTATTTGTTTTATGTTTACAGGGTTTCCCTGATTGTCTAGACACTCCACTATCTTGGCAAGATAATTGACCTTTGTGCTCGCTGATCCAATTTATCCCCACAATAATATCATAAGACCCTAGAGGTGCTACATACAGATTAACTTCAATAGAGCAGTTTACAAAGTCTACATGAGCCTTAAAACAAACTTTTCTCTACTCTAACCCTTGTTTGGTTTACATACTTCACAGTCCAAGGTTTTTCCATAAATCTAGTTCTCTTAGGAAATCTACTCAACAATTTTGGGGATATAAAACATTTCATTGCTCTTGTATCAATTAATATAGAAATGGGGTTTCCATAAATCTTACTCGAAGATTCTATAGGGCCCATTTGCTGTTTGGCTTGACGGTTGTCCAGCGTTGCATGTATCCTTTGTTGATAGGCGACCTGTTGAGGAGGTAGTGGGGGTTGTGGTTGTTGGTTGGTATTTAACTTGTTGGGGCATTGATTGGCATAATGGTCCCCACCACATGTAAAACAACCATTAGGTGGTCCTTTCTTTTCATTCCTGTTGTTGTCGCCATTATTATTGGACCTTCCCTTAAACTCCTTACCATTGTTACCCTTGAATTCTGGTTTGTTAGGCCTGAAGTTCTTAAAACTCTTTTTATGCAACCTTGCATTTGAACTATCAGCGTTCAACCTAGTCTTCCTCTTATTATCTCGTATAGAATCATCCCTTACGATCTTGTGCTCTTGTTGGATAGCTCTCTTGAGAGCTTTCTCCATGCTTCACAGAGCAAGTACATCCACAACTCCCCCGATCCTATTGTTTAGGCCGATGAAGAATTTTCTAACTATTAGGCTTTTGTTCTGTTGATAAGGGAGAACGTACTTTAGCAAATAGATGAACTTCTCCTAGTACTTGTGTATTGTCAAATCCCCTAGCTTGAGATTTTGGAAGTCTAACAAATTTTGGTCATAGAAGGTTTGGGGCAGCCATTGGTTTTTGAAAATGGAGATGAACTTGTCCCAAGTGATTGCAATAGTCTTAATGTTGAGCTCTATTTTGGTGTTTCCCCACCAAGTGGTTGCTTCTTTGGAGAGATGGTATATTCCCCATATTGCCTTGAATGTCTTAGAAAATCTCTTGATTTCGAAATATTGTTCCATTTCAGTTAACCAAGCCTCAACGTTTTCACTAGACTTTGAGCCTAAGAACTTAGGGGGTTTGATTTTCTTATATCGGTAGATAAGTCACTGACTATCTCATGTTTCTTTTGTCTTTTAGATGGGGTTAATGAAGCTTGAATTTCTTTTAAACCGTGGCCAAAGTTCTCAAGTTTAGTCCTAGGACGAAGCGAGGAGTGAGTCTCCTCCTGACCTCGCCTAATCTAGGATGCCATTCCATTCATTCTGTTTTCCATATTTTCTAATTTTGTTTGCGTATCTCGCAAAACTTGGATCAGCAGATTTGAGGAGTTCTAAGGGTTGGCCCCACTGGTAACCTCCTCTACAGTGTTAGCATTGCTAGCCATGCTTTAAGTTTGAGTTTCCTGAAATATACAATTGTTTCCTAATCAATATCATGCTCGCATTTGTTTAAAAAAAAATGTATTTGATTGCTTTAAGAGATTAAGTGCAACAAAGAAAAGAATTTTCCAACTGCTTATTTTTATTGTTTTGGAAAAAATGTTGCTTGTTGCAACAACTATATTATTTACAAAATTTTCTCTTCTGAGGACACAACAAAAAGAATATGTCAACATAAATTGGACACCCTATTTCTGGGTATTCTCTTCATTTTCATCTTTGGGCTTATCCTGCCCTTTACATGGTTTATGATAGATCATAAGAGGATTGGTTTTCCTGGCATTCCATGCCTCATTAAGTTTGTTTCATATTATCGCCTTCCAGTCAGGAGTCCACCTGACCCTCTCTTTCTTGATTAGCCACAAAGCTTGAGCTAAGGTTTCATTATCCCTGGGTATGGAGCAGTAGGAGTAATCATGTTTAGGCATGTTCTTAATCAGGTACAAGTTTACTGGAAATTTGGGATGATCAAGTATTTGTGATATTTCTAATTTCTTAGCATGTTACTTGCTAATTTCCAGTAGTCTATTTATCCATTAATTAAATGTAATACCTTTACAATCTTAACCGAATGAAAAGAGTGACAATTATAACAGTTATTCTAAACATTCACATGAAGGAGAATTACGAGTTAACTATAACTTACAATTTCATACAACAGAAAGACAAACTAACATTCCAACACTAGGTTCCCATGAACTACAATTAAAAGTACCATATCTATTGCATTTCCTTCTCACTGTTAATCTATATAACTGAATCCTGACAACAATATAAAGAAATATCAAAATTTAAATACATGACTATATATATATATATCAAATAAAATGAGGAAACATGAAATAGATACTCGTGAAAATGAAGATAACGTCCTTGTGTCGTGCAAGCCTTGGCATTTGGAAGAGAGGAGAAGCATTGCCATGGGCTCAACCTCTCAACTATCCCCACATAATCTCTACAGAGAATCTACAGAGAAAAGCCCTCCATACCTTGGGATTAGGCTCGGGACACCGCTATCCTGCCATTGAGCATCCTAGAGTTAGAGTGTCAACTAGTCAGCTGATGAGGTTGTGAACAACTTCCAACAACCTATCTTCTAACTCCTAGCACTTTGACCTCTAGTGATCACAACGGCAATCATGCCACTAACTTAGGACAAGAATTTTGAATGGGTATCATATAAGCCCGATCACTCACCGCTCGACTTGACAACAAGAAAATATACAATGGACTACCATGAGCTGACAGTTATTTAGATATGATTATTGTTATTGATTCATGTTTGCTTTTTCTTGCATGGTTATTCCCCATCCTCACCCTTCATCTCAACCTTTCTAGTCGTCATGGATGAATTTCTAGGTGATTCTTTAAATAAATTCTGTTTTTTTTTTTTAACATAGGCACTGTCATCTCATTGTGCCCAATTTGGCCTATGGCATTACAAAATGAGTAATATAATTCCTTTTAGATTATTTTGATATCTTATAGGTGTTGCACACATCTTGGAGGGTATATTGACAGTACCCTTGTATGAGCTAGGACTTTTTGATAGAGATTTATTACGAATGCATAATCATGCTCGATGTGCTTTCATGAACATATTCTTCTAATGCATAATGGCTCCTTACATCAGTACAGGAGAAACAAAAGAATAAATACACAGGCTGTGAATCATTTCAAACTCTAGATTAAAGAAAGATGTTTATGCCTTCTTTGATAGACAATCAGATGATTCTAATGTTTGATTTCTGGAAGTAAACATAAAAAAAATCAGAGTACAAATCATGATTTGAAAAAGTATAGCTCGACTTGAGCATTGTGTGCAACAATTCAATGTTGATTATGTCGGCATTCCCGTGCAAGAATGATCATGAGTATTCATCCTGTATATGGATGTTGGATGTCTCAGCCAGAGACCGGCTCTCTTAATTGCTGTAATTGAATACACACTTGCTTTTGAAATAGGAACAAAGCTATGGTAACAGATTAAATACGACAAGGCTTAGAAAGCAGAAACTTGAACTGCAGACCGAGATGGGAGAAGAAAATAATAAGCCAACGTTGAGAGGTGAGCGTAGAAACAAAGGCCCACTGAATGCATGCTCAATTATGCACTCAACAAGACCATCAGTTCAAAAATATAATTAAATTATGATGAACCATTTAACAATTATAGGTCCCGATGGAATAAGAAGAAATTTGAAAGGTGGCCATGCATGAAATAAAATTAATCCTCTCCAAGGTGAAAGAATAATAATAACTTCACTCTCTTAATGTTTTAATACGAGGACATTGTCATACTTATGTATACTCATAGGTGTATGTACACATACATATATGTGTAAATCCTTAACATAAGTATTTTATGTATACTTCTCATAATAGATGTATACATCTTAATTGACTTACACATATATACATATATATGCATGTACATGTATGAGTATACATAGGTATCATGGTGTCATTATATTTAAACTTGCTTTACACAAGAGAAGCTTCTCAAATTATAAAGGTCTCAAGTTTGTTAATGCTTAGTGATTCTCCTTTATTGTTTAATGTTTATGATAATTGGTTAGCTCATGGTAGACCAAAATTTTCTCTTGCTTGCCAAGTCGTCTATCCTTAGTCAAGGTAGTTAGATTCCATACCTGATGGTTCATTAGTGGATTTGGTGCCCCATTCCTAACTTTCATTTTGACATTACTTCCCCCCCTTCATCATGCTCTTGCGAAAAGAAAAGGTCTCGGAGTAATATCATATTTCCATGATTTTAAAATATAAAATAAACTCCAAAAATATCACATAATCATTTCCAATTTCCATTATATTCTTTTTCAATTCCAACATAATGACATGTCATATGAAATAAAAACAAACAACCAAAATTTCCATTTCACATGATCAAGTATCTCAACAACTTTATCGGTCAATTGACTTTACATGAGTTTGCAACGGCTATGAGATAATTTTTAAATTAATCAAAAATTTGGGATGTAATACAATTTTTTGGAAAACCTCAAAATCTAGATTTTGCATCTTAACTCCTATGGAGCTGAAACCTTCTGAAATATCTTGACAATATTTATACAAATATAACTTAATTGTAACTTATATTTAATGTTATATTTGTAGAAATCCTCTCGCTTCCTGAGCCAATTGTTTAATTGCAAAGTAGACTTGCAAGCGTATGCTCAGGCCTAGTCAAGTTATGCATATGCTTAGACTCGGTAAGTGTGGTGAGTTTTGCCAACACGCTGAGTTAGGCGAGTTATAAGCCATTACGTGGTGAGCCAAGTAGTCAAGTCAGCATTTCTCAACAGAGTTGACTCTGCTTGCCAACGCACTTGACTCACCTAACTCACAGTTAGTTTGGGATCATTGATTTGAAGCAATGTGAGTAACCTTATTGGGGAGATTTTTGTACTATGTTACTTTTGTTGATGATTATGCAAGGAAAACTTGAATTTATTTCTTGAAACTTAAAGAATCTAATGAAGTTCTATCAAGATTTTAAGAATTCAAAGCCTTAGTTGAAAAAAATGTAACGGAGAAGAATCAAAACCTTAAGGTCAGATAATGGGGGATAATATATATCTGAAAGTTTTAAAGAATTTTGTAGTACATCTAGGATTAAGAGGGAGTACACTGCTCCTTACAACCCACAACAAAATGGGGTAGCTGAAAGGAAAAACATGGCCATAGTAGAATAGCTAAAGCTATGATGCATGATCAAAACTTACACATCTCATTTTGGGTCGAATCCTCTAGAACCATTGTTTGCATACAAAATAGGTGCCCTTACTCTTCTAGACAACATAACCCCTGAAGAAGCGATTACTAAAATTAAGCCTGATATAAGCCACTTTAGGATATTTGATTGTCCTTGACTCCTGTCTATAACCACATTCCTAAAGAGAAAAGGTCCAAATTAGAACCATCTAGGAAGAAGGGGATATTTGTCAGATATAGTGAATCATTTGAAGCTTACAAAATATACATTCTTGGTCAAAAATCAATTGAGCTTAGCAAAGATGTAACTTTTGAAGAAGACATTGCATTCAAAAGATCCAAAGGCATTAATGAAATTGATGTTGAGTCTCCTCAAAACATGGAAGAGGATATTGGTCCCGAGCTTTAGAGGGAGATAATTGTAAAAAATAATGAACCCTTGAACTTTACTCTTGAACCTAGTGATACTATTCTTAGTCGAAAAAAGTGTCTTTGGGCAAGGAAAATAATTGAAGAGGCAAAAAACTATGCAGCTCCAAAGGGGACTTTCAGAGAAAGCAATAAACCGAGAGGTTACTCAAACTATGTTGCCCTCATGAGTGAACTTATTAAGTTTAACCTTCTATTGTTGAGGAAGCATTGTAACATCAAGTTTGGAAGGATGCCATGATCGAAGAATATCAATCTATTCTAAAGAATGATGTCTGGGACATTGCACCTAGACCTAAAGGCAAGCCAGTTATCTCATCCAAATGGCTCTTCAAAATCAAACATGCAATAGATGGAAGCATTGAAAAGCATAAGGCAAGATTTGTTGCCAGAGGGTTCTCATAGAAGGAAGGACTTCATTATGAAGAGCCATTTGCCCCAGTTTCTCGTTACACTTTGGTCAGAGTAGTAATCCCTATTACTGCATCAAAAGGGTGGAAAATTCACCAGATGGATGTGAATTGCATTTCTTAATGGGATCATAGAAGAGAAAGTATACTTAGAATAACTAGAGGAAGTTGTTGTTCACAATAGTGCTTCTTATGTTTGCAAATTATAGAAGGTTCTATATGGCTTCAAACAGGCCCCTCAAGCCTGGTATGGGAGAATAGACAATTACCTCTCCAAATTAGGATTCTCCAAGAATGATCCAGATCCTAACCTCTACTTCAAGGTAATAAAAGGTGATATGTTAACTCTCATTCTTTATGTTGATGATGTACTAATCACAGGAGAAGATTATCTTATCACCTAGTGTAAACAAGATCTTGCTTCAGAGTTTGACATGAATGATTTGGGTACCCTACATGACTTCCTTGGCTTAGAAGAACAACAGCAAGATAATTGTATTATCCTAAATCAAGGTAAATATACTATTGATATCTTAAACAGGAATAGAATAATGGACAACAAGTCTATGTCTACACCCATGGAGACAAATCTACATGAGCTAAAAGAAGCAACTTTAGAATCAAAATTAGCAAATCGTAATCTCTAGTGACAGATAATTGGGTCCTTGATGTATTTGGTGAACATCAGACCTGATATTTGTTATGCAATGAATGCACTCATCCAGTTTATGTGTGAACCTAGAAAAATATACCTTGTTGCAGCAAAACACATTATGAGATATCTACGCGGGACTATTGGATTTGGATTAAAATATGGTAATATAGAACTGAATCTACATGGATATTTAGACTCAGATTGGGCTGGAAGTATTGTTGATCGGAAAAGTACCTCAGGGTGTTGTTTCAGTTTAGAAATCGGCCATGATATCTTGGTTCAGCAAAAAGAAATCCTCTGTTGCACAAAGCTCTATTGAAGCCGAGTACATTGCAGTATCCATGGGAGCCTGAGAAGTAGTTTGGTTAAGAAAACTATTGGTAGGACTGTTTAGACAAACCATGGAGTCCACAATTATGCATTGTGATAATCAGAGTTGCATAAAACTTTCCATGATTCTGTTATTTCATGAAAGATCTAAGAAAATTGAGATCTTTTATCATTATATTAGGGACATGGTGGAAAGAAATTTTATACAACTGAGATACATTAGCATAGATGAGCAAGCTGTTGATATTCTAACCAAGCCTCTCTCTAAGATAAAAGTGGATCACTTTGGAGGTAATCTTGGTATGGAAAAAATGTAACTTTAAGGTTGAGGCTCAATAAATCTATTGTACTAATAGTGCTAAAAGATGTTTTATATATAATTTTTTTTATATTTGTGGTTGCTATTTTAAAGTGATGACTTTAACAATAGTTTAACCTACTATCATGATGGATATCATATGGTTGATATTTGTGGATATATCATGATAGTTCATATCTCTTACACAATATTAACCAAGTAGAGTGTAACTACAATGAGTTATATATGTCATGGTGGATGTTATGGGACATAGCATCCATGGATATGTCATGAGTAGATATCTTCTTTGGTAGGTATCACGAGATTTGATACGAGTGCACATACGAGAAAAGATATAAGTATGGTGAATATCATATGGTTGATATTTGTGAACGTACCATACTTCTGATATCATCAATTATTTTATCACCTTGATATCCTTGAATATGCCATTAATTCAAATAAAACAGTACATGAGTATAATGTATTGTTTATTTGGATAAAAATGATCCTCCATAGCTGTGGGAGTGTTAATGATTTGTAGCTTCAGTCAGATAAGTTCAATCGATAAAATCAAATGCTTGGGTGGCCTATTAGGATTCCTAATATCTATATTATTACTATGGAATTATTAAATATGTAATTAATATCTATATTATTGATAAGTAGGAGATAATTTCCGCAGTGAGTCAAATTATGATATTGCTATTAGGATTTAACTGTGATTTTAAGTCAAACTCATTGACCCATGTTTCATGAGTAGTGATTCAACATGAATCCATCTCTCATGAGAATAAATGGAACACTTAGCACTCATTGGATCTAGGTGATGCTCACATAGGTGAAACTACGTAGTTAAGCGCGCTCAGGCTGGAGTAGGACTGGGATGGGTGACCTCCTGGGAAGTCCTAGTGCTTCACCCTGTGAGCATCACCTAGATCCAATGAGCGCTAAGTGTTCCATTTATTCTCATAAGAGATGGATTCATGTTGATCACTACTCATGAAACATGGGTCAATGAGTTTGACTCAAAATCACACAGTTAAATCCTGATAGCAATATCACAATCTATATTCTTACTATGTGAATTATTAAATATGTAATTAATATTTATTGGATGATCATATATATTTTATTTATTGATATTTTATGTGTGTTATTCTTCATCTAATAAATATTAACCATATATTAATATTCACACTATTGCCGAATATTGATTTGAGAAATTGATTATACTATTGACTAATGTGAAGTCAATCAAACAAACGATACTGTGCAAATGAATATAAGTATCGAAACAATATTAAATCTGTGTATCTTTCCTTGCTGGCATCGTCATAACCAACGGTGATTGGAGAGTAATCATTATACTGATACGCTGTTGTTAAGAAACAGCAGCACCAAGTAATGATAGGGCATGCCACACGTAGGGACATGTCCATGGTCTATGCGAGTCATGTCTCTATGAAAGAGATATATGTTGATTACAATTGCATCCTGGAAAACACAGACAATTTACTACTGCCATTACAAGTTACAGTAGTTGATCAATGCATATATCGTACCTACTTACAAGCAGCAAAATATACTTACAGACTGGCAGCCCTGTTCTCTTGTATAATAGTGCAAAGGAGCATTCACATTAGTTTGAAAGAAGATCAAATCAAAGAGCGTTTCAGTCACTGTCTATTGAAAATAAGAAATAAAGATTAAAATTACTCTATTTTCTAAATCTGATCACCTTCTTTAACAAGCTAAAATTGACAATGGCAACATTGACAACAGCTAGCTGCAAAGACTAGAAACAGATTATAAATGACAAATAACAAATTTATACTTAAAAATTTGAATCATGAATGACATGACTAACTTGTTAGTTAAAATTTCATTGCTTCCCTGAAAATAGTAGGGGTCCCCCTGGTCATGACTGAGCTTTGGCATAGTCCTTCGAGAGTTGGAGTGATTCGATCCAGAAATCACCCCTACCTCATGCGGGTCTTACCTACAACAGTATATACACAGACAGAATAAATTAGTTTAGAATATTTATTTTGGTAGATTGCAGACATATATATATATAAAGTTTTATTCTATATCCTTCGAGAAACAAGTAAATTTTTATGATTTCCATTTGTATGCTATCTTGATATCCAATATCATTATTTGTTTCCATGCAGCTATGATTATAACGAATTATGTTCAGATTTCAATAATACAAAGTGGCACTGGGTACCTACTGATATGCCTGCTATGTTTATTGCTATGGGGGTACTTGCTGTGTCCAATATAACAAATATAAATCTACTCTGCAAAAGACTCTTCAAGGCAGAGTGTCTAGGGAATATAGATAATTTATTTGCCAATATACAGAGAGGAATGTTTATATGTCGATCCTGTCACTATATCGAGCAGGATATTACACATTAATTGGTTTAGAATTTATTAGTATGGATATATCTGCTCAAATTAGGCAATTCTGGTTTATGCGTGCAAGGTAGAAAGTAGTTCCCTATTTTGTCGGTAAAGATTCGAAATACACGAGTCAGTAGTCAAATTCAGTTTAGTTTCTTTTATTCTAATACATTTAGATAATACATCCTTGATACCGATATCTTCATTAAAGCCCATCTTTTAAGCGTTCTGAATTGAGGGTATGAATTTCAGCTGCAGCTATAATAAGTGGGATGTGGGGATTCGACAGAGCCCTTAATTCTTGTCTGGATCACATTCTCTCCTTGGAAGGGAGTCGCCTACAGAGAGAGCTGGCAACTATGTATGATCTTCAACACATATATACAAATTTATATTTAGTGGTTCGATCCATGTGAGATATCAAAATATATACTTTGCATTTTGCATAAAACTTGTAAAGTTTCTAATCATCTAATATTGATTAATTAATACAGTTTGCTGAACAAGCATAGCAACAATCCTTGGAGAATGCGACTTGTGAATAAGCATTACTACCTAGAGAAAGTTTTTGATGATTCAAACATGGAAGCACCGTTGTCAAGGTGGCGTCGCAGAAGTGTGTCAGGGGATGCTTGGTCCGTTCAGAGATCCAATGATGCAAAATATGGTGATGGAATAACGGAAAATTTTCAAGGTTCCACAAATACTGCTCTGTCTGTAAGTGTCGTTTCAATCATGTGGCGTTGCGTTGGATTTTAGGTCTTCAATTTTTAAATATTAGAGTTTTCAGATGTCACTTTTTTGCATTTGTTTTTTGAATAGCTGAATTCTAGGTATGTACTTAACAGATTTTGAGCATAACTAGAGGAAACTGAGCATATCATTTGAACTGAATTTTCTAAAGAATCGACATCTGTGATGTGTTTAATACATTCAGGGAAGTAATCGTGTAGAAGATCTTCTTGCAGACCCTCTAGACTTTGTCTTTGGCCATCCTAAAATAACTGAAGATTCTAATACGGACTTTGAAGGTCCCCCACAAAGAAGGCACAGCCGTAAGCAGAGAAGGGCTCTTCGTAGACAGAAGGTTTCAACTGCCACTGCAATGCGAGACAGTGAGGGCACTGCATGACTGCCTCAAGCCCGTGAATAGGAGTTGCTACTTATTTCTTTTAACTAATCTGCTATGCACATTCGCGTGTGGGGGAATTTAATTGATAAGCTCGTCAAAAACATCAGATTTGACGATTTCTTTTTCAGTTTTCTGTAAAGTTGTAAACAGTAAAAGTAGAATCAAGTGTACTGTCGGATAAAAATGGCTTATTTGTACCACTTGGCCTTGGCATTTAAATTATAATTTTATGCCGACTGACCGACCCTAAGAACAGTTTGCCTTATCAATGCTTTGAACAACTTTAGCTGTTGGCCCTTGCCTCCTGGTATCTGGTGGTGATCCATAATATCACCAAGCCATTCTTAAAATGAAAGTATCTACTCATTAAACAGAACAAGTTCCATGTTCAACATGACAACCAAAAAAATTATTGTATAATATTTGTGGGCTTTCAGGAAAACATTGTTCCTGATGACATGTTTTTGAAGAACCCAGGTTGAGTTTATGGATTAAAAATGCAGAACCCATTGCAAAACTAAATGGTCTATTGTCAGCTCCTGGTATTAAGTGTTGATCCATAATATCGCCTATCAATTATCGTAATGAAACCACGAAGGTCCCGGAACAGAACAAGTTCAAATTTGAACAGCACAAGAAAACAAATTATTGTAACAATTTCGTGTGCTTTCAGGAAAACATTGTTCTTGAAGACGTGTTATCTTAGAATCACTGCTGAGTTTCCTCCATTAAAAAGAAGAAGTGGAGAACGTAAGTAACAACTAAATGGTCAATTATCACATAAAATTGATGTGAAATAAAACAATTTTTATGAAGACAATACAATGATAATTTGATGCTAAGCGAATCTGTCAATAAGTTTATCATAACAATATTTGCCACTACTTTCTACCAGCAAATTAAAAATCAAGGCGAAGCCTCACATTTTGGTAGCTAGGACAGTGCCCAAACTGTTTGGGAAGAGTGTTTTATAAAATTTTGGAAATTGTTGCAGAGTTCTTGATCGTTTTCGGTACGCTAATGTTGGTTTCAGGGCACCTTTTTAAAACATATTGTGAAGATTTTTGGAAGTTTTAAAAATTGGTGATGTTTAAAAAATGATAGTGTATCAAGCAGCTCTCGACAGAAAAAAATAAAATAACTAAACAAATAAATTTGGAAAACAGTTTCTTAATTAAAAGAGGTCGATCGTTTACTTTCAGTACTTATATTCGAATATATTTATCCTCAATTAAAATATCTAAAAATTTAACAAATACCATTAGTTAAAGAGTTTTTCTATTGCGCACCTTTGCT
Organism: Cupressus sempervirens; assembly: GCA_028749045.1. Taxonomy (NCBI): domain Eukaryota; kingdom Viridiplantae; phylum Streptophyta; class Pinopsida; order Cupressales; family Cupressaceae; genus Cupressus; species Cupressus sempervirens. The sequence continues at coordinate 426,952,798 of CM053784.1, read as the reverse complement.
TAAGAGTTCATATGCTCAAATTGTTTAAAGGCTTAGGGTATCTTGAGGAAAATTTTAATTTGTTCATCAATACCATAGCTTAAGAGAGACTGGACTCAAAGTCTCCAAAAAGCTTTATAATTACAAACAAAAACTTCCTTTATAAGAATAATATCTTGCATCGACTCAAATCCATAAATAAAGTTATAAAAAAATAACAATGACACAATCTAATCTTCTTATTTACACTCCTAATGTAACCTAATTTTTGGACCTCAAATTAAAATATATATGCCAATTTCAAAATGACAATATATTCTTTCTTTAAGAATGTTTTATTTCTTGCTCCTTTAAATCACATTTCATGAGTAAGGAGGATATAATTTTGTTCATCAATAGTCCTTTCACCATAAGGATGAATACCCATCCAAGTTGAAGGAATTGTGTGAAATGTACTCTACTTACTAGTTTAAATGTGAGGGTTGTATCAAATGAAAAGAAGATCATTGCGCTTCTAGTAATTTTTTTTTTTTTTTGATGTGATTACATTTAATTAGGTTTCAAATATTTTCACATCTAGAAGCACAAGGTTGGGACAATAAAACTTGGATGGTTAGCCTTTGAAGATTTGGCATACCCACACTGTAATTCTCATCACAAATCTATAACAGAATTTAAAAAATATAAGAATCAAGTTTATAATTTACAGTTCTCGATTGAACTCAAAATTTAGTTTTTTTAAAACTTGTTTCTCTCCTTTGAGTTGTTTAGTTGAAGAAGAGAGACTCACTTTTGCACCATTTGTAGATCTTGAATGGATGGGTAAAAATATAACATGTAATTATTATCTATTTATAATAGATGTGTATAAAGAGTCAACATTAGATTGGTAAATCTTACCTCCAACCTATCAAGAATCTTCTCTTATCCCAATATTTGACACCATATTTGTCATGTCCCAATTTTAAAAATAATTAGATAGATATTATTAAATAATAAGTGATAATAAAATCATATATTTGAATTAATAGTAAAATATAAAATAAGAAATGATAATATATATAATCTATTATCAATAAAATAGGTTTTAAAATAAGTAATAAAATTATAACGAATGAATAAAAAATAAAATTAACTACAAGAGTGAATGTTGTAAAAAGTACGTACCTTTCTAAATAGGATTTAATAATAAATAATTGTAAATATAAAATTAATAACAATTTTATTAAACTAAATATAAAGAAAAGTCAAGAGATATGTAATAAAGATACAAGTCTCCTTTGAATTAAGATATAAAATTGATGAGAACTAATTTAAAAGAACAAGGGGAGAAGAGAAGATAAGTAAGAAAAGGATTATTGGAAGAGAAAATGATTGAAGAAAGGAACTTTTTAAAAGTTTTGATATGATGAAAGGATGTGACTCTTCAAAAGGGTTGTGATTATGAATGGTTATGACTCTTCAAAATTGTTTTTAAAAAGTATTGTGATTATGAAGGGATGTGACATTTCAAAAGGACATAGATAAAAAAATAAATTAGGATAGTTAAAGTACCAATGAATAAGAAACAAACAAGGTGAATTATATCAAAAGGAAGATTAAAATAATACATGGGCATCAAACATAATAAAAGGAGGCACATTTTAATAATATCATCAAATACTAAGAATAAAATTAAATACTTACGTTATTAATTTGCGAATAGAATCAATAATGTCTATTAAATGTAATCTCTAATATTATTATCATTATTATGTATAACCATTTGTTTTCAATCTCACTATTACATTATATTTAAGGATGTTACTAAAGGACTTTACCCAACTCCATCCTCTCAATGCCTTTCAAGCTAGGTTGTAATATTTTACTATTATAATCAATGGCTTCAACCTCTTGCTTATAAAAAAATAAATTAAATAAATTAAAAAAAAAAATTAAAATAAAAACAATAAATAATAGCATGTATATTTATTATCAATAAAGTAGGATTTGAAACAAATAAATAAAACTACAATGAATGAATAAATAAATAAATTAACTACAAGAGAATATTGTAGAAAGTATGTTATCTCTCTAAATAGGATCTAATAATAAACATAAAATAAAGAAGTAAATAAATAACCTTTAAAATATTACAAATTAACTAAATCTAATAGAAAGTCAAGAGATATGTGTTGGTAAACAGATTGTTCTTTTCAATTTAACTTTTTGGATACCCAATGTTTGTGAACAACAATTGATTATAACAGTTGGCAAGTTGTATTAAGTGACTAACTTCCCTCTGAATTCTTAGGTACAACTCCCTTTTGTATTTGTAATTTGCAATGAATTATGTTTGTTTCTAACTCTAAAATTGGTTATGTTCTTAACCCAAGAGCAGGAAAGGTGAACCAAGTTAGGCCTAAACAGGAACTAACTTAGGCGAGGATTTGAAATTTAGGATTAGTCAAATTTGTGTATTCACACATCTTATAAACCCGCAAATTTTAACAATTTAGCAATCAATACTACCTACAACTAAACTGATATTAACACGATTCTAACTCTAGGGATGTAAAGGACTAGCTTAAAGGAAAGTGCGGAAAATAATCTCTCTTGAACTTCTAATAACAATACATATTATCTTTGGTTTGTTGTTTCAAAGCAGAGGAATAAAACTTTGTTCATTCCTTGATTCAATTCAGACTCAAAAGAGAAGCATAAAACTAATACCAAAACAAATGGAATGAAAAATGGTTGAAACAAAATACCCTCAAATTGTCTTTGCAACATCAAGTATTTCACACCAAAAATTAGCCGACCTTCTATTAATCTTTCAATTAGATACATATAGGATTTCGAGATAACCATTACAAAATGGGACTCAAATCTATTCATCTCCTCAAAATTGACAAATGGAAGGAGCCAATTTGTTACTTGTAGTCGTTACATCAAAATGTGAAAGGATGGGATAAGAATCACTTCTCCTTCTTTCCTTTTACTGACTTTGCCTTATAGGCCTTGGTAGCAACAATGATTGGAATCAACTCCTCGTGCCTATGAAGATGGACGTTAGTGTATCTTAAGAGCCACTTGGAATGCTCTCTGGCTAAATATTTGAAGACATTCAGCTGGTCCTGTATTTCCTCCATATCCACATATATACACCCACCAAGTTTCTGGAGCTCGGACCCTTTGTTCCATTGATCAGAAGATATCTTCGTTAAGCTATCTAGATAATTGGAGAAGTTCTTTTGTATGCGGACCACTCCAATTATCCATTTTCCTTGTCCATTAGCCTAGGAATATGTATATAGGCCTCCTAATAATTCATAGTCTATGTCTTGATCCTTTTTAACTTTAACTTCTGTTTCCTTTAGTCCTTCGTGTGCCACTAGGATCATTTTAGATTTGAATTGCATGCTCTGTAGCCATTCAAATAAAGGCTCATCTCCCCTAGGCCAAATCTTTACCTCCACAACTTCCTTAGCCTTTATATGAATAATCATCTTCAGTAAAGAAATGCAATCTTCACTCTTGACTTTCTCTGCTGCCAGGGTAGCTTGATTGGCTAAGATATTATCCTTCTCTATTTCAAGCCTTAGTATTGCATTGCTGATTTTCTCTATCATTGCAAGTTCCTCATACTTTAGTTTTCCGCTCCACTCCCTACCAATCTGTCCAAAGTGCTTGTCCTCTTGTAACTAGGAGATGAGAGCTTGAACATCAGTAGTAGTAGGATCACTGGTGATTGACATTCCTAAGATGCTTACCAATGGGGTGACTAATTGTCTCATAAAGCTAGTAAGTTCGTGAATCTCCGCCTTCATTCTGAGTTTAGCTAGCTTAAGGCATTCAAGTTGTCCCTCCATCACATCATTTGTTGACTTCCACAGGCCCACCTTGGTGTCATGTCTAACTTCTCTAAGATCCACAAAATGCAAGGAAAAGTCATCTGCAGACATGTCTTCAATCCTCCCTTCTTTAGTGGGCTTGGAAATCTCCATAGTCAGATGCCCTATGTTAGGATCTTGTCCAAGAATTGACAGGGTCTTCTGCTTCTTGACTTTACTCAATGTTGGTCCAGAGTGGATAGCCAAAGATAAAGTCTCTTTATTGGGAACTCCCTCTTCTTTCCTCTTCCTTTTTCTATCCAAAGTGCTCTCTAGCCCTGATTCTGTGCCAATCACCTTGGATGCAATCCAGAGTGTGTCTATACTAAACATCTTTCTTTTGACTGGGGTCGATGTCTTCATAGCTAAAGAGAAAGGATTCTTTAGGACCTATGAAATGACCTTTGAAGATTCAGGACCTTTCTTTACTTTTGTAGTCTTCTTTGTTACTTCATCAGACTTAGTAGACTCACTTTCACTGCTTCCACCATCTCCAAGATCCACCACTTGTATTTGGGGACTACTTGGTAGGAGTAGTGTAACACTCATAGATGGGAACATATTGCTAGGGGGTGAGAGAGCTATTGTGATTGCATTATATTTCAATTCCTTTGCCTTCTTCTTCTTAGCTTTTGTTGCAGTTTTGATTATTGGTAGAGAACTATCCTAACAAGTTTTGGCAAGAGGAATGCTCTTGTCAGGAGGTTGATCAACTCCACCTGATGGTTGTGTTGGTCCTTGAGTAATAGACAAGGTTGCACCTAATGTACCACCCTAGGAAGAAGAAACCACTGCAACTTTTGGGGAAGCTTGAGCAAAAGTGCCTTTGCTCTGACTTCTTCGAGTTGTGGTCCATTTGACCCATTTTCTAGTCCTCTTGTAGACTCAAGCCATCATTATATCTAGCTCTTCCCTGATGTCTTCGTAAGGCTTTGAGCTTATGGGGGTGCTTCTGAGCTTGGTCAGGTATGTGTTGCTATATACATTTTGGCCATTGTCTTCCACCCTTTCTATATCAATGTTAACTTGGTACATCTTCACCTAATCAACTATTAATCTGATGAAGGCTTGATCATGACTCTTGAACTCATCCTTGTAGTCTACCTAGTAATCCTCAATGGTGGTGATATGCTTTATTACACTTCCTATCTACAAAACATCCCTGACATACCCATTCAGGTTGAACATAGGTTTCAGGACTTCGTACATGTCCAATTTATACTTCATCTCAAATACCTTTAACACATTCTTGGCATCAGAGTGACTGTAGCAACTGAAAGCCCCCACCTTCATGGGGAATTCATATCCTTTCTTCTTCAAGCTCCCGCTCAATACGTTCACTTGAATGGCTTGCTACACAATCTCAATCAACATGAGCATGTCACTGGGATACCTTGGAAGCTTTAAGGGGAATCCATTGAAAGCTACAAAACACAAATAAGAGAGAATTGAATGAAATAACTCCCAAACTGGTTGATGGAAGCCATGGATTCAAGACTGAATCTCCTTTCTAGACATCCCTATAGCTCCCTGCAAATCCTCATAGTGGATGCATCATTTACTTTCACATGCTCTGCATAACTATTTTGTAACTATAAGCATGGATAAAACTCATAAGATTTCACATCATCAGGAAAATTCTCCACTCTTGGGAGGCCTGAACACAGTTGAAATGAGGCCAACATATAGATGAGGAAAGAGGACATATAGGACGTATTATAAAATTTGGCTGCATTGAGAGCATTGGACAGAATTTTGCTTACCTCTTGAGCCCAACCAATGTATTGCGTGTCAGAGAAAATGACTTGTACTAAAAATAAATACTACTCAACAAAATTCAAAGCTTCTACTTCACCTTTCAAACTATGTAGGAGAACCACAATATCAATAATCTCTGGTTTGAGGTTGGTCCCAAACAAGGTTTTAGGGACTTCACTCTTAGCACTTTGTGGTTTCTAGAACCATGTCTGCATGATTTCTTTACTCTAGATCATCTTCTTTGCGGAGAACTCAAAAATGGCTCCCCTGAAGGTCAAGTCTAAGAATTCTTCTTGTTCTAGCACACAGAGGTAACTCACCACTATTTGCCTGTCAATTGAAATCAACACCATTTTATCAGGTAGCACAATTTGCCTTATCTCTAGGTTGTAATGATGTATGCATTCATAGATTAGCTCCAGGGCCTGAACTACAACTAGAAAACCAACGGCTTTGACCAACCCACATCCTTGGAGTTTCTCGGTGATGGGGTGAATCTGCTCAGACTTTAATCTCTTTTGAAAATCCTCTATGTCATAAAAGCATAGAGAAGTGTTTGTGAAATTCTGCAAGTGGGATTTGATTCCAGTCAATCCATCAAAACCCATGAACCTAGTTGCCATTTTTTCAAGAAAAAGATTTGAATGGATAAAGCGAAAGGAATGGCTAATGCAACATTCACTGGCTTTTCAAAAAGCTATGCACGTAAACATAATAACAGTTCAAAGAAAGAGTAGTAGCTCATTCAACTGTTTATGTTTCTATATATGGGAACCTCAATTCATTTGTTGATCTTCAGAATTTGTGCCACACAAATGAATTTAAGGAGATATCTATTGAATAGTAAATGTGGGAGTTTAACGAGCATCTAGAGGTCTTTTCATTGTTCCTTTGGGCTCAACAATAACTTTCTATATCTCCATAACTTACTTTCCCATTTTTTACTAAGTTTCAGGAAGTTACCATTAGGGTACTCCATAGGAGAATGCCCACCAAGTTAGATCTTGATTATCATCTCTTTTCGGTAATGGTTAGGTTCACTTTATTATCATTTTGAGATATTCTAAACATGACTTGCAAATCCAATCTAATCATTAACTCAATTTTCTTTGGAATTTGGGAAACTGTCCTCATGGGTTGAAAAGCCGCCAAGGAGAAGACAATTTCTACTTCTCTGTTAATGTTTTCTTTCTTAGTCATACTTTGGACAATCACCCCTCTTGAAGCTAGAAATGCCTAAATGGGATGTGAAGACCTTCTCGAGGGCCACTTAACATCCCTTTTCATTCCAAACTGCCCTTTTCAGAAAACCAACTTCATGGGTTGAAAACCCACCGAGGTGAAGTCAATTTTGAGTTTCTTGTTGAGGATGATTAGGAGGGCCACAATGAATTTGAACCATATTTGGGATCATAATCTTAAATGAAAACATGATTCACTATAGGATGCCTTTTTACTTACATGTTTTCGATGCATGTACATCATTTAGTGATCTTTGTAGGAAATTGTCCTCATGGGTAGGAAACTTGCTGAGGAGAAGATGTTTTCCAAATTTTCGTTAGCATCAATTTTTCAAATAGTGATAAGTCACAAAAGGATATAGCTTGTAGTTGATCTCTGAAAGAAGTAACATGAATCTCCATCAGACTAGGCACTAACCTACCCATAAGATCACTCGACAGAATAAAAAACCACCTGATTAGAAATGAGGAGAGGGAGAAAGGGAAAGTTTGATAGAGAGTTTTGATTTTTTCGTCGAGGATGATTAGGAGGGCCACAATGAATCTGAACCATATTTGGGAGTCATAATCTTAAATGGAAACATGATTCACCGTAGGATGCCTTGTTACTTGCATGTTTTCAATGCACATACATCATTTAGTGATCTTCGCGAGAAATCCTCCTCATGGGTAGGAAACCCGCTGAGGAGAAGACATTTTCCAAATTTTTGTTAGCATCAATTTTTCAAACAGTGATAAGTCACAAAATGATATAGCTTGTAGTTGATCTCTGAAAGAAGTAACATGAATCTCCATCGGACTAGGCATTAACCTACCCATAAGATCACTCAACAGAATGAAAAACCACCTAGCTAGAAATGAGGAGAGGGAGAAAGGGAAAGTTCGATAGAGATTCGCCTAACCTAAAGGGACCTAGACCTAGACTCAAATCATACTGAAACTACTCTCCTTTCATTAAAATACAAGAACTCACTTTTGCCAATCAATTAAAGAACAAAAAGTGGGGCAACAATATGAAATAAATAAATGTGACTCCTTTGAACTAGGATATAAAAGGAAGGAGAGTCCATTTAAAAGAAAAGGGAGAGAATAGGAGAAGGTAAGGAAAAGAATGAGAAGAAAATAAGGGACATTTTCAAAAGGTTGAGATGATGATAGGATGTGACTCTTTGAAAGGGCTATGATAATGAATGGTTATGATTCTTTAAAAATATTATTTTGAAATGTTGTGACTTTTTGAAAGGATTGTGATTATGAGGGGTAGTGACTTTTCAAAATGACATATAAAAAAAATAAAACAAGATTTATAACTTACCAATAACTAAGAAACAAACAAGGAGAATTGTATCAAAAGGAGGGTTAAAATAATATATGGGCATCAGACATACTAAAAGAAGGAACATATTAATAATATAAGAAAATATTAAGAATAGAGCCTTATGTTATAAATTTGAGAATATGTTGGCTAAGAGATTTTTCTTTTGTTGAATTGATTTACTAACTCTATCATCCTCTTTAAGAAAACAATTCTAGACAATAGCTGGATAAATGTGCATTTCTGTTTACCTCTAGATTTTGATTAAGGTACAACTCCCTTGTTAGGTATTCAATGAGTAATCCCTAATTTACCAAGCATGCATAATTCCAACTAGAAAGTAAATAAACTCACATGCATCCATTCTTTGATGGTGAGAACCAAATGAGCATAACAACAATTATCAAAAAATCATAATTTTTTTTCACATGACCACTTTTAGAAATTCAACAAATCATAGTTTACATGTCAATGTAAATCATCTGATATAAACCTAAATCAAAGTGATCTATAGTGCAAAGTTGATGATTCATAAAAAAAATCACTTCACAAATTTAAACACAAAGATTTAAATTATTCCCATAGATCCAAAATACTTCAATTAATGGGCATATTTTTTCAAGTTTATAGCTTTAGATAAACATATTGCAGTGAAAGATCACAAAAGCTTTTCAAGCCAAAATTTTGAACCTTCATAAGATCCTACTTAACACACACACACACACACACACACACACACACACACACACACACACACACACACACACACACACACACACACACACACACACACACACACACACACAATGATTAGCCATAACCATTGAGGTTCAAACTGACCTTTGGCCAAAGTTTAATTAAATTTAATAATGAACACAAATTGGGATAAGTATCCCCATTTTTTTGAGGAAATTTAAAAGAAAACTGAAAAAAATACTAAGAATAAGGAACAGGTCCTTGTCCTGTGGGCTAACTATGCGGTGAATGGGTGTCATGTGATGCCTTTCACTCCTTACAAGAATTAAAAAATTCTTGGATCATTGAGACAATAGGATTCTTGGTATGCATGATCCATAATTTCTAGGCTTCTTTCTCCCTCATAAGCTTGGCCACCTCGTCTACATGTTTTGGTAGTTGATCGATGCAAAGGTACAACATGGATTCCACTGTGGCTTCTTCAGTGAAGTCAACAAGAGTTGGATCTTTCCCCATCTTTACCTATCCCACTTCATTCTCAAAATCCATTATAAATAAATCCATGTCATGCTCTGCATTACTCATTCCATACATAGGTGGCATTAATACACCACACATCATTTGCGAGGGCTTGGCTCAAGTCCTCCAATTCCTTTCCTATTTTCTCAAACTCGGTGAGGTAAATCTCAAATAGAGTTTTCCAAACCATAGTCCTTTTTAATGTGAACAAAAAAAAATCATCCATGAGTTTTAGGGCTTTCTCTATTCGAAACTTGGCAGTCTTGTACTTTTAAACTTTGTAGATTTGTAGGAAGACCTCTATCCACTTTGACTACTGCATTTTCCACACCTGGGCTTGCATTTATATTTTTCCTATTAGAGCGACAACATCATCATATACCCTTCTGAGATCTAGGATGAATTTACTGCCTTCCTTAGGCACTCCATCCACCCATTCATCGAAGGCTTCCACTAAGGCCTTTCCCCTTTGAATTTGGCTTAGAAGTTTCTAGCCAGTGGGGGAAATGGGGTCAAATGTCTGTGGAGGTTGGATGAGAGGATGAGGAACTATGCTTATGAAAACATCAATATTATTGGCAATAGCCTTTATGATCTATTTCAATTCCTTTTTATTCCTATTATATTTCCATGACCTGACTAACATTCGATTTGTCAATACCTCAAAAGTGGTGGTTATTAGCTTCCCTATCAGCCATGCCTAGGTCTACCTTCACCACACTATAGTCCTTTATTTTATGGATTTTAACTTCCTCTTTGGTGGTTGGCATGGAAAATTTGACAGTCTATTTACTAGTATTGGAGTCAATATCCAACATGGCTTTTGTCTTCAAGTTTTGGCTTCAAAGTCTTAACAGTGTAATTACTTATCATATCTCCTATAGGAATGGAGAGTAGTACTATGGTATTCTTCTTGCTCACAAAAAATTTCAACCACTTGGGGGTGGTATCCATTGTGGTTTTATCAATGCTACACTTATCAAGTGTCAGGTTAACTATTAGGGTTAAGTCGTCTAGGCCCAAGATGTCATCTTTCAGTTGGTTAGAGTCCATTAATGGTGGGCTAATATTTTGTTCTTCCTTTCCTTGTTCCATTTCTTTCTCTAAATCTACGTCCACTAACATTTTTCTATTTGCTTCCTTTTTCTTTCTAGCTCTCATCCTTGATCTTATTACCCATACTACAGGATAGACTATTGTGGATGTTGAGAACAATTTGTGAGAGGTAGATCTTTTGGCCTTGGATTTGATGTCACTTGAAACAAAAGTTTGAATATCATCATCAAAATTTAGGGCTTGAGAAGGGGATCTAGAGATCCTTTTAGATATATCAACATGAAAATCTTGAATTTTTATTTTTTTCCTCTCTCTGAGCCACTTGTCAATTCTTTTCACCACATAAAGTGTTCTCATTTATTTTTCATCCTTCTTAGTCTCAATCCAATTCATCTTAGGCAAGGGCTGATTATTCACTTCTTCAAATTATGGATTTTTAATAAACGAACCATCTTCTTTCACTCCTTCAATGTCCGTTTCAAGTACCAAGGTTACAATTTTCAACAGATGAAGTCTTCTTTAGTGTCATTTTTCTTACCTCAACTTCATCCAAATAGTCCTCCTAGGTAGGGGTAAGAACTGGTCTTCTAATTTCAAGCGTTGTTTGGTGAATCCCTTATCATTGAAACCCCATTTAGCTATTTAGTGCTCAAATTCAAATCTTCTTAGGTCATACCCAAGACGTACTACATCAGAATTGCTTCTATAGGAGAGAATGCCTAACTCCAAGGGGAAAAGAGTCTCCCACTCTTCTTCTGGTAGATAATTCTTGACAACCTGGGTTAATTTTCTTCATAATTTAGCTAGTTCAAAGTATCCTAGGGTGTACCTAGGTAACTTCATTGGTTCTCCTTCATATTCCCCTATTGGGATGTAGGTAAAATGATGATACTAGATGTAAAAGTTGGAAAAGGTGTTGACCATATTTCTTGCTCCAACTGTCATTATTTTACCTAACATATTTGTTATCTTAGAGAAAAACTTCCTAGTAAATACATCATTTAAATAATCCTATAATCTTCTACTGCTCTTTCTCCTTGCAAGATAGGATAATAATCATAAATCTTGATTCTTTCAGACCAAGATTCATGGGGAATGACTACCCATTCTTTGGTATAAGCCAAACAATAGGCGAGGTATTAGGCCATATGAAAGTCTTTTCCTCCAAGTTGTGCCATCTTTAGTTGATCCCACATGTCCTTGATTATCATTTCTCCCCAATCTAAGTAATGTTTCCTTCTAAATTGATCTGCACAAAGAACTACATCCATTCATAAAAAAGGTGGGATTTAGAGGCTCCTTTTAGTATATGCAATGACTACCAATTCCTTCATGTATGGTTTCATATGCTCTCTTGTGAGAGGTTTTGGAAATCTAGATCAACTCTTTTGAAACTTAAGTAACTAGTTTCTAGCCATAACACTCTAGTGTTTATCGACACATTCATTGAAATTCGCAATGGAAAGGGAAGGAGTAAATTCTAACTCCAGTCTTTCTCAAGTATCTTAAAAATAGATGCAAGGATTTCTCTTTTGACTAATAACATAATTCCTCCATCATTTTTTGGGATAAATTCTTACAACCTTAACTAGACCACTTTCTGTAATTTCTTTCATAAAGGGCTCATGTTATTGTGTTATCAACCTTTCCTTAAACTCCTATAAGTCATACTGCATAAGGGATATATCTTATATTATAGGATTTTCATAGACTAAACTAGTGGCATTATCAAACATGTGGAAGGCATACTTCATAGTGATTATGAGTTCACCTCAACTAGGGGAAAATTTTCTCTAAAATACTCAAAAATTGTAAGTCATGAACTAAAGAAAGTTTTTGAAAGTCACCTTTTTAGTTGAAAATATTTTCAACCATTGCACATGTACTATCATCTTTTACCTTCGTTGCTCCACTTAAAATTGGTAATTGTAAATGATTAATTAAGTTTTATCACTCTAAATACTCATAATAGAGAAAATTCCAAAATTAATTTTAATATCTCTTTACTCCTGTTTAATGACCACAATGTGATATTTTTGTGGCATGAGAACTTAATGTCTATCACATCATGATGTAACCTTTCCCATTAACGATCATGTTTTCCCCTCCAACTCACCCATTCTCAATTTCTTTGAGGTATATGTAACATACCTTGAGAAATCCAATGCCTTAGTGGTATTTTAATTAGAGCTACCTTTTCAATGCCATGAACCATCATGAACCAAATGAATATGTCTGAAACTACAAAAAATGTGTCCCTTTTTTTGATTCCTTAAACCTTAAAGCTATAAATTGCAGGCCAACATAGGCTAATCAGATCGACTAGTGGGACTAGTGGTGCATGATCCTCAAGTCTTGTTGAACCATTTTGAACCTACTTGAACATGGTTCAATATGGTTCATAGCAGTTTGGAGTGTTCATCAAGTTAAAAGTGGTTCAATGGGTTTTTCTATAGACTTAACAAATTTATAGGAGAAACAAGTGTTAAATGAGGGATTGACAACCATGAGCTCCATGGGTTGTATGAACTACAAAGCATATAGTCTTTAAACAATTTCCCATGGTGAACTCCTTCAAACCAACTTGAACTAGATCAAAATCTTAAGTGAAACACTTTACTTTGGAGACTCTAAGGTCAAAAATTCAGGGAGGCATACAAAAGACAAAAATTAATGAGGGAATATATAGTATGCCAAAACTGGCTCTACCTAGGGACTGCATTTGGACAAAATGAAAAGGACACAAAATTTTTAGTTACAACAAGGGAACAAATGGACCATGAAATTTTGGAATGAAAATAAAACTAGGAAAAAATACACACAATAAAATACTATGTACTACACATGGGAAAAATTGTCTCACAAGTTTCAAGTCTTGTCTAGTATAGGATGATGGCAAGATTGATCCATCTGGTTAAGAAAGTTTGAACGAGTTTGGACCTAATACCTAATTGACCTTAAAAGGTCCCCTCGATAAGAAGTCAAATTTTTGGTGGGTTCCCTTCAGTTCTTTCTTCTTGTCCCATAGAAATACCTCATCCCCTTCTAGAAATTGATGGAGCCTTTCCCCTTTTATCATAACTCTTCCTCACCCTTTCCTTGTGCATTGCATTCCTATCAACAAATTCTTCTCGCTCTCTTCTTTAAGGTTTGTTAAATAGATCGCTCACTTCTCTGATGAAATTTTGAAGAATTGATCTTATATAACACTTTGAAATCTTGATGCAACTAGGCTAAGGGGAAAATATACTTGTGATCCAATTCCATAGATGAGTTGAAATGACACCATCCCAATAGCCCTTTTTCCCATGATCCGGTCAACCCATAAAGCTTTATGCAATGTTTTATGCTAGTCCCTAGCATTATCATCTACCAATTTCTTCGCAATGGCTATCAATTTCCCTTTGCTTGACTCTACCTACCAATTCCCTTGAGGATAATAATATGAGGAATGAGATAGGGTAATGCCATGATCATAGCAAAACATCATCAACTATTAAGAAGAGAAATACATAGCATTATCGATGATGATCTTCTTCGGCACACCAAAATGCACCAAGATATTGTTCTTAAGAAACTCACATACAACCTCATAAGTGGACTTTTTCACATATTTGAATTGTACCCATTTAGTAAAATAGTCTATAGCAGCAAGGGTATAAAAATTCCCTATGCTCAAAGGGGGTTGGAGTCACCCTATAAACTCCAAACCCCACTTTTTGAATGGCTCCTCAACCACAACCAATCTTAGGGGTAGTGTTGCAAGTTGGGGTTTTCTTTTAATGCAATCAGATTTCCACAATCCATGATAGTTATGGTACTAATTTTCTGGATTAGATTGTGTAAAGATTTTTTCCATCAACATTTTGAATCACACTACATGATCCATCATCAGGATGAGAGAGCAAGAGGTGTAAAACAATGCAAGTTCTCACAGTTTCTAAAAATATTGAAAGCAATTACTATTGAGGATAAATCCCCTCATGCCTCTTTGTGGTATAATTAGTATTTTTTCTATTTTTCTTTATCTACACACCTTAAAAAGATTTTGTCCAACTCTTTCTTATACAAAACACCCTATCAAATCACGTACTTGGTTAATTTTAGCTTCAAATTTATTTTCTTTTTGGGTGAGAGGTAACTTGGGAAATCTTTGTAATTTAGGTAGTATCCTACATCTAAGAACCATGGTCCTAAAAACTAACCAATTAGACTATAGGGATATCGTCACTCTATTTAATGGTGTTTTATGCAATTATCCTACATAAGCCATGGACTTTGAATAGCTTGGTTGCTTAGATATCAAAATCATACTCTTGTACTTGGGCTACCCATGTTGATCTCTTGCTCATGCCAACTTTCTTTTGAGTTAGTACACTTTTAACTATTGAATCATGTACATAAACTATTTATACCTATATTGTTTGACTACCTTCACTACTGTGAAGGCTTTTTTCTTGGTGAGAGAATATTTGAGTTAATTCATTTTAAGATAATATTTCTTATACACGATTTTCATCACATACCTACTTATAACATTATAGCTAGGAGAAGTTGTAGGCCTATGGGTTTTTTTTATCTTGAGTCCTTTATGTTTCCTAGGAATATTGATGAGATGTTAAGATGAATATGAATATGAGATGTTAAGAGTTCCTTCTATGAAAATCCAAAATATTTCTCATGACTAAATTTTTTGAATAGTGGTTAGGACAAGAAAAATCCAATTCATAAGTCATCTCCATAGTACAATATTTGAGGAAGATAATTGATAACGAGGAAGATAATTTATAATGATGAACATGGTGTTAACTATTGGAAATGTAATGACGACTAAGTGATTGAGAAGAGGGGGTGAATTAGGAACCACTTAAAAATTCTTTCACTTAATCCCACTTTATTAGATTATCTAATCTACTTGCAAGCATAGAACATGAATAAATAAAGCAACAACACCATAACACTTTGACACAATATTTGGTAACCCAAAAACCCTCCAAGGAGAAGATAAAACTGAGGTGGGGATGACACCCACAATGCTTCACTACTATAGTAACAAAGTTGGCCTATTAAGGCTTACAATTGATCACTTCTGGTGATCTACTCAGTTAAGAGTAAGTAGGACTTCTAGGTCCACCTTGTGAAATGATTTATACAATACAATAAAGTATGCACTCAGTTAAGAGATTTTGCAAGGACTGTTAGGTCTACCTGGTTAGAGGATTTGAGATTGATAAACCTATTAGGATGAATCAATAGGTTGATCTCTGCTATGCAACTTTATTTGCTGATGAAAATCCTTTGAATGATATATTGATCACCTGACTATAATAGATGATTCTCTGCTTTTCCTTGTAATGTTTGATAGCCTCGTAATAAATCTTCCCTTCCATTATCCATATTTACTTATGATAATAAAATGTAACTCCATGATATATTCTCTTGGATGAAACAAAGTGTTTTCCTTATATATTGATCCAAAAAGTAACTCTACATTAGGTCATCTATAATAGAAATATAGTAGTTTAAAAAATAATTACCAAGTCAGCTTAGTGCTAATACTCGCGTCCAATAGCTTACTCGAGTGATATGGAGATACTCGGGTGACTTTAGAGTTTTGACTTGATCTATCAAGAGATTTCCTTACCCATTGCTAATTCTTTTGAGTCTTGATCTCATCAATCTTAGTCTTGCCTTTATTTTTTCCATTAGTATTTACAATAACTCTGTTCATGTAGTTCTTTGCCAAATGACCAAGTTCTTTGCATGCATAGCATCTTTTGGTAGGATTCCTTTTTCTGAAGTGAGTCCTCATACAATTAGCTCCAATGTGTCCATATTCATCTCATAGATAACATCTATACCAAGTGTTTTAATCCCAACTGATAAATGCTCATGGTCTTGGTCCAATGTTCTATTGCTTTATTCTGCATTCTAAGGATTTATAACCTTGCTTTTTGCATGTAAAACATTTCCCTTAAAAATTTGGTTTGTCTTTACATTCACTTTCTCTATGACCAGACTTATTGCAACTATAGCAATTTCCACTAAATTTTGAGTTTCCTTTACTCCAACATTTGTTTGATGAGTGCCCTATCTTTCCACAATGATTGCATGTAGGCTATTTGTTCTTCTAAGCTCCTTGCTTTGATCATTCTCCTTATTCAGTATAACCCAATCCTATTTCCCCTTTCTGTCTTTTCTGAGATAGTTCATTCTTTCTTGTGATCTCATCATTATTTCATCATTTTATTTTTCTTCTCTAAGATCATTCTTGAGTCTATCATTTTCTGTCTTTAAATTGACGACTTCTTGATTTGCACTATTAAACTAATTTATCATATAATCTTGATGTAGTGAAAGCTAGTGGATTTCATTGTCCTTTTCTTATAGTCTAGTGTTGATTGATCTTTTGTCTTCATCTGCCATCTCTTTTTCATTTTTAGCTTTGTTCCATAATTTCACATATCCTGGCTAAATGAATCTCCCGTTCTCTTTTCAACTTTCTAACTTCTTCTTGTAGAATGAGGTTCCTTCCAAGTAGATCTTCTATAGCTACATCTTCTTCATTAGAACCCATTTATTTGCAAATATCTTCAATTATTTCTTCTATGTATAGATTGTCATTCATCTGTAGTGCTAACTCTTTTCTTCTCTTTAGGGATTGAGAGAGTCAGTTATTCAATTTCTTGATTTGTTCCATGGCCACATGTAGATCTAGCTTTTCATTCTCAATGGTTTTTTCTAGCTTGTACACTTCCATTGTGTTTGATCTTTTCTCTCAAGATATTAAACTTCTGATAAGAGAACCTTGCTTTGATACTAATTGTTGTAAATATAATGATGACCAAGTGACTAAGAGGGGCAGGGGGGGAGGGTGAATCAAGAACCACTTAAAAAATATTTCACTTAATTCCACTTTATTAGATTATCTAATCTACTTGCAAGAATGGAACATAAAGAAATAAAGTAACAACACCATAACACTTTGACACAATACTTGGTAACCTAGAAACCCTCCAAGGAGAAGGTAAAACTGGGGTGGGGATGACACCCGCAATGCTTCACTACTACAATAATAAAGTTGGCTTGTTAAGGCTTACAATTGATCACTTCTAGTGATCTACTTAGTTAAGAGTAAGTAGGAACGCTAGTTCCACCTTGTGAAAGGATTTATACAATACAATAAAGTATGTACTCAATTAAGAGATTTTGTAAGGGTTGTTAGGTCCACTTGGTTAGAGGATTTGAGACTGATACACCTATTAGGATGAATCAATAGGTTGATCTTTGCTATGAAACTTTGTTTTTTGATGAAGATCCTTTGAATAATATGTTGATCACCTAATTGTGATAGATGAGTCTATGCTTTGCCTTGTACTATTTGAGAGCCTCCTAATCAATCTGCTCTTCCATTATCCATATTTACTTATGATAATAAAATCTAACTCCATGATATATTCTCTTGGATGAAAAAAAGTGTCCTCCTTATATATTGATCCAAATAGTAACTCTACACTATGTTGGCTATAATAGCAATTTAGTAGTTTCAAAAACAATTACCAAGTCGACTCAATACTAATACCCATGTCCAATAACTTACTCAGGTGATAGGGAGATACTCGGGAAACACTGTCAACTTAGATGACTATGAAACTTGGTTGAATTTAGATTCTCGGTTCACATTGATCACTCAGAAAAATCAGCTGGCTCAATTCACACTGCTCTTCCTTCTTGGTCCTCATTCTAAAACTGGAAAGCTAACTGCCTCATTTTATGCTAGAGCTCAGTGGCCACTATTAGCTCAATTCATTAATGAGCTCAGACTATATTGACTTCCATGATGACTTAAGTATTTTGGAACTAATTAAAAATATATCTTTCCATAAGGTCAATCATCTTTCATAGTATCTCTTATCTCATTGCTAGCAATTTTCATCATATTAAATAATGTGCTTGTAGGTTTTATTCCACCTACCACTAGTTTTGAGACCTATATTTCGATTCCTTCCTCAATACCTAATGTACTTACTTATGCTTCACTTCTCATAACCACTTTCATTCAAAAAATTATTCTTACATGTTGGCATTCCTAACCCCATTTTTCCTCCTTCAAGTTTTCCATGTATGTCCTTAGCTTCATCCATGCCCACTTATAATCATGTTCCTTTTTTGTATTCTATCATTCCTCCTATTTCCCACAATGTACAAACCTTTCGCTCATATCTACCACTTTCTACTGAATCTACTACCAATATATTAGCTCAAACTATTTCATCTTTACAATAATAATACATGTCTATGACTCAAACCAATTTGAACATTCCTACTTGTGACGTTGCTACTTCTTTTTCCTTATACATCATACATGTCTTTATTCCTCAATACATGGAAATTTATCATTAAGATACTTGTAATGGTAAAGGAAACCCCTTGACTCATGTTAAAATCTTTAGAGCACTATGTCATGTTTTTCTCTCATGACCATAGGTTAATAGCTAAATTGTTTACGAGAAATTTTGTGATAAAGTCTTGCAATGGTGTGGTTCTTTTTCTCTTATTATATTGATTATTTTAAAAAACATTTTAATGATCTCATTCAAAAATTTCAAAAAAATATTGGTCCTAATATTTTTTTGATTGATTTGATGCATTGTAAGCAAGGTGTTAAAGGAAAAGTGACTAGTTCCATTGGTAGATTTAAGCATTTGCATGATCACTTATTATCTTGTGCCTAATATTGATAGAAAAGATTTTTTTTTATTTTTAATTTATAAAAAAAAAAGTTGAGATAAGATATTTCTTTTTGAATTCTTTTTTTTAACTAAATTGTTTTGATTACATAAAAATAGGTTTTAAAGGACCCAAAACCTTTAACAAATTATTAGAGAAACAAGAACATAAAAAGTGCAAAGAACAGAAAGCGTCAAAGCCAAAAGAGAACAGATAGAATAAGCCAAAAAACAAGAGGCCAGAATACAACTATGCATGAAAATACAACAAAAAGAAAAGCAAAAAGACAACCCTCAGATAGCTATAGAGCCTTCAAAAGGTCCGCTGCTTGGTCTTCCAAGATGTTCATATTTTTCACAGAAGCTTTCATGTCATCCAACTTTTTTGCTTCTGCTCCTTCATTCTTCTTGTAATCAGCCCTTGTGCACTTTCTCAGGCCCCAGTCCTCATTCACAACATGGGAGTCTTGGCATTTACTCTGCTCTAACTTGTTCAATAGGGTGTTAAAGTTGTCAGCCACAATCTTCAAAATAATGTAGTTTTGATCTACTAGTTTCTTGACTATTTTCTCCATGTTACTCACTCTATTATCTAGACCATCCATCCTTTTTTGAAGATCTTTGCCCAACTGATCTAAATTCCTATTCTTGGTTTCAAGTGTTGGCACACTCTTCATCAAATTCTTTACCTCTTTTGCATTGCCAATTACCTTAGAGAGTCTATCAATGTGTTAACCTAGTGTTCTCTCCCCCCTTGCCATCTTGTTGAGCTGATCAAAGTCCCTTAATATATCCTACATTTTCTATTTTAGGGTACTAATATGCTTCATCATTGCTCCTAGGGTACCAATGATTCCCTTTAGAAACCCTTGGTCATCCTTATCCTTGTTATGCTCAAAGTAGTCCTCATGCTCCCTTTGTTTGTTCCTATCTAGATCCACCTCCTTAAGTTCATTCTCATCACCCGTATCTTGAGTAAGCACCTTTTTCCTTTTTCTTTCAACCCTCTTAATTAAGAGTTCATCATTAGAGGGGATGACATCTCTTTCAACATTCTTCCTCCTGTTTCTTGAAACCTTTCCCAAGGATCCTTTCTTCTCAAAACCCTTTTTCTGCTCCTCCTCATAATCACTATCTTGTTCCGATTCACTCTCCTTTTCCTTCCTTTTCTTCTTGGAAGTGCTTCCAAGATCACCTTTCTTCCTCTTCTTCATTTCAACCTCAACCACCTCATCCTCTATTTCCTCATCAAATTCCTCCTCAGATTCACTACCCTCTGTCTCACAATCTAAAGATTTCTTGCACTGCCTAGGCCTATCCACCTTCTTTGATTTCAGAAGGTTCATTATTAAAATGATTAACCTCTCATGATAGGTGTGATCTTCCCTAAGATCATTTTGAATGGCTAAAATGGAATTTACCCAAAGATTATTTATAGTAAAAGGGTACATTTATCCTAACCCTATGCCTAAAATGGTTAACCCACATGAAATGGTGACCATATATCTTAGTGAAGCATCCATCTAAGGTAAGATACTCAATCACCACAACCATTACAAATATCTAAGGGCACAAAATGGAGCTAGGGCTAAAGTAAGGGTTACCTATTTTCACCAATCTATTGCATTCCTTAGCTGATTCTACAAACTCTTCAACCACCCAAAGGTTAGGAAAAGTTTGCACTAGACTAAGACCATTCAAATTCCAATTCTAAAACACTAATTCTTCCCAAACATTCTAAGGTTGGTATCCTTTTCCATAGGATCTGATATTCTCAGACACCATATTCTTAATCTTATAGAATAGCTGACCTAGATTAGTTTCTATACCCCTAAACACCCTATCATTACATTCCTTCCAAACACCCTAGCAAAGGAATGGGAGAATAAAATCCAAAAATCTCATAACCAAGGTATTAGTAGAAGGAGACTTCCAACTATTGAAAAAATCTTCAATTGTAATAGGGAATACCCAAGTAATATTCAGCAAGCCATAAACCTTTTCCCATAATCTTCTAGTAAAAGAACAATGAATAGTCAAATGATTAATCGATTAATCAACATCCTTATAGAGATAAAATCTATTAGCAATGTTGAACCCTCTCTTCAACAAATTATCCTTTGTCAAAATTTTATCCAGTAGAAGAATCCAAAAAAAAATGTTAACTTTGGGAGTCATACCTTTAAACCAAACTTTAGCCCAACAAGGCTCATGATGCTCTTCAAAAGCATTAGCATATATTGAAGACATAGAAAATAATCCATTTGGATTATATTTCCATATTAGAGCATCCTCCTCATGGCTTAAAAAGACAAAATTCAGAATCTTGTTGAGATCATTGAGGTTTTTATCCACTCTATTGAGGTTCAACCAATTATTCTCCTCCCAATAGTCTTCTACAAAAATCTCAAAGAGATTCTTGCACCATTCCATAAAACCATTCCACCTTTGATTAACATTGAGAGGGTGATCAAGAATCCAAATATCATCCCAAAAAAGAAGAGTCCTTCCATTTCCCACCTTCCATCTAACCCCTTTCTTAATAATCTACTTATTTTTTGTGCATGTTTCCAAATCATTGAACCCCCTTGTAAAGTATCATTGTTAAGGAATAGTTTAAGATCTTGATTCTCCCTATTGTACTTATCATTCCAAATATCTCTCCATTCTCCTTCCTCTTTACGCCATTTCCATATCAACTTGGCAAGCAAAGAATCATTCATAGAGGCAACTCTTCTTAGACCAAGGCCACCTTTATTGAAGTGCATGCAAATTTTATCCCATGCAATTAAGGCTAATCTTTTCTTTTTTTCCATACCCATCCATAAGAAAAGCTTCTGATTTTTTTCAATTTCCAATGAATAGGGATTTTAAAAACACTCAAAGCATACAACAAAACATTCTGTAAAGTGGATTTGAGAACAATGACCTTACCGACTTGGTTAAGGAGGGACCCTTTTCACCCTACTAACTTCGAATTGATTTTATCAATCAATGAACTCCAAAAAATCTCAGGGGGCTCCAAGTAAAGGTGTAATCCCATATAAGAGCCCGGTAAAGTGCCAATCTCACAACCAATAATTCTTTAAATTTTGTTCTACCTATTATCATTAACATTGATGAAATATATCACACTTTTTTTCTAGTTGATAATTTGACTAGAAGCTTGCCCATAATCCTCTAGAGTATTCTTGATATTTCTAGCATTCCTCACTGAAGCTTCTCCCATCACTATAGAATCATCCACAAATTACTGGTGAGAACAAATCATCTCTTTAGATGAGGGTTTGAGACTAACAAAATCCCCAACTGACACCATTTTCTCAGAAAATCTTCCCAAGCATTCATACATTATAATGAAGAGGATAACAAAAGTGGACCCCCTTGGCTCAAACCATGAGAAGCCTAGAAAAAAGGAGTTCAAGATCCATTCACCAAAACAAAGAAGGTGGTAGAAGAAATCAACATAAGGACCAACTCCCTAAATCTCTTATTAAAACCAAAAGCTTCTAGCCCTTGTTGTAAAAAAATCTAATCCACCCTATCATAAGCTTTAGATAAATCAAGTTTAAGGAGAAGACCCTCTCTCTTGGATAAGTTAAGGGAGTGAATATTCTCATGTACTAAGATGATAGAATCCAAGATCTGCTTACCATGAACAAAACCATTATGTTGTCTAGAAATCAAATTAGGGAGAAAAGACAAAATTCTAAGAGCTATCACTTTAGATATAAATTTATAAAAAGAGTTACAAAAACTGATTGGTCACAACTAGTCCATGCTATCAACATGACTTTTTTGGAATCAAATCAAGGAAGGTACCATTCAACTCTTTGAGAATTTTCCTAGATCCAAAGAACTTCTTAACCTCATCACTAACATCTTCATGGATGATATACCAATACTTATGGAAGAAAATGAAAGGAAACCCATTTGGACCTAGTGCCTTGTCTCTATCAAAGGAGAAGAAAAACTTGGTTATTTCTTCATTAGATGGAATAATAGTGAGGAATTTATTTTGATCCTTTGAAATACCATTTGGGATATAATCTAGAAACATATTCTACTTCTCCTTGTCTAGATTGGGATCACCCTTTAGTAAATTATTGAAAAAATCCACAGCTTACCTTTTTATAATCTCCTCATCCTCAGTAGGAGCCCCATTAGAAATGAGTCTAGAGATTCTATTGGCCATTCTATGCTTCAAAGTGGTCATGTGGAAGTACTTAGTATTCTGATCCCCTTCTTTCAAAAAAACTTTTCTACATTGCTACCTCTAGAACATCTCCTCCTTAGTAATAATATCATGCACCTTGGTTAATTTGACACTCTCCTCCTCTCTAGAGACTATCCCATGTCCATCAATTTGAATACTATCCTGAATCTCTTTAAGTTCCTCAAAAACCTTCTTTTTACTATAAAAAAATGTTCCCAAAAGTATCCTTATTCCATCTTTTGATATTCCTTTTAACATTGTTCAACTTACTTGCAACTTTGAACATGGCAGTACCCTCCACTTGAATGCTCCACCATTTCATAGCAAGGTTTTCTAGTCCCAGATGGAGAGTCCACATTTTTTCAAACCTAAAGGGATAATTCTTCTTAAAGGTTAATATATCAAGCACAAGGAAAATGGGGTAGTGATTCGAGCCAACACGCACCTGAGCAGAAAGACAGCATTTTAAAAACTAGTCACTACTAATAAGAGCTCTATCCAACTTGACTTGGATGAGGTCCTTCCTAGGTCTTCTATTGGTCCAAGTATAATAAACTCCATGCAAATCCATATCATGCAAGAGATGATTGTCAATAAAATCCATTAAATCCAGTTTGTTATCCAAGTTAGTCTGACTTCATCCCATCTTTTCATTTTCTTTCAATGGAGTATTAAAATCCCCCATAATGATCCATTTCTCATCTACACATTTTTTTCTTTGATTGGTAATATCTTCCCATAGTGCCTTTTTACCCCATTTAGAATTGGGAACATAAACATTAGTAAGCACCCATACAGATCTATCCTTAGAATCGGTAAATGTAATGTTCATCATAGTTCTATTCTGAGATATAAGTTCCCCATTAATACATTTGTCATTCTAGAAAACCGCCATACCACTTGAGGTCCCATCAGAATCATTCCCAATAATCTTACCTCCTCGAAAAACCAAAAGACCTTCCACTTTAGCCTTTAACATTTTTGTTTCTTGAATTAGTACAATATCTAGTTTGTTATCCCTAATCATATTTTTCATTATATCTTTCTTGTGAGGATTATTTAATCCTCTGATATTCCATGATATAAACTTCATCTCTTATGAAAATATTTTGAGTCTAAGATAGTCCTTTGACTACCATCTGCTATACTTCTATTAGTCTCAACAATTCTTCTCTGCATATTGGATGGTCTTCCTGTAGAGAAAGGAGATGGACCAACATCTCCAGCCTTCATACCTTTACCAGATAGTGTTGAAGGCAGAAAATAGTCCGTGGCCTTGTTTCTCTTAAAATCACCTTTTTTGATGCCTTTTCTTAATGGTGTGCTAGGTATATCTCCTTTCTTATTACTCCTAGTTTTTAACAAAGCATTCTCTTTATTCTTTTTAGAAGATAAAACCTCATTTTTATTTTTTGATTTATTGGTTCTTTTATACCCAACTTGTGTCTAGTCTACACTAGAGTCATCCTCTACCTCCTGTAAAGCTTTAGAGATTTCCTCAACATCCCTCCATTTTTAATTAATCTCTACGGCTATAACATTTAAAAGAGGTCTAACCAAACTTTGATTTTCCTTTCTTGTAATGATATAGTCATGTTCCTCAAATGATTTAGGATCATCTTCATAAATATTTTCAATAGGAATCTCCCCATTTTCTTCTTCATCCCCTTAATTGGGACTAATCACACCACTACATGAGCCAAACTATTATTTTTAGCAACACTATTGTAATCCAAAGGAACCCATACTTGATTCTCCCCTTTAACATTCACCTTTCTCTGAGATGCTTCCACTTGTTTAGATTTATTAACCATCAAGGTTCCCTTTGCCAAACCACTTACCTCTTGGGTATTCCCTTCCTTACAATTGCTTTTAGTAGCTTCATCCTAATCATTCAAACCTTTTTGTACCCATATTTTTTTGACCTTTTTGGGAGCTCCATTCAAAGATGGGAACTTTTTAGCCCAATGACCAGATTTTTTGCAATGAAAAAAAGAAAAGGGAATTGACTCATACTCTATTATCTGCTTCTAGATTCCTAGTTTAGATTTGAGAGAAATAACCTTTGGTATATCCATACCTTGAAGAACTCCCACACAAATTCTAGCATAGGTCATTCTTCTTCTCGACACTATAACTAGGTCCATAGAAAGGAGTTCACCAAAGGTATTAGCAATACCTTGAAACACATCCTCCACCCAAAACTCCAGAGGTAACCCTATCATCCTAATCCATACTAGAGCTCGAATCCTAGTTTCATCAAGAGAATACAAGTTTGGTGCCTATTTCTGCAGAATCAAAGTATGTTTACCCACAACTAAGGGACCATTGCAAAGAATCTCTCATTTATCTTCTTCACAAGAAAAACAAAAGGAAAGACAACTTTTCACCATAGTAGCAATGTTAACCTGGCCTTTTAGAACCCATTTCCTTCAAACAAATGATGAAACAACCTCAATGTTGGGCCTGGCACCTAAAAACCCCACTAAAGTTGAGTCCATCTTAGAAATATTTCTATCAATGATTTGATTTGGGATTTCCAGTGTTAACATACCTTGTTCATTCAAAGAAATATTCTGTACTGGTGGAAAGGAGGACTTGCCTATCGGTTTAATGCCAAACAGACTAGACCAATTTTTTGTTGAAACAACAACTAGCCTAGGGACCCCCTAGATCCTCATTTGCCACACCATCATTGAGATCCTTTCGCTTTTTAGAGTTGTCCCTAGTTGTCCTTGCTTGAACTCCTAATCTAGACAATTCTTTCCCATTCCCCCCTAAATTTTTGAATTCGTCCTTCCCACTCACCACACCTACTCCACTCTCACTCCCGCTTCCCATCATTCTCCTTGAATCATTTTTACTAAATTGTTTTATGCTTCATAATTATCATCTTGAAGTGAGTAAATTTCAGAACACTCCTCTAATGGATTTTGTTGATAAGAGCGATGTTGGAAATATAAATGGAGTAACTTAGAGGGGGGGGGGTGGTGAATCAGTAACCACAAAAAAAAAATCCAAAGACCCCTTAGATGTCTTATAAAATTAGTTACTGCTGTCACTTGGTAAACACACAGAAAAATGCTATAACTCGGTAGATGCAGTGTATGTTAAATTATTACTAATCTTTAAGCATTCATAGTGATTAACATGCAACCATAAAAGAAATAACATGAACACATGAGACACCAGATTTAACATGGAAACCCAATATGAGAAAAACCACCAAGTAACTAGCTACTGATTTTCACTCTTCTGAAGTGAGCCCTGTTAGGAACCAACCCTATTAAAGGTTACAAAATACACTATTAGGTGTGACCTTGATAAAGGATTTAATCACCCTACTAGGAGTGGCCTTGCTAGAGATCTTTAGAACAATTCAAAAGAACTGTCACCTTTCTAGAGGATTTACAAAATGGCTATTAAACCAACTCTATTAAGAGATTTAGAAGTCACTGTTACAATGGTGAGAACGTAACAATGAATAGCCTTGAATCAGATGCAACTGAATTTTTGATACAAATCTTTATTCTACTCCTCTAGATCCTTCCTAATCAAATAAAACTTTGCTACTCCTCAAGGATAACTGACCATCCTTCAAAGTTCACTCACACTTTCCTCTTCAATCAATACACTTGCATCCTTGCTCATTACATTTTAGAATTCACAAATTGACCTTTCATTTATACCTTGCAAATTTTCAAGTCGACTCATTTACAAGTTACATTTATCAATAATCATTACATCAGTCGGCTACAATCATTACATGAAACAATTAAAATTTATTTCCCAAAACAATGAAATCCTTCATTGGCTGACCCTGCTCAGTAAACACTACTCCAAAAATAATTTCTAGTGTTAACCAATTGAAGCTCGGTGAACACTACGAACTCTGCAAAATCCTTTGGAGACCAAGTGAACTCGGTAAACACTAACTTTCCTTTGCTAACCTTGTGAGCTCAGTTAACACTGACTTCTTCCTCATTTTTCTTTGATGATCAAGTGAGGTTGGTAGAAACTATTTCCATAGAGTAATTTCCAGGAACGTTTGGTAGACTCTAAAATTTGCTATGCTGACCAACTGAGCTCGGTAGACTCTATCTATTGATTGGTATAACATTTTTGTAACATCAAAGACAACACATAATTGGACAGTTGTATCCAACAATCTCCCTCTTTGGCATTGATGGCAACACAACATGTCATAGCAGATGAAATTTGAAAACAATTCTTTTTCTGACAAAAAATTTCTCCCTCTTAGATTTTATGCCACAAACTTCTCTAATGCAATAATCTCCCTCTATGAAAGAATTACATAGCTTCATTTCTAAACATAAAACTCTCCACAAAGAAATTCAAATTTTAGAAACATATGACAGTAAACTCTCCCTCTTTGACAACACATGCCAAAGACAACACATACCAAATGAGTAACAATGTACCTTAAGTACTGATTCATATGCAATGTTTTCATGACTATGCTGCATCAACTGAATGATCTTCAACTTGGTTCCTGTTGATGCATCACTAAAAATTCATTTTAGTGAACTTTAGATAGGGGAATGACCCCTAACTTACCTCTTAGATACAAGAATGCATCCTTAGGTAATGGCTTGGTGAATATGTCAGTAATCTATTCCTTTGTATGGACATATTCCAATCTGATCTTCTTATCCTACATCAATTCTCTAGAAAAGTGATACTTTATTGCAATGTGCTTGTTTTTTGAATGCATTACTGGATTCTTTGATATGTTGATTGCACATGTATTATCACAAAATATAACAACTGGTTCTTTGATCTCAACCTTCATGCCTTCCAACAACTATTTAAACCAAACAATACTGGAACAATTTACTGTTGCTACAACATACTCTGCTTCTGTTGTAGATTGGGATGTACAATTTTGCTTTTTACTTGTCCAAGAAACCAACCTCTTTCCAAGAAAGAATGCTACACCACTTGTATTCTTTCTGTCATTAATATTTCGTACCTAATCAACATCAGTAAACACTTTCAAGTCCAAATTTCCTCCAAATTTTTACCACAACCCATAATCTTTAGTGCCTTTCAAGTATCTCAAGATCCTTTTGATTGCCATCATGTGATTTTCTCTGGATTTTGCTGAAAATCTTGCTACTATACGAACTGCAAGAGCAATATCAGGCCTTGTATGAACTACATACTGTAGTTTTTCAATCATTGATCTATATAAGGTCTGATCTACCTCTTTTGATTCATCATCCTTGGTAAGCTTTAGTCTAGTACACATGGGAGTCCCAACTGGTTTACAATTTTCTATACCAAACTTCTTGAGTATCTCCTTGATGTACCTAGACTGAGTAATGTAGATACCATTCTTGCTCTGTTGAATCTAAAGACAAACAAAGAATTTGATCTTACCAAACATAAACATTTCAAACTCCTTGTTCATTTTGAAAAATCTTTGCATAGATCATCATTCCTTGTAAACAAAGTATCATCCACAAATATTTTTGCAAAACAATCTTGTTATTTGGTCCTTCCTTGATATACAAGCTACTATTATCATTAGTTCTCTGAAAACCAATATGAATAAGATAGTTATGCAATCATTTAGACCATGCTCTAGAGGCTTTTTTTAGACCACATAATGCTTTGTGAAATTTGCAGACCATGTCTTTCTTGTCTGGATCAATAAAACCTTTAGGTTGCGCAATGTAGACTTCTATATCAAGAATACCATTGAAAAATGCTGATTTGACATCCATCTGATATACCTTAAATCCTTTGTATGCAGATATGCAAGTAAGGTCTTGACACCTTCCAGTCTTGCAACAAGAGAAAAGGTCTCTCCATAATCAATTCCTTCTTCTTGAGAGTAGCCTTTACATACCAATCTAGCTTTGTTTCTTGATACCTTACCATCCTCATTCAGCTTATTTTTGAATACCCACTTTGTTCAAATCACATTTTTGTCTTTAGGCCTAGTTACAAGAGTCCATGTTTTGTTCTTCTCTATTTGCTCTATCTCTTCATTCATAGCCTCAATCCAACTTTCATTTTCTAATGCATCTTTGACATTTCTAGTTTCAAAACCAGCAAGTAAACAAGTACCTTTTAGCTTACTTATTGTCATAATACCTTTAGATTTGTCTCCAATAATCTGATCTAGTGCATGATGTCTCTTGATATACTTGGCCAATACATGCTCCTTGGCTTTTGAATGAATTGCATTGTCATCCTCTTGCACTTCAACTTTAGGTTCTGGCTGCTTTGACTCGGTAGGCATTAGCTCGATAGCTTCAGACTGTGATTTGGGTCCTTGTGACTCAGTTGGAACTTCTTGCAACTTGGTGACTGAGGAAGACTCGAGAGTAGAAGTCACTTGATTGACAGATGTATCTGGTAATGTGTCAGGTTCAATGAAAACAAATCTCCTGTAATCTTCTGGTTCCTTTTTGCTTTCTTCTTCAGTCCTTTCTGTAAACTCATCAACTTTCATATGTGCACTTTCTATGATTTTGTAAATAGAAAAATTCAAACATCTACATGCCTTACTCTTGCAAGAATATCCCAAAAATATACCTTCAACACCCTTCACATCAAATTTACCTTTTCTAGATTCTTTCAAGATGTAACATTTAATTCTAAATACTTTTAGGTAATTTACATTGGGTTTATAGCCATACCATAACTCATAGGGGGTTTTGAATGAGTCCTTCTTCAACTGTACTCAGTTCAAGGTATGAACTGCAATGTTGATAGCTTCCTTCCAGTATTTGATAGCAATGCTCTTTTCAATCATTAGAGTTCTTGCACAATCCATGATAGATCTATTCCTTCTTTCAGCTATTCCATTCTGCTTGGGAGTTCCAAAAGCTGATACCTATCTTTTGATTCCTCTTTCAATGTAAAAGTTATTGAATTCATTGGATATAAATTCACCACCTCTATCTGATCTCAAGAATTTTAGTCTTTTTCCTGTTTCCTTTTCTACTCTGGCCAAATACCATTTGAATTTCTCAAATGCTTCTGACTTTTCTCTTAGATACATAACAATCATCATTCTAGAGTAGTCATCAACAAAAAGAATGAAGAATTTTTTCTCCAGTATAGCTCTTAATTCTAATAGGTCCGCAAAAATTAGTATGCACAATTTTCAAAATATCTTGAGAATGATAATTTTTACTTTTAAAGCTAGTCTTTCCCATCTTACCAATTTGACAATTCTTGCATAGACCAACATCAGGTTTCTTTATAGTAGGAATGCCTCTTACTTTCTTGAATTTTCTTATCTTCACCATGTTATCAAAATTCACATGACATTACCTTCTGTGGCATAACCAAATTTCTTCAACCTAAGAAATAAAACATGAGGACTCACCAAGTTCAAGATAAAACAAGTTACCTTTTGTTTGTATGCCTGATCCAATTAGCTTTCCTTTGACATCCAACAGTCTTGCCTTTCCATGCATGAATTCCACCTTGAATCCAATATTGATTAGCTGTGCCACACTTAACAGATTGTGTTTTAGTCCTTCAACCCAATAGACATGATCACATACAAGCTCTTTGGTTAATGAGATTCTTCCTCTTCCTTTTATGCAACAAGGTTCATTATTACCAAATCTCACACTACCACCATCATAGTCTTCAAATTGTTCAAACTTTTTTTTTTCACCAGTCATATGATGAGAACAACCACTGTCTATGATCCATGTATCATTTTTTCTTACATGAGAGATAAGTGCCATCTTATCTTCCTCATCATTATCAGATTCATCTTTCACAGCAATGTAAACAATTTCATCTTCACTATTATCATAATCCTTAGAATCCTTAGCCATGGAACAAGTTTTCTTACCTTTGTCCTTGAATGATTTGAAGCCTTTCTTTCCATTACACTTGTGACCTTTCTTCTCATCCTTGTTTTTCTTTTTTGGGCACCTAGTTGCAATATGATCAATTTCCTCACATGAAAAATAGATTGAAGGAACCTTACCTTTGTATTTTCCTTTGCCTCTAGAATATTTCCTTGCAAGTAGAGCTTCAACCACCTCAAGATCACTGTCAAAACTCTCTTCTAATTCTTCTTCACTTTCTAATTGAGAATCCTCTATCTTCTTGCCCTTTTCTTTGAGTGAAAGCTTGGCTTCAAATGCTGATTCAATGTTCTTGGAAGTTGGAATATAATTGTCATAGTTATCTAGCTCAAATGCAGTCAATCTTCCTACTATGGCCTCTAAATTTATCTTATGATTTGCTTCACATCTTCTTTCCTGAATTGCAAAAAGTCTAATTGCATAAATGGGAAGGAATGTTCTAGGAACTTTACTTACAACTGTTTCCTCTTTGATATCTCCTCTAGAAGCTTTGATGCACTGACACTTGCTTTGACTCTCACAACATATTTGGAAATGTTTTCATCCTCTCTCATCCTCATCTAATCAAATTTTCCTCTTAGACTTTCTACTTTGGCTCTTCTCACATTGTCATCACCTCCATATATATCTTTCAGCTTGTTCCACATAGCAAAGGCAATTTTGTAGTCCTTGATATCATCAAAATATTCATAGCTTAGGGCTGATGCAATGTCTATCATCATGGTGTTATGAGTCTTCTTCTCAACAATGTCATTGATAGATAATGTACCAAAAAGAGTTACATATTCTTCATCAAGATATTTCAATCCTGTATCTCAAATGGAAGTTAGATGGAGCCTCATGAGACCTTGCCATGCTGTAAATTTATCCCTGTTAAGTCTTGATATTTTCCTCTTGTAAGACATCCTGATATTTAGCTTAGATCCTTGAAATCCTTCTTGCAAGCACTAAAAGCTTTGATACCAATTTTTAAAAATATAGATGGAGTTAATTGAGAGGGGGGGGGGGGGGGGGGGTGGTGAATTAGTTACCACAAAAACAAAGCCATAGATCCCTTAGATGTCTTATAAAACTAGTTACTTCTCTCACTCGATAAACACAAAAAAAAATGCTGTAACTTAGTAGATGCAGTGTATGTTAACTTATTACTAATCTTTAAGCATTCACAGTGATTAAGAAGCAACCATAAAAGAAATAACATGAACACATGAGACACTAGATTTAACGTGGAAACCCAATATGGGAAAAACCACCAGGTAACTAGCTACTGATTTTCACTCTTCTGAAGTGCACCCTATTAGGAGCCAACCCTGTTAAAGATTACAAAACACATTGTTAGGTGTGACCTTGTTAAAGGATTTAATCACCCTACTAGGAGTGGCCTTGCTAGAGGTCTTTAGAACAATTCAAAAGAATTGTCACCTTGTGAGAGGATTTACAAATGGCTATTAAACCAACTCTATTAAGAGATTGAGAAATTACTATTACAATGGTGAGAAATTAATAATGAATAGACTTGAATGAGATGCAATTGAATTACTAACACAAATCTCTATTCTACTCTACTAGATCCTTCCTGATCAAATAAAAATTTGCTGCTCCTTAAGGATAACTGACCATCCTTCAAAGTTTTCTCACACTTTCCTCTTCAATCAATACACTTGCATGCTCACTCATTACATTTTAGAATTCACAAACTGACCTTTCATTTATACCTTGCAAATTTTCAAGTCGGCTCATTTACAAGTTACATTTATCAATATTCATTACATCAGTTGGCTATAATAATTACATGAAAAAATTAAACTTTATTTCCCAAAAAATTGAAAGCCTTCATTGGCTGACCCTACTCAGTAAACACTGCTCCAGAAATGATTTCTAGTGCTAACCAACTGAAGCTCCATGAACATTGCAAACTCTACAAAATCCTTTGGAGATCGAGTGAACTCGATAAACACTGACTTTCCTTTGCTAACCTTGTGAGCTCGGTTAACATTGACTTCTTCCTCATTTTCCTTCGATGACCAAGTGAGGTCAGTAGAAACTGTTTCCACAGAGTAATTTCCAAAAACACTTGGTAGACTCTAAAATCCGCTATGCTGACCAATTGAGCTCGGTGGACTCTGTCTGCTGACTGATATGACATTTGTGTAACATCAAAGACAACACACAATTGGACAATTGTATCCAACAAGCGATGTATCATTTCAATCCTTTCAAAAATTTAAAATTCATAAGAGCTTCATCACATTTTTTTTGATGAGCAAGTGGAAAAAACATCCAAAAGTGTGGCTCCTTTGTCATCTATTTTTAGACATCATAATTTTACTCTTGGTTTTGAATTTTTTCATAATGTGAAGTTGAAGTTGATCAGTGTGAATTTTTTTTACAACGTCATCCTATTAAACCAATTAACATGTTTCCTTTGATGGAAAATATCTTTGTATATAGTATTTCAATTTGGCCATAATAATAAGAAATATTTCCATTTTCTATTATTCAAGACTTCATTGATTCCAAATATACATTTTTTGAGGGTATTAATGATCAAGGAAATTATTTTGTAGGACCTCCCAACAAAAATTTGCAAATTTATACCAATCCTTTGCCTTTTAATTTGACTAGCACCATTGAGTTTACTCACTCTTTACCTTTTTATTCTACCCATGTTGTTGACTATAACATTGAGAGTACTGAAGTTGAACATGTTGTCAATCTTATTGATCATTATAAGCCCAAAACCAAACTTGAATGAGATATTTTTATTACATTTGATACTAAAAAGTTGATTAAATCACCTAATGGCCTCTTTATGTTGTATCAAAGATTAATGGTCTTCTTCTTGTGGTGTTATTATAAATCTTACTTTCATAGTGAATGTTATAAGTAAAGAATATCTTTTGATTAGACAATGCACTGAGATTTATATGATAAATCTAATGTAATGATCCAAATTCCCAATGGTTACACTTATCCTATTCATGGTTCCATTACTTTTCATGTAGAACTTTATGATAAAAGACTAGATGTCACTTATTTTGTCATCCTAATTTTTTATTATTCTCAAGTTATTCTTGGTTTTTATTTACTCATCTCCATGAAATTCATAGTCTCTCCTATTCATAAGTGTTTTAAACTTTCGCATGATGGATAAATAGTAATGATTAATCATAATATCTATCATCCTATAATTCCTCAAGGAAACTTTGATCTTGACTTATTTTGGCCTTCCAAGACTCAATCCACTTAGATCTTGAATTCTTTCAATCTTCAATGCCTCAATCAATTGATTCTAGAAAAGGAAAGAAAATCTCCTATCAAAAATTCAAACTATAAAAGATTTGTGAGTTTAATGATCCTAAGGATGGACCATCTCCTTGCATTGGACCTGTACTTATTCCTACACCTTACACCTTAAACATTCTATAGATTCAATCTCTCAACCTACTATGATTCCTTCTATTCTCTCCCTTAAAGAAGAAAAGGACCCGATGTTGATTGATCCTAAACTAAATAAAATATCAATAAAACCCAAACATAATCTGTGTACTTGTGATTGTGGTCATAAATGTTGTGCTAGAGCCCTCAAGTTTGCTTCTTAAAATATTTCCTCCCTTAATATACCTATTGATGCTTTAATTCCCTTTGACCAACATATGAATAGCTCAAGGGGGAAAGTAAATATGAAAGATGAAATTGAACAAACATGATAATTATATTTATATATTAGATTCTACTACAATTAATTTGGATGAAGAGGATACTCTTAATGATGAAATTTTTTAATGTTTCTAATAAAAATGATGATAGTCATGCTAGTGATTATGATGACATGTATGAGCTTAGTGATGTTAACCATGATTTTCCAACTATATTTTCAAAAACATTATTGCTTATTCCTAGTGATGAACAAAGTGATCCATCTTCCTAACATGTCACTTTTTTGGAGTTTCTTATTGTTCCATATGTCATGTTTGAGGTTTTTCATCTTGTGTATTTTCCACCTTCCATTTTTGTAAATTTTGCAATGGGGCACAAGTGATATTCTTGACTATCTCCTCTTGTATGGTGAATTCTTTGTGTTTTCTTGTTGTAATATGGTTTTCCCACAATGTATTTCTGTTATATGTTTTGTTTATATTTCCTTATTTAATGCTTGTTGCTCCATTTTTGTAAGGTTATGAATGTACCAACCTGTTGTGACATACATCTATTTGTATCTCATTTCTTCTATATATTATTACAAGATATGTTGTGCATGTGATAAAATATGAGTATCCATCAAATTATGGTAAAGAAAAGCTCCAAATATAAATGATGTGATTGTTGAAAAAGAAGATTGTTGAAGTATATAAATGAAGGAGATTGTTGAAACCTATCATGAGAAAAACCAATATTTTGTCACTGATGTCAAACCTACTACTTGCTGGTAAGAAAATTGCTAACTTTGGTCAAAATGCTATCATTTGATTGATTGATGAAGATGATTTGAAAAGAAAGGATAACAAGAGTACCTAGAGAAAGGTTGAGTTACATGGTGTATAAAAGGAACACTAATACCATGTAATACTTTGATGATATAGTGTATTGTTTATCTACTTAAGGTTACAATGAAAGGTTACTTGAGAAAATACAAGAAGAAGACTAAGAAAAATGAAATGTGTCTACCAAGCCTGACTAAGAAAATAGTGGAAGCCAAGAAATTTAGTTTAGGCCGAGAAGAATGTTAGTTGTGATTGAGAAAATTCAGTATGAACCAAGAAAAGCAAATATTATTTTGTACCAAGCATTAGAGAATGGTAGTAATGACCAAGAAAAGACTTAGTTCATGCCGAGAAACCTAGTGTTGACTAAGCATCATAAGATAGTTATTGTCAAGAAAACAATATGTTATTGCCGAGTGATAATATAAAGAGTTTGTCAAAGATTTGATGAATCTGAGCTAACATAGTTACTTTCTTGAATTATGTGAAGCGTGTTGAAGATAAGTATGATGAGATGGTGGCATAGAATTCATAACTATTTGAAGAAAAATTTGAAGAGGATTGTAAGGGAAGTTTCTAGAGGGAATAAAATGGAAAAGAGGGAGGATTCGATGAATCTGAGCTAACTATAAGATGAAAATTTTGATGAAGTGACAAAAGGTCAAAATTCTCTATACAAGGAGATACAAGGCTAGAAGAAAAGTGTTAAGTGTGTGAGTGATAAAGTGAAGGAATCTAGAGGTGTTGCTTCATATGGGCTAAAGGAATGAACCTGCCATTGGTATACTAAGCAAGAAGGCTTAAGGAGGTGAAGGCTTGAAGGGTGAACAAGTAATCAAAGAGGAAGAGGAATGAATACCAAGTAGAATGGAGAGCTAAATGAGAGATCTATAATATGCAAGCGAGTTTTTTTGTTATTAGATCAAGTCCTATTATTACTTTCTAGGAATTGTGTTAGTTTGGATGAATCCTTTGGATTAAGGTTGACCTAATAGTCATATGCAAATCCTTTAACCAAGTGACATTCTAATGGAATGTTCTAAAGTCCTCTAACAAGGCTCACTTTTAATAGGATAATTAAAATCCTTTAATCAAGGTCACATTTAATGGTGTGTATTGTAACCTTTAACATGCTTGGCTCCTCACAAGGATCACTTTGGAAGAGTGAGAATTGGTAGCATGTTACTGGTGGTTTTTCCAAAATTGGGTTTCCACATTAAATCCTTGTGTCAAATTGTGCGATTGAATTTGTGGTATTTCATGTTTACATTTCTACAAAGTTCATTTGACCTAGGACAATAATATACTAAGTTTTGAGATATTGGATGATCTAATCAATGCATGCACATGTATTTGTTGAGTACTGAAATTTTTTATCTATACATTTGGACCTTGGATAATTAATTCACCCCCCCTCATAGTTATTCTAAATTATTCCAATAGTGATAAATTCATATATATGGAGATGAGAATTCACAATCATATTATTAATGTTTATTAAGATTCAAATCAAACACTAGTTTGAAGGATGATAGAAATTTTCAAATAAAATGGTGAATGCAAGTGCATAGAAGATGTGTTCAAAAAATGTTAACATTACCTATTTTCACCTATAGGCTCAATAAGGTAGAGCCCTTTGCTTTCTAAGAAGTGTTTAACAAATCCAAGTTGTTCATTTGTTACATGCATTATAATAATCACATTGATCCATTCATGTTGATAGATATTACATTTTGTGAAGAAAAGAAAAGAAAACATAGAACAAGGTGATACATCATTTGGTATATTTTGAAAATGTAAAATCTTTACTCATCAAAGTATTTATTATTGCTACACACAATCAATGAAACTAGCTAATGAATAAATCAAATATTTAATTGTAGCATGATTACATATGTTAAAAAAGAATAAAAGTTCATAGGGGCCAATCATTTCCTAAGTGAGTGGTTTCTTTTTCCGCTTATGCTCTTGATTCTCCCACTATCTCACTTTCCCTTGCTCTTGTATCAGTCCCTAAAAATAAAAACAAGAGTAAATTTAGATCCAATGGATCTAAGAAATAATCATCCTATCTCGCTATCATACCCCACACATGCATCCACATCACCAAAACCAAAACCCTTTTTTATTTTCTAACTAGTTTGTGTAATGTGCAACAAAAGGAGTTGTGACACATAATGTGGCTCCCACAAGGGTTTGATCTCAACATGTCAATATTAGGAAAGAACCTTCTATTAAATGAAGAACAATATCAAAGGGACACATAATTTTATTGTGTGACACCATTTATTCTATTTCATACAAAAAAATACAAGTAGTGGGTTGTTTAAGGGATAATATTTCATTTTGAAACCTTACAAACTTTTAAAAATGACACATAACGTGTTGGTAAGTAGAGATCAATGACTAAAAGAAGAATAAATTGGCAAGTGATATGTGATATGAAACCTTCAAAAATATGCAAAAAAAAGAATAAAGAGCAAGCTAATCTTTAAGAATCCCCCTTCCCAAAAAAGATATAGAAT
The DNA here is from genome assembly GCA_028749045.1 of Cupressus sempervirens. Taxonomy (NCBI): domain Eukaryota; kingdom Viridiplantae; phylum Streptophyta; class Pinopsida; order Cupressales; family Cupressaceae; genus Cupressus; species Cupressus sempervirens. The sequence continues at coordinate 426,914,543 of CM053784.1, read as the reverse complement.
ATTGGTGAATCTTTCATTATTTTGAAAAAAATAAATTATTTCTATTCACAAATCTTTCAAATTTTTTATTTTGAATATAATTTATATTGGCAATTCTTTTGGAATCATACTTTTTGTATAAAAAAATATTGGTGAATCTCAGTAATAATAGAAATTTCATTAACCACCATAGAGTATTACAATTGCAAATTGAATACTTTTTAACTCATGGATTATTATGAGGATCATTATATTATATTTTGAATCAATATTGAAAACTAAATATTGGTGATATATCCCTTAAGTACTAATAACTATGATAATTATTGGTGAATTAATTTTAATTTCTCCAGTAATATATAATATTTAGGTCAATCAAATCTAATCACATATCGAATATTATGGCAAATCTTTGAACATAATTTTTTTAATAAAATAAATTATTGATCGATTTTAAATAGTTTCAAGATAAAATTTATTAAAATATGGTGATTTAGGTTGTGTTAAATCTTAAATTATTAGCCAAATTACTAGCCGATTTTTTTCAAAATTAGCCAATTTATGAATATTAGCCATTAAAAATTACCTTGATAAAGAGGTTGAATATCCATGAAATTTTGTTGACAAACTTTGTCTTATAAATGTATTTCAAACAATTTTGATGGAAGAAAGAGTATTCATACTATTAAAGGAAAATATAATAAATATAGCAGCCCTATGTGAGTTTAAAAGATAAGTATGAGAGGGATGCTAATGTTCATAAAGTTGATCAACAATGTTCTCACCGTTTAATAGTAAAGACATGCAAACTATGTCACAATCATGCTAACAAATACAACAATGAAGGAAATATGTTATAGATTACAAATAAGGGAAACACAACATGAAGTACAAATCTTTAAAGAATGAAAAGTTCTACTTCTGCATAAAGAAGTTTTCATTTTAATAAAAAGTGCAAAAATATTTGCAGAGTCATCACATTCTGAGGAATTATTATAGCTATTTTGAGAGTAGTGGTATAGTATTTGTTATTGCGTAAGTAAACACAATGATAAAAAATTCCATATGGTCTAATATTTTGATATGCATCAATAATAAAATATTCACTATATATTGAAGCAACAACTTAGTGCTTATATAGGAAATTGTATAACAAGCTAGCTGAATGCTAAGTATCCATGGTCAACATTACTATATCTGAACATAGTGATAACAAAAGACAATACTCAATGAATCATTTAAATAGTGTTTTTGTGATTTAAAATATCCTAACATCACAAATACATTTTTCATACTCAAAGTAATGCTGGAAATGAAAGACAATGATATTGAAACACCACAACCACTAGAGACTAGGATTGCCCAAGATCAAGAAAATAAATATTGTTGACCTCTTTAAAGAATACTAGCTAGCCAAATAGCAAGATAAAGGTGTCTCAAAATAGGTAGAAGAATTAAATAATTCATACAAGAGAATTTTTGAAGACCCCAGTGAAAAATGAATCAAAAGATAATAATTTTTCATATTCTAGCATCACCAAAGATACTAGAGTCAAGGGCATCAAAATAGAATAGTTGCAAAGAGAACCTAAATGAATGAAATTCAACATTAGGTAAATGAATGAATGAAAATTGCATTTAGTGATGACATACAACATATCTAGGGTAACGTGATTGTTTCTAAGAACTATTCTATAATGAAGATATATGCATGCCCACAACCCCCTAATATACTACCAAATTATTTCCCTGAAAAGCTAGGGATTATTTATTAATTATGGAAAATCATTATGATGGACATGGAACATTTAGGCCTCAAAAGACATAAGGGAACCTTTCTACATAAAAGTGTTAAATATAGAGGATTTCTCTGTGGTAAAGGATGTTGTTGATCTAATTCATGATTTCCTAAGACAGACTTAATCTAACTTAGAGAAAATAATTTTCAATATCACATAACCTAGTAATATAAAGGGAAAGCATAAAGTCTGGCCAAAGTTTGATGCTTTATGAATTAGGTCTGAAGAATTTTGTTTTAAAAATCATCAAATATATTGTAGAGATAGAAGGATATAATAGAAGTAATATCAATAGAAGTAATTGTATGGTTAGAAGGGTTGAGTTTGATCTAAGAAGCCATCAAAATGTAAGGAGATTATGCAACAAATTTTGGTATATAAAATGAATGCAATCCACCACATAAATTTTATGAAAATCCATGGAATACCTATTTTCTAGGTTATGACATTTCGACCCTTTATTCCATAGGGTCTTAACTCATCAACCTAATGCAACTAAATAGCTTATTTAGCCTAGCAATAACTAAAATCTATATCCATCTCAAGCAACATCTTGTCATTCATTATTAATAAGTAAATTATTGCTCCTGACATGCATAACCTCTAAAACACCCCTACCCTCATTTTATCATAAAATGTAAGGATAACTATATATATAATTCAGTCCTTTTCACAAGAAACCAAAATATATAATCTAATATAATTTCTCTTTCTAAATCCTAATCATATCCATAACATTTAGGGTTTGTAATAAGGTACTAGGGAAGGGGCCTTATAGAATGGAAGTCATTGGATCCATGCCTAAAATTGTGCAATAAAGAAAACCCAAAAATATTTTGGTGAACTGTCAAGGGTGAACTTGATCTTTAGGGGATAAATGAGATCTCTAGGGGTTCAATGCACCCTTGATGATAGTGTGTGACACTAATTCTGATTTTGTAGTTATGAAGAAAGTCAAAAAGGGTACTCAAATCTACAACCTATTTGTCAATTTGATATCCACAACCTATAATAAAAAGGGGTTTTTGTTGTTGATGGGGGTTTTTCATTGGTCAACCCTAGTTTAGGAATTAACTCTAAATTGATATAATTGAAATAGCATGAAATATTAAGTAAATGTACAAATTCACCTTAAAAAAGTTGGATCTCTTGAATTGAATGCAATGTGCTTACTTCACCAATTGATTTGGATGAAGAAAATAAAGATGAATAGATGTAACAAATGATGGATTGAATAAGATCTTAAAGATGAAATCCTTCAATTTCTTGAATTATTGAATACTTGATCTTCAATGGAGGAATGCTTGAATATATGCTTGAAAACTTGAACACTTGTGTGCTAGAGTACTTGAGCATATGAACAATGGATTATGACATCATGGATGAGAAACATAAAAAATGGAAGGGTTTAAATAGAGCTCAGAATTGAATAACTCCCATAGGATGACCTACATTGGAATTAATACCAAAAACATATTTGGACATGGGATCTAAAGAGGAGACCTAAGATAGGTTCCAATCAGGGGTGCATTGTGTCCCCAACAACCAGGTCCTGGAACCTCTGAGATCCTTTTGGGATACCAAAATAAGTCTCTAATCTCTAGAATTAGGTATAGAGTCCAAGATATAGTCATTAACATGCAAGGAGAAGACTCCAGGTGGATATATGAATGAAAGGAAGGACCTAGGGGAAATAGATCCTACCTTGACATTAACACCATGAACATAGGATTCTTGAAAGGAAAAAAATAATGTTCCCGCTTCCATTCCCACCCATGCTACTCACACTACTTCTCAAACTATAGATTATCCTGTCCATCATCCTCAGGCTACTTCTATGGATGCTCATCATTCTTAGGCTGCTGCTATGGATTCTCTCCATCCTCCTACTATGAATCATATCTCTACTACATTTCCTACTCCAATTTCTTTGGCCCAGGTGTGTCATCCTACTGCTACTACAAATGATCACCATCCTTCTGATGCTGCTCATGAGAGGCTCATTGCCCTTTCTGCTACTTCTCTTGGTGGGTCATCTAGGACATCTCACATGGATTACCTTGGGTCTTAAGTTGATGTGAGGAGATCTACAATATCTTATGTGGATATGGCTTCTTTTGAGTCAAGTCTTGGTGGTCTTATTGTGAGAAGGGGACTCCATTCAGTTGTGTCTATCTCTATAAGTAACCTGCTTGTGATTCATCTAAATCAAAAGAACTATTGATGAGATTTCGAAATATGTGGAGGATTACTCTTCTTCTACTACTATTTTTTGTTTTAGGGGTTTTTGGCCCTCTCTTTTAAATTTGCGTGCTTAGATTTCCAAATATTGGGAAGCAATTTTTTTGGATTTAGTTCAAATTTACCTTGTGGCAAGGGATTTTTTATTTTGAAATTTACAAATGTTGTAGATAGAAAATTCATCATGTGTCATTATTTCTCTTAGGAGGAGAAGTTCCCCTTAATCGCCAAACCTTGGTATTAGGATTTTGATTTGACAATTGAATTCTTTAATAATATACCTCTATGGGTAAGATTACCGAATCTTCTTCTTCACTTTTGGCTAGATTCAGTTTTGGAGACTGTGGGGGAGGCCATTGGGGACTTCAAGTTGGTTGATTTAGAGTCTTCTAATGTATATAAGATGATGTATGCTCACATTCTTATGGAGATTTATGTCTCCAAGGGTCTCCCTAAAAATATTATGTTGGCTTCTCTAAATGGTTCTTGGACCCAACTTCTTGATTATGAGGGTATTCCCTTTAGATGCAAGAAATGTCATAAGACCAGCCATCTCACTACACGATGTTCTTTTGACAAGATTAGATCAAAGAAATCACCTTCTTGGTGGTTGGGGGTTTAGATGGTCACTATATGGCTCAAAAAGTACTCAAGGATGAGGATGGGGTGGATAGCTCTTCTCAAAATGATCTTTCTTTAGCTGAGAATTATGTTGTTATCTTTGATGATACAAATGATGTCCCTAAGGTGGCTTTAATTCAAAATGTTGATGTTGTCCCTTCTTTTCCTACTGACTCTATCCAAAATGCTATTGTTCCTACTAATTAAATTGTTTTATCTCATTTTTCTATGGGTATAAAGGCCCATTTTTCTTTTGTGAGGGTTTTGGGGGTTAGTATTGGGGCTACCCCTTCGCCCTGAGGATATTCCTATAGTTTTCCTTGGTTCTTTGGATGGGCAGATGGCTACTGGGAAGGTAGAGGATAAATGGACATCAGTTAAAGGAAAAATGTCAAATCCTCCAAACCTTTGTTTGATGTGTCTTTATGTTCTCAAAAGACTAGACCAAAATGTAAATCTTGATAGTCTTTGGCTTTCTGGGCTGTTAGTCCTCTTGTTGGGAACTTTGATGTATCGTCTAGTTTGATAGGTGGTGTTCCATAGTTGTATTAAGGTCCTCTATTGTTATATCTTTCTTGTCCCTTTGTACAAGGTTTAAGATCCTTTGAAAACCTAAATTTACTTAATCAAAACACAATGAAAAAATGAGATTTTAAAGAGGATTTATTAGGTTTTACCTCAATTCCACCTAGGAGGAAGGACACAAAAGAGAGAAGAGATGAAAGACACAAGGAAATTGATGAAATTTAAATAAATATGAGCTAAAAATTCATTAAATTAGAGTGCATCCAATTTAAGATGGTATATTTAGCCCCCACTTTAGTGAGAATATGGACTTGATCCCGACTCTTGGTAAAGTAAACACAAGGAATAGGATACTATTATTATGATCAAGGAGATAAATAATTCATCAAGCCCCCAAGGGATTGAGACTTTGCTAACTCCCAAATCATAATGAGAGAGAGATCACTAACTAAGAAGAAAGAAAAGAAGAATTATTATCTCGCTTAGTAGAGAGCCCACCCTACTGTAAATCACTAAAAGATATATTTCAAAAGATGACATTGAAATAGTCTAACAAGGTGGTAACCCACTAGTCATCCCATCAAAAGGCCTACCCATCGATCAACATTGTTTGTATCACCATGGTAAGGTATAGTAAGAATGTGTTACCCATGTATAGGACTTAGAAAATTGTTATGCATTACCCATAGATGAGATTTAGGTTATGTGCATGTAAAGGAAAGAGATACCCAATGTTAAGGGTGCTCACTTCTTAATTTAATGTGTACATAGAGAATCCATTCTTTAGGATTGTACATAATCCATAAAGAGATTAATAAGATATGTGTTGAAAACAATTATTCAATTGTATGTTGTCTTTGATGTTACACAAAATGTCAAGCCTTTATCAAGAAGTTAGTCATAGCCAAGATCACTCGGGCATCGAAGGCAATTTCCTAGATGTACTGAGTATTCAGTTATAACCAAGTTTAGAGATAGTATTAACCGAGCTTAGTCAGTTAATGAAGCTAAGTTTGTATTAATTGAGTTTAATAAGTTATTAGAGGAAAGTCAACATGATGTATGTTCTAACCAAGTTGGCTTGGTTAACATTAGAACTTCCATTCTAACAGAGTTGGTTGGTGAAGGAAGGGATCCTTTTTTTTAACTGAGTACTCAATTCCATATTAGCTAACTGTTAGCATATTAAGTTTGATAAATTTATTAGTTAATATAAGCGAACTTAAGGGATGATAATTGTTTGATTAAAATAGTATTCAAGCCAACTTAATAACGTGAATCATATAAATGAAAGGTTAAGTTAAGAATTGAAATGTGAAATTGAAGAAGATGAATTAAGGAAGCAAATTTGGAAAAATATCTGTAAGAGGATAGAGTATCCAAGTTGACAGAGTTGCAAAGAACATCTTGATCAAGGAGGATCAAGTAATCAAGCTAGAATATAGATTTGAATTAGCAAAGTCATTTGCATCAACAATCAGGTCAACTAATTATTACTCTCTTATAATTGTAGCAATGAATCAAATATCATAATAGAGTTAGCCTAATAGCTATTTAGCAAATCCTCTTACAAGGTGGCATTTCTAGATTGAAGTGTTTGAAGACCTCTAACAAGGCCACTCCTTATAGGGTGAATCAAATCCTATAATAGGGTCACACCTAATAGTGTGTTTTTAAACCTTTAATAGGGTTGGCTCCTAATAGGGCTCACTTTAGGAGAGTGAAAAATAGTAACTAGATGCAATTGGTGGTTTTCCCAAATTGGGTTTCCATGTTAAATCTTGGTGTCTCTTGTGTTCATGTTATTTCTTTTATGCTTCTAAAAATAAGTTAATAAAGGCCAAACCATATTAAATATCTTAAGATCCAATTATCTTTGTGTTAACCTAGTAACAACATAATATTCAGTGTTAATTGAGTTTCAGTAAGGATTTGGTTTAAAGTTTTATTGACATTTTAAGTGATCGAGATTTATTTGTGTAGTAACTAACTCACACCTCCCCTCTCAATTAATCCTTTGAATTTCCAAAAATTGGTATCAAATCTATTGGTGCTTGTAGATAAGGTTTCAATGACCTAAGCTAAAGATCAAGATGTCTTATAGAAGGGGAATTCTTAAGTTGAACAGAGATAACTTCGAAGCATGGCAGGAACTCATGAAGATGCATTTGTCAACCATTAGAGACACATGCCTAAAATAACTAGAGAATAAGTATGTCGCACCTTCTGGACCTTTTTCTATGGACCAAATTGTGGAAAAGAAGAATCACAATAAAATAATGATTGTCATTGCTTCTACTCTTAATTATGTTGAATTTGATGAAGTCAATGATTGTCCTACTGCTCATGAATTGTGGATCAAGATGAAACATATCTATGGAGGAGATGATAATATGATGAGAGATAAGGAAAAAAGTATAAGAGGTCAATTTGATCAAATGAATATGAGAGAAGATGAAAACATTGCATAATACAGTGAGAGAATCAAAGCAAGTACGAGTGCAATCAGAGCCTTAGGAAGGAAAATAGATGATGTGACCATGGTAAAAAAGGTACTCAAAACTCTTCTTCCTATTTATGAAATTAGAGTTTTAACTATTCAATAAATGAGATGTGATCCCAAAAATAATATAACTTTGGGTGCATTAGTGGGAAGGTTGACAACCTTTGAGTTAGAAAACTTTGATAACTATGTTCCTACCTCTAGTAGCATTGAGTCTACATTTCAAGCTAAACTATCACTAAAAAAGAAAGCTAGAAGATCTAAAGGCAAATAATTTGATAGTGAAGATGAAGATGATTATGATGATGACCTTGAAACCATTGAAGCCCTACTTTTAAGAAGATTCCCTAAAGGAAAAGGAAAGTAAAAAGGTAAAATGCCCCTAATCAATTTTTGTTGTGAAGAAGTTGGTCACATTGCTACAAGGTGTCCAAAAAAAGAAGGCAAAGAAAGTATAAAGGCAAAAGGTTGCATTGCATTAACTAATGAACTCAGATGTGACAATGTATACTGGGTTGAAGGACTAAAACACAATCTACTTAGTGTGACATAGTTGAAAAACATTGGATTCAAGGTAGAATTCATGAATGGAAAGACCAAGCTTATAGATGGGAAAGGAAATCTAGTTGGGACTGGAAATCAAACAAAAGGTAATCTATTCTATCTATATCTAACTAAAAGTTCATGTTTCCTAGCACAAGTAGAGGAAAGTTGGTTATGGCATAAAAGATTGTCATGTGAACTTTGATAACTTGGTCAACACAAGCAAGAAGAAAAGAGTAAGAGGCATTCCAAGTCTAAGGAAACCTGATATGGGCATGTGCAAAAATTGTGAAATTGGGAAGATGGGAAAGACAAGCTTCAAAAGCAAGAATTATCACTATGAAGAAGTTCTGGAGCTGGTTCTTGTAGATCATTATGGACCTATTGGCATAGAAAGCTATTGTGGAGATAATTATTTCATTTTATTTTTTGATAATTATTAAAGGATGATGATAGTGATGTACTTGAAAGATAAAAATAAAGCCTTTCAAAAATTCAAGTGCTATCTAGATAGAGTGGAGAAAGAAGAATGTCTAAGGTTAGATAGAGGAAGAGAATTCATCTCAAATGAATTCAATGAATTCAATAATGAAAGAGGAATCAAAAGAAAAGTATCTACGCTTGGTGCACCTTAGCAAAGTGGTATAATAGAAAGAAGAAATAGATCCATTATGGACTATGTAAGAACACTAATGATGGAGGAAAATCTTGCAATCAAATATTGTAAGGAATCAATTAGTACAACAATTCATACGTTAAAATGAGTTCAACTGAAGAAAGATATAGATCAAACACCTTATGAATTATGGTATGGCTATAAACCTAATGTCTATTATTTCAAAATATTTGGAAGAAAATGTTACATCTTAAAAGAAATAAAGAGAGGAAATTTTTCTGTGAAAAGTGATGAAGGCATATTCCTAGGATACTCCAACAAAAGAAAAGAATATAAATGTTTGAATCTTACCACTCACTAGGTTATAGGAAGGGCACATGTGAGTTTGTAGAAAAGAGTGAAGAAAAAAGTAGAAAAGAACCTATAAACTATAGAAACTTTGTCTACTTTGAACCTGATACTTTACCTAAAATTCAAGTAAATGCAACTAGAAATCAATAGTCTTCACCACCCGAGTCCCCTAAATCTCCAGTTCAACCCACATTGCAGCTAGTGCAACTCAAGTCATAGTCTAAGGGACTTGAGTCTTAATAAGAAGGGCCCAAGTTATAGATAGTGGAAACCATGCATGATTTAGAAGATCATTTTGAGCATGATGAACCTAGTGAATCAAGGCCAAAATCTAGAAAGAAGGAACCTATACTTGCTAGATATTCTACAAGGAATCATGCACCTAAGAAAATCATTTGAGATTAGTCAAAAGGCACAATGACAAGGGAAAAACTAAAAGGTACATGTTTTCTTGTTGATTTTGAATCTAGAACTGTGAAAGATGCATTAGACAATGAAAGTTGGATTGAGGAAATGAATGAAGAGATTGAAAAAATTAAAAGGAACAAAACTTGGACTCTTGTTCCTAGACCCAAGGACAAAAATCTAATTGGCACAAAATTGGTATTCAAAAATAACTTGAATGAAAATGGAGAAGTATCAAGGAACAAGGCAAGGTTAGTATGCAAAGGTTATGCTCCAGAAGAAGGTATTGATTATGGAGAAATATTTTCTCCTATTGCAAGAATAGAAGGTGTTAGAACACTACTTGCTTATGCTACACATAAAGGATTCAAAGTATATTATATGGATGTAAAGTCAATCTTCTTGAATGGAACCCTAGAAGACTAAGTCTACGTTGAGAAACCTGAAGGTTTCATAGATCCTAATAAAAGGGATATGGTTTATAGATTACAAAGAGCTTTATATGGTCTCAAACAAGCCTCAAGAGCCTGGAATGAAAGATTTTATAGTTATATGGTAAGAATTGGTTTTCAAAGGATAAATGATAACAATAATCTATACATCAAGGAAGGACTAGATAAGAATATATTACTAGCAAAATTTTTTGTAATGATATATTATTCACTAGACATGATGACTTATGCAAATATTTTCTAAAGAAATGAGTAAAAAATTTAAAATGTCAATGTTTGGAGAGATTAAATTCTTTTTTGGCCTAAAAATTCAATAGAAGAAGGATGACATCTACATTACTCAATCAAAGTACATCAAGAGATATTGAAGAAATTTGGAATGGAGGATTCTAGACCAGTTGGAACACCTATATCTATTAGACATAAGATTTCAAAAAATGATGATTCCAAAGAGGCAGATCAACCTACATATAGATTAATAATTGGAAAAATTTAGTATGTAGTACGTACACGACTTGATATTGCATTAGCAATTGGTATGGTGGCCATATTTTTTGCTAATGCAAATGAAAAACATAAGATGGCAATAAAAATAATTATGAGGTATCTAAAAGGTATTGAAGATTATGGTTTGTAGTATAAGAAGGGAGACAACTTTGAATTAAAATCCTTCATTGATATTGATTGGGTAGGAAGTATTGATGATAGGAAAATCACTAGTGGTGGAGCATTCTTTCTTGGAAAGAGGCTAGTGTCTTGGACAATCAACAAACAAAATTGCATCTTTTAGTCTACAGTAGAAGCAAAATATGTTGGAGTAGCAGTTAATTGCTCCAGCATCATTTGGTTCAAAATTTTTTTGTCAGGTGTGAAGGAAGAAATTAAGGATCTAGTAGTTATCTTCTATGATAACACTGGTGCAATTAACATATCCAAAAATCTAGTGATGCATACCAAGACAAAGCACATTGCAATAAAATATCATTTTATGAGAGAATTAGTACAAGAAAAAGAGGTGAGATTGGAATATGTGAATACAAAAGAAGAAATTGCAGATATATTCACCAAGACATTACCTAAGGATGCATTTTTGTATCTACGAGGTAAGCTAGGGGTGTTTCACCTATCTGAAGCTCACTAAACAAAGATTATTGATGCATTAACCATGCATTTGAAGATTAGTCAAGTTGATGCATATTGTTAGAATAGATTGCAAATGAATCAATGCATTAGGTACAAGTAAAATCTATTGTATTTTGTCTTTGGCATGATATGTCAAAGAGGGAGAGTTTTTTGTCATATCAGAGAAATTTTGTATCCATAAGTCAAAGGGAGAGATTATAGTTAGAGAAATCAGAGAAGTCAAAGAAAATCATTCCAGAGGGAAAGATTGATGTCAGAGGGAGTTTTCAATGATAGAGAGAGTTCTCATGGATGAGAAGTAGAATGAAGCTAAGGATATTATCCTTACTTCTATTTTTCTCAAAAATTTATTTTTACTATGACATGTTATGTTTCCATCAATGCCAAAGAGGGAGATTGTTTAATACAAGCTGACTTAAGGGATGATAATTGTTTGATTAAAAGAGTATTCAAGCTAACTTGGCAAGGTGAATCATATAAATGAAAGTTCAAGTTGAGGATTCAAATGTGGAATTGAAGAAGGTGAATTATGGAAACAAATTTGGAAGGATATCTGTAAGAGGATAGAGCATCTGACTTGATAAAGCTACAAAGAACATTCAGATCAAGTAATCAAGCTAGAACAAAGATCTAAATCAGAAAAGTCAGTTGCATCAACAATCAAGTTAAGTCATCCAGCTTATGATTCCTCAGATAACCAGGTGATCTACACTATTGTGGGTCATGATTCCTCTCCCTATGCGGCTATTTTCTCCTACCTACATGATCAATTTATTCCTGAAACCCTCACGCACAACCTAAAATCCCAACTCCTTCGTAATGCCTCACACTACACTTTGGTCTCTGGTGACTTGTATAGGAAAGGTCTAGATGAAACATTTCTTAGATGTTTAGAGCTAGAAGAGTCCCAGAAGGAACTTTTTGAAGTCCACGATGGCATTTGTGGGGCACATTCTAATGGCCTTGCACTTGCTCAAAAATTGCTTAGGATGGGTTATTACTGGCCCACCATGCAAGTTGATGCTATGCGCTATGCAAAGTCCTGTCAAAAATGTCAGCTCCATGGCAACTTGATACATGCTCCCAGGTGAGAGTTAATCCCTTCTATGACATATTGGCCATTTCAAAAATGGGCCTTTGACTTGGTAGGAAAGATTCATCCAAGCTCATCCAACAGTCATAAATTCATCATCACAGCAACAAAGTATTTCACTAAATGGGTTGAAGCTGTACCATTATCTGCTACTACAGGAAAACATGTCACCCTGTTTATACTGAATCACATCATTTGCCGATATGGTATCCCATCCTCTATTGTTACGGATAATGAAGGGCAGTTCAAGAATAAGGACTTAAAACAACTATGCAAAAAGTTTCAAATTAAGCAACACTGGTCCTCCATTTACTATCCCCAAGGGAATGGCCAAGCTAAGGCCTCTAATAAGACACTGCTGAAAATCCTACACTGCACAATTCATAGATCTGGGAAAGATTGGCACTTGCAAATAAATCCTGTACTTTGGGCCTATAGAACCTCTATTCATAGTCCTATAGGGGCTACACCCTTTTCTCTAGTCTATGGCTCTGAGGCTGTTCTCCCATTAGAATGAGATACCTTCCTTGCGCATCTCCTTACATGGGTTAATAACTGATGAGGACCATAGAGCTATGCGAACACAAGAGTTAGAGACTCTGGATGAAAGTCGAAAGGCTACTTTTGATCACATGAGAGCTTATCAGAAGTGCATGTCTACACAATATAACAAGAAGGTTCACCCCCATGAGTTCCAAGTTGGTGAACTCGTGCTTAGAGAGAATCCCAAAAATTAGCAAAATTGGGAATAGAAAGGGAAATTTGAACCTAACTGGTTGGGTTCTTACATTATCACAGCAACATTTGGGTTTGGTGCTTACCAGTTGTCTACTTTAGAGGGAGAAGAACTTGCGGAGCCTATCAACATCCTACACTTGAAGAAGTTCTATACTTAGAGGCTAGTCGCTTAGCTATCTTGTATATATCTATGATCCTAAAAAAATCCAAAAAATCATATATGATGCTGAAAAAATACTAAAAAGTCAAAAAATGTCCTGAAAAAAAGATCATCTTGGTGAAAACCTAGCAATAGGCACTTTGATGTATCACCAAAAAAAAAAAAAAATTACCTATGTCTATCAGTCTCAATCATCCACTTCGCTACACATTTCCTGGCTTGGAATTGTTTCTTGTCCTCATCTCGAGGGCATAGCTACTTCACCTATTGAGGTATTCTTGTGCATTAGGGTTTCTTTGATAACTCACAAAATAGTGTTTCTCAACACTTCCCCCACCTTGACATCAAGTGTTTTTCAACACTTTTTAGATAGTTTATCTACTGTCTCCGATGTCGTGATATTTCTCACTATCAGAATCAAGTCTTGAAGAAATGGCCAAGTGACTTACACACACGCACTTTAAACACTTAAACGACTGAGCTATGCTGATCTTTATCTACTTTGTGTGATGTCTATGATGATTTCTTTGCCATGTGTTCCCTCCCTAATAATCTTTCGAGGATGTCATTGACTAGAAGACTGGGGGCATGGGACATGTTTTCTTGATTTTTGCTTGTGGGTATACTTTTGTTTGCCTATAGTGTTGTAAGCATTTATGCTGGTCCTATTCAACATGTTGACTTACAAATGTATCATCCTTGACTATTTTGCAAGGCCACACTCAAGGTTTATCCTGGTGCTTATGCCTTAATACTGGTGTAATCTTGCTAAATTAAACTTGGGGAATCTAATCGTGTAGTTATCTTGACTTACATGTCTATGATGCTTAGATTGGATTTCCACATACCTATCTAATATCGATCATATTCATATCCTCATAGTTATACTAGTGATGGTTGTATGATCTCATGATGTCCCTAATAAATGCTCAATGATGAAATTAAGAGTCTAAATGTTATGCACTTCTTGCTGGTAAACCACTTTGCATATTAGCTTGCATTTTAGGTTCATTTTCTAGCTTAGTATTGCATTCTTGCATATGGGGAGAGCTCTCTCTTCATCTTTTTGTGGACATATCAGCTAACTCCTTTCATATATTTCTTTATTTTCTTCTTGTTCATGTCTTTTCACCTTCTTAATCTTTCACTTCATCTCTTTTCTATCGTACCATCACATTATATAAAGTTTTGACCTCTTAAATAATTTCAATGTCCTAGATTCATTTTCGGGATTGAAATCCAAATTCGAGTTCATCTTGATGGTCAAAATTGTCTTTTAAAATTCTACTTTCTTCTGAGCAGTTAGCTGACCTTTTGAGGTCTAATCTCTGAATGATCACTGGGGCATCTTCATTTCTTCATGTCTTCATCATTTCCATACTTCATATCTACTTCAATTCACTGTTTCATGTCTAAAATCACCTTTCTACTTGTTTCAACCTAATTTTTATGCTATATCCTTCAAGGTCAACTCTAGTCAAACTGGGGCATTTTTTATTTTATTTTTATAGTCATTCTTGGGTTCTAATCATCTATCTGTCATCTTGGACATTGCTATATTCTAATTTTCTCATGTCTAGCCAGTTTTTGCATCCCCTTACCTCATTTCAATTTCGATCCCGAGGGGGCAGAAATACTCTATCATTGATTGCTACAACTATCTATTTCTTAGGAGCATTTTTTTGATCTTCTCACTTGTTCTCGATCTATCTACTTTGCTAAGTGTTAGCATTCTTCTTTAATTATGACATCATCTTTTCCTAGTGTTCAATACTACCACTATCAGGTTGTACATTTAGGACTTGCTATCTTTTTCTACATTTCATTTTTCAAAATCAGATATCTATATCTATCACCACCTACTTGGCTTTCTATTTTCTTTGACATAATGTGTTCCCAGATCGATCACACATTAGTCAAAGAGGGGAAAATGTAATCACCTAAAAATGGTCATCTAGACTATTAGCCCCCTTTTCAACATTTTGGCTAAATTAATTTAATCATTTACCTAGACCAAATTGCTAATAATCAATTTATTTGATTATAACCTATAGTTTGACTATGCTATCCTAAGTTCATTATTTGATTAAACGAACATGTCCCCTTTTAATTAAATAAAACACCCCATTCTTCTAACCCACTTAAAGTGCACACATAAAGTCTTTTTCCTATTTTACAATTAAAAGAAAAGGCTTGTGAGACTTTTGTCTTATATGACAAGTCAACTTATATTCTATTGGTTGACTTGTGTGTGCACATGGATCACACCTATTTTTGAATTCCACCGTTGATCATCCACCATCTTCATCTTGATCTCTACCATCCGTACGACTTTAAAAGGGAGAGAGCTTTTCCCCTCAAAGGATCCATCCATCTTTTGAATATTGTTATGCTGCAGGTTTTTCTAACAAGTTTCTTGGGAGCTTTGTGGAGAACTTCTCATTTCTTGTCTCATTCTCTCATTACCATTGCACACTAGTTTAGATTCATACTTACATGCTAGTTTAGTTATTTTATTGTAATGATCTATCTCACATAGTTTAAATAACAAGTATTGTAACACTCTCATACATGCTTAGCATAGCTGCATTTTGCATTATCATCTTAGCTTAGTTTCCATACTTGCATTGGATTCTTGAGAGATTCCTTGAAGATATTTGCACTCTTGCTCTTGTCTCAAAGAACCTCCCATTGCATGGTTTACTAGTAAGAAGTACATTTATAAAGCTTGGCTGAAAGCCTTCATGCTTGAATACTAACTTCTTGCACTCCATGGATAGGGAGCTCTAAGCTGGCATCCAAGCTTTCCAACTCATGGAATCGTTTGGATAGAAGGGTTTAGAGTGTGACACAAATCGAGTGTACAATTATTACTCTCTAATAATTTTAGCAGTGAATCAAATCTCCTAACAGAGTTAACCTAACAACTATTTAGCACATCCTCTAACAAGGTGGCATTTCTAGATTGAAGTGTCTGAAGACCTTAACAAGGCCACTCCTAATAGGGTGAATTAAATCCTCTAATAGGGTCACACCTAACTGTGTGTTTTGAAACCTTCATAGGGTTGGCTCCTCATAGGGCTCACTTTAGAAGAGAGAAAAGTAGTAACTAGTTGCAATTGGTGGTTTTTCTGAATTGGGTTTCCATGTTAAATCTTGGTGTCCCTTGTGTTCATGTTATTTCCTTTGTGCTTCTTCGACTAACTTAATAAAGGCTAAATCACATTAAATATCTTAAGATTTAATTATCTTTGTGTTAACCTAGTAACAACAAAATATTTAGTGTTAATCAAGTTTCAACAAGGATTTGGTTTAAAGTTGCGTTGACATCTTAAGGGACTAGGATTTTTTTTTTGTACTTTCTAATTCACCTCTCCCCTCTCAATTAATCCTTTTCATTTCCAACAATATATGGATTAAAAAGAGGATGAAGTAATAACACATATATTTGAGGATACCTTAGGAAGCATAATAAGAAACCAAGGATAAAGTACCCCAAGCTATACTTAGAATCTGTAATCACTACCCCATGAGTGGAATGTAAAAATGAGAAAAATGTATGCCCCCACATCGAATTTATTTATAATACTTTAATAGTAGTAATGGATTTAATGAGGGATACATATAATCATCAAAAGAAATTTCTACTATGAAATGCTCCCAAGAGAAGACAAATAAAGGGAAATGAAATATGACATGCAAGAGCACAAAAGGGATCTACTAACTCTTGGGTCTGTATGATCATATGATAATATCTAAGTATTATATCAAGTATGAAATGTCATCATCCCCCAAATGAAGTAGAACTACAACAAAATGGAAGAAAGACATGTAAGAGTTACAAAGAAGGATATTTTTGGATAACCAACATGAATACCAAAAATAATTGGTACTACCATGTAACAAATCTAAATAGACACTATAAGGATACAAGTACAACAATAGTACATGTATAACATAACACATAATGACTGATAGAAGAAGTAAGATACAAATATAATAATGTTACAATTCTTCAATTTATCTATCACCTTGTTCCAATAGAGAAACAAGGGTTGTTCAAATAAATCTAAACATACATTGAGTAAACATGATATAGGTGAAGCACATAACAACAAGAAAGCACACAAAAAGCTACTATGCTAGAGTACTCACTTTAAGCATGTTTTTCTCCTCCCCTATCTTGGTCAATAGTAATAAGAGAAGGTAGATAACTTGCAAGAGGATCTATATCCAAAATAGTAAGAAAAATAGATAAAGCCAAAGAAGGTCTCTTGGGAGAGTTATTGTGCTCATGTGTAGATGTAAGTGTAATTTTCATAAAAATCATGTTAGATAAATAAACATCAAGATCAATAATCTCATGCTCATCACCATCTAAATTATCTTCTTCATCTAAATTAATGGAAATATAATCTAAAATAGGAATATGCACATCATTAACTTCCTCAACAAACATGGACTAGTGAGAAGCATTCATATGAGCTTTAGCATAATTTTGATGCTTCTTTCAACATTCACGAGCATGTTGTTTACGATTATTTATATTAGAAATTTGTTGAAAAAAATGAAGGAGGATCAATAACCATAGGTTCCTTACCTTTTTATGACACAAGAGGAGGAACAACAAAATTTTGAGATGTAGGAGGAACCACACTAGGAGGAGCCATACTAGGAAAAGGATTCATACTAGTAGAAGGGACCACATTAGGAGGATCATAATATGCAAGAGGTGGTTGAACATTAGAAATGGAAAAATAAAAATAGATAGGTGAAGAAGGTGTAGGGAAAATACCACAAGGCATACATAACTCATAAACCTTTTGACATTTATAATCTTGATAAGAGCAACACATATCATCTAGATGAGTAAGAGTAATAGGAATAGAAGGCCAAAAGAAATAAAGAGTAGCACAATGTCAAGGTCTATAAGTATGATAAAGAGTATGATTGATCATCTTAATCTCACCATCATAAGGAAATTTAATACATTGATTAATAGGGGAAGCAATAGCTTGCATGGAAGTCAACCAAGGTAAACCTAGCTTCAGTTGGAACTAATTGGAAGTAGGAATGACAATAAAGGTACTATTCACCACTTTACCATAGAGATCAATAGGAAAAGAGATGGAACCTTGTGGAGGATACAAGAAACCATTACAATTTTGAATCCAAGTGTGGGTTGATTCATAGAAATCACAACATTTTTTCTTATTATATAAATTTTCCATAGTAATGATGTTAATCATAGAATTAGGATCAACAATATTCCCATAAGAAGGATATTTAGTAATCCAACTTTAACTATCCATCATCCAAAACTAATGAAACAAAATGGTAGTGCAACTGTATGTGCTTTGTCTTTGAATGTAGAGTAGAATTCTTTGCAAGATAAATGACACTTTGGCTATATGTAAAAAATAATTGTCCATATGAGTATTCCCAAAATCTTTCATGAAAATTGAAGCCATATCATCTCCTTAGTTGCCTCTATAGTAGCAACATACTATGCCTTTGTAGTGGATAAAGCATTAACTTTCTACAACTGAGAAATTCAACTCACTATTTTTCCACCAATAATAAATACATAACCTATAGTGTTCTTCTTGGTATTGAGTTTCCTTTCCAAATATGAGTCAACATAGCCTTGTAAGTCAGTAGTAGAGCCCCAAAAATGTAAACACTTACTGGATGCAACCCTTCTCAATATAACTAGCCTAAAATAATGTCAATTTTGTGTGCTTCATATCCTTGCAAATTTTCATATCAAGGATTTGTTTTTCTACCCCCAATGCTTCATAGAAAATGAATGTGCTAACTATTATTTTAACCCCTTAATGTGATCCATGTTAGACCCAAGTACAAGCATATCATAAACATATAAACGTAATAGTGTAGATTCCATCATCCAACCTCTTAAAATAATTACAATGATTTGAATGACACCTACCGTATCTATGCTCATGCATAAAAATATCAAATTTAAGATACCATTATTGAGGTGCTTTCTTCAAGCCATATGAAGTTTTCTTTGATTTGCAAACTTAATTCTCCTTACCTTTAACTACAAATCCCTATAATTATTTCATATACATTTCTTCATCCAAATCACCATGAAAAAAATCTATTTTAACATCAATCTACTCCAAATGTAAATATTCAGTAGCCACAATACTTAAAATAGTGTGAATAGAAGTCATTTTAACAACATGAGAAAATATCTCATCAAAATCAATACCCTTTTTTTGTGAAAATTATTTTACAAATAACCTGGATTTTAATCTTTTCTTACCTCCACCCTCTTCTTTCAACCTATAAACCCATTTATTCCTTTAAAACCCTTTAACATACATGTAACTTACATAAACCCTAAGTCTGATATTTTAGCAAGGAGTCCATTTCTTCTATTAGTGTAGGCTCCCATTGAATCTTTTTATCCACCTACACAACTTCATCATAACACTTAGGTTCATCAACATCTATTAATAAAATAGAATACAAAGAGGTAGACAATCTTTCTAGAGGTCTACATAAGCTTGTTGACCATCTAAGATTTAGTGGGGTGTGTGGTATTTGTTGTTGTAGTTATTGTGGAGTATGAGGGACTACTAGAACATCATCCTTTTGAGTATCATCCAATGCTACATAATCATTTTCTTTCTTCTCATGTTTTTGCAATAGATCTTTGTACAACACTTTTTCATTGAATATGACATCCCTACTTCTTACAATTTTACGATTTTTAAAATCCCAAAGCCTATAACCAAATTCATTAATGCAATATCCAAAAAATATATAGGTCTTTGATTTAGCTTCCAAATTGATTCTATTTTAAATATCTATATGTTTAAATTCTTCACAACCAAAGGTTTTGAGAAAAGAATAACTCACCTTCGTACCGGTCCATGCTTCCTCTAAAATACCATATACCAAAGGAGTATAGAGACCTCTACTAATCAAATATAAAATAATATTGAAATCATCATCCCACATGTTTAAGGGTAGCTCAAAATGCAACCTCATACTCCTTGCATGCTCTATTATTGTCCTGTTCATGTGTTCAACCACTCCATTTTCTTGTGGAGTCCTTGGAACAATTTTTTGCTTATGAATACCATTAGTGGAGTGATAGTATTTTAACTCCTTACTAAAATAATCATCACCATAATGATATCTGAGTCATTTTATCCTTTTACCAATCTCATTTTAAACCAAGCATTTCCATTTCTTAAAATTTAAAATACATTAGATTTCTGTCTATGGAAATAAAGCAATAATTTTCTAGTTGCATCATCAATAAATGTAACATAATAATAAGATCCACCAAGCACTAATACATTATAGGTCAATCTTTGACATTTTATTTCAACCAAGCCCTTAATCGGCTTGTTGAATAATTTTTTTTGGTTTTTCTGCTCAAATTGGTCAAAATTTTGACCAAATTAGGTTTTCCATAATAAAAAGAAAAGAAAAAAGATACATCATTTTTGTATTTGGCCAGAGGAGGTTGTATGCTTGCTACATGCATGGGAGCCATTTGAGGTAAACTCTGAACTCCTATCTTTTCTCCTATCACCTTTTCTTTCTATAATCATTCATTTCTTTATTTCAATTGGCCCCCCAAGGGCCCAACTAGAGTAGTTCATCCCTACATCTAAAATGCAATACAACTATTCTAGAGCTCCTTACTATTCTCACTCAATACCATAAGCCATATATATCTATACACATTTATTGGTAGCCACCATTTATCATTGGTATTGGTAATTGTCACCAAGGGAATGGGTGATTGTCATGGTATCGATTATTCAAGATCGGGACATGGCATGTAAGGAATTTGTTGGCATTATCAAAGTGGCTAATGTTAGCATGAATTCTCATGATACTACTTTGGGGGAGTATCCTAAGCATTAGAGAGTATTGACATATTGCATTCATGACTGTTTGTCATTGATGTCAACGTAGCATAGTTTCTATAAAGACTAGCTGAGAAGAAAAAAAAGATCTTAATGGTATTGAAAATGGTTTGATTGTCTAGTGATGCATTGTCATGGACATGTTCTACACTATAATTGATGATGTGGTTGAGTACACAGAGTCTAATTTGAAGACATATAGAAGTTGTACTTGATTTATAGAGAACAATTCAGAGACAAAGTATTAAGAAACCAGTTCTTGATGTTTATTTTCTATCTTATAATTGAGATGAAATGAGAAGATATGTAGTCAAAAAGTGGTAGAGGACAGTCAGTTGATGATATTAGTGAGTGCGCAAGCCCTAGTATCACACGTGTGAAGTTTTTTGTAGATTGTGAGCTGATAGTGCTATTGTAATTGTAATTAATTAATTATCTTATTATAATTAATTGGTAAAGCCTCAAGGTTGACTCAAGAAATTATTTTGAAGATATGGTTTAAAGGAAGCATGTTTTTCTTGATTGAAACAAGTATCCATTATTGTATGAAGTGCAAAGTGAGAAAAGGATTAGAGTGCTCAAGGAATATGTGTAAGTGATCCACAGGATTATTGGATGCAAGATTTGTGATCTAGTTACAAGACCAGAAGGAGTAGAGGTCCAGTTAACAGGACATAGAAAGAGGAAGGAAGAATATAGTAAAATTCTATTATTTTGTAAGGAATAATATAGAGATCATTTGGATAGTGGGTTCATTTGTCTTATCCTTGAAGCTATTTGGGCAATGGGTCCATCTATCTTCCACAACTCCTAACAGGGTTGGAATCTCCTAACATGGATTCAAAATCCCCTAACATGGACTCATATGTATTGAATGTATTCATAGACTCCTAACAGGGTCCATCCTATAACAAGGAATATTTATATTAGTACATCATCACTTGGGTACCATCCCTACTGGGGTTTTTCCTCTGATCAAGGGTTTCCCTAGTTAACATATCTAGTGTTATTCTGTATTAATATCTTGTTGTGGTTTCATTTTATATTCCTCACATGGTTAAATTTTTTTAAGGTTGATAATGGTGATAATAGTTGGATAACTAATTCACCCCCCTCTCTTAGTTATATGAGTGGACTATATATTCTAACAATTGGTATTAGAGCATCATGTCCTTAAAGGATAAGCTTAACAACTTTGGGAGATCAGTGGCGAGTAATTTTAGAAAAAATATTCCTAAGTTAGATAGAGAAAATTTAAAAACCTAGAAGATGGAGAATCTTGGTGAATTATCATATTTGTGTAAAGAACTAAGCACTTAGTTTCCAGATCTAGAATCCTTTTGTTGCCTACAATAGAATAGAAGCTCAAGTAAAGATAGATCCATATTTGAAGAAGACATGAAGATCAAAGAAGGTGTTAATCTGCTTATGGAAAGAGAGTTAGAAGGTATATAAACTTTTGTTTGTTGGACATGTAAAGATTTTGGTCATTTTTCATCTAGATGACCTAAGAGAGTAAGAAAATATAGAAAGAGTTCACTTTCTAATGAAGATGAAGAAATTAAAGCAAGTATAGAAATATACTTGAATGATTGTGATGATAAAGATAATGAGCTTGAATTGGTTAAGGAAGAGGAAGTGGTAGAAAATATATATTTGCTAACTATTTTTCATCCAAAGGATAACCATGAAAATGTGGAAGTTATTATTGAGACTAACAATGATTAGTAGAATGATGTGTTAACTATTGAGCAAAGAGAAGAAAAAAGATATGAATCTAGAGAAGAGATAAGAGTTGAGATGTCAACTTCCACCCCTAGTAGAAATCTCACAAAGAATCATCCTGTTGAGCAGATAAATGGAAGAAAAACAAAGGTTTGATTAAAAGAAATAGAGTGAACGAGGAGATATGTTTGATATATCAAGTTGAACCTAAGAGTACAAATGAATCATGTAAAGATAATCATTGGGTTCAAGAAATGAAGGAAGAATAAGATCAGATTGTGAAGAATGATACATGGGAGTTAGTTCCTAGACTTAAAGACAAAAATGTAATAGGAACCAAATGGGTATTCAAAAATAAGATGAATGAGCAAAGAAAAGTTGTGAGAAACAAGGCTAGACTTGTATGCAAGGGATATTCACATCAAGAAGGCATAGACTATGAGGAGACTGTCATGCCCTAATTGTAACAGGCCAGAAAACACAACCAAATTTTTTTTTTTTTAAAAACAAAATTTCATGTGCATTACTACATAACAAAGTATTCTTGGTCAAACTATATAGAGGTTTATATCTTCCACTTAGGTTTTCTAATGACATAAGGTACCACTATTTCAATTATGGGTTGGAAGTTAATACCTAGCAACTTGGAAATACATTGATATCCTAACTAGGTCTAAAGAGTAGTTATTGTCGTGGATATAATATTGTCCTTCATTTAACTTCATTGTTGATATTAAGTTAGTAGATGCAATGTAATGTGCTTCATTAGAATTATGGATTTTAGGTTTTCATCAGAGGTCACCTGTTCAATCACCCTTGATTGCAATATTGGGTTACAAGGATGTTGCGGTTATAAAAGTTGATGCTTCCAAAACTCCAAATTGAGACATCCTTATATGTATGTGGAGGTTGATCTCCATATTAATGGAATACTTACACCTGATCCTTTATTAGTTTCTTTTCGATTTAAATAGTTGTTTACTCCTAGGTTTCTTCAATTGACACTTGTTTATTTATTATCTCATGTTCCTGAATCAGAAATCTCTTTAAGGGTATCCTTTGCCCCAAATTTATATATTCTAATTTATCTAATTTATTTATCCCTATTTTTTTTAATTCTAAATATTATGTAATTATTTGTTATCAATTTCTTTATTCATTTATCCCCTATCAATTTTACAAATACTCTAACACAAAATAAATTTAACAGATTAATTTCCATCATTCATTAAATTTTAAAATCCAATCATTATCATTCTTATTGATATTATAAAAAAGAGATCTAATAATTACTAATATTATTATTCAATTTATCCTCTCACTACCCATTTCTCATTCTAACACTAACCCACCCCAACTCCCTTAATCCACTTACTAGTCATCATTAATACTTCACTAAAAAACCTAAAGCTTTAAGTCTAAGACAAGCTAAGCTCACCTATTAATAAAATTCCTTTAAAAGCACAATCACTTTTCTTAAATTTACCCAACTCCATATTACTCCTTTTCTCCAAACCTGGTGCCTAAACTTCTCCCTTAATCTCCTATTAACTTTTGCCTCTTAACTTCCTAGGTCCATGTGATTGGACTCAAGTACACCTAGCTACAAGTCAATTTTTCCTAGGTCCATGTGATTATACATTGACTTAATGTTTTATTTGCAAATCCTTGACAAGGGTTTTTGACACAAAGTTTGAGAGTGTTTTAGTTATCTTAGGACCGATCCCCAAAGCTACTAAATCCTCTCTCCTCTCAAGTGCCTGGTCCTCTTACCAAGGAGAGATATGATTGGGAGGGATGTCATGACAAGGTTTGAAATCAGCTTTCTTGATATCAGATGTCAGGGTGATGATTCTTTGTTTCCCCCTTTCCTTGACTAGACAACTCACCAAGTGGTGCATTTACTATTATTTTGTGTTTGTTTCTTTTTTTTAAATATTGTATGTTTCACTTCATGGCCGCCAAGATGATATAGAATTGTGAATAGCTTTTTTTTTGCAAATTCTCTTTTTTTTTATATTAAAATAAAAATTGAATAGGGTATGGGATCTTCCATAGGTGTATGCTAGGTTAGTGTTCGGTATCTAGTTAATTTTCCACTAATTTGACATGTCTTTGCTTTCTTGCTTGTAAGTAAATTTTGTGCAGACTTGGGGTCACGGGATTTAAGTTGTGTTTTCTTACATGAATTTTGATGAGTATAACACTATAATACTTTGGTATACAATTAGTACACATATATTACTTATTAATTTTTTTAAAAATCCATGACTCTAGGAGATTGCCTAGAATAAAATGTCACTTTGTAATGTAAGAGAGGATTTTATTTTCCTCCCCATACATTTTCCAGAGAGGAAAATGTGGACCTATAGCAAGGTTGAAATATGCTCCTTCTCCATTCATGTAGAACCTCATTTCATTCCTTCTTAATTTTCTTTTTTTAAAGTGGACATGTTTGTTGGTAATATGATTTTGTCTTCTTAGCAATTTAATAGAACTTAAGAGCCAAATGCACTAATGTTTATACATGTATAATGAATTATCAACTTAATAATTTTATTCCAAGTTATGAAATGCACAACATATATCCTTTCAATGCAACTGATATATTTTGAATCTTATCAACCCTACTCATGAAATTTTTCTACATGTCATTTATGAAATACATATCTACAAATACATCAAAGGAGCAGAATCACAACACTCTTACTTCATAACACATGAAATTTAACATAAAATATTTTCATTACAAGTAAAAATATAAGCATACAACCTTCCAAACCTTCCTTCCACAATTTTCAAATGATAACAATGGTATCGATGTATTCTACAACACATACTAAGGCTTTCATAACACATAAAACTTCAATGATCACTCCTTTACAAGGAAACATTTATGTGTACATCTTCTCAAATTCTTCCTTTTACATTTTCAGATGGTAACAATGGAACAATCTCCTTACATCACATTGAGACAACACAAGAAACTTTCAAAATCATAACCACTTGAGAAAACATGAACATTGAGTTTACTTTACACACTTGGATCTTCTCCACTTAAACAAGGGTGAAACCCTAACACTTTATGGCATGCATCTTCACAAAACTTGCACATAACACCACAAAAATAGGAACCATAGAGGCTCACCTCCCAACCTAGGCTTCTATGAAGCCACCCACCGAGCAGGGGAAACAAGAACCAAATGGGTTACACACATACATCACTTGCCAATGCATGAACACTACACAAAACAAAAAATAATTCCCTTCCATGGCTTGCACAATGATTCACCATTGGAATCATCTCACATTGGGTGAAGGTGGGCTCTTCAAAGAGGAGATGTCATAACAAAATATAAACAACATATATCCATTGCATTTTGCTTCTCAAGGCCTTCAACACAAAATATCTCCTCCTTATTCACATAAACCTCCTTGTATCTCCCAAAAAAACAAGATTCATGACCTTAATGGAGCCCATAATCCATGATATAAAAAAATCCTCATCATGCGGTAGCTCTCTCAACTGCAATGATGAGCCCAACTATGCCCTTCATCCAAGGCTTCTCTTCCCTCCCAAGGGTGAGTGAAGCCTTCACACCCATAAACAAATTCAAACTCACATTCAAGCAAGAAAATAAAAATCAAGAAGGAAACAAAACCCAAAAGGAAAATCTTCAAGAAACACATAACACATTTACATCTCCACAATACAAATGCCAAAGTCCATAACACAAGTTCTATCATGCAATGCATACTCCATTGGTAATCCTTCACACTTGCAGATTTACTTATCCATGCTAAAAGGAAGAATGAAAAAGAAGCATATTTTGAGACACCAACCTTGGTCCAAGCTAGGGTAAAGATAGTTGTAGTAGAGCTCCTTTAATCTCCCCCCAAACTTAATTGTCTCTAAAATTAGAGAGTGGGTGGACAACCCACTAATTAGTCACCCCTTCCACTAAAGAGACTCTCCACTAACCCTTTTTTAGTAGGAACATCAAGCTTCCCCTTTCTTACATTGTTGTTCTTCCAAAATAAGAAAGTTGACCAAGTGGGATTGTGAGGGTACTCTCATGGGAAACCTCAAAATTTCGAATTGGTTCAAGATGACTTTGTTTAAGGGGTTCCCTAAGCTAAGAAATCACTAAAATAGTTGAATTTAGGCTCCTAACATGTTATGCTATCATTAGGGTGGCTTTATATCAATAATATAACACTTTAGGGTCCCATTTAGGTCCCCTGAAATCCCTAACAAGTTTGAATTCGAAAATCAACATGATGGTGACCCATCTTAACACTCTCTCCCAAGTGGGTGTACTTAAACATTGATTGGAAGAAAAGAAAAAGACTAAGATCAAGTGACCTTGTGACCAACACTCTAAGTGACATGTCATCAACACATAGACAAATACAAGTGTCAAGTGACACATTAAAATAAGTTATACTTCACCATGGCATGTCCTTAATGCATATAATTTATGATTAACATATTCACAAGCAAGAAACCATACAATTACAAGGAAAAATACTTTCACAATGAGGCTTTTGAGTCTTCCAAAGATTCACCTTGGTTGAACTATTTTCACAAGATTTGGAACTTGTTTCCCCCAAGAATTTCCATGGTTCCTCTTCCTACATATTAAACTTGAGCATCAGTAGTCCAAGGGATCATATAACATACATAACGTAAATGTATATAGTGATATCCATGATTCAAGTAAATTTTTCTTTCCTATTTATTTCAATTTAAATCATCTAAGGTGTTAGAATATCAAATCTACATATCATTAACCATCAGATTAACATCTATCTACATTTTAATAATCATCAAAATCATTTATCTGCATATCATAATCATTCATCACATAAAGCATCATAATCCAATTAACATTTATCTACAAATCATAGATTACCATAAACAAATTATCATTTAGCATCACATCAAAATCTCATAGTATCATGCCATTAACTGCATCCATATGTGTTCAAACATTTATTACACAATAACAGGTTCTTAGTGCATATAATAATGTAAAACACTACTGAAGTATCGAAATCCATAGATGAAACAATCCCCTATCCATCTAAGTCTTGAATAATTCTCAAAATATCAAGGTCTCAAATATCAAAATGTAAATAAAATATCCATGCTATGACAAGTCGGGGTGAGGCTTCACAGAGACATATGCACCTATAGCTAGAATGGAAGTAGTAAGGATGTTCTTGGCTTATGCAACAAATAAGAAGTTCAGGGTTTATCAAATGGACGTTAAATCAACCTTCCTAAGTGGATAACTTGAAGAAGAGGTATATATTGAGAAGCTTGAAGGTTTTCCTTTATTAGAAGACAAAGACATGGTATGTAGACTAAAGAAAGCTCTATATGGTCTAAAGAAAGCACATAGAACCTAGTATGACATGTTTTGGTGATAATAGTAATATTTGTTGATGACATCATTTTTGGAGGTAATGATGAAGCAAGTGATAAGTTTTTTGAAGAGATGAAGTATGAGTTTGAAATGTTTGGTTTAGAAAGTTGTAAACCTATTGGTACACCTATGCTAATTAGTCACAAGTAATTCATCAAAGATGAGACACCTGTAGTAGAGCAAAAAAAGTATAGATTCATGATTGGAGGTTTGTAGTATTTGACTCACACCAGAAAAAATATAACAAATGTAGTTGGGATTGTAGCTAGACCTCAAGTTGATCCTAAGGAGTATCATTATGCAGCTGTAAAGAGAATATTCAAATATTTAAAAGGGACACCTGACTATGGAATTTGGTATGATAGATCAAGTGATTTCACTCTATGTGCGTATACTAATGTAGATTGGGTAGGCAGTATGGATGATAGAAAGAGCACAAGTGGTGGAGCATTCTTTCTTGGAGGAAGATTGGTTTCTTGGTTAAGCAAGAAGAAAGATTATATTTCATAGAGTACTAGTGAGGTAGAGTATGTTGCAACAAAAAATAACTGTAATCAAGTTATGTGAATGAAAAAAATTCTAAAAGATATCATAATTGAGTTTGAAGAACCTTCTATCATCTACTGTGATGAAACAAGTACAGTGAGAATGTCTAAGAATCATGTATTGCATTCTAAGATTAAGCAGATATCTATTAAGTATCATGTGCTGAGAGAGAAAGCAACTAGAAAAGAATATTAGATTGGAGTATGTGAGTACTAAAGATTAGATTGTAGATATCTTTATGAAGCCTTTGCCTAAAGATACATTTGAGTACTTGAGAGATATGCTTGGGGTTATGCCCCTGCCTACTTCTAAGTAGATGATGCAGAGAGTGCATCAGTCTAGTGGTACAGAGTACTATTATTATCCTAGATTGAATGATTATGTTTTCCATATGGGGGAGTATTTGTGATGATCTAAGTCATTGAGGACTCTTGGTATTTGATTTTGAATAGTGTCTTTAGACACTCGAGCTAGTTGGAGACTTGGAGTTGTATATTAGCAATTGGAATTTAACAATTGATATCACTGAGATTGAGGTTATTGACATTGATGTCAACGAGGGAGAGTATGCATGAAAAATATCTCCTAAGTTATGAGGGAGGAGAACTACTAAGAAATGAGGGAGAGATATCTCTTTAGGGAGATTTAGAAAGATTCATGAAAGGAAGCAGGAACATGCATCTAATGTATTGTGAATTATTTAGTGTGAAGTAAAAAATTGATGTCTAAGAAGAAGGATTATGCACCTATTGTGTTAAGATTTATTTAGCATGTGAATAGCTGATGTTGATCCTAAAATCTAGAGGATTTTAGACTTGCTTGATGAATAGGATTTGAGAAGATGAGAGTAGGAAAAATAGTAGAGTATTACTTGGTATTCTTGGAACTTAGATGTTTTTCATCTATATTGCCATCAATGCCGAAGGGGGAGATTGTTAGCATGAATTCTGATTTTACTACTTTGGGGGAGTATCCTAAGCATTGGAGACTATTGACATGTTGCATTCATGAATGTGTTTGTCATTGGTGTCAACATAGCATAGTTTTTGTAAAGACAGGTTGAGTAGAAGACATAGATCTTAATGGTACAAAAAATGGTTTGATTGTCTGGGGATGTACAGTCATGGACATGTTCTATGTTGTATCATAATGACATGGTCAAGTATGCAAAGTCTAAGTCAAAGACATACAAAAGTTGTACATGATTTAAATAGAGTAGTTAGGGGACATAGTATTGGGAAAGAGCTTCTTGATGTTTGTTTGCTATCTTACATTTGAGATGTAATGAGAAGATGCATAGTTAGACACTAGTGGAGGATAGTTAGTTGATAACATCAATGAGTGCACAAGCCCTAGTATTGTACATGTGGAGTTTTGTATAGACTATGAGCCAAAAATACTATTTTAATTGTAATTAATTAATTATCTTATTATAATTAATTAGGAAAGCCTCAAGACTGACCCAAGGAATTATTTTGAAGATATGGTATAAAGGAAAGATGTTTTCCTTTATTGAAACAAGTATCCATTATTGTATGATGTGTGAAAGGGAGCACAATGCTTAAGGAATGCGTGTAAGTGATCCAAGGGATTATTAGATGTGAGATTTGTAATTTGGTTACAAGATTAGAAGGAGTAGAGGTCTGGTTGATAAGACAAGAAAGAGGAAGGAACATACAGTAAAATTCTATTATTCTACAAGGAATAATAAATAGATCCTTTGGACAGTGGGTTCATTGGTCTTACCCTTGAAGCTATTTGGGTAGTGGGTCCATCTATCTTCTACAACTCCTAACAAGGTTGGCACAAATCATAATAGTGTTGGAATCTCCTAACAGGGATTCAAAGTCTCCTAACAGGGACTCATATATACTGAATATATTCATATGCTCCTAATAGGGTCCATCCTCTAACAATGAACATTTATATTAGTACATCATCTTGTGGGTACCATCCCCACTGGGGTTTTCCCTTTGATCAAGCGTTTCTATAGTTAACATAACTAGTGTTATTGTGTATGAGTTTCTTGTTCTGGTTTTAGTTTATATTCCTCATATGGTTAAGTTTGTTTAAGGTTGATAATAGTGATAATAGTTGGATAACTGATTCACCCCTGCTCCCCCAGTTATATTAGTGGAATATATATTCTAACATCTAAGTAGATAGCTATGGGAGTAGGCAACCAAGGGTACCAATTCATATTCAAATTAGGATCAAGAAAATTCATTGTCAAATTCAAGGATAGTAGGGCTATATACATATTTGGTTCTAGGTGCCTATAGAAAAATAGAGCCATATCCAATAGTTTTATTACCAATGGTTGAAGCTATTGATTTAGTTCATTGAGAACAAGACCCAACATGTGTGGAAGAGGTTTAGAGAGCCCACTTTTGGATGGGGATGCCAGTCCTTTCATTAGGAAACTATGAGTAGAGAATAGTATGGTATACATGTAATAAGATCCATCAATTTATGTATAGAGAGTATATGATAGGACCATCAAATGGGGAGTTGCATTAGGTTCCTTCCTTGAGATTTTGAGGAGTGTAATGAACTAGATTAGCCATTGATAGATGGGCATTATCATCGGTGTGGTTAGAGGCCAAGTCAAACTTAAAAGATGAATCAATCCTTCCTTCTTACACTTCTACTACCATCTCTCTATCTTCTTTTGAATCCTCTGCATGCCTGTGCCTTGATTATTTATCTTTTAGCATTGAAATTAGTTTAATCCCAAGGTCTTCTAGATATGGATTGTGCCTTTGTGTAGACCTATGAGAAATCACTTTTTCGTGCTTTTATCTAATGTATGATTCTAATATATTAGTTTCCCCATATAATTTGTGTGAGATAGATGCAAGTATTAAGGTTTCAATATATTGTTCATCTAGTATATTATTCAGAGACAAAGCGATGATCTATTTTTCAGAGACAATTTTTTTCATGAAGATCAACAAAATTTTTAGAAAGTAAAGCTAAGGAGTCAAGTGATAAGATTTAAGAATATGATGAAAGGAGTATTTCAAAACCAATGGCATAGACTATTTATTCAACAATTTTTGTGTATGACATAGACTGTTTATTCAACAATTTTTTGTGTATCTTGCA
Source organism: Cupressus sempervirens (assembly GCA_028749045.1). Taxonomy (NCBI): domain Eukaryota; kingdom Viridiplantae; phylum Streptophyta; class Pinopsida; order Cupressales; family Cupressaceae; genus Cupressus; species Cupressus sempervirens. The sequence continues at coordinate 426,882,647 of CM053784.1, read as the reverse complement.
TGAGCTTATTATCTCATTAGTTTTGAATCAAATATATAATACTTACAAATAGATACCAAAATCTTGTGACTTTAAATTTGTGTAGGTCATTTAAATATTATGAGTCCAAATAGAATATACATACCAAAATATATAATATAACATTTTCTTTTACTCCTAATTGAGTTTCATATGCTATACTCTTTTGCTTTTGATTTCTCACCCAAATTTTGGTGCAAGAGGTCAATGCATAGGGTTCCTAAGTATCTGATGAAGAAAAACAATGATTCATTGTATAATCATATTTTAGATAGATAATGTTAGTGCTAGATTTGAAATAAGACCATGGAGGAAAATAGTGATTATATAATTTTGGCTTGTTAATGAAAAGGCAATGCAAATGCTTTAGTATTGCCATATGTGATTTATAGGTGTTCTAAAAATTTGATTAAAATTGTTTTATTAAAAAAAAAAAAATTCATATAGGATGCTTGTCTAGTGGTTCTTTTAGCTGCAATATTTATCATCAATATAATCACCTTTTTCTGCTGTTAAAGAAAAATGTTTTGCAACTTCCATTTCCATACGGTTCAAAAAAATTTGTGAAATCATTACAACAAGTTCCAAAATCAATGATTTATTAGTTAATCTTTTGATTTGTTGTGATTACCTTTCCTATATTATATTAAGGTTATGATTGGCCCAAACTTTGATTTTTTGTGAAGTTTGTATCATTATAACACTCAATCATGCTTGATTCCAAGATTTTCTAATATTAAGCTCATCATAATTATATGAAGAATCTATGTCAAGTGAGTAGTTATTGTTTCCATGACTCTAACTCTTATAATTATAATTGTGAAGCTTCTTAGATTGAATTGTGTTTGAGAATCTTTCAATTGAGGAATAGTTGAATACTTATAATTATATCATATTCGTAGTGATTCTAGAAGTAGAGAGATGAATAAGAAGTATGAGAGAGTATTTGGATTATCTTCTAAGCATTTATTGATACACACAAGAAATTATGTAAATATTATAATTTGTATAGTATCTTATTTCTTGGTTCTCATTCCAAAAATGAAAGGATTGTGTCATACTATGCTTATTTTGTAGGGTTGTTCTTATGTTTGATATATGTTATTAGATCTAGAATTCTTAAGATCATTTTGAGTTTCAACAAAGTTCTGAGGGCATTAACTTAGTGTTAAAGTTCAATCCAGTGTCTCCTTCCTTTTCCTAAACCCAAGTTTATGAAGATTCATCTTATTTTAAAGGTTCTTTAATGGTTTGAAATTAGATCCCATTTCCACTAAACTTCCCATGTGATCTATAACTTTCTAGGCTAAAAAACTTAGGATCAACATGTGCCAAAACAAGAAAGGCCAATTATCTCTTGAGTGACCAAAAGAGATAACAAGTTATAATAAATTTTGGATAAAGAGAAGACATGATATGCATCCTTACACATTCTCATTAAGCTCTTTAACACTCCATTAAGATACAATTACACCCCTGGACTTGAGCCTACAACGGTCTTTCCAACTACAAACTACTATGTACACTTAAAGTTCGTAGAAACTTTAGATACTTAACAAATATGTTTGGAACAAATTTATAACCTTTCTTCATTGTCCCAGATTAAACCAAAATGAAGCATATTATTGAGCTAATAAGACTAAAACCCTCTAATTTTGTTTAGTAAGTTTTAGTTTAAGAAAACTAAACTCAAATAATTTTAAAGGGTCATAAATGCATTGGAGGCCAATAAAATCCAATGATCTATGTTCTTAAATAATCTGTGTTATAGTTTGAATTCATAAACAATGATGAAATTACATAAACAAATTCAAGAATCACCAATTTTTGATGAACTTAATTAGATAATTATGTATAAATAGTGGTTCTCGTTCAAAGTATATGACTTGGTATTTCCTAAAAATTAGAACAATTACTACCACATATTAGCAATAAAATTGTGTTACATGGATTGTGATAAGAATTACTTCATGAAATTATGTTACATGGATTGTAATAAGAATGAGTTGGTAATTCAAAATTGAAAGAGAGTCTACAACACTAAATACTTTGATTTTCCAAAGTGGATTCCAAACACAAGCTCTCAAGAAAAAGAAATCAAAATTACAAGAAGCAATACTTCATTGCTACCATTGGGTGAATTCCATAGGAGGCAATATCTCTTATAGTGGAATCATGGTCTGCCTTTCTTAGGAGAGGGAGAAGTTTTTACCAACACCAAGCTCCATGAAATCCTCCATGAACCAACACAAAGTGTGTGTTTGCCCCTGCCACAGCCTTTGTCTCCATCACTAATTTTCTTTAATGAATTGACTCTTTCACAAGAGTTGATTATAAGAAAAGGGAGAAAAAATACAATAGATATATGACATCATTCCATGTCATGTCAATAGAAGAAAAATATGAAACATATACACTTCAAAGTAAGTCAAAGAAATTAGAAAGTATAGGTTATTTTCATCACAACTTGATTGAAAACAATGACCACTAATATGTGTCATCATTTTTTAAAAGAGAGACCATTAAAGGGAAAGGGAATAAATACAATGGACATATTACAACATTTTATATGAATTGAATAAAATGTATTGAATGATGAGATATATGCAGATCACATGATCAAGTAAATCAAGAAATCAAAGATTATTTGCATTAAAAATATTGACTACCAACATGACTTAATATGTCTACATCACATAATCTCATATTTCTTCATATTGAACATAGAAATTAAATTCAAAACTAACAACTTCAATGTTTTTTGAAATAACCATCTACTACCAACATGTGTCATCAATAGTTGATTATAAGAAAAGATGAACACATATAATAGATATATCATATCATATGACATAAATTAAAGGAAAAAAACTTGAAAGATGAAACATATCTATATGACATGATCAAGTGAATCAAACAAGTCAAAGATTACTAGTGTTACAATTTGATTCCAAAATCATCATGCTAGCTAAATTAATCAAATTGATAAGGAATTTTTAACTATAATTATCTATTTTCTTTTGAAGATTACAATCATATTGATAAAGAATTATTCTAATATGAGATTTTCATGAACATAATCCCTCTTCAAAGATTTTTTTATAAACCAATATGTCTAACAAAAAAATGTCTTCTTGAGTTTGTTTAAAGAGATTTTGTTTTCTTACTTCACATGGAGTTTGTTTCTGATCAAATACCATTATGAGAGGGTGTATTTCAAGATAACAACTTTACTTTGATTTTCCTTCTTGGGAATTTATGATACAGAGTTACACAACATAGTTGCTTCCCTATCCAAAGTTCAAATGTGGATTGAAGTGCTGATGCACTATCAACTCAAACTTCTACTCTTCCTTCCTCAAGATTCCTAATTCACTTCTTGGTTCCTACTTCCCTCCAAGGCACTATGAGTATAAATATGCCGAAAAAAGACTTAAGGTATTCTAAACTACTTTATAAGAAGGATTTTACACTTTTTTCAATCACTCAACTTTCCATCTAAAGGCCAACTGCCTACATATAAGATTTGTGCCCTTTAGGCTACTTGTAGACTAAGTCTCTCCTAGTAACTTCTCTCCATACAAGGATGAGATTGTGGTTTCAAGGCTTCTTAGGATGGACTTGGAAAGTTCAAATATAATCCTTACTTTTACCCAAAAAACAATAATCACTCTAGAAATACAAGAAACTACAAACAACACTCTAACCTAGGTGATCAAATTAGGCCAGGGCTTGCTAGAACTGCCTCCATTGGGTGCATAAAACTGATCTATTAGTTTGGTGATCTCATATAGACCAAGAGTGAAATTTTCCATCTAGAGAAATTGACCAAAAATCTTCCCTTGCTGATTACTTACTCAAATATCACATTCTAAGGCTAAATACATAGTAATATTTAGCCCAACGCATCACGTTTCAAGTGGCTAATGGGATTTTTCTATCCTGAGCCTTTGAAGTCTCAAAATTCTATTATAAACATTCCTAAATAGGCTAAGCTACTAAGAGGGGAGGGGTGAATTAGTAACTTATAAAAATTTTACAATTTTAACTCTTAATCCAATAGTCCAATTAGCATTTAATCCTTCACATATAATCTGATCTAATTGTGTGCATAAGAAACTGAAAACATGAAACCATTCATAACACTGTGACACAAAGATTTGGTGACCCAAAAACCTTCCAAATAGAAAGTAAAATTGGGGTGGGGATGATACCCACAAGCTTTAGTAATGTAGTATAAACTTGGCCTATTAAGGCTTACATTGATCACTTCTGATGATCTACCTTGTTAGGAGAAATAAGGATTGCTAGGTCCACCTTGTGAAAGGATTTACAAACATAAAATGAAGTATGCACTCGATAAAGAGATTTAAAAAAGACTATTAGGTCTACTTTGTTGAAGGATTTTATTGATCCATCTATTAGGATGAAATAGTACCTAATCTTTGATCTACAACTTGGTTTGCTAGATAAGATTCCCTTAAGTGTACAAATCACCTTGCTATGATAGATGAATCTTTGCTGCTCCTTATATTGTTGTAGCCTTTGTAATTTTCACTTTCTGCTCTTCTCTTAAGATTACATATTCATTAATACATTCACATGTTGGATGTGATATAATACATTATATATATATCAATCCAATTATACACATTACAAAATCAGCCATAATACAAGTTTACATAGATATTCCAAAGTTGGCCCAAATGAAGAAACTCGAGTTCTAAAGATTGAATCAGTGAGGTTTTGATACTTGACATCTACTATCAATGCTTGACATCATTATGCACTCGGTAGACATAGAAGCTCGATCCATACTGATAACTTCCAAGTAGTCTTGAACTTGGTCTGCACTGGTGACTCAGTGAATACTGCAAAATTCATCATATAAATTAAGTCTATTGGTTTACATTGTATGACTCGATAAACAGTATCACCTCAAGCTCACTATAAATTGAGTGACTTGGTTAACACTTAGTAGCTCGATTGACACTAGACTTGCATCACATAAACTACGAACTCAGTAAACATTGCATAGCTTGATTTGCACTGGTAAACTTGGCACACATTAAGATGGATGATTTACACTACTGATCTTTACACTAACTATAACTACTTGATAAACACTAAAATTTGTCTAAAGGACTTGGTAGCAATTGTAGAACTCAATAACAACTAAAATGCTTGGCAAAAACTATTATCTATACAATAAGCTTGATAGCTATTTACAATTTGAATAAGTGTATGTTACTAATAACAAATGTGACTGATATGTCAACAATCTCCCCCTTTAGAATTAGTGACAAAAACATTATCAACCAAAACTAAATTCAAAAAGTTTCTTGAATACCTTTTATCCATCACCTTGTGATACTAGCTCTAGCTAGATAGAGTATACTATTTTTGAGATTTTTCAAAATTGATTTTGTAAGATATATATCTGTACATGGCAAGGTTCTTTCATATAGTATACTATACATCTTGCTAAATACAACATATACTTACTGTACATATCTTTCTCCTCCATAACTTTTACAACTTATTACATTTTCTCCCCCATAACTCTTTACATCTTTGTTCATCTGTCTCCTCCTATACATCTTTCTCATATCTTCTTCTTATTCACATTATATATTCCCCCTATACATATATCTTTCTCCCCCTTTTTTGACATTAATGCCAAATATTTATTCTATTTATTTACATCTTAATGCCAAAATGAGATAATTTTTTTGAATGTACCTTGAGTATGATTGCCAAGGTCTTGTCCCTATCCTCTTGCAAGACCTTACTTTTGTGTAGTGCAATTTGCACTGCTACAGACAACTCTATCATATGGTCTACTATGGATAAGTTGTTGTCATGGATGAGAGTTTTAGAATGTGCAATGTGTTTTTGCAGTGCATCCATGTTGGAAAGAATCATATTTTGTATATCTACTAATGTAGATATGATCCTTGCTTCTTCTCTAAGTAGTTCAACTTGCATATCTGTCAAAAACCTTATCTTTTTGAAGTGTACAAAACTTGAACTAGGGTCAAGCTGTAACTATTGAGCGCTTGCCTTAAGGTCTTCATCTATCTTGGACAACTTGTCCTTTATTTCCTTGGTAAAATTAGAAACATCACATAGCTTACCAAAAAATGATGATACATTTATATAGGATGTTTCCAGAGAGCCAAAAATTGTAGAAAGCTCTACTTGATAGATAGCTATTTGTTGAGAAATGTGATCCAACACTTTATTTTCAAATTTCTTCTTTGCCGTCTATAATAACTTATCCTACCCATCAATATCTTCATTGAACTTTAGAATTGCCTCTGCTAATTGATACAAAATTGGTTGTGAAGAATCAATGTCTACACCTATAGCATCTACCAAAATATTCTTTGCATCCTCAATAATTTTAAATTCTTTATCCCTTTCCTCTCTTAATCTCTATTGTTTGGCTTTCTTCTGGAGGAGTTCACCAAATGTCTGTATTTGGTCTGGATTAAGCTTGGAGATGTCACAATTAAGGATTACAATTTCCTCATCTAGATCTATTTCTTCCTCCATCTCTTTTCCTTTGCTCAAAAATTTTGTGCTTAGTTGAGGCTTGGTCTCAACTATTATTGCACTTATTTCTTGTGTGCCTAGAATAAAAATAATTGTAGACATACTAGGACTAGCTGTAAAAATTGATACAATACTTATTAAAGGAATATTAATAGAAATACCTTAAGAATCCAAAATTGATGTGGCAATCATAGATGTGTCCAAAATTGTTGTGCTCAAAACTAATGTATTCAAAATTGATATAGCTAACTTGGTAGAAGAGGGAAGAGTTTGTAGCTCGTAGATGAAGTGGAGGTCACTTCAGTCAATGATGTGTTGAGCTAAATTGGAGCAAGGAGTAATTTGATGTTTTCATTCACACTGGTAGTCACAATCATTCCTATTGAGGCTATCTCCACACTTGGTGTTGTCAATAACTTGCTTGGAGAGTGAGGAAGTGAGGCAATAACTACTACAACAATCTTGTTTGGATTAGTTTCCTCATCTTCTTACTTCTCTTCCTCAGTAGCCTCTTGCTCCTATTCCTCTTCATCATCAATGTTATCAAAATGAGTTGCTTCTTCAACATTTTCTTCTTCATCTTTCTCTTCTTGATCATCATCATCATCTTTTACTTCAACAAGAAAATCACTCAGTTTATGTAAATGATAAAATTTTTTCCATGTGTTTGTTGCATTCCTTACAACATGCTCAATGTCTTTCATGAGAACTAGACAAGTATTGAATTTAAGAGTTAATTTTTTCTCATTTTTATTTAGAGATTTTGCAATCTCGTTGTCTGTTAAGCTTGGTAAAAGCTGCCTCAGGGTTTTCCCATAGATGTCTTTCACTATTTGCATGGAAAATTCCCATCTTGGCTTGATCTTCTCCAATAAAATGTTAGGGAGTTGAGAAGTAAGTTGGTCTGGTGAGTATTTCCACTTACCCATTTTATCCATAACCAGGTCTTCAATCTGCTTCTTTTCTTCCTTAGTACTAGTTTCATACTTCAATGCTATAAAATTTGTTATACCTATTCCTTCCTGTAGTTCTTTTAGTCTATCTTGGAAGGTGGGTGGAGGTTTCCTAAATATTATATCTCCTCCTTCTTTATCAACTTTCTTCCTTGATCTCCTGGTAAACACAATAGTGGATGGCTTGGTAATAATTACCTTGCCCTTTTTCTTTAGTGGTTCCTCTTCCTCTGATTCTTCTTAATCCTCTGCCTCTTCATCCTCACCTTTTACCTCGATTAACAAGAGAGTAAAACTTATTTTTAGTTTAGCAATTCTTTTCTTTCCTTTGTTAATGGCCTAAGGGAGCTTGATCTCTAGTTCTATCTTGGCTTTAGCTTCATCATAGGTGCTGAAATATGCAGCCTTAGGATCAACTGGTTCATTAACAAGTACCTCAATGATGTCTTTGGTTTCATCAATAGTAACCTCATATTCAAGAGGTTTCACCCATGCTATTCTAGGCCTGACTACCTAAATGTATACTTTGTCACTATCCACCCATGAAACACACATCATCCTTATAATCTTCAACAAGTTTCTTGGGAATTTGGTATCTATTATTCATTTTCTCCTTAAATGCATCAAAATAGTGTTCCATAATACTATTATAGTTCTCACCCATCTCAATAATAAACTTGATCTAATATAGCATTGGCACATCTTTTCTCCACACAATAGATCCTTTTGAAGGGAAAAATTTCTAAACATAAAAGAATAAACATGTTAACATGGAGCCAAACTTACAAGGGTTATTCTTTGATTTCTTGATGCTGTCCATGTTCTTGTTGAACTATCTCAACAGTAGCTCAAAAAGGTCAAAACATGGATTGTTCTTCACTACCTTATATGCAAGGTCAACTGCTTTGCACGACATGATGTTTAACATGCTTGAATTATAAATCTTGTGTGCAATGATATGGATGCAAAACTTCAATTCCACATTAATGACATTGCTTATTTTCATGCCTCTACCATCCCATTCTACTAGAGTTTTCTTTTCAAATTCTTCCCGACCTAGGGTTTTGGTCATCTTAGCTTTGGCCAACATTGGGAGACTAGTAATTTGATGAATCATCTTCTTTGTAATCAATACTAGTTGCTCCAACCACAACTACCCATTATGCACCTCGCTAAGGATAAACCTAATCCATTTTACTTGAAATTCATGGGGCATGTGAGGGATGTGATTTAACCCTTTAGTTTCCACGTGTTGGTGCTTGGGTTTCAAAACTCCATTTATACACATTTTTTCTAGGGAATCATCCATTTCTAAAGTGCCAATTTCTTGAATAATATATTTAAAGTGAGTTCAGCTATCATTGATCAATAGTACCTTTGGAGGTATTTGTGACTGTGCTCCACTTCGATCTAGGTCTTTTCTGATTGCAAGGGTGAGATTGAAGTTTGATGCCTTCCATTCACCATGAACTAGCATGTCTAAACCTCACTTTGCTTTACTGTTCTTGGATGCCATCTTCACTTGGTAGGGTTTGAGAGAATTTGAAAACTTTTGCTAACAATTGGCTCAAATCACTTGGATGCTCTAAAGATTGCACTTTTCAATAGCTCTAAAAAATTTCATGGTAAAAATGACTTTGATTCCATTTCTTTTATAAAATTTTTCCATAAATGCTCAGTATGAAAGGTAGATCGATTGACATCATGTTGACAGATTGCATTTAGTAGAGTCTTCCATTCCTTGGTAACCATATAAAATTTAGTTACTCCTGACCTCGCTTGGTAGAGTTTGTGACCTGACCTCACTCAATAAGGAAAATAACTTGACAGTAGCTAGTACCCCTTGTTTACTCAGTGATCCCTTTGTATCTTGAATACAAATATGGATCTTTTTGAATTTTCAACTAGAATTGATTTGGATGTCTTCTTTGATAGCCTAGCTCTAGTTCTCCCTTGAGAACTTAAGTAGAAATGGTAGAGTCACCCAATTCTTGAGTGACTTGATCATCATTTCTTGGACTTGTATTCTTGGTAGATTTTGGAACCCATTGCTGTCTCATCTATTTTCAAATGTTATCAACTTTGGCCTTCTTCTCATCTTCTATTCTACCAGTATTCATACAGTTCTTGGCAAGATGACCAAGTTCTATACAAGTGAAACATCTTTTAGTGGTATCTCTTTTCCTCATATGATGTTTTACAAAATTTATTCCAATGTGTCCAAATTATCCACAGTATTGACATCTACACAAGGTGTTGTAGTCCCAACCAAATATTGCTTTCACAATTTGCTTTGTTGGATTCAATATCTTGTTTTTGTATTTTGATGATTTGTGTCCATGTTTCTTACATTTGTGGCATTTGCCTTCAAATCTAGTTTTCTCTTTGCATTCGTTAGCCTTATGACCATGTTGATTGTAATCATAGTATTTTCTATTGAATTTTTCTTTTCCATTGCTCTGACATTTTTTTGATGTATGATCTATCTTGCTACAGTGATTGCAAGTAGGTCTTTGATTCTTTTGAGCTCCTTGCTTGGATGATTCTCCTTCTTTTGTATATCCAATTCCTACTTTTCCTTTTTTTCTATAGAGATTTTTCTCATTCAATTGATTCATGTCTACTTTGAATTTCATCATTCTTTCATTGATTTTCCTTTTAGAGTTTAGATCATTTCCTAATCTTTCATTTTCAGATCTTAGGCTCATGATTTCTTTATTTGCATTGGAGAGCTGATCAATAATTTTTGCTTGCTGAAGGGATTGGTTCTAGATTTCATTGTTCTTTCCTTCTATCTCTTCTTTTATCTTGTTCTTCTGGTCCATGAATTCACATAGCCTTATTGAATGAATTTCTTGTTCTCTTCTTAGGTTTCTTACTTCTTCTTGTAGGGAACTATTCTTTTTTAGGAGTTCTTTGATTGCTTCATTGGTTTCATCTTGATTACTTGAATGAAGATCTTCAACCTTTTCTTCAATGTAGAGATGATCATTCATTTGAATTGCAAGTTATTTTTTTCTTTTTAGGGATTGAAAGAGTTGCTCCTTTGGTTTCTTTAGGTGGGCAATAGATATTTCCAAATCTAGCTTTTCATTGTCAATAGCTTTGTCAAGTTTGAATATCTCTATGGCTTTGATCTTTGCTCAAGTTGTTAAGCTTTTCTTCTAAGAACCACAATGCTCTGATATCAATTGTTGAAAATATTCTTAACTAGGTTAAGTTACTAAGAGTGAAGGGGTGAATTAGTAACTTCTAAAACTTCTACAATTTTAAATCTTAATCCAATAGTCCAATTAACATTTAATCCTTCACATATAATTTGATCTATTTGTGTGCATAAGAAACTGAAAACATGAAACCATTCATAACATTGTGACACTAAGATTTGGTGACCCAAAAACCTTCCAAATAGAAAGTAAAATTGTGGTGGGGATAATATCCACAAGATTTAGTACTACACTATAAAGTTGGCCTGTTAAGGCTTACATTGATTACTTCTAATGATTTTCCTAGTTAGGAGCAATAAGGACTGCTAGGTCCACCTTGTGAAAGGATTTACAAACATGCAATGAAGTATGCACTCGGTAAAGAGATTTACAAAAGACTGTTAGGTCTACCTTGTTGAAAGATTTGATTGATTCACCTATTAGGATGAAACTATAGCTGATCTCTGATCTGCAACTTGGTTTGCTGGATGAGATTCCTTTAAGTATACAAATCACCTTGCTGTAATAGATGAATCTTTGCTGCTACTTATACTACCATAGCCTTTGTAATTCACACTTTTTTCTCTTCTCTTAAGATTACATATGCATTAATACATTCACATGGTTGATGTGATATAATATATTACATATATATCAATCCAATTATACAAATTATAAAGTTGGCCATAATACAAGTTTACACAAATATTCCAAGGTTGGCCCAAATGAAGACACTCGAATTTTGAAGATTGACTTGGCGAGGTTCTGATACTTAGTATCCATTGTCAATGCTCAACATTGTCATGTACTTGGTAGATGTAGAAGCTTGGTCCATACTGATCACTTTCAAGTAGTCTTGAACTTAGTTTGCACAGTGACTCGGTGAATACCATGAAAATCTTCATATAAACTAAGTCTCTTGGTTTACATTGTGTTACTTGGTAAACACTATCACCTTGAGCTCAGTATAAAATGAGTGACTTGGTTAACACTAAGAAGCTCAGTTAACACTGGACTTGTATCACATAAAATACAAACTTAGAAGATACTGCACAACTCAGTTTGCACTGTTAAACTCATCATACACTGAGATGCATGATGTGAGGCCTCACCTTGACCCTTCGTAGCCTTAGTTGTTATTTTATCATTTTGATACTCATGACTCGAGATGTCAAGACATTATCTGATGCTTAGAACATATTATATTATTTCATGCTGTGTGATGTTATTTTCAGATATTTGATGTTTATCATTTAATGTTTTATGTATATGTATGTCGATGAAATCAGTAAATGTAGGATTGATACTTTGATTTAAGAGATTTTAAATGGTTAAGAATTGAATAGGATGAGAGGAACCCTAATTTTTTTTATAGATGGATGTTTTAATTTATGTGATTCCTGATACGTATATATACATATGTACATGTGATTTTTGAGACTACTAATGTGTGCAATGAGTGTGCAGATATTTTAGTCGAGAAAACTGACGGAGGAACAAAATTGATCCCTGTGTGCTAATTTTGGAAAACTTGTTGTTCATAATTCAAGTATTTTAATTTTGAGATGTATGTATGTATTTTCCTGTGATCAGTGAATGTTAATGTTCGTAACTATGTTCTTTTAGTGTCACTTGACACTCGTGAATTTGCATATGTTCTTCAGCGTGCTAATTAGAGTTAGCTATGTAACCTTTGGACCTAAGTCGGATTAAGTTAGTATCTTTTGCTAATTTGGTTCTTAATCAAGTTTAGTCACCCTTAATCTAGATTAGTGCTTAATTTGCATTTTTAGAGTTGATAGATGGTCCTAAATTTATGTCCTAGCTTTTGTTTGGTTCCAAACCTTTTCCTAAGGCTTTAAAACATAAAATATTTATACCCAAGGGGTATGGGTATGGGTTGGGGGTCTTTTCCAACCCCTAAGCCCCTTTTATTGACTTTTGAGGTCACTCAAAAAGTCTCTTTTTGCCTTTGTGCGAAAATTGACTATGGCTACCATGAGTTGCATCACCTCACCTCCACTTAGTGATTAACCATAGTGCGGGTTGAGTTAGGAGCTTCTAGATTTGTAGGTGGGTGGAAGAAGTTATTGCCTTTGTGGTGGTTGAGTTTGAGGCTTATTTAGAGGCCCTTCTTGGAGTAGTTTAGGTTGTTACCCAATCTCTACTTTTAGAGAGGAGACTTAGAAGATTGAAGGAAGGAAGGGAAAAACTCTACTCAAACTTGTTCATTTGCCATTACCTCTTTGTGCAGGTAGGAATTCTCATCTCCCTTGTTCAGATTTTCATGTTTGTTTCATGCTTATGCTACCTTGTTGTTGTTTGAATGCTTGTATGTTTGTGGGTATGTTGGGATGATTTGAAAACCATGTTATTTTGAATGATTTCATTTCATGTTTATGTTTGCAATTTTGAAGCTTTCTTGTATGGGTGTTTTGGTATTACTCACCCTTGGATAGGGCAGAAGTGACCAATTTTGGGAAAGGTCTTTTTAGTTGGACTCCAATAGTGTAGAGTCTCTTCTCAGGACAAGAAGAGGGAGAGAGGGTAGGGTGTTATGAGCCCCTACCTATCAGCACAAACCTCGTATGAGTTTTGGCATGTAAGAATGGAAGAACGAAAGTTCTTGATTTATAGCCCCAATTGGGCACCTGGTTTGGTGTTGTGTCTAACATCTCCTATTGGAAAAATCCACCTTTCCCTAGTTTTGATTCATTGTGAATCCTATTGTGATAACCTTGTATGAATATGCATGTTTAAATTGTTTCTTGGTCATGTTTGTTGTCACCTGATCAGATTCTGTTCTCTCCACGGTTCTTAGAAATGTGTTGCAAAAATTGTTATGGAACCCCTGATGAGGGTCATGAAGGAAATTCAATTAAATTGTTTTAATTTGGGATTGAAATTCTATGTAATTTGTATTTCAAACTTTGTTGTAATGACAACGAAGCCGGGTTTTCTTTCGGGTTCTTTCTCGGTTGAGCCTTTGAATCAAGTTTGCCAATAAAAATTGGTGATTGAGTATAATTGTTTATCATGTGATTTAATCGTAATTTTAAATTAGATGGATGCACATCAAAAATAGGATGGAAATGATGTTGATTCAATTAGACAAATTTCAAGTTTTCTTATATGTTGGAAACGAAAATTTTATTATGAATGAAAGATTAGTTTTTGTGATTATTGGAATTAAATCAATACTTGCATTGTGGTTTAAATAATTATCTAAATTTCTTGGTTTATCTAATTGCAAGTAGATCTATTCAATGTACTTAAAAAAAAATCCCCCCCCCACCCCTTGGCTATTAAATCAACTGAAAATTTTATACTTAGAAAAATATAAGAAAAAAAAAGAGTGTGCCAAGAGAGCAAAAACTCTTTGGTTTTTGTATGGGGAGCAATTTAAATTCTCCCCTTGAGATAGAGAATCTAAGAGATTCTCTTAATATCCTTTTTGCTTTTGAATATTGTATTTAAAATTAAAAATACTAATTAAATAAACAAAGAAAAATAAAAAGAAGAAATTTTAACTAAGCTAAATATCTATTTTTCTTACCTATAAAACTTTATATCATCAATGCATAACTTTCTTCCTTGGACGTCAGTTTGGAAGGGCAGGTTAAAAAAATGTTTTAGTTTTGCAAAGGTCAAATGTCATCATGATTGATGATGTCACTGTCTCCCATGTCCCATCCCCATCTCCTCTCCAACCTGGGCGCTCACTTGTTTGAAAGGAATTAAAACTGTTTTGAAACTTGTCTTGTTTCTTGCATTTTGTTTTGGGCGCCTCCCTTTATGGATGAGTCTGCGCTATTTTAGGTTGGGCAGAGCGCTGTCCCAAGGATAGCGCTGCCCATGGAGTAGGGGTAGGGGGGATGTAGGGTGGGGTGTAGGGGTAGAGTAGGGTTTAGGTAGAGTTAGGTGTTAGTATGGAGGGGTGTGGTTAGTAAGTAGGTTAGGGGGTTAGTAGTTAGTGTTAATTTATTTAAATTGAAATTAGTTCAAGTTAGCATGATAGTTATAATTTAGTGTAATTTATTAAATTGTTTTTAGTTAGTTTATTTTTTGTTGTTGTGTAAGTTGTTATTAGTTTAAAGTTTATTAATATTAGTATTATATTAAAGATGTTAGTATAGTAATGTTATTGAAATAGGAGTTAGTTTTAATTTTATTTAAGTTTTAAAGTTTTAAGTTATATTGTTAGTTTCATCTTTAGGAATAGTTGTGTTTAATTATGTTTGTTTAATTAGTTAAGTTGTAAATATAAATTAAGTAAATTTTAGTTAGTTATAACTTGTGTAAGCCATTGTTCAAAATTTAATATATTTTTTAGTAGTGTTAGTTTTTATATTAATGTTAAATTAGTTGAATGTTACTTAGTTTTTGATTTGTAGGTTAATAATTAATCATAATTAAGAATAGTATATATAAGTGTACGGGTAGATGTGATAATTCTTTTAATTAAATTTTAAATGTATTTAGTTTTAGTATTGAAGTTAGTTTGAATTTTTGAGTATTAATTTGTTTTAGAATTAAGGTTATTGTCTATTTAAAGTAAGTTTAAACGTAGATGTTATTTGCTTAGATTTTTCAATTAAACTAATTTGAAGTCATCTACATTATTATTTAAATAATTTTTACTATAATGTTGTATAAGAAATGTAAGAACATAACTTTATCAATATAAATCTAATAACAAAAGTTTCAAAATCTTAACGATGTATTCATCCACTAGAGTTTTAAACTTAAGATGAATTGTAGTGAACCTTCACTTCTCTTGCAAGACATCAGATTAAAACTTAGAGCATTTTAATTATAAATTAAAAAAAAAATTGTGTGTTTTTTCCCTCGTAGTTTGGGCATGACACATGATTTATACTGCTAGTCTTTACAGTAACTGTAACTACTCGGTAAACACTAGAATTTGTCCAAAGGACTCGGTAGCAACTATAGAACTCAACAGTAACTAAAATACTTGGCAAACACTATTATCTATACAATAAGCTCGATAGCTATTTACAATCTAAATAAGTGTATGTCACTAATAAAAAACTTGACTAATATGTCAAAAAATTCATGCTGCCTAATCTCATTTCACCAAAGGGCATCAATTTCCAATGGCGAAATTGCAAGTGTGGTTTTTTCTTGGCTTCAAGCCCTTGAAATGAGGGTTTTAGACCTGTAGCCAAAAAATTTGCTATAATTACCTCCGAATTCAATAAAATTCAACAAAATCAATAAAAAATGAAAGGTAACACATGCATCCAACTTCACATGTGTATCATCTATCCGTACCACTCCATACAAAGCCGTACAAAACAAATTTTCTCCAGAAAATAGTTTTTCCCTTCATAAAATGTTGATTCTTTCATACAACTTGATGATCAGTTATGAAACAGAAAAAATGAGTCTTAAATACCTTCATACAATTTTTTCAAACCAAATTTTGATGGTTATGAATGTTGGGAGGCCAAAAAGACATTTTTGACAACTTTTCCAAAATTGCATTTTTGCATATTTGCAATTTCTTGTCAAATATGACAACTTTTTGCATTTTTGATCCCAATGGACACCAACTGATCCCAAATCTTTAGGAATGGTAGGAAATTCATATCCAAGGTGAAACAAAAATGTTTTCCAATATTGAACAACAAAACACTCAAAAATCAAGAATTAGGTGTTTTAGTGATGAAGTTGAGAAACTAGTGAAATAAATATATATTTAAGAATTTACATCTTCAAGAAGAATTAAGAATGAAGTGACACAAAGGAGGATATTAACAAAGACAATTGTGAGTGGAAAAATTTTCATTGTTTATAATATGGGTGAATTTGAGTGAGGTGATCAAATTTTATTTCAAAACCATATGTGCAAATATAAACATTAAGTACAATATGTCCTATACTTTTATAGATATACACATTAATTAAGTCATTTTTTCTTTCAAAACCATATGTGCAGATATAAACATTAAATACAACATGCCCAATATTTTTGTAGATATACACATTAATTACACCAATTTTTTCTTTCAAAACCATATGCATAGATATAAACATTACGTACAACATGTCCAATACTTTTGCAGATATATTCTCTTGTAAAGAAAGATCATGCCTAAAAATATGAATCCAAAACAAAATAATGAGAAAATTTCTAGATTGTGGTCTCAGTTCTGAAGAAATAATTGATAAATGTAATTGTCCTTGCAAAATTTTAAGGGCTTAAAGAATCAAAGAATTCTAATCACAATAGCCTAGAGTCATTGTAGGAAACATGATCACATTCAAGGGACCACAATTTTTGTTGATTGGTGAATGTGGATTTTCAACTGGAGGAACATGGAGCTATGAATATCCAAGCTGAGGATAATGCTCCCATGGAGGAAGATGATAATGTGCCAGAGGAAATGATTGAAGAAGATGGTATTGGTGCAACTGATCAAGATGATCACGATGATGGTACAAGCACATTTGATAATGATGATGAAGATGGTCTTGATATACCTATACTTAAGAAGGCATATGAGCCCCTATACCAAGGCTCTCTTCTCTCTGCTATAGTGTTGTTGGTGAACTAGAAGATTATGAATGGTTTATCCAATGTAGCAATGTCATGTATGCTAAGGTATGCCATTTTTGTCATCTTCAATGTTAGCATACCATTACTATTCATTATATTAACAATTCATATATTTTATTGTAGGTTGATAGGTGAATTTTTGGTACCACCATAAAAAATTCTGCCTTGTTTGTACTGAGAACTACCTACCATTATGAATCAAATTGGAATGAAGTATCAGACAACACGTGCATGTCCTAATGGTCGAATTCTATATCATAAATAACATGAATTTGCAATAGAATGTCCTGATTGTCACATTAGTAGATATAGATAAGATCAAATAATAAAAAGGTACTTCACAAGATTCTTTGGTACATTCCCATTATTCTATGTCTTGAGCAATTATTTAGGTGCACTAGCTTGGCACAATTTATAGATTACCATGTTAGAAATAATAGTCCACCAAAATAATTGTGGGGGGGGTGGTAAATTAGTTATCTAGTTAAATTTTTTATCAACCTTAATTAATCTTAACCATGCAACCAAAGTAAATAGAAACTATAACAAGATGCACATACACAATTACACTAGATTTGTTAACTAGGGAAACCCTTGATCAAAGGGAAAACCCCAGTGGGAATGATGCCCACAAAGATATACTGATATATATTCTTTGTTAGAGGATGAACCTTGTTAGGAGTCTATAAACACATTCAATACATAAGAGTCCATGTTAGGAGACTTTGAATCCCTGTTAGGAGTTGTAGAAGGCAGAAGGACCCACTATCCCAATAACTTCTGGGGTAAGACCACTGAACTTTACTTTCTAACTAATCTCTCAACTATTCCTTGTAGAATAAATGTTCATACTGTAATCACCTAAAAATGGTCATCTAGACTATTAGCCCCATTTTCAACATTTTGGCTAAATTAATTTAATCACTTACCTAAGCCAAATTGCTAATAATCAATTTATTTGATTATAACTTATAGTTTGACTATGCTATCCTAAGTTCATTATTTGATTAAAAGAACATGTCCCCTTTTAATTAAATAAAACACCCCATTCTTCTAACCCACTTAAAGTGCACACATAAAGTCCTTTTTCTATTTTGCAATTAAAAGAAAAGGCTTTGTGACTTTTGTCTTGTATGACAAGTCAACTTGTATTCTATTGGTTGACTTGTGTGTGCACATGGATCACTCCTCTTTTCAAATTCCACCGTTGATCATCCACCATCTTCATCTTGATCTCTACCATCCATACATCTTTAAAAGGGAGAGAGCTTTCCCCCTCAATCAATCCTCATTTTTTGAATATTGTTATGCTGCAGGTTTTGTAACAGGTTTCTTTGGAGCTTTGTGGAGAACTTCTATTTCTTGTCTACATTCTCTCATACCATAGAATCTTAGCTTAGCTTTCATTTTTACATGTAGCTTAATCTCACATAGCTTAATAATGGTATTTTAACACTCTCATACATGTTTTAGCATAGCTACATTTTGCATTATCATCCTAGTTTAATTTTCATTTGCATTGCATTCTTGAGGAACTCCTTGGGACATTTGCATTCTTGCATCTTGTCTTTGGAACCTCCCATTCCATGGTTTACTAGCAAGAAGAGTATCTCTAAGGCTCATCTGAGAGCCCTTGAACTTGAAATACACTCTCTTGCACTCTATGGATAGGGAGCTCTAAGCCGGCATCCAAGCATTCCAAACTCATGGAATCGTTTGGATAGAAGGGTTTAGAGTGGGACACTTTCGAGTGTACATTTTTGGCGCCCACCGTGGGGCTTGAATCAAGTTTCTAGCTCCATTTGCTTTTATTTTTCATCTCTAATTTTTTACAGCAGCATATTCGATCTAATCAAATACTTTTGTAGAATTATCACTTTGGTTTTAAGGCCAAGCCATAAGTAAATTGGTTTGAAGGCCAAAAACTTAGTTGGTTTAAAGATTTGATCATATATTTTAAACCTCTTGGAGTTTGGTTCTGAATTTTTTTTTTTTGATTGGGTATATTCTCCAAATGTCTCAGTACAATTTTTAGAGCATTTTGACATGATTTTCGGGAGTTATGAGTTTTTCTTTATATTTCATAAAAAGCTGTTTTTGATCGCAAATTAGTGAAGTTTTTAAAAAAAATTACATTTTCGGAAATGGTTTTCAATTCTAATGGGGGTTCTTTCTTTGTGTTTTTAATTTTGAGGTCGTATTAAAGATCAAAAACTCGATTTGATAAATTTGGCCTGTTTTGACAAAATTGATCTCTAGAGCGCATATGAATAGATTTTTTAAAATTTCTTGCATTTTTGGAAAGCTCTCTAATTTTTAACAGGGGTCTCTTCTTTTTATTTTCATTTTTTCATACAAAATCATAGTAAACGAGTCCAATCTTGTTGACTAGGTCAAAATCAAAGAGTAAAAATGAGAGCATTTGCGATTAACTTGCACTTTCTTTGCATGCACTTGGTTGGAAGATAAATTGGATTTTTGAGGCAACTCACCACTTTTTATTGCATATTTTTATGTTATTTCAAACTAACTTTTGGTGCTAACAAGTTGTGATTACAGGTTGCCATCCTTATCAAAAAAATTGAAACATTGCATAAAAAGAACGCATGTCAAAGCTTCAAATGTACAAGGGCTACTAACATTGTTTGCAGGGCTGCCCAATGCATAAAAACCTAATTTTTCTTGTTCTTTACTTTTACATGTGCGGCATATACTAGTTGTTTATTTTTAGGCACATTAAAACTTACAATTGGGATCTTTTGGTGATAGGAGAGTATGCTCTTCACCCTTGTGGTGAATCAGAAATCTTGACTTACCATTTGGTTTCAAGAGTAAGAGGCAACTAAATCTTCTTGGCGTGTTTGGGAGAAAATGATTGTAATAGGAGAGTATGCTCTTCACCCTTGTGGTGAATCAAAAATCTTGACTTCCAAAAGTTGATCCACTCTTTGTGTAGTTTAGAATCCTTTAGAGGGCCTGCTCTTGGACAACCTGAGAGGAACGACCCAAGTGGGGACAAGCAAATTACCCGGCTCTTCCAACTCACTATAAACTCAAGACTATCAAGGACACAAAACCTTGGTAGACGTAGTGTTTATCTTTGCCTAGTGTGATCGCTTATGGGATTTCGACCATAGGGAGATCACTAGGCAAGAATGCTTAAGGTACTCTTGTGGTCACGAGATCGGTTACTCATCGCAAGGTGAGGTGTCCCATAATTGGGAGCAAGAGGAACACTATGAACGAAAGCCCTATCTAAACACTCTAAGTTAGTAACTACCCTTTTTTAGCCGCTCAACTTCTTGGTGCAAGGATCGATCCTAATGGACTACCCGGATCACCCCAAGATTTTACACTCACCATATGTGTTCCCTTGGTTGTGCTTATGACACTTCCATGAAAAAGCCAATATCTCTTGTGGGAAACCACTTTGTGTGAGGCAAAGGAGCATCAAGTGTGGGCCAAGTTGTTGAGTAATGAACCGTGACTTCTAGGTAGATATTGCTTGATGTGTTCTTGAATGTGCTAGACCTGTGAAAATATTTGACATACACATGACGATAGTTCTAGGGATTTCTTTTAAGACCTCACACATGCGTGTATCATGCAAGGTTGCTTTGTCCCTTGCTTGATTGTTTGAAGACTACTTCATGTGTCACTATCTTGCTTGGAAACAAATTATTTTTGAACATCAAACTTGCTATGCTATCAACTATTGTGAAACTTTGTCAACCAATTCAAAGCATCAAGTCTTAACTTTTTTTTCTTGTGTTGCTTGTTAAGGGGAGTCTAATTATTTGACTTTGATTTGCTATGTCTCTAGTTTTTGAACATGCTTAAAGTGGCTCTTTGGTCTTTGTTCTCTTGGTCTTTCTATCTTAATGGTCTATGTCCACTTGCTAGTTATCTTTTTGCTGAAATGGTTGCCTTGATTTCTTGACTACACTCTTGGGTTGGAGAGTTGTTCACTTGTCACCCTGCTTGCTCTATCTATTTGGCTATTTGGGCATCTTTCCTAGCTATTGACTTGAGTCATTCATGTCGTAAGTTTCTTGGACATATTGTTTGACAAGTCGCTTTAATCTCTCTCTACTATCTTGGCAAGTGAACACTCTACCTCCTATAGTTTCAACATTAAGTTATCTTCTAGACTATTTTATGCTTGGCTTTGCATCTAAAACTATGGGATCTAAACCTTATGCTACCAAAATTCAACCAAATCTAGATGGTCATGATATCCTCCATGTCACTAAAGAGTTTCAAGATCTATATGCACAATACAAAGAACTAGAAGAGACAAATGATCTTTCTTACCTTCATCTCTCTAAGCGCATGATAGAAATGAAGTCTAAACTTGAGAAAAGGTTGGACAAGAAGATTGCGTCATTACATGAATCTTCCTTAAGGTCTTTACATGCATGTGAGTCACCTTCTTTGAGGTCATCCTCTTCTTCTAGGTCTACATTCTCTACTTCAAGACATCAAGACTTCAAGACATTCAAGCTTCCAAAGGCTTCCATTCCATCTTCTTCCAAAAATCTTCCTAAAATTATTCCAAAACCTTCCACTCCACTTTTTTCCAAATCTCTTCTACCACCTCATACATCTAAACCTCAAGCTACTTCATCCATGATTCCTCCATCATTCCAATACCCTTCAAGGTGTGTGTCAATGTTGATCTTGTACAATATTTCAACCACCCTCATGAAATCCTCTAAAGCTTACACTTACTTTCTATACATGAACTATTATCCTCCATATACTCTTCCTAATACCATTTCTCTTTCATTACCCTATCAACATCTTTGAGCATACCTTTCTATGGTCTTGGCTTATCATGACTTATCTTTTCTATAGGAGCACTATCTACATTCAAACAGCTTGAACTCTTTCTAAAAATTCAAAAAAAGAAAAAAAAAAAAAAGAAAAGAAAAAAATATTTAAAAAATGAAAATGTGCCTTGGTGAAAACTACTTCTTGTGGCACCTTGGTAGCAAAAGTAAAGAGAAATAAATTTATCCTATGGTGAAAACTACTTCTTGTGGCACCTTAGATAAGTACCATGATGAAAACCTGGCAAACAGGCATCATGCGTAATTCTTCCATCATCCATCTATCCCCTCTTCTCTCTTTGATCTTGACAATGTTGAGCTATCTTTGCATAATGGCTATCTTATCCATGAGATTCTCTATTTGTGCTTTCTCATTCCCTCATAGCCTCCATCTTGAGCTTTATTCTTATTGCTCTATCCCATTTCTATACTATCTAGTTGACCCCCTGAGTCTTGATCACAATAAATGAAACATGGTTCTCATAGGTCTCTTGACATGGCTACTCTTTTGGACTACATGCTTTCATGCTATCTTACTCATTAGCTTCCATCGCTTATCTTATATGCTATCACACTTGTTGGCTTCGCCACTTATCCTATATGCTATCTTTCTCATTACTTCCATTGCTTATCCAAAACATGCTTCATATGACTATTTCACCTCTTTCCCTAGCTTGGGTACTCTTGAGGAGCCAATCCTTGAGGATCACTTGTACTTGCTTCATACTCTTTTTCATCCATCTTTGCTTATCCACTGGCTTGTTTCTCCATCATGTCCTATACCTTGCGAGACATTAGGAGAAAATGATGTGATATTGCTCGAGAACTAGTAATCTCTAAAACCTTCTAAAAAATCCAAAAAATCATATATGATGCTGAAAAAATCCTAAAAATTGAAAAAGTCCTGAAAAAATCTGTCAAGTGGTGAAAACTTGGAAACAGGCACTACTTGAAACCCTTGCACCTATGTCTCTCAAACTCAATCATCCACTTTGCTACACATTTCCTAGCTTGGAAATGTTTCTTGTCCTCATCTTGGAGGCACAACTACTTAGCCTATTGAGGTATTCTTGTGCATTAGGGTTTCTTTGACAACTCACAACATAGTGTTTCTCAACACTTCCCCCACTTTGACATCAAGTGTTTTTCAACACTTTACAGATAGTTTACCTACGGTCTCCGATGTCGCGATATTTCTCACTATCAGAATCAAGTCTGGAAGAAATGGCCAAGTGACTTACACACACGCACTTTAACACTTAAACGACTGAGCTATGCTGACATTTATCTACTTTTTGTCTATGATGATTTCTTTGCCATGTGTTCCCTCCCTAATAGTCTTTCAAGGATGTCATTGACTAGAAGACTGGGGGCATGGGGCATGTCTTCTTGATTTCTGCTTGTGGGTATACTTTGTTTGTCTATAGTGTTGTAAGCATTTGTGCTTGTCCTATTCAACACTTTGACTTATAAATGTATCATCCTTGACTATTTCGCAAGACCACACTCAGGGTTTATCCTGGCACTTATGCCTTGATACAGGTGTAATCTTGCTAAATCAAACTTAGGGAATTTAATCGCATAGATGTCTTGAGTTACATGTCTCTGATGCTTAGATTGGATTTCCGCATACCTATCTGATATCGATCATATTCATATCCTCATAGTTATACTAGTGATGGTTGTATGATCTCATGATGCCCCTCTTTGACTAATGCGTGATCGATCTGGGAACACATTATGTCAAAGAAAATAGAAAGAAAAGTAGGCGATGATAGATATAGATATTTGATTCCAAAGAATGAAATGTAGAAATAGATAGCAAGTCCTAAATGTACAGCCTGATAGTGGTAGTACTGAAGACTAGGAAAATATGATGTCAGAATTCAAGAAGAATGCTAACACTTAGAAAAGTGGATAGAGTGAGAGCAAGTGAGAAGATCAAACAAATGCTCCTAAGCAGTGATAGAGTATTTCTGCCCCCTCGGGATCGAAATTGAAATGAGGTAAGGGGATGCAAAAACTGGCTAGAAATGAGAAAAATAGAATATAGCAATGTCCAAGATGATAGATAGATGATTAGAACCCAAGAATGACTATATAAAAAAATTGATAAAATGCCCCAGTTTGACTAGAGTTGACCTTGAAGGATATAGCATAAAAATTAGGTCGAAACGAGTAGAAAGGTGATTTTAGACATGAAACAGTAAATTGAAGTAGATATGAAGTATGGAAATGATGAAGACATGAAGAAATGAAGATGCCCCAGTGATGATTCAGAGATTAGACCTCTAAAGGTCAGCTAACTGCTTAGAAGAAAGTAGAATTTTAAAAGACAATTTTGACCATCAAGATGAACTCGAATTTGGATTTTGATCCTGAAAATGAATCTAGGACGTCAAAATTATTTAAGAGGTCAAAACTTTATATAATGTGATGACAAGATAGAAAAGAGATGAAGCAAAAGATTAAGAAGGTGAAAAGACATGAAAAAGAAGAAAGTAAAGAAATATATGAAAGGAGTTAGGTGATATGTCCACAAAAAGATGAAGAAAGAGAGCTCTCCCCATATACAAGAATGCAAGACTAAGCTAGAAAATGAACCTAAAATGCAAGCTAATATGAAAAGTGGTTTACCAGCAAGAAGCACATAACATTTGGACTCTTAATTTCATCATTGAGCATTTATTAGGGACATCATGAGATCATACAACCATCACTAGTATAACTATGAGGATATGAATATGATCGATATTAGATAGGTATGTAGAAATCCAATCTAAGAATCAGAGACATGTAAGTCAAGATAACTACACGATTAGATTCCCCAAGTTTAATTTAGCAAGATTACACCTATATCAAGGCATAAGTGCCAGGATAAACCCTGAGTGTGATCTTGCAAAATAGTCAAGGATGATACATTTGTAAGTCAACGTGTTGAATAGGATCAGCATAAATGCTTACAACACTATAGACAAAAAAAGTATACCCACAAGAAAAAATCAAGAAGACATGCCCCATGACCCTAGTCTTCTAGTCAATGACATCCTCGAAAGACTATTAGGGAGGGAACACATGGCAAAGAAATCATCATAGACAACACACAAAGTAGATAAATATCAGCATAGCTCAGTCGTTTACGTGTTAAAGTGTGTGTGTGTAAGTCATTTGGCCATTTCTTCCAGACTTGATTCTGATAGTGAGAAATATTGCGACATTGGAGACCGTAGGTAAACTATCTGAAAAGTGTTGAAAAACACTTGATGTCAAGGTGGGGGAAGTGTTGAGAAACACTATTTTGGGAGTTGTCCAAGAAACCCTAATGCACAAGAATACCTCATTAGGCTAAGAAATTGTGCCCCCAAGACGAGGACAAGAAACAATTCCAAGCTAGGAAATGTGTAGCAAAATAGGTGATTGAGACTGATAGACATAGGTGCAAGGGTCTCAAGTAGCACCTGTTTCCAGATTTTCACCACTTGACAGATTTTTTCAAGACTTTTTTCAAATTTTTTGTATTTTTTGATTTTTATTTTTTTTGGTGATACATCATAGCACCTATTGCTAGGTTTTCACTAAGATGATCATTTTTTTAGGACATTTTCTGATATTTAGGATTTTTTTCAGGATCATATATGATTTTTTTTGGATTTTTTTTTAGAAGGTTTTAGAGATTACTAGTTCTCGAGCAAGATCACATCATTTTCTTCTAATTTCTAGCAAGGTATAGGACATGATGGAGAAACAAACCAGTGGATAAGCAAAGAGTATGAAGCAAGTAAAAGTGATCCTCAAGGACTGACTCCTCAGGAGTACCCAAGCTAGGGAAAGAGGTGAAATAGTCATATGAAGTATGTTTTGGATAAGCAATGGAAGAAATGAGCAAGATAGCATGTAGGATAAGCAGTGAAGCCAACAAGTGAGATAGCATGAAGCATGTAGTCCAAAAGAGTAGACATGTCAAGAGACCTATGAGAACCATGTTTCATTTATTATGATCAAGATCAAGGGGTCAACTAGATAGTATAGCAATGGGATATAGCAATAAGAATAAAGCTCAAGATAGAGGCTATGAGTGAATGGGAGAGTACAATAGAAAATCTGGTGGATAAGATAGCCAATATGCAAAGATAGCTCAACATTGTCAAGATCAAAGAGAGAATAGGGGATAGATGGATGATGGAAGAATTACGCATGATGCCTGTTTGCCAGGTTTTCATCATGGTACTTATCTAAGGTGCCACAAGAAGTAGTTTTCACCATAGGATAAATTTATTTCTCTTTACTTTTGCTACCAAGGTGCCACAAGAAGTAGTTTTCACCAAGGCACATTTTCATTTTTTAAATATTTTTTTCTTTTCTTTTTTTTTTTTTTTTCTTTTTTTGAATTTTTAGAAAGAGTTCAAGCTGTTTGAATGTAGATAGTGCTCCTATAGAAAAGATAAGTCATGATAAGCCAAGACCATAGAAAGGTATGCTCAAAGATGTTGATAGGGTGATGAAAGAGAAATGGTATTAGGAAGAGTATATGGAGGATAATAGTTCATGTATAGAAAGTAAGTGTAAGCTTTAGAGGATTTCATGAGGGTGGTTGAAATATTGTACAAGATCAACATTGACACACACCTTGAAGGGTATTGGAATGATGGAGGAATCATGGATGAAGTAGCTTGAGGTTTAGATGTATGAGGTGGTAGAAGAGATTTGGAAAAAAGTGGAGTGGAAGGTTTTGGAATAATTTTAGGAAGATTTTTGGAAGAAGATGGAATGGAAGCCTTTGGAAGCTTGAATGTCAACTTTGAAATATTTTCAATCTTCAAGTCTTTTAAAAGAGACTTGGGAATCTATATAGCTTTAGATTTTCCTTGTTCTTTGGGTGCTTGAGATTGCATTTCTTCAATGATGGATTTAGGAACCCACATTTTCTTTGATTTAGCTCTCTTAACAGTGGACCTTTGCGGTCTCTTTTGTGCATTCTCCTTCTTAGCATTCACATGTCGATTAGATGGGACATAGTGATCTTCATTTTTCAATGGATTCTTATGTTTATTCTCACTTCCAAATGACTTGGGATTTGTGGATGAATAAGGATGATATGACTGGTTTAGATGTATAGATGGGTGAAAAGTCATCAAGGATGAGTGTCTTTGTTGATCTTGAGGTATTATAGGAGAGCTAGGGAATGAGCTATGAGTGAATTTAGGAGATGGAGGAACATAAGGCCCCAATATGGATGGAAGGTTTGAATGCTTTAGCTTAGATGGATATGGACCAAGGATAGATTTAGAAGATGGAGAGGGATAGTGGAAAGGGATATCAACATCTTTAGAGTGAGCAACATGATCAAAACCATCAATAGACTCATGAGTACCTTTCATAGGAACAACATTTTTAATAGAAGCATTTGAAGCTTGAGCACAGTGGAGAAGTAGAACATGAGGGGATGCTTTGATCTTGACAAGTAGCTTTGGATAGCATATGAAGAGAAATTTTCTCATAATTTTCAGTAAGCTCAAGGGAGATAATGGATGTGGTATCTTCATAATACTTAGGAGGTGGACAAGATATAGAATATGGAGGGGAAAAATCTTGAAAGAGATGAAAGGGTGCTTGATCTTGACCTTTCTTGACATTTATAGCTTTTTCTTTTTGAGAGTCCTCTTGACATGGAGCCACTTCTAAGGACAAGGGAGAATGAAGAGTGAATGGAGTAGTGCTTGGATTAGGGATAGTAGTGCATGAAGGTTGACGATGTTTAGGATTAGTAGCATGGAAAAGGTTTGCAGCCAAGTGAAGGTTAGCTTGAGTTTCTTTTAGAGGTAGCCCTTGAGGATACACGTAGTCAATGTGGAAAGCATTAGGTTCTTTATTTGATGGAGGTATGTTGGAAAGATTTTAAGTGTTGGGAGATGCATGAGTGTTGGAAGAAGTGGAAGATGTAATGGAGCCACTACTAGACATAGGTTCATCAACATAATCTTGCTCAAGATAAGTATCCTCAACACATGAGTCACTAGAGGTTCCAATAATTCCATTATCAATAAGATCTTGGATTTTATGTTTTAGCTCAATGCAATCTAAAGTACTATGCTCATTATGTTGATGATAAGCACAATAGATATCCAAGAATGGGTTTCCATATGAGCTAGGCTTAGGTAACATGATGATCTTATTGCCAAGAAGTTTTTGCAAAGTGTCATCATAAGAATCTTCCAAGGGAGCAAAAGTTCTATCAAAATTATGTCTAGAATCCTTTTGTTGTTTCTCATGTGAATGGTATGCATCCATGTCTTCATCATTATCTTGGTCAAAGATAGGTCCATCATGAAATTTTAGCATAGGCTCAAAGGAGGTATCACTTGCTTGTTCTCTAAAGAGGTCTTTAGATCTAGAAGATGAAGACATTTGATGTCTTGAAGTAGAGCATGTAGACCTAGAAAAAGAGGATGAATTCAAAGAAGGTTACTCACATGCATGTAAAGATCTTAAGGAACATTCATGTAATGATGCAATCTTCTCCTCTAACATTTTCTCAAGTTTAGACTTCATTTCTGTCATGCGCTTAGAGAGATGAAGGTAAGAAAGATCATTTGTCTCTTCTAGTTCTTTGTATTGTGCATATAGATCTTGAAACTCTTTAGTGACATGGAGGATATCATGATCATCTAGATTTGGTTGAAGTTTGGTAGCACAAGATTTAGATCCCATAGTTTTAGATGCAAAGCCAAGCATAAAAGATCCTAGAAGATAACTTGATGTTGAAACTATAGGAGATAGAGTGTTCACTTGCCAAGATAGTAGAGAGAGATTAAAGTGACTTGTCAAACAATATGTCCAAGAAAATTACGACATGAATGACTCAAGTCAATAGCTAGGCAAGATGCCCAAATAGCCAAATAGATAGAGCAAGCAGGGTGACCAGTGAACAACTTTCCCAACCCAAGAGTGTAGTCAAGAAATCAAGGTAACCATTATAGCAAAAAGATAACTAGAAAGCATGCATAGACCATGAAGATAAAAAGACCAAGAGCACCAAGACCAAAGATTCACTTTAAGCATGTTCAAGCACTAGAGACATATAAAAGAAAAGTCAAATGAT
This sequence comes from Cupressus sempervirens, assembly GCA_028749045.1. Taxonomy (NCBI): domain Eukaryota; kingdom Viridiplantae; phylum Streptophyta; class Pinopsida; order Cupressales; family Cupressaceae; genus Cupressus; species Cupressus sempervirens. The sequence continues at coordinate 426,853,398 of CM053784.1, read as the reverse complement.
GAGACTCCTCTTAGCAAGCAACACAAGAAAATGTTAAGACTTGATGTTTTGACTTGGTTGAAAAAGTTTGACAATAGTTGATAGCATAGCAAGTTTGATGTTTAAAAGCAATTTCTTTCCAAGCAAGATAGTGACACATGGAGTATTCTTCAAACAATCAAGAAAGGGACAAAGCAACCTTACATGATACAAGCATATGTGATGTCTCAAAAGAATTCCCTAGAATTATCGTCATGTGTATGTTCAAAAGATTTTCACTGGTATACCACATTTGAGAACACATCAAGCAATATCTACCTAAAGGACATGGTTCATTACTCAACAACTTGGCCCACGCTTGATGCTCCTTCGCCTCACACCAAGTGGTTGCCCACAAGAGATATTGGCTTTTTCATGGAAATGCCATAAGCATAACCAAGGGAACACATATGGTGAGTGCAAATCTTGGGGTGATCCGGGTAGTCCACTAGGATCAATCCTTGCACCAAGAAGCTGAGTGGCTAAAAAGGGTAGTTACTAACTTAGGGTGTTTAGATAGGGCTTCCGTTCATAGTGTTCCTCTTGCTCCCAATTACGGGACACCTCACCTTGAGATGAGTAACCGATCTCGCGACCACAAGAGTACCTTAAGCATTCTTGCCTAGTGATCTCCCTATGGTCGAAATCCCATAAGCGACCACACTAGGTGAAGATAAACACTACGTCTACCAAGGTTTTGTGTCCTTGATAGCCTTGAGTTTATAGTGAGTTGGAAGAGCTGGGTAATCTGCTTGTCCCCACTTGGGTCATCCCTCTCAGGTTGTCAGAGAGCAGGCCCTCTAAAGGATTCTAACTACACAAAGTGGATCAACTTTTGGAAGTCAAGATTTCTAGTTCACCACAAGGGTGAAGAGCATACTCTCTTAATCCAATCATTTTCTCCCAAACATGCTAAGAAGATTCAGTTACCCCTTGCTTTTGAAATCAAATGGCAAGTCAAGATTTCTGATTCACCACAAGGGTGAAGAGCATACTCTCCTATTACCAAAAGACTCCAATCACAAGTTTTATGTGCCTATAAAAAATGAACAATTAGTCAATGCCACACATGAAAATAAAAAAGCAAGAAATTTTGGGTTTTTATGCTTTGGGTAGCCCTGCAAACAATGTTAGTAGCCCTTGTGCATTTGAAGCTTTGACATGCGTTCTTTTTATGCAATGTTACAATTTTTTTGATAAGGATGGAAACCTGTAATCACAACTTGTTAGCACCAAAAGTTAATATGAAATAACATAAAAATCTGCAATAAGAAGTGGTGAGTTGCCTCAAAAATCCAATTTATCTTCCAACCAAGTGCATGCAAAGAAAGTGCAAGTTAATCACAAATGCTCTCATTTTTACTCTTTGATTTTGACCTAGTCAACAAGATTGGACTTGTTTACTATGATTTTGTATCCAAAAATAAAAATTAAAAGAAGAGACCCCTATTAAAAATTAGAGAGCTTTCCAAAAATGCAAGAAATTTAAAAAAATCTCTTCATTTGCACTCTAGAGATTGATTTTGTCAAAATAGGCCAAATTTCTCAAATCAAGTTTTTGATCCTTAATACAACCTCAAAATTCAAGACACAAAGAAAGAACCCCCATTAGAATTGAAAACTCTTTCTGGAAATGTAAGTTTTTCCAAAAAATGCGCTGATTTTTTGATCATAAATGGCTTTTTATGAAAAATAAAGAAAAACTCATAACTTCCAAAAATCACATGAAAATGCTGTAAAAATCGGGCTGAGACATTTTGAGCACATACCCAACTTGTAAAAAAAAATTCAGAACCAAACCCCAAGTGGTTTAAAAGATATGATCAAATCTTTAAACCAACTAAGTTTTTGGCCTTCAAACCAATCTACTTATGGGTTGGCCTTAAAACCAAAGTGATAATTCTACAAAAGAATTTGATTAGATCCAATATGCTGCTGTTAAAAACCAGAGATAAAAAATGAAAGCAAATGGAGCTAGAACTTGATTCAAGCCCCACGGTGGGCGCCAAAAATGTACACTCAAAATGTGTCACACTCTAAACCCTTCTATCCAAACGATTCCATGAGTTGGAATGCTTGGATGCCGGCTTAGAGCTCCCTATCCACGGAGTGAAAGGAGTTAGTATTTCAGCATGAAGGCTCTCATCCAAGCCTTAGAAATGTACTTCTTGCTAGTAAACCATGCAACGGGAGGTTCTTTGAGACAAGAGCAAGAGTGCAAATATCTTCAAGGAATTCCTCAAGAATGCAATGCAACTAAAGATTAAGCTAGCATGAATATGAAAAGTGCAGCTATTCTAAGCATGGATGAGAATGTTACAATACCATTATTAAGCTATGTGAGATTAAGCTACATGTAAAAATGAAAGCTAAGCTAAGTTAGAATGCCATGATGCCATGGATGAGAGAATGTAGACAAGAAATAGAAGTTCTCCACAAAGCTCCAAAGAAATCTGTTAGAAAACCTGCAGCATGACAATATTCAAAAGATGGATTCTTTGAGGGGGAAAGCTCTCTCCCTTTTAAAGATGTACGGATGGTGGAGATCAAGATGAAGATGGTGGATGATCAACGGTTGAATTTGAAAAGATGAGTGATCCATGTGCACACACAAGTCAACCAATAGAATATAAGTTGACTTGTCATATAAGAAAAAAGTCACAAAGCCTTTTCTTTTAATTGTAAAATAGAAAAAGGACTTTATGTGTGCACTTTAAGTGGGTTAGAAGAATGGGGTCTTTTATTTAATTAAAAGGGGACATGTTCTTTTAATCAAATAATGAACTTAGGATAGCATAGTCAAACTATAGGTTATAATCAAATAAATTGATTATTAGCAATTTGGTCTAGGTAAATGATTAAATTAATTTAGCCAAAATATTGAAAAGGGGGCTAATAGTCTAGATGACCATTTTTAGGTGATTACATTTGCCCCTCTTTGACTAATGCGTGATCGATCTGGGAACACATTATGTCAAAGAAAATAGAAAGCCAAGTAGGCGATGATAGATATAGATATTTGATTCCAAAGAATGAAATGTAGAAATAGATAGCAAGTGCTAAATGTACAGCCTGATAGTGGTAGTACTGAACACTAGGAAAATATGATGTCAGAATCTGAAAAGAATTCTAACACCTAGCAAAGCAAATAGATCAAGAGCAAGTGATAAGGTCAAACAAATGCTCCTAAGAAATAGATAGCTGTAACAATCAGCAATAGAGTGCTAGTGTCAAAGAACTCTTGGATCATGCAATGCAAAAATGAAACTAAATTAGGATGAGATGCACAATGCAAGCTATGCTAAAAATGAGATGGGAATGTTGCAAATTCAACTATTAATCTATGTGATCTAATTATTTGCAAAGGAAAGTACACTATCATGCAATATGATCTTAAGACTAATATGAAGGAAATGAGAGAATGAGACAAGGAAAAGAAGTTCTCCACAAAGCTCCAAGAAACCTGTTAGAAAACCTGCAGCATAACAATATTCAAATGAGGATGGATTGAGGGAGAAAACATGCAAGAATGCAAATGTCCCAAGGAGTTCCTCAAGAATGCAATGCAAATGAAAATTAAGCTAGAATGAGATGCAAAGTGGAGCTATGCTAAAACATGTATGAGAATGTTAAAATACCATTATTAAGCTATGTGAGATTAAGCTACATGTAAAAATGAAAGCTAAGATAAGCTAGAATGCCATGATGCCATGGATGAGAGAATGTAGACAAGAAATAGAAGTTCTCCACAAAGCTCCAAAGAAACCTGTTAGAAAACCTGCAGCATAACAATATTCAAAATGATGATTGATGCTTTGAGGGGGAAAGCTCTCTCCCTGTTAAAGATGTACGAACAGTGGAGATCAAGATGAAGACGGTGGATGATCAATGGTTGAATTCAAAAATAGGAGTGATCCATGTGCACACACAAGTCAACCAATAAAATATAAGTTGACTTGTCACATAAGACAAAAGTCTCACAAGCTTTTTCTTTTAATTGCAAAATAAAAAAGGACTTTGTGTGTGCACTTTAAGTGGGTTAGAAGAATGGGGTCTTTTATTTAATTAAAAGGGGACATGTTCTTTTAATCAAATAATGAACTTAGGATAGCATAGTCAAACTATAGGTTATAATCAAATAAATTGATTATCAGCAATTTGGTCTAGATAAATGATTAAATTAATTTAGCCAAAATGCTGAGAAGGGGGCTAATAGTCTAAATGACCATTTTTAGGTGATTACATTTGCCCCTCTTTGACTAATTTGTGATCGATTCGGGAACACATGTAGTCAAAGAAAGAAATTGAAGTGTGAGGTCAATTTGGGATCACAAAACAACCCAGATGTGTGGTCGACTCGGGAACACATCAGGACAAAGAATACAAATAAATTTTAACTTGAAAAAGTCGAGGATAAAATTGATAAAACTGAATCAAGGATTGAAATTGATAATTACTGCCCCCTGCAGCTATTTTCTCCTACCTACGTGATCAGGTTATTCCCGAAACCCTCACGCGCAACCAAAAATGCCAACTCCTTCGTAATGCCTCACACTACACTTTGGTCTTTGGTGACTTGTATAAGAGGGGTCTAGACGGAACGTTGCTTAGGTGTTTAGAACTAGAAGAGTCTGAGAAGGCACTTGCCGAAGTCCACGATGGCATTTGTGGGGCGCATTCTAATGGCCTTGCACTTGCCTGAAAACTGCTTAGGACGGGTTATTACTGGCCCACCATGTAAGCTGATGCTGTGCGTTATGCAAAGTCCTGTCAGAAATGTCAGCTCCATGGTAACTTGATACATGCTCCTGGGTGAGAGTTAATCCCTTCTGTGACATATTGGCCATTTCAGCAATGGGCCTTTGACTTGGTAGGAAGGATCCATCTAAGCTCATCCAGCGGTCATAAATTCATCATCACAACAACAGAGTATTTCACTAAATGGGTTGAAGCTGTACCATTATCTGCTGCTACAGGAAAACATGTTGCCCTGTTTATACTGAATCACATCATTTGTCGATATGGTATCCCATCCTCTATTGTTACAGATAATGGAGGACAGTTCAAAAATAAAGACTTAAAATAGTTGTGCAAAAAGTTTCAAATTAAGCAACACTGGTCTTCCATTTACTATCCCCAAGGGAATGGCCAAGCTGAGGCCTCTAATAAAACGCTGCTAAAAATCCTACACCACACAGTTCAAAAGTCTGGGAAAGATTGGCACTTGCAAATAAATTCGGCACTTTGGGCCTATAGAACCTCTATTCGTACTCCTACAGGGGCTACACCCTTTTCTCTAGTCTATGGCTCTGAGGCTGTTCTCCCATTAGAAGTTGAAATACCTTCTTTGCGTGTCTCCTTACATGGGTTAATAACTGATGAAGACCATAGAGCTATGAGAGTACAGGAATTAGAGACTCTGGATGAACGGCGCAAGGCTACTTTTGATCACATGAGAGCTTATCAGAAGTGCATGTCTACACAATATAACAAAAAGGTTCACCCCCGTGAGTTCCAAGTTGGTGAACTCGTGCTTAGAGAGAATACCAAAAATCAGAAAAATCAAGAACAGAAAGGGAAATTTGAACCTAACTGATTAGGTCCTTACATTATCACAACATCATTTGGGTCTGGTGCTTACCAGTTGTCTACTTCAGAGGGTGAAGAACTTGCAAAACCTATCAACATCCTACACTTGAAGAAGTTCTATACTTAGAGGCTTGCTGCTCAGCTATCTTGTATATATCTATGAGCCTGAAAAAATCTTAAAAATCAGAAAATGTCTTGAAAAAATGATCATCTTAGTGAAAACCTCACTTTGATGTATCACCAAAAAAAAAAAAAAAAAAAAAATCTATCAAAGTGGTGAAAACCTGGAAACAGGCACTACTTGAAACCCTCGCACCTATGTCTATCAGTCTCAATCATCCACTTCGCTACACATTTCCTGGCTTGGAATTGTTTCTTGTCCTCATCTTGGGGGCATAGCTACTTAGCCTATTGAGGTATTCTTGTGCATTAGGGTTTCTTTGACAACTCACAAAATAGTGTTTCTCAACACTTCCCCCACTTTGACATCAAGTGTTTTTCAACACTTTACAAATAGTTTATCTATGGTCTCTGATGTCGTGATATTTCTCACTATCAGAATCAAGTCTGGAAGAAATGGCCAAGTGACTTACACACACGCACTTTAACACCTAAACGACTGAGCTATGCTGATCTTTATCTACTTTGTGTGCTGTCTATGATGATTTCTTTGCCAGGTGTTCCCTCCTTAATAGTCTTTCAAGGATGTCATTGACTAGAAGACTGGGCGCATGGGACATATTTTCTTGATTTCTGCTTGTGGGTATACTTTTGTTTGTCTATAGTGTTGTAAGCATTCATTCTTGTCCTATTCAACACTTTGACTTATAAATGTATCATCCTTGATTGTTTTGCAAGACCGCACTCAGAGTTTATCCTGGTGCTTATGCCTTGATACAGGTGTAATCTTGCTAAATTAAACTTAGGGAATCTAATCGTGTAGTTATCTTGACTTACATGTCTCTAATGCTTAGATTGGATTTCCACATACCTATCTAATATCGATCATATTCATATCCTCATAGTTATACTAGTGATGGTTGTATGATCTCATGATCTCCCTAATAAATGCTCAATGATGAAATTAAGAGTCTAAATGTTATGCACTTCTTGCTGGTAAACCACTTTGCATATTAGCTTGCATTTTAGGTTCATTTTATAGCTTAGTCTTGCATTCTTGCATATGGGGAGAGCTCTCTCTTCATCTTTTTGTGGACGTATTATTTTAACTCCTTTCATATATTTCTTTACTTTCTTCTTGTTCATGTCTTTTCACCTTTTTAATCTTTCACTTCATCTCTTTTCTATCTTATCATCACATTATATAAAGTTTTGACCTCTTAAATAATTCAACGTACTAGATTCATTTTCGGGATCGAAATCCAAATTCGAGTTCATCTTGATGGTCAAAATTGCCTTTTAAAATTCTACTTTCTTCTAAGCAGTTAGTTGACCTTTTGAGGTCTAATCTTCGAATCATCACTGGGGCATCTTCATTTCTTCATGTCTTCATCATTTCCATACTTCATATCTACTTAAATTCACTGTGTCATGTCTAAAATCACCTTTCTACTCATTTCGACCTTATTTTTATGCTATATCCTTCAAGGTCAACTCTAGTCAAACTAGGGCATTTTATCAATTTTTTTTTATATAATCATTCTTGGGTTCTAATAATCTATCTGTCATGTTGGACATTGCTATATTCTATTTTTCTCATTTTTAGCCAATTTTTGCATCCCCTTACCTCATTTCAATTTCGATCCCGAGGGGGCAGAAATACTCTATCACTGCTTAGGAGCATTTGTTTGATCTTCTCACTTGCTCTCACTCTATCCACTTTTCTAAGTGTTAACATTCTTCTTGAATTCTGACATCATCTTTTCCTAGTGTTCAGTACTACCACTATCAGGCTGTACATTCAGGACTTGCTATCTATTTCTGCATTTCACTCTTCGGAATCAAACATCTATATCTAGCACTGCCTACTTGGCTTCTATTTTCTTTGACATAATGTGTTCCCAGATCGATCACGCATTAGTCAAAAAGGGGCAAATGTAATCACCTAAAAATGGTCATCTAGACTATTAGCCCCATTTTCAACATTTTGGCTAAATTAATTTAATCACTTACCTAAGCCAAATTACTAATAATCAATTTATTTGATTATAACCTATAGTTTGACTATGCTATCCTAAGTTCATTATTTTATTAAAAGAACATGTCCCCTTTTAATTAAATAAAACACCCCATTCTTCTAACCCACTTAAAGTGCACACATAAAGTCCTTTTTCTATTTTGCAATTAAAAGAAAAGGCTTTGTGACTTTTGTCTTGTATGACAAGTCAACTTGTATTCTATTGGTTGACTTGTGTGTGCACATGGATCACTCCTCTTTTCAAATTCCACCGTTGATCATCCACCATCTTCATCTTGATCTCTACCGTCCATACATCTTTAAAAGGGAGAGAGCTTTCCCCCTCAATCAATCCTCATTTTTTGAATATTGTTATGCTACAGGTTTTCTAACAGGTTTCTTTGGAGCTTTGTGGAGAACTTCTATTTCTTGTCCCCATTCTCTCATACCATAGCATCTTAGCTTAGCTTTCATTTTTACATGTAGCTTAATCTCACATAGCTTAATAATGGTATTGTAACACTCTCATACATGTTTTAGCATAGTTGCATTTTGCATTATCATCCTATTTTAATTTTCATTTGCATTGCATTCTTTAGGAACTCCTTGGGACATTTGCATTCTTGCATCTTGTCTTTGGAACCTCCCATTGCATGGTTTACTAGCAAGAAGAGTATCTCTAAGGCTCATCTAAGAGCCCTTGAACTTGAAATACACTCTCTTGCACTCCATGGATAGGGAGCTCTAAGCCGGCATCCAAGCATTCCAAACTCATGGAATCGTTTGGATAGAAGGGTTTAGAGTGGGACACTTTTGAGTGTACACATACTATGCTTTATCCTCCTTACTATGTCCTTTCAACCATATGAATCACTATCAGACCTTGTAGACCAAGTCATGAACCTTGGATCCAAATATCAAACCTCAAATCTCTAAATAAAACCTCAGCAATGAAGTTTTCTCCAACTTTGCTCTGCTCTGCTTATCTTCGTAATTAACTTATTTCTCTTCTATTGTGCTCTTCATGCTTTCTTCTTGCTTGCTTTCATAAAAAAGGAAAATGTCCTTCCTTTATATCAAATCCATAAAATAATTCCCTAAATCGGCCATTGCACCTTCTGAGTTAATTATTATAGGACTCATTAAGAACACATTATACTTAGCAATAACATCAATTAGTCACCTTGTAACTTAAATAACCTTCTGCATGTGTGATATTATGATGAGCAAGATTAGCCATGTCATTTTCAACATGTATTCTACATGCCTTTAACCTTGCATCTCAGAATAACAATTCTGCTAAGAGATATAACAAGTTTACCAGAACATGCTTCCTGTAAACTCTATCTCAAAACAATCTTCACCAAAACTTGCATAACTTCTTCTAGACTTAAGATCTTTTTCTTCCAAGGTTAGTTACACATGTTAGACAATTATTAGTACCTCCCATTAACCTCACTAATGAAAATACATAATGATCTATTTGTACCAACTTGATCTTTATCGTTGTTCTTCTGTCAAATACCACAAAAAATTGCTATCTTGATATCAATAAAAAATACAATCATGAATGTAACATATCGTCATGATAATGATATAATCATGTTTCTACAATACTTCCCCATAGGAATATCATCAATATTCATTCTTCCAACAATCTTCCCCTTTGGCATTGATAGCAACATAGATGAAAAACATGTAGTTCAAAAAATACCAATAGTGAAAGATTATTATGCTTTCTTTTCAAATCCTCTTCATCAACCATTCTCCCCCATTGATACATCTCAATGTACTCTGCATTAGATTTTTTTTCATGTTGTAATCTCTCCCCCAATTACATCAATGTCAAAAGTTTTCAGCAACCATCTATCTCTACAATAACTGTCTCTGACCAGCTCAAGTGTCCAAAGACACTATTCAAAACAACATCTATCAAGAGTCCTAGATGACTCTATCCATCATAGATACTTCCACATATAGGAAGCATCAAAATTCAGTTGAGACATTTATAACACTAGATTGATGCACTCTTGCATCATCTACTCTAATGTAGGTAGGGGCATAACCCCTAGCATACCTCACAAATACTCAAAAGTCTCTTTAGGAAGAGGCTTGGTGAAAATATCCACAATATTCTCTTTGGTGCTTACATACTCCAATTTAATTTCCCTTTCTACAATTTTCTCTCCCAACTTATGATACTTGATAGAAATTTTTTTAGTCTTAGAATGCAATATTGAATTCTTTGACATATTCACTATGCTTATGTTATCACAATGTATGACAACAAGTTCACTGAATTCTATCCATATATTCTTCAACATCTGCTTCATCCAAACAACTTGATTACAATTGTTTGTTGCTGCAACATATTCTGCCTCTACTGTACTCTTTGAGATATAATCCTTCTTCTTGCTTAACCGAGAAACTAATCTTCCTCCAAGAAAAAATGCTCCACCACTGGTGCTCTTTCTATCATCCATATTACTTGCCCAATTAGGATAACTATAAGCATATAAAGTGAAATCTTTAAATCTATCATACCACAATTTGAACTTCAATGTTCCCTTTAGATATCTAAATATCCTTTTAACTACCACATAATGTGCTTCTCTGGGATTAGCTTGAAATCTTGCAACAATTTCAACTGCATTTGTTATATCCAGCCTTGTGTGAGTTAGATATTGCAATCCTCCAATCATTGATCTATACTTCTTTCTCTCAATAGTAGGTGTCTCAGCCTTTGTAGCTAACTTGTGTCTAGTTACCATAGGTTTTCCAACTAGCTTACATGTTTCCAAACCAAACCTTTTCAATAGATCTTTCAAATACTTAGTTTGAGAAATAAAGATTCCTTCTTTATCATGCACAATCTTTAATCCTAGGAAATATCATTTCTTCTAAAAAATTGTCACTTTCACTATCATCTCCTCCAAATATCATATCATCAAATAATATTACTAAAATCATCAATCCATCATCTATTTCTTTCCAATATAGATTACTATCTACCATAACTTTGCTAAATCCAAGTTTTGTCAAATGCTTGTTCAACCTTGCATACTAGGTTCTTGTTGCTTGTTTTAATCCATACAATGCTTTCTTCAATCTGTATACCATGTCCTTGTCATCTATTAAAGGAAAACCTTCAAGCTATTCTATATATACCTCTTTTTTAAGTTCTCCATTCAGAAATGCTGATTTGAAATCTATCTAATATACCTTGAATTTCTTATGGGTTGCATAGGCTAAGAATAACCTTACTACTTCAATTCTTGCCATAGGAGCATAGATTTTTTCATAGTCTATTCCTTCTTCCTATGAGTAACCTTTACATACCAATCTTTCTTTGTTCCTTAAAACTTTGCATTGTTCATTAATCTTGTTCTTGAATACCCATTTGTTCCTATCACATTCTTGACTGCTGGTCTAGGGACCAATTCCCATGTCCCATTCTTTACTACTTGATCCAATTCTTCTTTCATAGCTTGCTCCTAATAGTCATCTTTACATTCCTCACCTTCATTCTTTGGTTCTACTTGAGATATAAAACATATTTCTTCATTGATTCTGCTTCTTGTCATCACACCTTTAGCTCTATTGTCAATGATCTATTCAAGGGTTCTCTAAGTGAAAAGCTATTCTTTGATTCCATTATCTTCACAAAAGATTAAACTCACTTGAAGTAAATTATCCTCCTCTATTTGGTCTTAAATATTTAATCTTTATACCTGATTCATTCTCAACTCTATTCTTGAATATCTTGAACTTGTCAAATGCTTTAGTTTTTTTAAAGAAATGCAACCCACATCATTCTAGAAAATTCATCAACAATAATCATGAAGTACCTTTCACCAAAGAATCCTTTAGTCTTTGTAGGACCACTAAGATCTATGTGTATAATCTCTAACTTTTCTGTAGTAGTAAACTTCTTGCTAGGAAAAGAAGTTCTATTATGCTTTGCCAATACACACTCCTTGCAAGTTGTGTTAGTAGGCTTTACAATCTTAGGAAAATATTTAATTGCAAATATATTGCTAGTTTTCACAATTCTATCAAAGTTTATATGACAAAATCTCTTATTCCATAACCAACTATCATCTACCTTAGCAACCAAACATGTCATTTCAGTGGGATTTAGCTAGAAGACATTACCTCTAGATTTGGTTCCTATTCCAATTACCTTTTTATCTTTGTCTTTAATCATGCACATCTCTATGAACTAAAACTGATAACCTTTATCCACTAGTTGTCCAACACTCAAAAGATTGTGTTTCAAACCATCAACAAAATATACATCCTTAGTGTTAGTCTTACAATCAAGAGTTATAGATCTAATACCTTTAACATGGAAAGATACATTGTTTCCAACTTTGACAATGCCTCCATCATAACTTTTGAAGTCAACAAACTTATTCATATAACCAGTCATATGATGTGAACAACCACTGTCAATTATCCAATTAGATTTCTTTTCAACCTATGATACCAAAGCCAATTTCTTTAGACTTTCTTCTTTAATAGCTACAAATCCTATTTCATCATCACTAGTACTTACTGCTTGTTCATCAGAATCATCTTAGTCTATAGAATACAACAATCTCTATCTCTTCTAGGTTTGAACTTTCCTTTGTACTTTTTCTCTCTTTTAGGACACTTATATGGATAATGACCAAATTCATTACAAGTCCAACATTTAAAAATTTTCTTACCATCTTTTTCTCTTCTTAAAAGAAGGGCTACTCCTTCTTCTATCATTTTGTCCTCATTAGATTTGCTACTACTAGAAAAATATCCTCTAGCACTTGTGCTTCTTGATAGATTAGGTCAAATGTTTAGAGCACTAAAAGCTGTCTCTTTTCTAAATAGTTCTCCAAACTATCTAATCTCATTCTCAACTGCTTCAAGTCTCCCAAGTAATGTTTCCTTGGTGAAATCTTTGGTACAAGAGATTAACAACTATATCATTTAGACTACCTACTTAAATGGTGGTGTTAAACTCTTCAATATCTTCTAGATCACCTCATCATCTTCCTTGGTTCTTCCTTAAGATCTAATACTTGCAATAATTTTTGATATTCTTCCTACATATGTTCTTATAGATTCATCTTTCATCATTGTAGCATCTTGAAATGCACAAATCCAACTTTGTAGCCTCAATTTCTTAGAATGTTCATCACCTTCAAAACTATTTTCCAAAGCTTTCTAAATCTTATGAGAAGTATCAAGTGTTTTTACCTTGTTGTACTCAATTTCAAGAAGTGTAGACAATAGTTCTTCTCTAGCTCTTATGTTGTACATGAAAAGTTCTCTCTCATCATCGGTATAAGAATCCAGTGCACTTTCAACAATAATTATCTAATCTAATTTTCTTAAGTTCCAATATCTTGGACCCATACATAGCAGATGTGTCTTCATCTTTTCCTTCTAGTTATCATAATTTGTTCCATCATATTTCAAACTATCCTTTCTAAATATATTTTCCATGGATCTCCCAAAGTTGTTAAACTTTATCTTCAAGGACCTGATGCTCTGATACCAATTGTTAGAAATAATAGTCCACCAAGATAACTAAGAGGGGGGGGAGAGGGGGGGGGGGATCATTTATCCATTTAAAAAATTTATTGACCTTAATTAATTTTAACCATGCAACCAAAGTAAACAACAATCGTATCAAGATGCACATACACAATTACACCAAATTTGTTAACTAGGGAAACCCTTGATTAGAGGGAAAACCCTGGTGGGAATGATGCCCACAAAGATATACTAATATATATATTCCTTGTTAGAGGATGGACCTTATTAGGAGTCTATAAAAAAATTCAGTACATAAGATTTCCTGTTAAGAGACTTTGAATCCTTGTTAGGAGTTGTAGAAGGCAGAAGGACCCACTGTCCAAATCGCTTCTAGGGAAAGACCACTGAACTTCACTGTCCAACTATTTTTTCAACTATTCCTTGTAGAATAAATGTCCATAATATGCTTTATCCTCTTTCCTCTATCTTGTAAACTAGACCAATCACTATTAGACCTTGTAGACTAGATCACAAACCTTAGATCCAAATATCAAACCTTAGATCTCTAAATAAAACCTCGACAATGAAGTTTTCTCCAACTTTTTTCTACTCTACTTATCTTTACAATTAACTTATTTCTCTTCTACTCCACTCTTCATGCTTGCTTCTTGCTTATTTTCATAACAAAGAAAAATGTCCTTTCTTTATACCGAATCTGTAATTCCCTAAGTCGGCTATTACACCTTCTTAATTAATTATTATAGGACCTCATTAAGAACATGTTATACTTAGTGATAACATCAATTAGTCACCTTGTTACTTAAATTACTTTCTGCATGTGTGATATTATGATGAGCAATCTTAGCTATATCATATCCAACATGTCTTCTACATTCCTTTAACCTTGCATATTAGAATAATAACTCTACTAAGAGATATAACAAGTTTACCAAAACATGCTTCTGTAAACTCTATCTTAGAACAATCTTTACCAAAACTTGCATCACTTCTTCTAGATTTAATATCTTTTTCTTTCAACATTAGCTACATATTTTAGACACTTAGTAGTATCTTCCATTGACCTTGCTAATGAAAATATTCAATAATCTATCTGTACCAACTTGATCATTACTCTATTCATCTGTTAAATACTACAGGAAATTGCTATATTGACATCAATGAAAAACACAGTCATGAATGTAACATATCATCATGATAATGATCCAATCATATTTCTATAATACTCCCCCATAGGAATATCATCAACATTCATGCTTCCAACATACCATGCACACAATAGAAGTCAAGATGGGGTGACCGCAAGAAGTTGGGTCGCAATTCTGCGAAAGTCAAATCTGCAAAATTGTACTTCTCAAAAACGGGTACCCAATTTTTCTAAAATTGGGTACTTGTTTCTAAAAGCAAGCATCGGGCACCCAAGCCAAAATTCAAAAATTAGGTACTTAATATTTAAAAGCGGATCGGGTGCTCGAGCCACTCAAATATCAGGCGCGCGATTGCTTTTAGAATCAGGTACTCGATTTTTAAAAAATTGGGTACCCAATTTGAAAGACTTTATTAAATCCATTTTTTGGCATTTTGAAGTCATTTTCATGACTTCAAAAATGGGAGCCTGATTAGAGATGCATATGGGAGCCCAATTTTCAGCCCTACCGACCACCCCCCTACTGCTAGTTTTTGATATACTAGGTATTTTAATATGTTTTGTACTATTTTACTTTTTTTTTTTTTTTTTTCAATTTTATGTTTTATATGTATGTTAATTTATTGTTTTTTTTTCAATTTTAATATACGTAAAATTGTAAATTTACATTTTTAATGAGTAGATGTTTAAATTTTTGTATCTGTTAATTAAAATATAATTTCGTAAATGTTTATTTAAAAATTTATTATTTTAGACGTTTTGCAATGTATTTAATTTATGTTTTTATTACAATGTTGAATGATTAGATTAGATGTAAATTCATTGTTTAAACATGTAATTGCAAATAAATATAACCTCGACCAAAAATCATATAACCTCAACCTAAAATCATATAACCTCGACCTTGTTTAAACTATAACCTCGACCTAAATTCATTGTTTAAACTATAATCTTGACCTAACCATATAGTTATGTACAATAAAACCCTAAACATATATAACTAAGTACTTAATCACATAACACCCCGCCAAGGGATCCAAAAAAAATCTTAGTATTTAAAAATATTTTACTTAAATTGTATTGTACTTTGTTTCATGGATCGAAAATGGATGATGTAAACTATTTTATAAATGTATATTCTTTCAACCTTTTATACCCTGTGACATGTACAGTGGATGATTGTGCATTCCAAATTTATTTGCCAAGTGGCATTCAGAACAAATGTATATATTATTTAAATGCATTGAACTAAAGTAGTTAATATTCTTTCATGTGGATGTGTTATTTATTTTACTTTTAGTACTTATAATTATTTAAAAATGAAATGTAAATGTGCTCATTAAGGAATGCAATCTCTTATGTTTTTTATAAATGTAAATTATTGCTTTCTTAGTAAAACTTTTGATTAGTTCTTTGGATCCCTTGGCTGGGCGTCATTTAGGATTAACTATAATGTCAATTTGTATTGAATTTAACTCTAATCATAATCCTTACTATCATCTTAACCTTAATCTTAATTTGCTAAAATCTACACTAGGTAATATATAAATAATTAAATAACTTTCCTATCTTACCTTGAGTACTAATTTTATAAATGTCAAACCCTAAAATTGTAACCTTTTTTATGATAAACTAAATTATCCTAGAGGAGAATCATATCTACATCTACATGTCATGTACATGTGAATCTAAAAATATTTGTACATATCTAATTACATCATTTATTGCATAGGAAGGATTTAAAATTTTCATTATATATATTATCCATGCATATCATATCAAAAGAATCATATAGAGATATGCCATTTATGACATGTCCATCATAGATAATCAAGAAGGGTACTTAGGTAAAAGCAAAACACCATATATAGGAGCATCTCATGTACATAAACTAAAAAAATTTACCATGACACATGTAATGAGATCAAATAATATTTGTAAGATTCATCGCATATACTATCAATGTATAGAGGTGATATAACCAAAATATCAAAAAATGAGTGATATCGAAGCATTATATCTTAATATTTAACACTAAAATAAACTAACCCCTGGGTAACCCTAAACCAAATTGAATATATCAAACTAGATTGAAAGGTAACCTTGGCCCTTAACTAATTAATATTATACTTATAAACTAAATTAAATTAAACCATGATCATAAACCTAATTATTTATCCCAACTTAATAGTACAAACCTTGAATCCTTTCCCCAACCATTAACCAAATTGAACCGTTACCCTAAGATTGAACCAAGTTAAACATTGACCTTAAGACTAAACCAAATCACCCTAAACTAGAACTCAATAATATATTCAACACTTTAAAACAAAATTCAAACCTAACTTTTTTGAATTAATTTTGCTTTTAAATCTAAAAGCTCTAACTATAATTCTATATCTAAAACCAAATTTAGCACTTTAAAAATTAATTCAATTTATTAACTCTTGTCCTAATTGAAACCTAAGCATGTAAACCTAATCAATCAGTAAAC
The DNA here is from genome assembly GCA_028749045.1 of Cupressus sempervirens. NCBI lineage: Eukaryota > Viridiplantae > Streptophyta > Pinopsida > Cupressales > Cupressaceae > Cupressus > Cupressus sempervirens. Next base: position 426,836,475 of record CM053784.1, on the reverse strand, counting down.
CAAATTGAACCCTAATCCTTAAACTAATTAAACATTGATATTAAGGTCTCAAAATGATACATCATAAAAAAATTAGAAGAGACTTGAACGAATCAAGCATCTAATTAAATAACCCTCCCTCACCATCAAGAGGTGGAGGTGGAACATCAGTGTGAGTAGGAGCCCAGACTACACCCTTGTATGCCTAAGAATATATCTAAAGAAGTGAATAACTTGTCTTTCCACTAGATGCCTAAACCTTTATATCCTAAGTGAGTATTCATCATGTAATATCTAATTAGGAGGGTATTGAAGCACTCTAACACCCCAATCCCTAACTAGATAATTATGTTAGGGTGGACTAATTTTTATTTATCTTGGGTTGGAAGTGCCTAAATGTTTTTTTTTTGGAGAATGGAGATTCCCCTATTTGTTTCCTATTTTCCTGTATGGGTAGCCTAAATGTTTATTGCCTTTGCAAAATGGAAGGCCACATAAGAAAATATTGCCTTATTCTATAAAAAGAAATACCCACCCCCTAGTGATATATAGTAAGATCTTTTTACTAATTTTACTATCAATTTTTTTGGTTAGAAGATGATGATAGAAAAATGATTTAGAAGATAGGGATAAAATGAGAACCATCATTCCTAATGAAGATGCATTATTCCTTGATAAACCCATTTCTATCAAAAATCAACTCCTCCATCCAAAAAATTAGTAATGAGAAATTCCTAGGTCAAGTAATCAATGAAGGGCTCATAAAATTGATCCCCAAGGGGAGATAAAGATCTCATTAAAAATTAGAGACAGGACACTCCTAAATAAATATCATACAAAATTTTTGCCAAGGTCTTAGCCTCTAGAGTAGAAGATATACTACCCAAGATCATTAACCCTACACAAAAGTATTTTGTTAAGGATATTTATACATATTGGAGAACTTGATAACCTATTGGAAGACTTTGGATTGGGAAACATTTCTAGGATAGAGTGTAGGCATGCTCAAGTAATTGATTATGAGAATGTCTACAAAAGGGTGGAATGGAGTTTCACTATGATGATGTTGCAAGCCCAAGATTCCATCCAATATTATGTCAAATGGTGTCCTCTCTTATGATTGGTGTTAGGGTTTTAGTAGAGAAATTAATGGTGTTAGATCATAATTTTTAGGACTCTCTAGATCAATTATGAAAGGGTGTCCTCTTGCATCCTCTTTATTTTTTATTGTTGTTGACTCATTACATTATCTCCGTAGAGATAACTAGTTGTCTCTAAAATTTAGAGGATCTACTCTCCAAATAATTAATAAGTATCTAACGTATAGTTTGTTGATAATATTTGTATTCTTTTTAAGCTATAAGAGTGCAACACGAGTCATTTAATGATCAAATTGGACCTCTTTTCTTTGTATTGGGTAGTAAGATTTATGTCTCTACATCTATCTTATTGGGGCTAAATATTGAGTCCCCTACCTTGTGTAGAAAATATGGTATTGGATGGAGATGTCATAATTAAGTGGTTAGGTACCTAGGGATTCCATTTGTAGTCAACGCTAACATATAAATGAAATGTGTCTTGATATCAACAAGAAAATCTTTCGAAAACTCAACAACTGGAACTCTAATTATCTCACTTTGGTTGGTAGAATTCAAGTATATTAAAAGATTCTCTCCTCATATTGGGTGTACTTCTCTTCTTCCTACTCATTTTATTTAAATCAATTTGGTCTTCTATATAAATCTATTAGGAACATTTTGTGGTCACATGGAAAAGGAAATATGAAGAATCATGCTACCAGGAGTAGTTCACATAAAGAAAGGAGATTAGTAAGTTGGAAGGAAAACTTTAAGAAAGTTCAAGGGATTACTCTGGCAATAAAATGGATAGCCCAAAGCTTCATAAGGTAATGAATTATGGATTATGATTAGAATTAGGATTATTATATGGTTAGGGATAGGGTTCACATGTATTAGTTCATTACCTGACATGATCTACACTTATAGTCTGCATTAAAAAGCAGATAATATTTAGGATTCAAACTACAATCATAAATAATTTTTAATCAAATCATAATTCTATCTCTAAGCTTTCATTCTAATTGTAACCTTAACTCTCATCCTAACGCCATCTATTATATATCCTATAAACAATAGGACCATAATAAATATTCAAAACCTAAATATAATTCTAAGTAAAACCATAATCCTAGCTAAGTTCCCTAACATTAAAGGACCATAATCATTATAATAATCTTAAGCTTAGCCATCATGAAAACTGTTAACATAACAAAATTGTAAACCATAACCTTGCCATAATCTTAACTTTGTTTCATCTTGAGATGAACATATAATCCATAATGAGTTCATACAATCCCCCAGTGTCACAAAATAAGTGTACATGAAAGCAAAATTAGCTTGGTGGCTCCTGTTTTAAGAAAAGAAACCTTGAACTAACCTAGATATAATTTTTTGGAGTATTATTTTATGATTAGACTTAAAAATTCAGTATTTAATGTTTAATTTGACTTAAGTGTTTAACTTTATTTATTTAATTGATATGATTTTAATAAAGATATGCACATTTATATAGATCTAGTTGATAAATTTTAGATTTAAATTTTATTAAATAGTAATTTTGTCATGTTTTATGTTGTTTAAACATATATGTAGATTATATTTGATGGACCCACCGCCACCCCCCTCCCCCTCTCACACCCCTGCCTCCGCCCCCTCCATCTCCACCTCCACCTCCACCTCCACCTTCACCTCCACCCACACCTCCACCACCTACCACAGATGAGCTCCGCGAGATCATGAGGCATAACCTCAATGACCTCATGTGTGATATAGAGGCTATCCGATGTGAGAGGCACCCACCCCCCCCCCCCCCCCCCCCCCCCCCTCTCCTACATCTTGCAGATAGCATGGAAGGAATGATTGATTCCATCCATCATTTTGATTCAGACATTGATTCATTTAGATCGTGGAGGGAAAGCATGTGTGCCTTCTACTCTGACAACTTATCATATAGACAAGTTTATAACCTGCATATAGGTAAAGGGAATTTTAAATATTATTTTGTAAACCCTAAGACGGGTGAAGAAATTAATGAGAAGAAGCCTCATATTTCCATTAGGTGGTGTACACATCCACGTATAGAAGCACATTTTTGGGAGCAGCGGTGGATGGTATTTGATCATCCACCAAACGCTAACCATGAGGTGCCCATGTACTTAGGAATTTATAGGCTGAGTTTGAGTTGAGTTTGAAACCCAACTATTTTGATATGAAAGCATTTCAAGGGGTTGGTAGAAGGATGCCTTAGGATAGGCCTGGGGCAAAGCTGAGCGATAGAACTAGAAATCGCAGGCAAGCCGAGCCCCTTGTACCTCTTCCCGCATCTATTGTGCCTGCTCCTCACCATCATCAAGCAGTTTCATCTGCTCTTACCCATTTGAGTGCCCTTTTGGGCAATTTAGTACAATAGTGGATGCAGGTGGTACATGCTCCTCTACTTGGACATGTTTGTAAGCTGTGGAGGCATATGCACAGGCCCCCAAAGTGATCCTGATGTAGCACATGATGGCCATTATGTTGAGGGTGCAAATTTTGATGATGATGTATATGCCACCCATGGTGATGGTAGTGACGAGATAGATGTGTCATCATTTGTTGACCTCATGCAGCAGGGAGAGCCTGGAGAGAGTCAAGAACAATAGATAAAATTTTAATTTTAATATAAATATAAAGTACACATAATTATTTACTTTCTACATACATGTGTAATTGTATTAACCATATTAATTTGTACTTTTGAAATAATAGAGGATGGATGCTATTGTTCCTCCTAGGAGGTAGTATACTCCTTTTCTGAGACCTACAGACATTGGCATCCCTTATATGATATGCACTTTGAATTACACTATAAAATTGTACATTCAAACTCAAATTTAATAACATGTGCTCATATGTTCTTTTTATCTAATTTTGTAGGGATTGTCTGCATCTACATAGATTGATGTTAGTACAGGTCCTACTCCAGTTACCACTGAGGCACAGCCTCAAATACATGCGGTATGAACATTTGACTAAAGACAAATAATTTGTATTATTTTTATGTATGTATATTGTTATTAACTTATAATTTGAACAATTTTGACTCACATGTATATATATTTTACGTGTTTTGATTTTACGAATAGGAGCCATATCATACTCATCCATACAGGCCTCGGTCTAGTCTATTTTTGATTCCATCTTATGATTATCTTGCTAGCATACCTGTAGACACATCTATGACATTGGCTACCACTCAAGTATGATATATATATATATATATATATATATATATATATATATATATATATATATATATATATATATGTTAAATTTATAGTGTATAAAAAATGTAGTGTACAAATTATGTACTTTGTAATTATTCATGTATATTTAATTTTGACTAAACGTTTATGTATCCATAATTTTAGGACTATGTCACCATGACTGTTGTTGAGAGCATAGGACTTAGCTAGATGGAGGTACCTACATTGTCATTTGAGGTCAGTAGTGTGATTTATGTACATAATGTATAGGTCATTATGCTCTTAAATCAAATTTTAAAATTGTATGTATTGTAAATTACAAGACCTCACCACTACTGCATTTGGTAGTTTTCACAGTGCCCCTCCTCTCGTTACTAACTGACACCCATCTCATGTGGTATTTATTTTATTATGTAGTGAATATTTAATTTATTTGCAAGCTAGATTTTGAAACCCATTTCAATTAAGCATGTACATGATGAGATGCGCCTCATGATACACAGGATGAACCATCTACCTCACAGGGTGTCTGACATGATGAGATGACTCATATTACACATGATGATCCATCTGAGTCCTCTTCGCATGGAGTAAAGAGGAAATTCAATTAGATATATTAGGTCTTGTTGGCACCTGCAGATTGTGTTTTTATGATGTATATTGTTTATGATGTATACACTTTGTGTTAGGAAAGTTAAAACCGTATGTTAGACCATGCATTTTTTCACTTCATAGATCATGTTATGATGTATGTTAGACCATGTACTATTTTTTTATGACTTCTTATCATGCTTGTGTATGTAGTATATATTATTATGTTTCATCATGTTTTAAGTATATTCAAACTATTTTCTTTATTCTAACATATTTTATTCATAAACATATGACACATTTTGTAAGTATATATGCAAGATGAACAATAATTTTAACTATCTATAGAGCATTATTGGATAAATATCACATCAAATTTATGCATTGAGATTCATACAAATAAAATTGACCTACTAGTTTAAAAAATGTATTGATAACATACCTACCAATGTATCATATGTGATCTTAATGTGTTGTTTGGTAATGTAAGACTCATTATCATCTAACAATACCTATTATGTGTTGGTAAACATATGAATACCTATCATAACTTATAATAGACATAATGACCTATTAGGACTCTTATGTCCCCTTAAGACACACATGTATGGATAATGTACCTAACAATGTATCATAAGTGATATTAATGTGTTGTTTGGTAATGTAAGAGTCATTATTACCTAATAAGACCTATTATGTGGTAGTAAACATATGATGGATAATGTACCTATCATAACCTATAACAAACATAATGACCTATTAGGACTCCTATGTCCCCTTAAGATACACATGTATGGATAATGTACCTAACAATGTATCATAAGTGATATTAATGTGTTATTTTGTAATGTAAGAGTCATTATTAACTAATAAGACCTATTATGTGGTAGTAAACATATGAATACCTATCATAACCTATAACAGACATAATGACCTATTAGGACTCCTATGTCCCCTTAAGACACACATGTATGGATAACGTACCTAACAATGTATCATAAGTGATCTTAATGTTTTGTTTGGTAATGTAAGACTCATTATCACCTAATAATGCCTATTATGTGCTAGTAAACATACTAAGACTTGTTAAAACATATAGAAATTATTATGACCTATTAAGACTCCCATGTCCCCTTAAGACACACATGTATGGATAACGTACCTAACAGTGTATCATAAGTGATCTTAATGTGTTGTTTGGTAATGTAAGATATAATCAATACAATGAGTAATGATCTAACATATAATCAATACAATGAGTAATGATCTTTAAATTATCATGTACAAGTGACTTGTTTTTAATATTACAATCAATAGTAATTTGAAACTTCAAACAAACATTAATTTAAACATGCTTGAATGTAAAAGTAATGGAACAAAATAGGACGTCATTACTTAAATTGACAATTAATTTATAATTTATCAAGTGCATACCTTTAACTTTCAAATAGACATAAACTCTCATTTTTGAATTAGTTTGTACAACATATTTCACAATATATGTGAGACAATGTCAATGACATATTTATAGAAGTGAACTCAAAACATAAAATTGGTTCAACACATCTCTTCAAATGAGGTCCTATAAAATAAAATTGTAAAACAAAAACACACGTTAATAAATGCATAAATTAATATTCAAGGTATCTGAACTATGTAAATATATGTGTAATTTGTATGTACTTACTATTTGAAATTGCACAAGATGTTGATGTTTGATCCACTTTAACATTTAAATTTGCATAAATTATAATTGACACTAAATAAGAGGTATATATAAGTTCTCTAAATTGGTATTGACAACACAAACATACATGTAATTAAATTATGCATGGTACATATATATAAAAATAATACAATAAATAAAAAACTTACATGTGTTTGATTTAAGTGTAGTCATCCTATTGTACCATCTGCATCATCTCTCTTTTGCAATGCATTTTCCATAATACATTATTGGCAGGTCTCCCTTTGTATCTTTCTAATTTGATATTTGTTGCCACAACCAAATGAGAATAGTGTAAAATCTTCTTTTTGATTTGGTAGTCTTCAAATGCTGGAAAACCATTTCTGCTTGTTAGGTATCTATGTAGCTAGGTGCCAGCTACAATGATAGACTCAATTGGATACTCAAAACCATCATCATCTACTTGATCACATGTCAATTTTTTCTTAGGTTCCACACATCTAGCTCGCCAATACTTAGTCTGTTCATCATTATCACTAGGTGCAACAACATAAACATGTCCTACAAGATAAGAAAAAGTACAGAAACACTTTAATCACATGAGTGTACATATGCAGATTATATAAATTGAAACATGAGATCACAACAAAATCTAATTAAATTGTGCATACTAGGTTGTATGAGATCTAAAATACGACCATAGTCAGATTCTAATGTAAAAGTAACATTATGGTCTTCATTTATTGTATCATCTTGAAAATGCGTGTCAGTAGGTGCTAATATTTTTGTTGCCAATCTTCAACCCATTCTGTATTCTCGCATTCATCCCATTCACCTGCAAGACAAAACTGATGAAAACAAACAAGTTCTCTAGTCTATATAGTCCAAGTGTTAGAATCTAAACTCCTAAATGAATGCCATTTAGCTGACCCACTAATTGTATCACAATCATATCTTGAAAATATATTTTGTTGGCGCTCAAAATTGTAGTCCAAATTTTGAGCATCATTGAAAAATTTAGCCCTATAAAAGCTTTTGATGCACATGTACTCGGCTGTCAGTTTGAGGCCCAAGAGGTGTTTGATGCCTCTAACACCTTTCATTTAGTGCATCCACATGTTCCATTAAGTTAAACTGACATTCCAAACTATTTTGTGAAGTCTCGTTTTGAGCATTTGTCAAATCTACTTTTTTCACTTAAGTGTCAAACATCGACAGGAGGCCATGTTTGCAAGTGAATATCTCGCACCTAGAAATGTTTCATGACTCACCACTTTGGGAATATCTAGTGTCCATAACTAAGAACCTATGTTTTAGATTTTGAGTCGTTTCGAGTTAGTTTGATTAGGTTTTCTATCCCTCAAAGTTGGTCAGTTACTATTTTCATGTTTTTGCAATTAATTCATAATTCTGGGAAGCCCTGTTTGACGTATTATAACTTTTGACCAGTTGATCAAAATGAGAAAATTCCTTTTGTGTTGTATTATCAGAGACTTGCTATGTTTCAAGTTTCATCTTATGACGAATATGTTTGATCAGTTTTCAAACGTGATTCCAAATGTAATTTGCATCTTTTACTGGTGTCAGCATTTGCAGATTTGCCGGAACCCCTGTTTGTGATGTGATATCTTGAAATTTGTGATAGGTGAGATCGAATGGATTGTACCACTGTGTTGTCCTCTAAAAATACTCCAAGTGTGTCAGTTTACAAGTCACGACGAATCCATTTGCACATTTTTCCAGTCAATTCCATTCACAAAAAATGTTTTCTATCAATGTTTCCAGTTTGCAAAATCCAAGTAGCCCATTTTGACCGCTCGCCATTTGTGCCCAGTTATTTTTCATAAGCCCAAATAATGGATTTATACTCTCCTCGTGACAGAGAACCAATGCCCCAATGTTTGTCTTCTCACATGTTAGTTTACCCAGTTTTCAAAGCCAAATCCGAACCCAATTTGTTGTTTTTTGACATGTTTTCTTGGAGGAAGTTCTGAAAGGTCAACTTTGACAAAAAATATCTTTTGACCTCGACTTCATCATGAAATGAGATTTGGTGGGGTAAAAGTGTGCAGAAGAGAGAAGAAGTATCCCGGATTTCAAAGCCCAGTTATCTTTTGGGTCAGTTTTTAAGGCCAGTCAACGGACCTCCTGATGCAAATTTGACAGTTTGCAGATAAGTGGTAAAATGAGCTTTAATTGATGGTTTGGTGATTGAACTTGTTTTCAATCAGTATGAAATGGTTAATGGATCAGTTATGCAGTTTAGTTGTCCAGAAATTAAAAAAATTTTAGTCGGACCTGCTTTAGGGCCCGATTGAATGGTGTTAGACTAATAGAACTTGAGGAAATATCGGATAGAACTTAGAAACATTGAAATTGCTCACAAGGAGGTTTTAATTCCTCTATCAATTTTAGTTGAGAAAGATAATGTGTTTCCGAGGCTTCTCATTGTTATCTTTTGTCATTCTATGTACTCTCTACATCCTGATGATATGCACAAATCAGGGCACCAAAAGAGGTGGAAAAGTACTTTGCTAAGAGGAATGTATTACAAAAAGATAAATAAATGAGGGAAGGCTTCATTTGTGGTGCATGTGGACTATCAGGGTACATTCAGACAAACAAGGAATGCCCTTTTATATAATAAAGATACGAATGCAAATGTAGAAAGGCAATAGAGGGACTCTCAGAATCGAGTGTGCACCTCTGGTGAAGAATTGCCTGATAATCATTGAACAAAATCCTACTTGTGAAGTTCATTTGTTGGACTACCAGTGATAAGAGCACAGATACCATAGCTATAAATGAAAGTCACAATGCAGACGATGGGGAATCCTCTCGACCCAGGAATAGCGGCCTGTGCCCTCCTCTAATTCAGTGAATGGGCTAGCTTATAAGACGTTGAGCATAAGAAACAAGAGAATTTTCAAATGTCTCACATACTCTGGTGCCTTGTTAAAATCCGTAGCATATAAACTGAGGACGTTGAGTCATATAACCATGATTAAATTTGATTTGATCGGTGAGCATTTTAGCCTGCTAAATGCGTTTCACAAGTCAAAGTTGAAGAGGAGTTTAAGGTCAAGGTTAAAGCCACCTTGGAGTAAGTTCATGATAGGGAACCTCTGCAGTTTTATTCATCATACAAATATGAGAAATCGCCATCACACATTCCTGGCTCGCAACTCATAAACAACACGCCAAAAATAAAGAAGCCACTACCAAAGATTAATCCCACGTGTTGAGAGAAGACCTGCCACAGTAGCATACTATCCCAGGTCATAAGGCGCAGTTCCAACGTGAAGACAGAGGCCGCGGTAGATGTGAAAACAATGCAAGCTGGAGCAACTTCATGCAAAGGGGGAGAAAGTAGATTGGTACCCATGTTTTGAAGAAGGCAGGGCAGCATGTAAAAGAGCCCTAGCCGTTGCATGAGCAGGAAGACACCAAAGAGCAGGAGAGCCCACTAAAACTCGCGCCATGCAAAACATGAAACTAGTCACCATAGCAATTGAAGTTGCCTGCACTAGCAAAGCACTCCCTGATTGATACGCATGTAAAATATAGAAGCCAACATATGAAAAAAGGTGACAACAGACCCACACAATGAAGATAGGCACGTTGATGACTATAATAAAAGAACCCCACGCATCCAAAGGGGCAGTCATAGTAAAAACGTAGATTCAAAGGAAGGCACCAAGAAAAAGAGAATATGCCAAGTCTGAAGAAAGTTGTAACCAGGGGCGGCATATGATTAATGCAGGGGCGACATGATTGAAAGAGAGTTTGCAGTTGCTAGTCGAAGTGGTTGGATACGAAGATGGAAGAGCCATCAACGATGAAGCCCGCCTAAAAATAGAAGGAAGTCAATGTGCAAAAAGGAGTTTTTCTCCATTCATGACTACATTTTTTAAAAGGAAAAGGGTGAAATATTAATCCCATATTCATGCCGTTGTGGTGTTTTTAGGTCTTTAAATACTTTCCAACTCAAGAGATAATGTGTCTTAAGAGGGGCACTTTTAAGAATCGCCAGCATTCAAAGTGGGGTCTGTAGTCAGCAAAAGAGCCCTCAAAAGCAAAATTTTAAACGAGGTTGCAGACGAGCTGACATGGCGTCTTCAGAGGCAGTGAAAGAGGATTGATCTTGTGGCCGGCGCTTCCCTGCAATACCAAGATGCGCACGGGATAAGTAATGTAGAATTGCGAGATTCTGCCACATGGCAGCGGGTTCTAGCTGGTCGTGAGGTGGTGTCAAAGGAATAGTTCAGAACAGATTCACCAGATGCCGCCATGTGTCCAAATCTAACGGACAATGCAATTCTGCAAAATAAAGATGCCAGGAAGATAAATATTGTGAGAATGCGGGTGACTATCATGTTGCAGCAAAATTTGAGCTCAAAAGCAAAATTTTAAACGAGGTTGCAGACGAGCTGACATGGCGACTTCAGAGGTAGTGAAAGAGATGGTGCCACGTGGATTGATCTTGTGGTCGGCGCTTCCCTGCAATACCAAGATGCGCACGGGATAAGTAATGTAGAATTGCGAGATTCTGCCACATGGCAGCGGGTTCTAGCTGGTCGTGAGGTGGTGTCAAAGGAATAGTTCAGAACAGATTCACCAGATGCCACCATGTGTCCAAATTTAACGGACAATGCAATTCTGCAAAATAAAGATGCCAGGAAGATAAATATTGTGAGAATGCGGGTGACTACCATGTGGCAGCGTGGGACCGGATTAGGTGATGATGTGGCAATAACGACAGTTGCAAACGGAGGCACAGGATGTTGCCACATGGCAGATCCCATGAGCAGTGCATTTTTGCAAAATGAAGATGCACACCAGTTAAAAAATGCAGGTAAGTAGAATTCTACCACGTGGCAGCGGGCTTCGCTGAGGTAATTATGTGGCACTGAGTTCGAGAGGTCGACTAATCAACAAATGACACATGGCACTAGTCAAACTTTAGGTTGACCATGAATTTGAAAGCATAAGGGAAAAACAAAATATTTTAAAATGGTTATTTTAAAATTGTTGATATCAAGGGGGGACTATTTTAAAACATTTATATCAAGGGGGGACTATTTTTTAAACTGTGATTCTGGGGGTTTCCGAGAGGCGAAATATGTGATGTTATATATCGCCGGAATCGTGAGAAGATGAAATTTTCAATTCTAAAGTTAGTTTCTACATAAGAAGTAGTGTGTTCATGTTATTTGAGGTTTTCTCTCAGATTCCTAATAGGTAACCACATTCAAGTATCAGAGTTCAGTTGTGATTTCTAGCAAGGTAATGACTTGAATATGCATAAAAGACAAGGAAAAGGCAATTGGGGTCAAGTTTGGTCACATTCAAATTAGTTGAACCTTAATTCCTCCAGCATTTCATAAGATTATCAGATATTTTGGATGCATGAAGAGTTTTCATCATTTCATTAAAGATTTTTGCAAATCAGTTACAAGTAATGATGAAAACAAAATCAAATCAAATGGGTAGAGAGATGAAAGAGGTTTTGCAACTCCTAGCGATGGAATTCCAAGTGGACACATGTCATCTTCAGAATAGATCTGAGAATTCTTTCTTGTCTATATCTTTCTTTTTCTCATCTATTGTAAGGGTTCCAGTTTTTGTTACTGTGAGACCATTGTTGGTTGAAATTTCTCAGTCTTTCTATGAGACCATTTTGTTGGATCCATATATGTGATTCCACCTTCATTCTTCAACATAATTCTCTTGTATGAATAGTAATAGGAAGGAATATACAGATAGTTCAGATCTGTTAGGTGTTTTCATATTTTTCATTTCATGCATATGAATGTATTATTTCAAGGAAATTAATACAAAGAACAACAGGTTGAGTTTCATCTTGAATCTTGTCTCCTTTATCAATGAGCTTAAGTGTTTTATGATCTTTGACATAGAGCTTAGGTTGTAGTTGCAGTCCCTTAAGGCTGTATGTTATTTCATTGTTTCCTATAACCCAAGGGGTTATGTAAATGCTTTAGGGAAATCAACAAGGTTGCAAGTTTTCTGATAGGGATATCATGTAAGAATGAGGTTTAGATTGAGCATTGATGTCTATTTACAAGTTGAATAGATAGATCGTGTATTTGAATATATAAATAAGTATCAAATATCCATATGCATGCATTTGATTCATGGATTTTCCCAATGGTTAAGGCACTGATCAGCTACAGGGTCCACTTAGTTCTTGCTGCTGCATACTAGGGGTTTTACTGAATTCAACATTATTAATCAAACATTCTTTCCCTTTCATGTTGAAGGACCTAAATGTTTAACCCTCGCTCAACTTATGAGATTCATAGCTTTGCATTTAGCTACTATAGATTTGTGTCATTTCATGAGTCATTAGGAGAAATAAGGGTAAAATTTGCTTAATAGATTTAGGGATATGTTTTTGCACTAGTACGGTAACATTTGAATCTGAGGTCTACCTGCCTAGGTTTAGTAGAGCTTGAAGTAGAAGAAGGGTCATGCCTTATAGTTGGCCTATTGTCATAAATGACATGTTGAAAATGGGAGTTAGCTGCCCCTAGATATGTCAGTTTCTTAGTGGGATAATTGAAAACCCTCCAGCATTTTCAAACACCAACATATTCTTCTCTTCAACTAGGTAGAAGAAACGTTTGATTGTAGAGTTCTCACTTGATCCTGTGTATAAATATTTGTTACACCATTCCAAAATCTCATGTACATTTTTGAATTTGGCTTTTTCCTCAAATTTTAATTGCTCTCTACTAAGGGCTCTCTTCACACATGCACCAGCACCATCATGTTCTCCTTTACCATATCTAGCCTCAAAAAAACTCCACACATGTTGGATATTAGTTTGCCTATGTGTCCTACTCAACCAATAGAACATTCTAGCATTCTTGAATTGTCCTGTACAATTATCTGACCATATCCAATGTTGTGTCATTTTAATTTGTCTCTCTTTTAAATTATCATAAAAGACCTTGAAACAATATTGGACAAACTCAGATGAATAAAGTTTATTATCACTCATATAGAAATGGTACTCTCAATATTTTTCTATCCTCCTCTGTACTATTAGGTGCATGCCTATAAACTATATGAACATAAATTGTTACTTGCATTGAATTGTAATATTGTGGTTGTATCTCATCTTGTGGTGCAAGTGTGTAGTTCTCTGCAAAGTCAACAACTAAAAGTATATTACCAATTGGAAATGTATTCTTACATATGTGAAATTGTCCATCAAGCCATTTAGCATATTGAGAGTGTTTAATATATTTTGGTATGATCATACTCTTAAACTCATCCATAAATGCATGACAACTAACTTTATCTGTAACTAGATCACACCTTCTTCTAGTCTTCTCATCCTTCAATAGATATTCAACAGTTTTGAATATTTTTACATCAACTAATTCTTGTCCAAAAGCAATCAAAGAATTTTCATGCAAACATTCATCTAACAAAGAAAGATTGCCGCACATATCACATGTACCGAAAAGACATGCATTGGAAAGAAAGTATTGATCATTAGGTGGACTACAAAACAAACCTAATATGAAATCCTTTATAATTTGAGGTGGTATTTTTATACCCCATTCCTACAACATTTATTTACTATGCATGGTACCATGTATAGATCAAAATACATCATAATAGTAACGAAATTGAACATGGGTTTTACAACAATATGTGATTCTTTCCTTGTTAATCCTTACATGCCATGGTTTACACTTTTCAAAAGATCTTTGACTAATGGTAATAGTTAATACCTTACCATCTACAAATTTTTTAAACAATTCAGTTTGAGTCATGTCTAAAAGGTGTTTAGGATGTGGATCATGTATTTTTGACTCAACTCTCAATTTAAGAACATCTCTTGAATTAGGTGATACTCTTGTATTATCATGCCAAAATTTTTCAACCAAACTTTTGACTTCACTAGTAAGTTTCATATCACATCTCGGGAGTCTACCACTAGAAGTCCACAAAATATTTGTTGGATCACATACAAAGTTAAACCTTCTCTTTATAGCTCTTTTTAAAGTCTTATGATTGACATTTAGATATCCACTTATTTTTCTAATCAATCTTTTTTCAGTTGTTGATTTGTTAACTAAAGGTGTTGTTATTTCTCATTGTGCCGCATTCTTATCTTTAGAGCAACTTCTCTTTCCAATAACATCAAAGGCACTAGCAACAGTGGATACAACTTGTTTTAAAGAATCATTTTTATTTTTTGGTTTTGCATACATTCCCAACTTTCTCATTACTTTTTGCATTTTAAACATTTTAATTAGTTGCAACATCAACTGACATTGAAACCCAAATTTCTTATTATAAAAAAAATGTCTATATAATCTGTTCGCATGTGTCCTAATTTGTCTCCATGAAACTAATCCCTCAAGATTATCTAACACATCATTAGAAAAATAAAAATTATGTTTAGACACTTTACTATCATTCTATCATGTTTGTTCAGTAGTTGGTGTTTCTACGTCTACATTCATGCAATTTTTATTTTCAATTGATATTTCAGTTTCACTGGTATTTGGGATTTCAATTTCATTTTCAAAAATTCTTGGCATTTATTTAGGAGCATGCATTTCAATTGAAGTTTATTGTGTTGACAAATTATTCTCATGAAGAAAATGTAAATCGTTCAAATCGTAACTTGCTTCTACAAAATCACCTATTTCATTACAAGAAAAAATTTGACGGTTTGGAGACACACTTGTATTGAGTATTTGATTAAAATGTGCACCTGAATTTTTTTGCATTAGGTTCTCTTCTTCGGCCTCTTCACCCATCATGGCATCCTCAATGTCTTTCACCTTTGAAACATTGTTCAAGTCTATAATTCTTTGTCTTCTCTCTCATTGACATTGTGCTTCATTCTCCTTATTTATTGCAATCTCCTCATCTTTCAGAACTTTCATTTTCTTCTTTCTTTGTTGTTTTGATCCCATGTTTGCACCTATTTTGAATTTGAATTGATCATTTGCAAATTGCAGAAAAGAACAAGAAAATAGAATATGTGTGATAGAAGTTGCTGCTGCAAATTCGAAACTGTACTTCAATTATTTTAATAATTGAAAGTTGGCCCGTCGGGCAGGTTTTGGGGCCCAACGGGTACTTTAGAAATGGGTACTTGATTGCTTAAAAATTGGGTACCCGATTTTCATAGAATCAGGTACCCAATTTCTAGGCAATCGGGTATCCAATTTGTGAAAAATCGGGCAACGACTATTAAGAAATCGGGCACCCAATTTTGGCTTACAAATCGAGTGCTAGATTTGTGAAAGTTGGATGGGAGTTTGGGAATGCCATGCATTTTGCATCGGGTTTTGCCTTGGAGAAAGGCATGGCACAGGCTTGGTCCCACCAAGCCATGCCTTTGTAAGCCATTTTTTTTCTAAGGCATTTAATCAACAATTTCAAAGATTGTCGTAATTTTTATAAGGTCATCCCTATTGAATTTTTTGGTGAAACAAAAAACCATTATAGGTCTTACTGTTCTGATTTGAAAAATGTAAATTTTATAATATTATTATTTTATTTGCTATTTTTCTATTATTTATTAATCAAAACTATCTCTTAAACGTTAAAAAGTGACATTCACTAAAACTTTAATAACTTTTTTATTTTATAATTTTTATTAAATTAATTTATATGACATCAATCTATATACAATTCTTTTGAGGTTAAAAAAAAAGATTTGAAAAAAGTAAATTTTTGATCAAATTATGGTGTCCGTACACGAGCGGTTTTAAAAATTTCCTTTATAGCCAATTAATAATTAATAAAAAATAAATTATTCAATAAAAAATTAAGGAAAAATATTGTCATCAATCTTAGGTATATTAGGTAACTCCCTTTAAAAGGATTTATGAAAATTCATTTATTTATTTCAAATTTTGGCATTCGTACATGAGCGTGGTATGGTCCTGAAATAGGCATTTAGAAAAAGTGGTTTTTTAAAGATCCATACTAAAAAAAAAATCTATCATATGGGTACACAAATAAATTACATATTCAAAAACTAGATTTCAAACACTAAAATTTTTATTTCTGAAGTTTTTTTATATTCATTCTCTAAATGCCTCAAATTTTGACATCAATTGACAATTTTTTTTTAAAATAGGAAAAACACTTCCACTTTTTGGCCAAAAGTGAGACTCAACTTCTTGCACTGACCCAATGACATTATGCGAATGCCTGTGGATGGTTATGCATTTAAAGATTAAAAAAAACATGACCACACTTTAAAGGAGAACCTCATAATCTCAAACTTTCAACAACAATGGGCGGTGTCAATCCATTTGGAGATATGAGATTTGTTTACTCAATGTGGCCTATTTTTGTTATTAACAATAACATTATTTCTTGGATTTCAATAAAAAGGGAGCACATAATGTTGTCAATGATTGTACCAGGTATTTTCTCATTTAATAATGCATAAAAATAGTCATAATAATTATGTAATATTTTTGTTCATTCAATTACTAGGTAAGTACCAAGTTAAAGATATGAACATGTATATTGATCCCCTTATTGATAAGTTGTTGAAGTTATAAAATTGAGTTATTATGTATGACATCTCTAGACCGATATGACAAAGACAATTTCAATTTCATGTAATGCTTGTATGTACAATACATGATGCCCCTAGGTTAACTCATTTTTGTAGTATGCTATATTGCTAAGGTCACATATTTTTGGTCTATTATAGTGCTTACACATTATTGTTGTATTTTTAAGTTGTGCATGATAATTGTACATGATCAAAATTATTCAATATCTTATAGGTTTTCAGACAAAAGAAAAATTTGAATGTACAATTTTTGGTTCGAAGATGAAATATTGTCATTCAAGAAGTTTAGAAAAGTAGGAGTTTGATGAGTTTAGGCACTTTCTCCACATTAATCATAAGTATCAAATTACTGAAAAACATATTTTTAATAGGCCACAAAGAATGACACCTCATCTATGAAAGTTGAAATACGATCAACTAAATCGCTGAGTTAATGTCTAGTTTGTGGTCTAAAGTTTGAAATTTATATTTTGATATTGTCTTTTATTTAGTAATGATATAATTGATGCTTGTGAAGGTCATCAAGACATCAATGATAAACTTTCTAGAGGAATAAAAGGTTATATATTACAAGGATCTCATAATTGTGCATTTGTTTGATGCTATGCATATTGGAAAGAATGTAATAGAGACTATCAAAAATATTGGATGGAAGACATGACAAAGAAAAAATTGCCAAAATTTGTAATGACATTCATGAATCCAATCATTCACTAAAAAATTTCATTGAATAAAATAGCAATGGAGAACCCATAAATATGAGTTCCTTTCCTTGGTTTTTAATGGAGCATCAAAGTGATGCATTAAAGGAACTCAAAAAAAAAAATTCCCACAGGATTTGCTACAAATATAAGAAATATTATATCAAAGAAAGGTGATTTTGGGCCAGGGTTGAAAACACATGATTGGCATACCTTTTTCAAGGTAAGCCATGTTCTTTAGTTACAATATATTTGTAAAATTGCATATATTTTTTATTGTATTATTTGATAATATATTGAAAAGATCATTTTTTAATGATTGTAGTATGTCCTACCTTTATCCCTCCCATACCTATTTGACAACAGTATTAAACAAGTTATATATGATCTTGAAAAATGCTTGAGGTTAGAATTGTTATTTCTTAGATTTGTTGTACATATATTATATTTATGACATGCTTTACTTTTTATGTAATTTATTGTATATTTTTTAAATCTAAAATCTTGTTTATATGTTCTTGCATGTTGAATCTCTTCTAGGTGGTTATCATCTAAATAAATTGATAAAAAAAGATAAAATATTGGAAGAGAACATTTTTACAGCTTATGTGTGAAATGAAAAAGTGTCTACCTTCAATTTCTTTCAATGCTCAAGAACACTACCTCATACATCAAATTGAAGAGATTGAATTGTGTGAACTTGTACAAATTAGGTCAATGTGGATGGTTGAAAGACAATTTAAATTTATGAAGGGCTTGGTTCAATAAAGGGCACAACTCGAGGGCTCTATGATATACTAGACCATGGTGTACATTAGTAAATATCTTCTCAAGTTTGTATCAAAGATCCATAAAGATTGCATTTGGGATCCCAACTCCATTAATGAATTCAAAGGGGAGTACTTAATGGGAAAAGGTAGATTGAGGAAAGTGAGAGGTAATTATAAAATGTTATTGTAGTTAATTAATTCTTATCCATCATTAATATAAGTTATTTCTAACTAGTCTAGCTATTTTCTTTATAGTTGGTTGTGAGTGGGATGCACTACATTTGTATATTGTAAATAATCTTGATCAGATGATGGTATGGGTTCAACAGTCTCAAGAAAATGGTCGCTCATTAACATGGTATAGTGTTGCATCATTCGTAAAAGAAGTTCATCATAATGAAGATCCCAATGTTATGTCAATGGTACTTAATCTAGCATATGACTTAAGAGTTAGAAAGGTATGTATAAAATTACTAATCATGATCCATAAGTTTAATATAAACTCACAAATTGATGCAAATAATCTTGATATGTTTGAATAATTGTAAATCAAACACCACAAACCTATGGACTACCACGACTATAAATTTCACATAAAAAATTAGATGAAATGAAAAAAACTTGTTATTCTAGAATAAGTGTAGTGTTCAAGGTCAACAATATTTCATCTAGAAATGACATATATCTCCAACAATTTGAAAATCAATACTATGACATTTTGGATGATATACTTGAGTGCAACTTTAATTCATTCAAATTAGTTCTATTTCTCATCAAATGGTATAGGCTATGGCTGAATCAAAATGATCATGATAGGACTATTATTGAACATGATAGTGGATTTATAATGATTAATACAAGGTCATTTGAGTTAGTTGGAGATGAGCCCTATGTTCTTCCAAGCCAATGTGAGCAATTGTTTTACTTTGGCATTCCACATTAATCAGGTTGGTCATTTGTTGTTAGATATGATCCAAGAGGAAGGGTAGAAAAGTATAATGTGATGGAATAAGAAGATAATGAAGAATCAGAAGATGAAATAAATGATGATCATGAATGACTATTACACAATAATGAAGAAGAAGAAGAAGAAGATTTTGGTGATTCTGATGATGATGGTGATGATGATAATGATGACGATCTTTTGAAAACATGAATGCTAATGATATTCCTATGGGGGAGTATTGTAGATATGTTACTATAATGATATGTTACATTCATAAATAAGTTTGTTATTGATGTCAACATAACAATTTCTGTGGTATTTGACATAAGAACATCAGAAAAATCAAGTTGGTACAGAAAGCTAAGTGAGTATTCTAACTATTCAAGGTTATGGGAAATACTTCTGAGTATCTAGTATGTGAAATTAACATCAAAAGAGGAAATGATAAATCTAGAAGAAGTTATGTAAGTTTTGGTGATGTTTGTTCCGAGATAGAGTTTACAGAGGCATGTTCTAGTAAACTTGTTATATCTCTTAGTAGAGTTGATATTCTGAGAATTGAGGTTGAGTAGACAAAGAAGACATGTTGATAATGATGTGGCTAAGTTCACTCATCATAATATTGCATGTATGGAAAGTTATTCAAGCTGTAAGGTGGAAGATTTATGTTATCACTAAGTGCAATGTGTTCTTAATGTGGTCCTATAATAATTAGTTAAGAAGGTCTAAAAACTAACTCAGGGAATTAATTTAGGATTCAATATAAAAGAAGAAAATTTTCATTTATCATGGTATGGTTTTATATTTATGATAAGTAGCCATAAGAGCAGAATGTAAAGTTAAGTAGAGCAGTACGAAAATGAAGGAAACTTCATCGTCAAAGTTTTACTGAGTGATTCAAGGTTTGATATTTGGATCTAAGGTTTGTGACCTAGTCTACAAGGTCTAACAGTGATTGGGTTCAGTTGATAGAACAAAGGAAAGAAGAACATAACAATAAATTACATGTTTGAGTAGTGAGCTTTTCTTGTAGTTGAAATTGCATGATTGGGCAATGGGCTCATCTTGCATACATTGTACTACAACTGAAATCTCCTAATAGGGATTCATAGTCTCCTAATAGGGACTCTATGTACTAAATTTTGTGATAGACTCCTAATAGGGTACATCCTCTAATAAGGAAAATTTATATTAGTACATCATCTTGTGGGCATCATTCCCACTGGGGTTTTCTCTCTGATCAAGGGTTTCCCTAGTCAACATATTTGGTTTAATTGTCTATGTGAATCTTTCACCCCCCAACCCCCGCGTCCCCTGCGCCCCCCCCCCCCCCCCCCCCCCTGCTTAGTTATCTTGGTGGGCTATTGTTTCTAACATGATCATGGTCATGGTGATGAAGATGGTGATGATCAAGGTGATGATGGCTATGGAAATGGTGATGAAGATGATGATGATGGTGATGAAGATGGTGGTGGTGGTGATGATGATCAAAGTGACAAGTATGATGATGGTGGTGATGATGATGACATGGATGAAGATGATGATCAATGAAATGTATGTCGATGTATGATCAATGTCAAGTATGATGGAGTGATTTATTCATAGAAATTTGTTTGACTTGTATGTTTTTATAATTAAGTTATTATGTGTTGAAATCTACTATCATGGAGTATATATAATGATATTTTATAGCTACCACACATAAAGTAGAGGTAAGGAATTAAAAAATATACAATGATTTCAATGAATGTATCATATAATTTTTGTCTTCTACATTATTTGTAGCATATATATCATGTAATTTTTGGCTAACTTAAGATAAATGATTTACATATGTAGGCTATTTAATGCCTTTGATCAGGATCATGCATAGTGACATGGATCGACATGTATAAGTCAATAGACCCTATAGATACAATATTTTATTTGCATATCTTCTCTTTACCATTGACATAACATTTAGTCATAGTATGTCTCTCATTTTATAGATTGCAAGTACCACTAAATAGGTATTTATCTAATCTATCTTCCTCGAGTGAGGAAAATGCAAGAATAGAAGACAAAAGTGAGACATCTAGTAGGTCTAAAATAAGAAGATCAATTAGAGGTGAAAAGATTAGAAGAAAATTCAATAAAAGAATGCAATTTTTCTTTCTAGGGGGGGGGTCATGTTCTTATTATAATGAGAGCGAAGGTGATACAAAGGTTTCATTAAGGTACACACATCTTCATAAAAAATGGGCACCCAAGGAACTACCTCCAGTTAACACTAATTTTTCTATTAACAAAAGGATCTATCACATAGCTCTATCTTCATTACATGGTTTGGGCCTATTTTCCATGGATGAAATAAAGGTCAATTATACTATAGTTTTTGAATTGATGGATATCTAGGACCTTGTTACAATTATAACAATTGGATGCAAATTGTGCAATATAAAAAAACTATGCATAGGTATGCATTGTCACCAAATTATATAAAATGCAAAGAAAATGATAAAACTAATAGGATCACTATGTATATTGATGGAAGGCCAAAATCAATATGGAATATTATAGGATTTATAAATAGTTCTCAACTTGTGTCAACTAATAAGTGGTTGAATTGTACATTTGAGGTGCATGAGAAAAATTGTGTTTTTGAATGTGCGAAGAAATCAATAAGTACAGGGGAAGAGCTTCTAATAGATTAATCATTTAGATACAAAGAAATTCCCTATCATGGGACTAGTAGGTATAACATTTAAACCAATTGCCTCCAATTAATATTGACTCCAATATACGATCCATTATTTTATTAATTATTTTTTTGTTAAGTTTATTACTTTCATTTTACTGCTGATTTCTAAGAATTACTAATATTTGTCATAGGGTGACATGGATCCACCACAAGACACAGGTGGGGATGTTCCTCACACACATCCTTCATCAAAGATAAACCTTAATTAGTGTAATTGTACAAATTATATAGAAACAAATGTCATAATTATGTTTTTTTTTTTTATGGCTTTGGAGTTATTTTGATGGAATTTTATGGATATTGATGTCACAAATAATTATCCAAATAACTAAACCAAATCATACTTTTTGGTAACATCCTTCTTCCTTCTAACCACTTTTGGAACTTCTTGGACAACAAAATTGCAAAATTGATAATTTTTGCATTTTTACACTTTAGACTTTATTAGGCTAAACATAATGACTCCAAATGAACCATTTAAGTTATTTAGACCATGTTTAGGTCATTTCCATGCCTACCTACCCTCCTACACTTAACTAGCACTCTAAGACAACTTTTAGCACTTTTAGACCTAATTGACAACATCTTGCCAACGTAACATTTTGAAACCAAGTTATCTATAATACATTACATTGTTTCTTTACATGCATAAGGACCCCAAAAATAGTGACCTCATTTCTTCTAAGTCTTTCTAGGGCTCTTATTTTCTTGCTAACCACCTATCCTAGGTGCTCCTGTGCCACTCAATTTATTGCCAAAACCTTCTTGTGATTATCTCACTTTTGAAGTCTAGATAGAGTTTTCTTCTTACTAAAGTTAAGCAATCCTTCTTCTAGGTTTTCCTGTAATGATCAATCTAAACTATTTCACTTACCAATATTTTATCAATGAGTAATGCCACCAAATTCCCAAGCAACTTCCTCTAAAGAGAACTTATCCATAACAGTTGGCCTACAAGGGTCAAGGAAATTGATTAATCCAATTATAAACCATATCATCCCAAGAAGAAAACATTACACTATCAAATTGTTGCACAAGAATTCTCATATGCTTTGAAAGCAAAAATGAGATCCAAGTAGAGTGAAAATGGTTTGAAAGTAAACGATCAAGTGAAAATGGGTGAAAGGGAAATGTGTTTGATTGTCTTAGGAGCTTGTTAGGTTTACATTTGTTTTTTTCTACTTTTATTTTTTTATTTGAAGGAAAAAAAAAAACAAAAGACATTCAAGTGTTTTCAAAGTGTGATGCAAGCCCTATAATAGGACTTGAGAATCTCATAATATCTTGTGAGTCTAGAAACAAGACTTGGTAGGTCTACATATTGTTGCATACTTGTTGAGGGTACCTCATGGACTTGTGAGTCAAAGTGAAAACTTGGAAAGTTCCAATACAGTGCTTCGGAATAATCAATTTTTTTTTTAGATGCCTTTTAAACATTAGAAATAATCATGGTTGGAAAAATTACACATTAATTTTAATAGCTAGAGTGACGAAGAAACACAACTTTTAAAAGCTAACTATTGGAAAGAATGACCTTTTATTCTTCTTCTTTTCCTCATTAGTGATTT
This sequence comes from Cupressus sempervirens, assembly GCA_028749045.1. NCBI lineage: Eukaryota > Viridiplantae > Streptophyta > Pinopsida > Cupressales > Cupressaceae > Cupressus > Cupressus sempervirens. The sequence goes on along the minus strand of CM053784.1, from coordinate 426,812,581 downwards.
TTCTAAGCATATTCCTTCATAAATGTATATCCTCTCTTCTTATTCATATTTAGTTTGATTTTCATGGAATAGCTTATGCGACTTCAGTTTCTTGGGGTTTCATTTTCATTGCTATAAACTGTCTCTTATAAGATTATGTTTTCTATTTTTCGCGTGCCTTAGGAAAATACATGTAGATATTTTGTATCATAATTTTTAATGGCTACACGAGTTAGATGGAAATCAACAGAAAGATAAAGAAGAGAGTGATGCAGAACTTGAAATTGAGTACAATGAGAGAGCAATAGAATGTACAATTTGAGATGTTGGTATGGGCATACTTATTTCATGATAATATGCAATAGTTCCTATTTAGTGATGATGTTCACGTAATTATATCTATACTATTATTTTCTATTTCATAGAAACTTTATTTTATTTTTAAAGCTTTCTGTATATGATGAATTTGCAATTTTTTCTCTTTTTAATATAAGTGTGTTTATTTATTCAAACAAACAACATAAACTAAAAGTCTAGTTGAAATATTTTAGATTACGGACCTCACAGTCCTGAAGTGATCTTAGCGGAGGATGAAACCTAGGAACTTGATGAAGATCCTGGATCATTTTTGCTAGAGCTGTTGCATATTTATGGAGGAGAAGAAGGCTTGGATCCAGAAGCTAACAAGGAAGAACTGGTAAGGCTTTTTCATTTAATTCTTTTTGTTTTCTTCATAATTTTATCTCTTTATATTGATTTATGTTTGATTTTCAACCTAAATGAATTTTCTTCCTTAACATCTGGAAGTATCTTTATTTAAATTGTTAAAGAAAAATGATATTACTTGTCCATTATTTGTATCCTTTTTCATTTGTGTAAACTTAAGGCCATAGTTTGTATCACCGTGCTATTCACAACCAAGAAAGTGGTCTATGGGAAGTAGTTGAACCATGCATTCATTTGGTTAGGAACCTAGTTTTCCTGAAATAGAAATGAGTTCTAAATTCCTAGTCTACCATTGTGGGAGTTAGGTCTATTATCTCATCTTGCGTTCATTACAACATTTTTGTACATCTTTTATTTTTATCTTATTTCAAATTTTGCATGTCTGTTCTACTTCTTGTAACGCCCTGCCAAGGGATCCAAAAGAATTAACCTAAAGTTTCACTAAGTTTGCTAAACAATTTTTTTAAAAAGTAAGAAAGTATAACATACACATCAAACACATAGTAGCGGAAGCAATAACATGTAATCATTGACAAACATACATTGCAAGTTACATTTCTTAAAGATCCCAAGACGTTGAGTCACATTTAAATTTAATTAAATTCTAAGTCTAACAACTATCACATACATATGAAAGAATAATTAGAAGTCCCATGTCCATATTATACATTTGTTCTGAATGCCTCTTGGCAAATTAATTCGGAATGCTCAATCATCCACTATACAAGTCACAGGGTATGAAAGGCTTAAAAGAATATACATATGTAAAAATAGAAATGCATCAACCTCCACGAATCCATGATACAAAGTGCAGTAAAGATATATGCAAAACTATTCACCATACTTGATACATCCATACATCCATAATGATAAAACATCTATCATAAAATCTAACCATCCATCATAATAATCCAAGAACATAGTGAAGGTAAATGCCAATCATGAAAACTCCAGCCACAGTGACCACGAAACGGATCTCAATTGGTAAGAGTGAAAAGCACTACCACCCGACTGCGTGGAACCTAAATGGTCCACTCCCACTGCGCTGAGGAGATAGTCTCAAGTCCCAAATAGGATATCAAATCACATAATCACAAGTACTCTCTAAGTCCAGGAAATCCTAAAATTATACTAACTCAAAGGTTCCAACACATAGATCAACATCTAGACCCAGAGGCACCACAAAGACATGTAGAGAATCTACTATGCAAGTGGGAAAGTGTCATCGCAAAAGTCACGTAGAAGTTACCCGAGCAATCCCTTAGGAATCTCGGGTCCCTACTGATCCCTGCGGCCACTAGTATCCTCTTGTACTGACGAGGCATACTATGGAATGCAAGGTCATAACCAAGTGTTCTCTCTACCCCATTGTAAGTAACAAACAATACTAGCACTCAAGTCAAGGAAACTGGAAAGCAGTAACAAATAGTAAATACATCCATCATAGAGCATACAATCACATTACCTTGGTTGGTTTGAAAAGATCAAGAACAAATCATCATAACATCACATTCACAACCCCGAGCCTCTGGTAACAACCTAAATTGGTCAATACTAGAACAACCCCAAAACACATAGAACACATAGAAAACATCAAAGTCTTAGAGATTGGATTTGAAAGTCTATTATTGAGTTAAGGTAAGGTTTATGTTTCAGTTTAACGTCGAATTCAAGTAACTAGGTTTTCACAACTACCCCTTACGATTAACCCATTTCTATAATAACTTCATTAAGTCAATAATCCAAATCTACCATTTAGTCAAATAATATTCATTATTAATTAACTTTAATTAAACTAATTTTAATTTAAATTAATCCATAATTACTTGTTCTAATTACTTATTTTAATCTATTTATTAATTGTTAATTTATTAATATTAAACCAAAATTATTAATAAATTAATATTTACAAACAATGTTTATTATTAATTAAAATTTCTCTCCTCAATAAAAGTTATTATCTATGTTACCAAGTTTCACAATAATAGCCACCATACTAGTTCTTGGCCCTACTTAGGTCTAGCAAGGCTTGGGGTTTGCCCAAGGTGTGACCTAGGCACCCTAGGTATGTAGTGGATCCTTCTGTGTCATAGTATACCCAAGATTTCTAGGGAAGACTTCGGGAGTGCCCAATTGAGGCTCATGCATTGTTATTTATTTTGGTGCATTGATCTAAGATAACTTTATCTATCCATGTTTTGTCAATATTGTCTGAACTATCATGTGTTATTCCATATGTGTAGCTATGATTCTGGTCATATTTGAATGGGGGAATTTTTTTCTTTGTATTAATTCTTGTGAAGAGTAACCTATCTAATCTTTTTAGGAGATTTCCTTGTTCAAATCTACAGTTATCTAAAATTGGGTAGGCAACTGCTTTCCAAGTCACTAGTGTTTTCATTTTTCTAAACTTTATTTTGCATACCGTAAACTAATATGCTCCATTTCAAACTCAAAAGGAAGTGTAATATGATTTTTCATCATTTTGATTTTTTCCTTCCCTCAAAAATTGATGAAGGGAACTTGACTAGTCAAAAGAGTCGAGACACCATAATGGATAAATCCCTTCAATGCTAAAAGTGTTGATTAAGGGATCAATAGAATATTGTATGTCAAAATTATATGAAGATTTGACATATTGCATTTATGTCATAATAAACTATGAAAGTTCAAGCTTGTAGGTAATTTAAGTTATATTGAGCTATTATTTCTATAAATACATACATACATATATACATATGTATACTATATTATATTGTGTAAAGTAATGAACTTGTACCCATCCCTATACCAAGACTGAGAAGTTAGGTTATTATTTCATATGTTAAACTCTTCAAAATTGAAAAATTCCATTTATAAGGAACTTTTTTTGTCAACTTCCAAGTAACACAAAAATTAATGCTTGCCTCTGAAGTGCATCAGTGTCACAATAAGCCATAAAAGACCTATTGAATTTTTAAAGTTATTTCTATTAAAAACTTGAGTTGCTAATGATGCTTGGAATAAATTTAGAAAAAAATATGACAAGTTGTTGTATTGGAAGAGAAACAACATAGGGCGTAGGAGGTTGCTATGAGACCTAGTGTAATTGATGACATTAAACTGACAAACCAAGAAAGAACACTTGCTATGAAAACAATGGGAGTCATGGAAGATGGAGATGTTATTTTGGGTTCTAGTTTTGAAGTGAATCGTGAGTCATAGGTATATTGAGATTTCATTATGTAATCTATTCATTTTAGGTCTCTTTTGGTTTCAATATTGATAGGAGTCATTTATTTTATTTTGTCAAAAATATATTTAAGTTATTTCTTATTGTGATGCTTGAATTTAAATTTATCTACTTAAGTACTAATAGCCTTGATGTTTAGGTTTATTGGTGGCATGATAAGTATCGTCCTAAAAATCCTAAGTACTTTGACCAAGTGCACACTGGATATGAATGCAAAAAATATAATCAAACACATTATTACCATAATAATCCTCCTCCAAAGATTGTATAGGTTTATAAGTTCAACATATTTTATCATATCTTATTGATAAAATAAGGGGTCCCACATATACAATTGAGAAGGATGGGAGCAATGGTGAAACATACCTAATAAGATTTCACACTGGACCTCCATATGAAGACATTGCAAGCTTTTACAAGGCATCGCATACATGAGATTTTTTGATATTTCTAGGTTTTTCTTGTTCCACTGGCTTTAATGCATATATATTTTGTTTAATATTTCTTCTCATTGTTACAGGTTTTCTACATTGTGAATAAGGAATGGGAACATTCACATAAGAAAGGATTAAAGTGTACATTTGAACAAGGTAATCTACATGTCTATTTTGATTTCAAATGGTATAGATATTGTGGATAGTGATTGATTACACTAGTATATAATTGTCCTCCACTAGCAAATCCCATATAACTTCTTTTTAGAAAGAGCTTCAAACATGAACTCGAGATTAAATGGAAAGAAATATGTATTAATCCAATAAGTCATAGCATATTCTCTTGTAATGTATGCTTTGATTGAGGTAAAGTAATTGTGCTTAGTAATGATTGAGTGCTTCTTAGGATGCATTGTTTAGATTTCTATGATCTCCTTCATTCTTGAATTGGCGTGTTGGCATTGACGATGAGGAGGAAGTGGCAAAATTAGTGGTGATACAAAAGGGCTATCTTGGTCTTGAAGCATGTTCACATTGAAGTTGTGATTTGTAAATGCTGATGTCACATCTACTGATGAAGAAGAATGAGAGGAATCTGCCATTTCAAGTTCATCAACTATTCATCATTTTTATTGATTTGTTCATATTCCAAATGCTCCAACTCCTCCTTGCAAACCTTTACCTCTTTCATATGATAATCTTTTTAAAGTGCATGATTCATTTAGAACTTAGCAAGCCTTACCAATTGGTATCAGGCTCAATTCAAATGTATTAGGCATATTTGTGCAATGATATGGGAAGTCAAGTTTATGGCTCAATGGATCACCTGAAGGAAGTCAATTTTATGGCTCAATAGCTCAGCTGTATTGTCAACATTATAAGTGTAGTTATAATGTTTTCAAATTCTAGTTGACTTAACAATACCAAGACAATGTTTTTGTATATAATGTATGACATTACATTCGATTTGATTATTAGGAACAAATATAGTCCAATTTTCCCTGTTGTCCAAAAATTTGTAGACATTAATCTACTTACATTTACTATTCATATTAATGTTATACTGACTTATACATTCTTAACAAGCTTCATTAATCCAAGGGTTAATCATTTGGTTGAGATAACTATTCCATTCACATGATTGTTAAAGAAGGATGTGCACTTCAAATGGAGAGGTGAATGCTAGGGGGATTTTGATTCCATCAAGAAAAACTTGCTAATCCGTCCATGTTGATGCACACTATGTAAGATAGGCCCTTTATGCTTTTAGCATTGCATAATACTTTAGAAAGTTTATTAGCTTAGTATGATGACAAGGGAAAATAAAGTTTGTTATTATATTAATCATGTTCTTGTTGAGTACAACTCTCATAACTCTGCCATGGAAAAATAATGTCTTGCTATAGTTTTCACAACAAAGAAGTTGGGCACCACCTTCAACATACAAAAAATTGAGTCCTCACTAAGAACAATTTACTTATGATTTATTTTATAGAGCTGATATTTGAGGGAGATTAACAAAATGGGTGATGCGCCTTTTTAGGTTCAACCTCAAGTTTGCAACATAGAAGTCATTCAAGGGAAAACTGATTAATTAAAGAAGCTCCCTCACCTAAAACATTTCCCACATTCAATTTTTTTTTTATTGAGAACTTGCTCACAATTAATCATGAACCTATTTAGGATATGTATTTCAATGGATGAAGGTGTCAAACTAGTTTTGAAGTAGGTGTTATCTCAATCTTACTTAAAGGAAAACTAGTTCTTTGTTCCTTTTGTCTTGATTTTTATGAACATATGTGGGTGTGAGGGAGCTAAGAATTAATAGGATAAGGTTAACTCACATTCCTAATGCACATGATGTGCTTTGACATCCATGTCTAATATATTTGGTAAGTTTTGATTTGTGGTACTCATGGTCATGTAGCAATTGAGATTATGGTATAGGTGGGCCACCATGCTACAACCACAACATATATTTTCTCCCTCTCCATATTCTAGATGTAGGTAATGATACACCCTGATAGATGGGAACCTCATCCATCTATAGCCACTTATAATGCCATTGTGGTCATCCAAATTTACCACATCAATAGAATTTGGTGCAATCCTTACTCAAGAAACCACAAGTAGAGATGTCCTTTATCATCCACTAACCTACCATAACTTTATAGATGCATGACTCATAGATGTCAGCTATCAAGGGTTTATCTATCATAAATTATTCCCCACATATGAGAATATATAGGACCTAATAAATGGGTACTAATTTAATGGCCAATTTCCAACATCTCCCAATTAGGAGATGGAATGATGTCATACTAGAATCTCATCTCTATATAAGTGCCATCAATATAGGTCTATAATCTCATCTCAACGTGGTGGTAGACCCACCAAAGATCTAAAGATAAATATCTAAACTAATAATCAACTAGGTTGCTGTTGGTGATTACTTTGGATATTTATCTTCTGGTAATTTTTTTAATAAACCATGTTGGTCAAAAGTTTGACCAATTTTTATCAACATTGGACAAAATTTCAACAAATTTTGCTCAAAATTTTGACCAAAGCATCAATGAGGATGCCATTGTGGGTTTGACCACTTGGTTGATTGAGGGATCACCATTGCTTGAACTTTTGACCAAAGAATTGACTAGGATGTTGTCATAGGTTGGCATCCTATTTGATGCTTTGGTCAAAAGTTTTGGTTGATTGAGGGTCAATATTGGTCTAACTTTTAACCAAACTTTGGTCAAACTTTCAACCAAAACATTGACTAGGATATTGATGCTTTGGTTGGAAGTTTGACAGACATTCTTGTAAACAAGGGAGGCTATTTTCAACCAAATGATAGTTTGAAATTTTGATGTTGATAAGGATTGGTCAAAATTTTGATGAGGAAACTAGCAACAAAACTATTTGTAGATAAGTTGACCAACATTAGTAGAAAACTTGACCAATTTTTATCAAAAAATGAGGCTAATTTTACTAGTGAAGGGAAGATACTTGAGGTGGTCTCCATACATATGTATGCACAAGCTCTAATTTCCAATTTTCCTTTTCCTTTCACCTCTTTAAAAAACTAACTCTCTTTTATTTTCCATACACACAACTTTCACAAAAATCCATATTGACACATTTCATACCTTTCTCATTCATGCGCCCAAGTTTGTTATGCCACAGTACTACTTTAGAATCTACAACAACTATTTGCTCTCCCTACTCAACTGCAACAATCTTTCTCTAAAATAATTATACTATAAGGAACAATATCACCTATACAAAAATATAAGGGCATGCTTCAAAAAATTTTCTACTACAAGGGAGCCTTTTGAAACATTCCAATTTTTATCATTATAAGTAATTGTACAAACCTCATCACCTAGTTGCCCTACTGAAACTAAAATTCCCACTCAGCCTTGGAACATGTCTTATCTCTTGTAGTAGCCAATAATTCCCATTCTTAAAATTAATCTTAATTTTCCCCTTTCCAATAATTGGACATGGTTCACTATCCCCCAAATATACAAACACAAAATCCTCTTATACATAATCCAAAAAAATGATCTCTATGGGGAGTAACATGAAATAAAGCTCTTGAATCTAAAACCCATGAATCATCAAATTTTTTTTAAAAAAGAAGAAAAGCATCCTCTTTAGATTTATTACTTACCACATTGTCCTCCTTCTCCCCTTATTTTTTGTCTCCTTAATTGTTCTTTCAATTCCATCAATCTCTCTTCTTATGCCTTGGTTTTCTAGAGTACCAACAATCTCATGGTCCTTTGGATTAAGACCTCTTTCCCTTTGATTTTATTCTTAATTTCCCATCATTTCCAAAATTGTTTCCTCTCTCATTTATTCTACCTCTACTTTGGGCATTCAAGATACTTCATGACGTAGATTTACTTGAGATTTTCTTATGAGTTTCCTCACTCAGAATAACACCAATCACATCATCATATTTTATGGTATTAGATCATAAAACATAATTACTTAGTCATTACCAAGCCATTCCATCTTTCAAGAAAAGAACAAAAAATCAAGAGAGCTCTAATTTGTTCATCAAAATTAATATTTACAAAAGATAATTGAATGGTAACTATATTCAACTCATTTAAATGATTTGCAACAGATCCACTTTTTTCCATCTTCATATTAAATAATCACTTCATGAGAAATACTTTGTTTGAAGCAAGGTGCTTTTCATACAACTTAATTCGGGTTTGCATAAACTCTTCTATCATCTTAGATTTCATTATATTAAATGACATGAATTGTGATAGGTATAAACAAATACTTTCAAGTGCCCCTTGATCTAAAATATCTTAGTCCTCATTTTTTTAGAGGCCAATTTCTTGGATTTTCCTTGCAATGGTCACCATAAATCCTTCTGATAGAGATAGTCATCCATTTGAATTTTCCATAACTAAAATTTATTCCCATTAAACTTACCCTCATCTGCCATCGCTTCCACTCAACCATGAGATCTCCTACAGAGGATAACTAAAAATAACCTTTCTCTAATATTTCTTGTTAGGATTAATGAGACAGAAATAAAAATTACTTGAAAATATAACCAATATCAAAAAATAATAAATCACATAGAAGATAACACAAGACAAAAATATTTAACATGGTTCACCCAATCCTTGGGCTACGTCCACCAAACAATGAGTCCAATATTCTTTTTATCCAATGATTACAATCTGCAATCCCTTACGACTCAATATCATTGCAAGAAGATAAAATCTCATCATACATTATGAAATACCTAACTCTAAGCTATTTTATACAATTATTTTATTGCTTAGAAAAATTTGGGCTATAATAAGCTATCGAATAGAAAAATAATAATCGATGCCTTTTACCCCATATTTGGGGTTCTACCCCTTGAACCCATCTTGGGGGCACTACCCCCAAACCCCTATAGAAATAATCTAGGGGAAAATAAACTCAATAAAATAGGGCACAATTAACTTCCAAGCTTGATTAGGCTCCACATCACAAAATATTTAGAAATCCAAGTAGTAATATAAAGAGGACCATTTGGAGCCTTGAATTTATCAGCATTAGTGAATGAGATAGTAAGGGGCTAGAATTCTTAAGACTCAATTTAGGTTTAGGTTGATCATTAGATGAAGAATGAATTCCTTCCTTACATGGAGGTGGGGATTGAACTAAAAATTCCATGACATTAACAATATTAACATCCTCTCATCATAAGGTATCACAAGAAACATTCATTTTAGTAGGAGGAGAAGAAGAAGGATGTTGAATGATAGTATAAGGAGAATGTTGAGGTAAAGGATTAGTGTAGAATTAAAGATTTTGATTAGAAGGTTCTCCAATTTTTTTCCCATTATCTTGAATCTCAATAGATAATTTATTGGTATCAATCAAATCCTAAATCATATGTTTCAAAGAATAACTTTCCTTGGTATAATGTCCAAGCTAGTGATAAATTGACAAAAGGATCAAAGTGTGGATTTGATGTAGTTGAAGGAAGAAGTGGTTGAATAGGAGAAAGTATAAACATATTAGCACTAACCAAATTATTCATAATAGAATGTAAAGACTTAGAAAGAGGGGTAAACTTATGATTCATCCAAAAGTAGAGGAAGAAGTAGCAAAAATTCAAGATGTAGTGGCTACTTGATCATCTACTTTATTTGTTGCCTTGTTAATCTTGATTTAGTTTTTTGGTTTATGATTTTTTTTAGGATTAGGTGTTGCATCACTTTTATCAATAGGTACATGATCCATTGAAGTGGTGCTCTCAAATTGACTCACTCGTAATTGATAATGACAAAGCACTAAACAAAGTTTTGAAAATGAGGTAAAATTGGTAAACCAAATCTTATCTCTGATGTATTTTTGTAAATTCACAACAAACATATGCTAAATATCAAGATCAAGCACAAGGTAAGAAATCTTAGCATGAAAATGCTTAAATCTACAAATTAAATTATTTTCTTTCTCTTTAGGACGTTGTTTACAATGCATTAGATCAGTCAAAGAAACAAAAGGACCAATATTATTATGAAATTGTTGTATAAATGCATTAGCAAGTTTAAAAATAGAATAGATAGAATTGTTAGAAATTAAAGTCCCCAAGATAACTTGGATCAGGGTGAGGGGGGTGAATTAGTTATTTGATCAATATAATTTTTATCAACCTTATTAAACCTTAAACATGTGATCCATAAAAAAATCAACCATAAGAACATACACACATACAATAACACCAATTATGTTAACAAGGGAAACCCTTGATCATAGGGAAAATCACAGTGGGGATGTTACTTACAAAATGATATACTAATATATAAGTTTCTTGTAAGAGGATGGACTCTATTAGGAGCTGATGAAATAAATTTAGTACATATCAATCCCTATTAGGAGACTTTGAATTCTTGTTAGGAGATTCAAACCCTATTAGGAGTTGTAGAAGGCTGATGGACCCACTATTGAAATAGCTTTAGGGGTAAGACCACCAAACTCAATGTCCAATTGGCCTCTATATTATTCTTTTTAGAATAATAGAAATGCAACTGATCTGAGCAACTTGAACTCTTTCTTTATCCTCTTACTATGCCAATATCACACCAAATACTTCTCAGATCTCAATACTAGATCTCCAACTTTGCATCATAATGATCCCTTTGATTGCTTACTCCCATTTCCCAAAATTCTGTATTACTTTCATGATTCACACTTGCATATCTCATCAAAAGAAAAATAAATTTCCTTTATACCATATCCTTAAAATAATTTATTGATTCAGCCTTGAGGCTTTCCCACTTAGTTACAATAGGACCTCATTAAGATAATATAATTCATTACATCTTCTCACAATTACAAAATACTATTGACTCAAAATATTCACAAATTATCATACATGCAACCTCAGACTTCATGCACTTTCTAACATAATCAATAGGTTGTCTACTATCTTTTTCTAAATTCTCTCATCTATATTCTATTTATGTTAGAAAATATAATCCAAACACCAAAAACCACTTATTAGGTACTATATTTACACACTATCTTTTGTAGATCACAAATAACTCCAACATGTCTATGAATTTTAGCATGTGAACTTATCCACATCATCAAGACACATTGTAGAACATGTCCTTAATTGTACTTGACATTATCTTCAAAACTCAATCCGTACGACCTCAATCTCTACCTTCTACTTTGCTAATCTTCATAGTATGTTGACATCAATGAAAAACATAGTCATGCAAAATCTCTCTCCATTGTTCCAATAATTCTAGAATTTTTCCTTGTAGGAATATCATTAGCATTTATGCTAACCATCTCCCCCTTTGGAATTGATGGAAACATAGATGAAAAACATCTAAGTTCCAAGAATACTAGACATACTGCTTTGATTTTGTTGTTGCTCTCATCTTTTAAATCATCTTCATCAATCATATATGAAACTCTGAGGAATAATTTTTTCTCCCCCATTGACATCAATCAATGTTTTCTTCATAACTCTCCCCCATTCATAGGAGATACTTCTCTTATGTGCTTACTGTCCCCCATTCTACATGCTTATCTTTCCATTCATTATTTTCCCAATATCCAAGAGATGTTTTTAATGCACTCTCTCTCCATTGACATCAATGAAAAATGAATCATTATGTCAATCTTCTACTCAAAGTCTTCAACCAGCTCAAGTATCCAAAGACATTGTTCAATACCGGCTACCAAGAGTCCTTCATGACTTTTCTTAATCAAAGATACTCCCCCATAGAGGAAGCATCAACATTCAGTCTAGATAAATAATAGTACTTTATAATACTAGGTTGATGTAATATTTACATCTTCTACTTTGAAGTAGGTAGGGGCATAAACCCAAGCATACCTCACAAATACTCAAATGTATCCTTAGGAAAAGGCTTTGTAAAAATATCTACAATCTACTCCTTTGTATTAACATACTCTAATATGATCTCTTTCTTTGCAACTTTCTCTCTTAGAACATGATATTTAATTGATTTGTGTTTTTTCTTAGAATGTAACACATGATTCTTAGACATACTCACTATACTTGTGTTATCACAATGTATGATAATAGGTTCCGAAAACACTATCCCAATATTCTTTAGCATCTATTCACCCACATGATTTGATTGCAATTGTTTGCTTCTACTACATACTCTACTTTTGTTGTACTATGTGAAATATGATCTTATTTCTTTTTTAGCCAAGAAACCAATCTTGCTCCAAGGAAAAATGCTCCACCACTTTTACTCTTTCTCTCATCCATATTGCCTACCCAATCTACATCAATATATGCACATAGAGTAAAGTCATTTGATCTATCATACCATAACGCAAAATTAGGTGTATCCTTTAAATATTTGAATATCCTCTTTACTGCTACATAATGTGATTCTTTAGGATTACCTTGAAATCTTGCTACTATACCAATTGCATTTTCTATATCTAGTCTTTTATGAGTCAGATATTGCAAATCTCCAATCATGGATCTTTATTTCTTCTGTACAATTATAGGTGCCTCATCTTTGCTAGATAACTTGTGACTAGTTATCAAAGATGTACCAAAAAAATTACAACTTTCCAAGCCAAATCTCTTCAACAAGTCTTTTAAATAATTAGTCTATGATAGGAAAATACCATCACTATTATGCACAATATGTAAACCAAAGAAATATTCATCTTTCCAATCATACTCATCTCAAATTTATTCTTCATTTCATCACCAAATTTTTCACTTGCTTCATCATTACCTCCAAATATTATATCATCCACAAATATCACAATAGTAAATAAGCCATTCTCAATTTCTTTCAAATATAAGTTACTATCTGCGGTACCTTTAGTAAATCCAAAATTTTCCAAATACTTATCCAACTCACATATGAGGTTCTAGGTGCTTTATTTAGTCCATATAATGCTTTCTTTAAGTTGCATACCATATATCCTTCTTCTATCAAAGAAAATCCTTCAAGTTTATCAATGTATACTTCTTCAAATTCTCCATTGATAAATGTTGATTTCACATCCATTTGATACACTTTGAACTTCTTATCTACTATGTAAGCCAAGAACATCCTTACTTCAATTCTAGCAATAGGTGCAAATGTATCCTCATAGTCTATACCATCTTGCTATGAATATCCTTTACATACCAATCTTTCTTTATTTCTTACAACATCACCTTGTTCATTCATCTTGTTTCTAAAAACCCACTTAGTTCCTATAACATTCTTATCTTTACGTCTAGGGACCAATTCCAAAATCTCATTCTTCACAATATGATCTAGTTCATTCTTCATTGCTTGAATCCTATGATTATCCTTACATGCTTCATATGCATTCTTTTTTTCAAGTTGATAAATTAAACATAATTCTTTATGTACTCTATTTCTTATCATAACTCCTCTATCTTTTCTTCCAATAATCTAATCAACGTGGGGATTCTTTGTCAAATTATTTTTTGTTGTAGGTATCACTATCTAAACTATTTATTCTAGTCTAGGCTTAGATCTTGATTCCTCTCTTTATTCCACAACTTGAATGTCATTCTAAAAATCATTGCCAGTCTCATAGAAAGTCTCAAAATTTTCTTGGATATGCTTTGGATTAGTTTCTTATTCATTTGAATTATAATCAAGCCTTCTTTCTTTAACTCCAAACTTCTCATCCACTTTTACATTTTCTCTCTCAATAATAGTCTTAGTCCTCTGATTAAAGTATCTATAAGCTTTTCTTTTCAATTAATAACCAAGGAAAATAACTTCATGGCTTCTTGCATCAAACTTACCAATGTCATCATCTCTCTTGATATAACATTTACTTCCAAAATTTTTGAAATACTTTACTAGTGGTGCATGTCCAAAACATAGTTCATAAGGTGTCTTGTTTGTACCTTTTCTGATCTGCACTCTTTTCATTATATACACTATTGTATTAATTTATTCTCTCCAAAATGTATTTGATACATAATTCTCAAACATCATAGCTCTTGCTACTTCTGTTACATACCTATTTCTTCTCTCAACAATTCTATTCTACTCAAGAGTTTGGGGGCTAATAGCTGCCTCTTAATGTCATTTACTTCACAAAAGGTGTTAAACTCATTCAAGGTAAATTCTCCACCTCTGTTAGATCTTAAAATTTTAATCTTTAATCTAGACTCATTTTCAACTCTATTCTTCAACCTCTCAAATGCTTTAGACATTTCTTTAAGGAACGCTACCCACATCATGTTAGTGAAGTCATTAGTAATCATGAAGTGCCTTTCACCATAGAATCCTCTTGTCTTTTTTGGACCACTCGATATGTATGAATAATCTCCAATTTTTCTATTGGAGTGAATCTCTTACTTAGAAACTTGAACTTTTCGTCTCTGGATCTTATACAAGTGCCAATCATCTTATCTTTCTTTTCCTTAATAATTCATGTCTTCTCTATGAACTATAATTAATATCTCGTATCAACCAACTATCCAACACTCAATAGGTTATGATATAATCCATCAACAAAGTAAGAAATGTCTATATTAGTTTTTCTCTTCTTTTATAGCCACTGTCATGCCCAAACCGACAAAGCAAAAACACAACTACATTTTATTATTATTATGATTATTTATTTAAAAGATAAGCGTAGGGGTTGACACATTGGCCAATGCATGTTGTAACAAGGTTATTGATAGCTGCATACCCAGTATGCATCTTACTAAGGATCTACCAAACAACTACTAAGTTCATTAAGTGCAAATCATCCCGACTTTAGTACCTTAACAAAGGTTAGGAGGTTTATCGACGTATCCATCTGTGGTGTTTAAGCTAGGTGGTTTTCAAAAAATGGGCTAGGCTATTCTATGAACATACTGTCATAATGCTTACCAATATAAAGTCACTATCATACTTGAATGTAGTGCCCTAAGGTTTAGTTTATCATGATTAATATCTTATGCATATCTGATATCATTTTTACCAACTTAATGTTACATCAAGTTTTGAATTGAAAATTTAACTAGGCCTAAGGTACCAAGATTGTAGATAGTTATAATGAAGGTGTATGTGAGACATGTTTTCAATTTGATGTGCAAGCCTTGATAGGTAGTGAGAATTTGATGTGTCATTCATTCCAAATCTAAAACTACAATGACCAATGACAAAACCATCATGGAGGGTCTATAGTCTAATTGATTTACTAATATTAGCATTTGCTAAGGTTTAGGTCCTATTTATAACATATTAATGGAGGGTTAGATTTGAAGGGGGAGGGGGTGACCATATCATTGGTGCATTTGCCCTAATCCTATGAATGAGTTTCCATGTATCATCAAGTGTGTAACTTCCATTTTTTTTTGTTAGATTTATAATATTCAGTAATTATATAACTATGTTGTATTAGAATGTGTCCATGTACACACATATATGTACCCAAAATAAAATTCTATATAAATTCTTTTTGTACATAACACATCTTACATAATCACCAATTATTCTTTATTATAATTGTATTATTATATTCAATATTATACAATTCAATTTATATTTATCAATGCACTAATACCATATCAATTATACCAAAATTACATGCGTCTAATAATTCTAAAATCTACTAAGACAATAATAAGTGTGTTCTCTACTTATCACTTTAATACTAACTAACTAACTAACTACTTCCATTAGCCTAACTCCTAGCTAATTTACTACTCTCAATTTAATCTATGAATAATGCACACACACACACACACACACACACACACACACACACATATATATATATATATATATATATATATCATGACAGGTTCAAATGTGAGATTAACTGATTATCTTTATCTATGAATAATGAAATTTAGAAAACCATTGCCTCAAGAATTAATATTGTTTTCTCAAACAAAGATTCTATTTTGAATATACATTTACAACTACTATACAATAAAGTTGAGATGAAAATAACGTTCAAAAAAGATAATCTTCCATTCATTACTATTTTTTCAATGATATTGAATTCAATTTGGCAATCCTTTGCATGTAACTCAATATACATCAAGTATTCTGATTCCATGATGGATATCCATATCATGACTATAACTAAATACAAATTCCATTATCTATCGAATGCCTATTCTACACTTATATATGAATCAAGATTAATCATAGAATGCATCTACTTATTTCTATGAGAAAGGAGAATAAAGGGATAATAGAGAGGTAGTTATATTTGCATCTTACTAATGTCTACTATGATACTAAATCCATTTTCCCAATACATTCATATTCATGATAATAGATCTACAAAAACAATACAATGGCATTCTCTTTTCTATTTCTCCTTAACATACAATGAGCTTATCATAATTGAGCATAAGGTGGTAGACTTTTCTTGTCAACATTACATAATGTAAGATCTCTACACAAGATGATGCACAATCCTTCTAGTGACAAATGAATAGGAGCAATATCAACACTCTTACAATCACAAATAGAAACACATAACAAGATGGAGTTTGTTGCCCCCTTATCAAACCAACTATAAAAATATTTCCTCCTCTTATGCAGTGAAATCTTCATGACTTCCAAATATCCAAGTGCATCAAAAACTTGCAAAGATCAAAATTATAGAACCATGGAGGCTCACCTCCCAACCTAGGCCTCAAAGAGGCCACCCCTATGCTAGGGGAAACAAGGCTCAACTGGGATACATTCAAACAACATCACAATAACTAGAACCAACTTGAATACCACAATTTAACAACACAATTACAATCCCCAACCAAGGATTGCACAATGATTCAAAAATAGAATCATGAACATTTGGTGAAGGTGGGCTCTTCAAAGAGGATATTGCCATATCCTTATGCACTAACAAAACTTGCAATTGCAATATGCCCAACAAGGCTTCCAAGGAACACATGCCATCCAAGGATATCAATATAGTCATGCCTCAACAAGGCTACCCATACTTGCTCCTTCCACATATCCTCACTTATACATCCCATAGAACAATAGAAAGGCATATGGCTTTCAATGGAGCCCATACTCCATGAAAACTATCCCCTCTCCAAGAGAAGAATTTCTCAACTTCAATGTTGAGCCCAACTAACCCCTTCATCCCAAGTCTTCTCTTCCCTCCCAAGGGTGAGTGAGGCCTTCACACTCGACACAACATTCAATCCACCACAAAAAAATCAAGAAACCAAATCAAATGCAAGTAAATCTAACATGATCATTTACATACACAACAACTTCTACATACACCAAATGCAAACACATAAATCTCACAAGAACACTCTTTCAAATTTTCATTCTTCAAATTTCATGAGATGAGAGAAAACATGGCATGAAGCACTAAAATCCTTCCAAGCTATGGTTATGGAAATGGTGATGAAAAGCTTCCTTCTTTTCTTTCAAGTCCCTTCCTCCAAACCCTAAGTGTCTCTACATTTAGAGAGTGGGTGAACAACCACTAAGTTTCGCACAAGCTCCCTAAAAGACTTCCACTTCCATCCTCACCTACCCCTCTTACACCCTTGTACCTTTCTACCAATAGGAACTTACCCAAGTGGAGGGATGAGGATAGAAGTCATGCGACACTCTAATTTTCGAATTGGCTTGAAAATGACTAGTTTAGAGGGTCTCCTAACTCCCCTAGGCCAACTTTTGGTTATATTTAGACCCCAACCTTTACTACTACCATGTGGGTGACTTATTTTCACCAAAATAACACTTGGGAACCAATTTTGGATGGGTTAACTTAATTTCATAATGGGATTAAGTTTAGGTTAAATGACTTCATGCCAAAAAATTCTATATGACATGTCATTTACACATAGACAGACACACACACACATTAAATACTATACACATCATGATGACATGTCACTAACTAATCATGATCTTTAAACTTATAGCACCCATGCACAATCACATTACAAAATAAACACAATACAATGAGGTTTTGAATCTTGTAAAGATTCAACTTGGCTTCACCGTGTTCACATAGGTTTGAGCCTTGTTTCCCTAAATAATTTCCATGGTTAAGCTTTCCTACACACTCAACTTAACCATCAGTA
The DNA here is from genome assembly GCA_028749045.1 of Cupressus sempervirens. Taxonomy (NCBI): domain Eukaryota; kingdom Viridiplantae; phylum Streptophyta; class Pinopsida; order Cupressales; family Cupressaceae; genus Cupressus; species Cupressus sempervirens. The sequence goes on along the minus strand of CM053784.1, from coordinate 426,794,136 downwards.
GCCTAATAAAATATTATAGAAATACATACAGATAAGTATAGAATGATCCAATATCACATAATTCGCATTAACATACATAATTAACCTTCATCTAATAATTTCCATAAAATATTCAAAACATCGCAATATCAAAATATGTGTATCAACATTTATATTTCTTAACATAAAAAAATTATCATTCTAACACTATTACAATACTTGTGTATCATAACCAAGAAACACTGAGGTCATATCTATTACATCATTAAAAACAAATAAATGGATCCTAGTATATGTCTTAAGTGGAGATCACTAGTATGGGAAAAAGTAATTAGTATCTTTTTAGTCAAGTTAAACATCACAACATTCCTAGCAATACCCCTTTATTACATTATGAGGGCGTGCGTGTTCTAGGGTTAATCCCTCAAGCCATTAGAATGTTCCAAAATTATGTCGTCATAATTTAAACAATCTATGAATGTAACCATTTATGTTTTGTTGTTGTTATAATCTACATCTCTTGTTATTTCTTACGAGAGAAATTATTAATTCATTTTTCCTAATTTGGCTAGTCAATCATTCTATGGATCCCTTGATCGAGTCCCTAGCTTGAACATATAGAGTTTCATTTTCATGTGATCTTATCTATTCAACCTAATGTTATTGAATAGGTATTATACTTGTAATAACCAAAATCTGCTCTAGTCTCTAATAGGATCTCATAAATCATTATTAGTAACAAAAATGTCAATCATAACCTAATTAACTCCTAATCATATTTATTTCATCAAGATCCATACTAGGGTACTAGTGTGGGCCTTACAGACACAAATCCTAACTCATCATTACTTTCACTCAGAACTCTCTCATCAAACTCTTCATCATCATTTACATACAAAAATTCTCTAGGCTTTCTAGACTTGAAATTCTTTTTGTACTTTTTCACTCTTTTAGGACATCTAGAAGCATAATGACCAAATTTATCACAAGTCCAACATTTAAATATTTTCTTACCATTTGGTTCTCTCCTCACAAGTAAGGAAATTCATTCTTCAATATTTTTGTCTTTCTTAGATCTAGCTCTGCTGCTACTAGCATAGTCTCTACTAGTGGTTTCATTCTTAATAAGGAAGGGCAAACACTTAATGTACTAAAAGATGTCTCCACTCTAGGAAAATCTCAAGACTATTTCAAGCTTACTTGTTTCTTCCAATCTTCCAAGAGGTATCTCTCTAGAAAATTTCTTAGCACAAGGTATCACTTGCTCAATCATCTATACTATCTGCTTGAATGGTGGTGTCAAAGTTTTCAAGATCTTCCAAATGATCTCATCTTCATCTTTTGTTCCATTACAACATGTTGGTGTTTCAAAAAACTACCAAGGAACAAAGTTCTGATACCAAGATGTAAAGGACAAATCCTAGTCTAAGGGTTAGCTACCTCCTATATTCAACTAAGACATCTTTAGATCTGGACCCATATCAAACAGAATCACAGGGATTCTCTACTCTTTAGGTTTTGAAAAACCCAGGTGGGCACACTCGAGGGATACAAATGCTCAAAAATTGATACTGTCTTCATATTTCACACTCACTAATATTATTTCACCACATTTATCCCTTATAGAAGATATTGTTCATTATTCTTCTTATATTTGCAAATAATCTCAACTTACATCAGCTAACTACAACATAGAGATTAATTGCAAACAAGTCCTAACTAGCAATTAAATTCTTCATACATGAAAGTAAAATTGATTTTGATTTTGAAGTTTTGCCTAATGCAACCCCATGATTTATTCAACATGCAACTGATAAATGATCAGTGCCCTAGCCATTAGCATTCAGAGTCTACCCAACAATTGTGACCTAATTAACTGGCTTACAATCATTTTTATTAACAATTAACCCTAAACCCCAGTCTTATGAATATCCTTCATATATGACTAGAAATCCTATCAATTTAATGAAGCATTTACTTAATTCCTTGAATTAAAAGAAATATTAAATTGATATACAACCTATCCTAGTTGCATTAAATTGCATAAACCTTGCTCATACAATCTCAACATAACCAACACATAACAATGGAGATAGAATTTAGAGAAAACAAATATGGTAGAATATTCCTTTTGTATTAATTTTCCTTGAAAATCATAAAGTACTGATGTAAACTCATAATAACTCAAGACAAGATAACATGATCCTTCAATGTCAATGTATTCTCAGATTTGCAAAGAAATATACATCACAAAGTTGACATTAAGACTGAATGGACCAAATACAAGACTAGCATAACTCTAAAATTCACACAAACTTTGAACCCTTCCTCTAGCCTTGGGATCTCATTTATATAGTATGTGATGCAACAAGCTTTAGGCCTAGAGAAGGACAACTAACCTTATGCCTAAAATATTTTACAAACAAAAGGTCACTATCATAATAAGACAAACATTGTGCTTTCTTTCTTTCTTGCAATAGAATGTCTCTATCATGAATCTTCTTGTTGTGGGGCCATTTCTGTTGCAACCTCTTGTTGTTGAGAGGCTTCATGTGATGATTGGTCTAGATGCATATGTTTTTCTTCTAACTATGTGACCACTTGATTTTCATGTGATGAATCTGGTTCTGATATCTAGAAACTGATTCTGATTCATGGCTCTCCCTCTAGATCATTAGGTTGAACAGCCAAATCAATAGTTATAATTGGTTGCTCTATTGTTTAGTCACAAGTTTGAACCTCCATATCTACTACTATAGTTAATTTATCCTCTTTCCTTTCTTATATTTTAGTTGGTGCATCAATTATGTATAACTTATTTGGGTCCACATCATCTTCATCTGTTTCTTTAGATATCAACTGATTTTTTTGAGCAAGATCTACCATCCACTTGTTGAAAAGTGAATCATCTAGACAATTAAAGTTAAAAATCTCTTTCTATATATCAAATAAGTGAATCATTTATGACCTTATTGAATCTAATGTATATCAAATCATCCAACTCCCTAGCCCATTCTTCTTTGTCTTTCAATTTATCCACAACCTTAAGTACGTGAGGAAAAAGCCCAAAATTTTCACCAAGATACTTTGAAAAATAATTTATAATTATCCTCTGTAGCACAATTCTCTTATTATCAAAATTGGAGAGGCCATTAGTCATGTCAATTTCTTTTTTCTATTTTTTTACAAGAAAGACTAATGACTAAGTAGCATACAATAGTGACATTGCTATCCCTATTGTTCCATTTCACAATTGACTTCAAAGTGGCCTCATTACTTTTTAGCTCATTCCATATATCCATTACATTTGACAATTGTTTATAAAATGTAGGCCAACCTATCCTATCTACCAAATACATAATTGAGTCTCTTATTTCATTTTCATACTAAACACTCAACTCCACATGCATTGACCATATTTTAGCCCTTTCTTCTTCAAGTTCTTTAGCTGTATATACTTGGAGCCCTATGGGGTACTTGGCATTTCTATAAGTAGAATTGTGTTGAAAGGTGCAATTAAAGGAAGAGGAGGATAGGTAATCCTAGTTTTGCTAGATTTTCCTTTATATCCTATCATCTTATTTCAAGCTCAATCCTCTTCTATACTTCCTTGTTGTATGTATCCAAAACCTGTTCATATTTTTCTTGCAACTCTAGTTTTTGTCTTTTCTCCTTCCTAGTAGTGGCTAATATGAGGGTAGTTGTTTCAATATTAAATTCTACTACCTCATTGTTTGGAGTATCTTCTACTCTCTTAACAATCAAATTTCCCACTAATCCAGTATCATCAGATTGAGAAAAGTTGGATCTAGATCCTCTTTTTGGAGACTAGATTACTAGAGCAACATGATCTTTACTAAATTTAGCACCTCTAAGTCCTTTTTTTTCATTTTGTCCTCAGTATTCAACTTTTTGGTGATAGTGTTAAAAACCATGGCATCTACAATATCCTAATTTGGAAAAAGTATAACTCTAGATGATTTGATCATTCTTCTTCCTTCTTCTGGAGTACAACTTCTAAATTCTTGCATTATTTAATCTTTTATTTCATCTTGTATGATTGCATCTTCCTTTTTTGGCTACTCAAATTTCCTCTTGCTACATCTTTGTTCAAAGTTCTCAATGTTAGTTCTCCAAGAAAACTAGTAGAAAGCCATTGATTTGACAAAGTTTTCATTTGACAAAAATTTATGACTAGACTATTCTACTACAGGATCTAATTCCTTCCCTTTGTAATAAAAAATAGTCAATTCAAGGCTAGGAATAAGAGGTTCTTGGGGATTTCCTTCCTCCAATTCTATAGTAGTAACAAACACTACCCCTTTGCATATGAATTGTTCAATCTATTCTCTAGTAAGCTGTTCCTCTGCTATATGCAAGGGAGATTGAGATTGACTGCAATCTTCTTCTTGTGACACTTGCCTCTCTTTTATTTTCTACCTTTTGGGCTTTGGCTCTTTAGGTCTTTCTTCTAATTGAGGTCCTCTTGTCAAAGTAGTGTTGGTTATCCAACCACTTACTTTCCTTTATCAGTTGCATGCTCTTTGGTTTTGATTATGCTATAACTAGGCTTCTTTTCAATAACCAATTGTCTTGATTTTGCTGTAGGAGTAAAAATTAACTACTTCATAACCTCTCGCTTTATTAGGATTTGTATTAATAAGAAGTCCCTATGATTTATGAGAACATGATTATCAATTTATTTGTCTTATATGTTGATGTCCTAACATCTTTTAATGGGTTTTAGTCCTTCTCAAATTAAGTTATAAATTCCAAAACCCTAGAATAAACTCTCCATTTTTCTTTCTTAATTTCTTGTTCTTGGAAAGAAAATTCATTCTTGATTACATCCTCAGGGAAATAGAATTGATGTTTGTGAGCACTTGTCTTGGCCCTCTATCTAAATATTTCAAAAAATTAATCATTATCATTAAATATAGAATGGGAAATTACCATTTTGTATGGGTTTAAAACTTTGGACAAAAATAACCAGCCACCCTTTGTAATTATAAATTGATGAGCCACAATGCAGGATGGGAAAATAGATCCCCTTGACCTACTAGTCAATTCTGCATCTTCTAAACCACCTATTTGCCACAACATCTTAGCTAGCCCTACCTTAAGAGGTACTTAGTAGGGAAGCACATGTGGAGTTCTTTGGAATTCATACACTCTGAAAAATATTGACACTAGATATGGTATAATATCTACCCAATTGTGGGAAACTTTCAAATTGTTGGGGCTATCCATAGGCCTGATGAAATCTAAAAATGCCTTAGATATCCTAGGATTATCTTTCAATAAAAAGATTCTCATTCTAGATGCAAAATATCTATCAAATCTACATCCCAAGTTATGTTTGTACTCCACAATTGGACTGACAGAGATTCTCCATCATGTTCTCTTGTTAACACCATTTCTTTCTCAAAATATGTGACCCCCTTTTATCAAAACAAGTACATCAACAAAGAGTAAAAACCAAAGGTCTTCTCAATTTTTCCTTTTTCAATTCCAATCAAACCTACATGAATTTCTTTAGCTATAAAAGATTTAAAATAAAAGAAATATCAACTCCAAAGGAAGAAATCTGTACCATCATATGTACATGAACTTTAGTGGCATATATTCTTGTTCATCTTCATTGAAAACCTTCCACAAAGTCATGTATATATCTATAGCTTTAGAATTGAAAAACTATTTCTTAAAAGGCTCTTTGGTTGAAGTTGTGACAAAGTTTAGGTTTCCAATAATGGAAAAATGCCCTCTTAGTGCTCCCAACCTCATCTGATCCTTGCCTGACAAATATTCCTTTTCCAAACCCTAAAATTCAATAACCTCATGATAATCTATTGTAGGATCGATTCCAAAGACTTCTTGAATATCTTCAGTAGTAATCTTCACCAAGTATTCTCCATTTATCCCTCTCACAATCTTAGCTATTGGATCATAATTTTGGGATATAAAAATAAGGAGGTGTGAATCCATGAAGACTTTGGGAACTACCAATTTGCCTAGGTCAAAATTCTAAATATTTCCATGAGGGGTGAATAACTTTCTCTCTAAAAACCATTTTTTGAATAACTATAATCTAGTTTTAGAGGTCACCGCATCCTAGGTCCAATTCCCTTTGTCATATAAACCATTTGTAATTCAAAACCTAGATTTTATAGGGACTAACTTCTTTATCTGGGTAGCCTCATTGGTAGATTCATTTAATTTTTTTAAGAAATCATTGTGAATATTTCTACTGGCATAATCAAATTTCCCAGAAAAAACCTTCTTCGGAGGCATAATGAACGACAATGAGAAAATACTAAAATTCTTATTTATATGTAGAGGAAAAACTTACTTGCTTTTTACTTCTTCTCTGAATGTTGCAATGGGTTGTCAACACAACAAAATTCGCGGCTCAACAAGGCAAAATAATAGGGTTTTTGACAACAGGCTTCAAAATTTCAGCAAATCTATTTGTAGAATAAAATTTTTGTTTTTCTTTATTAAATTCCTTGTATTAGTTCATATGAGAAGCTTTTAATTCCCCTAAATGGGTTATAGAGAAGAAAAAGAGTGGCATTCACTTTGAGTTTGAAAATGGGCTGTTGATTTATAAAAAATTGATGATCAGGAAATAAAATGCAATCTGACTCGACTTCAACCTTCTGACCTAGTAGTCAACCCAATTGAATCTTGATATGTATATCCTTTTCCACCTTACTGGAAACTTTCATAATATTTGTATATGTCACAAGACTTGTGTCAATTTATCATTCTGTCGGTATGGATAAAGATCAAGCAGTTTCTATTACTGACATAATGATAACCTTTGATATTTCATGCCTCTAATGATCTAGGATGATACTTCAAAATATTTTTGAAAGTGAGCCAACATTCTACATGTCACATTTTTGTGATGTCACTATAAATAAAGACCTTGCAACTCTGGCTAGCAACATAATGATAACCACCTGATGAATTTTTAGTTTGACAATGAACAATGAGAACCATATTACAAACTAGGTTAGACCCACAGGGAGATGTGTTGCATTGTCGCTATCTCACGATGAGTATCCTTTGCACAAGTTTTACTAGCAACATAGTGACAACAATTGATTCTTTGAAGATCTGATGGTTATAATTAAAACAAAAAATTCCTTTTTCGATTTTCCCATGACAAATGAGAAATTGATAGCTAAAGCAAGATGTTAACTGAAAACCCTTGACAACTCCTTTGTATGGGATGGCTTTACCACTTTCCACACATCAACTCATCGCTATGTCACTATAATTATTAGCCTTGCAAATTTTCATAACAATAAAGTGACAGTCATGGATTCACTTTGAGATCAATGGTGGAACAAATATCTGCATACCTTTCTAAGCACTAAGTAAAAATAGGACATCTGACATCTATTCTAATAGCCTAACCAGTCATAAAGGAAGATGGCTCACCATGCTATGTGTCTCCCTATCATTATGTTGCTATAATTAAAACATCCTCAACTCTAGCTAGTGGCATAATGCTACCCATTGATCTTGAAATGATCAGACGATAATGTTTCTATTTTGAAACCTTTCCATTCACTGGGTCCCATGGACAAATGTCACTTGGTTTTTATGTCACTATAGTTAAAACATTCTCATCTATTCTAAGTGACATAATGATGACCCTTGATCTTGAAAAAGATCAAGGGCTACTATGACTTGGTCATTTTTCAAGTATAAAAGGTAACTCACATAAGATTAAAATAAAACTTGGCTTAAAATGAAAAATGAGACTTAGGGTAAGGTAGAGTAATACAAAAAAATTTAAAAGGGAAAACAAGAAAAGAATTTAAAAGAGGGTTTTTAAAAGATCTTCAGGAAATTCCCACACATTTCTTTAAAATGAAAACTATGTAAACTTGGCTCAAGGATTTAGGGAAAAACTAAACATTGGAACAATGACATAAAATTAGGAATTTTTCTAGGGAAAACAATGATTCAAAGGCACACAACCCTAATTTCTTAAGAAAATTAGATTTTTCATTAAAATATTTCAAAGATTTTAACACATGAAAAACTAGGCCAATAGTGGCTCTGTCTGGGGATGATGGATACAAATATCCATGTAAGAATACAAAATTTCTGGTAGAAGTAGACCACATACTTGAAAATCTGAATGAAAACTTCTTCAAAGAGCAACAAAAAAAAAACATTATAGAAGGACAAATAGAGGCTATACAATGACACACAAGATTTACAAAAAGATATAGGGAACCTTAAACTACTATTCCTTAAATAAACAAGTATTTAAAAGAAAAAAACCTATTACTATCCATGAACTGGTAGCTCAAGAACATCATGTGTTATTTCTTTTAGAATGTATGAATCCTCTCCTCATGCAACATCAACCAGATAAGGACCCATCCATATAGGATCAAATTTTCTATGTTTACCTTTTTCCTCAATCTTAGCATTCCAAATTAAAACTAGGTCTTCAAGTTCAAACTTCTTAACCACTATCTTTGTGTCATACAAAAGTTTGACTTGCAATTGTAACTTTGCATTCTTAATAGAGGCTTCTTTTCTGGTCTTTGTTAGTCCTACCAACTCATTCATTCATTCTTGCATATCATTAATAAAATCTTCATTATACATAAGCCTATTAAATTATTTTGAGGCATTCTAGCCTGGATTCCATATACAAGTCAAAAGGTGCAACACCTATTACTTTCTTCACTGTTACTCTATCAGCCCAAACTGCCAGTTGTAACTTGGAATCCCATGCCTTTTTATTTTCATCCAAAGTCCATTTTATGACTTTCAATAGGCTATTAATAGTGGATTCAACTTGTCCATTCCCCTGTAGATGATAGGGTGATGATGTTGATCTAGTAATGCCATTTTTATCACAAAATTTCATAAATTCTTCTAATCTGAAGCACATAGCATTATTAGTCACAATCTTTTGAGGGTACCCAAACCTTGTTATGATATTATTCAGTAGAAAGTTATTTACTACTTTGCTAGTATCATTTCTTATTGGAATGGCTTTCACCCATGTTGTGAAGTAATTCATGGCAACCGAGATCTAGGAGTAACTAGTGCTAGATTCTAGGAAGATTTCACCTATGAAATCCATGCCACACTACTGGAAAAGTGCCTAAATATCAACTAGTTTTAGAGGGATATTATTTTCCTGTGAATCTCTGGCATGCATCACATCTTTTGACCAGCAATTGTGCATCTTTAGAAAGACTAGGCCACCAAAATCTATCCCTCATTATCTTGCGAGCAATAGTCTTTGCCATATAGTGCCCCCACATACTCCTAAATGCATGTCATTTAATATTTTCTCAAAATTTTCCTGATTAATGCATTTCAGTAATATGCCTTCAAAATTTCTCCACCACAGACTATTATTAAAAATGATATACTTAATGGCATGAAATTTTGTACTTATTTTTTTCATTATTTGTCAGGTGGGGTGGGGCCTCCATGTGTTGCAGGTAATATATAACATATGCGTACCATTCACAATGATCCATGTCACAAAGGTCTGACCTTAGATCTTTTGTTACCATGTTTATTTGGTTGGAATCCAAGTTTGATTGAGCTATTAGTTTTGCTAATCCTTGAGTCCTCACTAATTTAGTAATTTGGATATCAATAGTTGAATTTTTGAATCGGTTAATCCACCTGCACGTTCTACCAGATACCTCCTACTGAGAGGAAATATCTTCAACAGTTGCACTTGATAGAAATGTTATAACAAGAGCAGCTATAAGATAAAATCTAAAGGCTTTGACAGCTTTGACTAAGGCATAAGCCTACTTTTCATTTATTTCATATTTTAATTCTATAGGCTGAAGGGATGATGAAAGGCATCATAAAAATTCTAAAAACTTTAATCTATTCAACATAATCCAAGCACCAATCTCTACAAAGTTGATAATTAGAGGCACATTGAACACATTCTATATCATTCATCCCAATAGTTTTTGTATGGACAAGTCCAATTCTCTTCAATATCTGATTATCATTCTATTATTGAGTGAATATTATAAGAATAAAATCTTTATATTACTCACCCCAAATAAACATTTCAAATCTCTATCTTTTCTACCCACATTTAAATCCAAAAATCTTTTATGTGTGTAACCAAATCAGAATTCTTTTTTATAAAACAAAGCCATCATTTTATGTTCACATTAAACTCTCAAATCTGAAATTTAGTCCCATTAGAATTGGCCACCCATTTCATTAAAAAAATCTGAAATTTCTGCTCCAATTCTACATAGACCAATGCCATAAAACATTAAACAATGGAAAACTCTAAATCTGCATTAATATGGAATTTATTCCATTAAATCCCAACCAAAATCAGAATTTATTTCCACTCCCAAATATGAATTAAAGAGACCAATTCTATAATTCAATCCAAAACATTGAAAATCAGATTTTTCCTAACTAAAATCTTCTCCAAGAAAGTCATTTTAATTGATTTCTTTCACTTAGTAAACCATACTCCAACTATTTATATCGATTTACATCAAACATTCCTTTCATAACCGTTTCTTGAAAAAACTTTATATTTTGGATATAAATCGATTTCTTGAATTTCTTAACAATAGAGAGTTAATCCATTTTTGGATATTCAAACAACCATAGTTCAATCGATAACATGGGAGGAAAATGTATGGAACAAAATGAAATGAAAATTGAACAAGCTGAGTCTTTTATCATTCCTACATTCCAACTTATTTGTACATAACAAAATGGTCTTGGCTAACAGCCAGAGGACCCATATGATTATTATTTTTCCTTTATTCCATCCTCTAAGCACTTTCACTCAAACAATTTCAGCCCATTTTATAATTAATTGGGCAGTTACATTTTTTCTGTTACAATGACTCTTCAACTTCCCATATTACAATATTATCAATAGTTAGTTTGGGCACACCTTGCAAAATTAATAATTTTTCTAGATTCTAGATTAAAAATATATTAACCTGGACTTTTACCTTGGAAATAAATACAACATACCCAAATTAATATATAAGGATGATATAAAATTTCAATGCTAAGGTGCTCCTGCACCATACTGCCAAACTTGAAATATTTCCATGCCCCATGGAAATACTTTGGTGGGGATTTACAAATAAATATTTTGCCTCTTTGTCTTCACTACTAGATTGATGCCTCCCATGATTCCTCCATTGCTTTCAAATGACTCCTATTGATGGAGTTTATACTGGTTGCCTCCAAGGTTCATCTCTCATTTGAAGTTCACTCCTCCATGTTGCTATAAATACCAACTTTTGTCCCTCACCTAGGAGTCCTATATTTCCTTTCTCCCTAGTCTCTTGGTGACACACAATGGACCATCTCCAATGGCCCTGGACCATCTCCAATGGCCCTTTTGGTAGACCTCCATGTCCACCTATCTGTAGTGAGTGAACCTACACCTACAACCAAATAACTTCACAACAAGAATCAAAATACCCAACGCTGCCTGGTGTAGATTGTCTTCTATCTACACGCTTAGAATCTTTTGAGCTCTAATACCAATTTGATGCAAGGCATCATAAAAATTCTAGAAACTTTAATCAAATCAGCATAATCCAAGCACCAATCTTTGTAAATTTGATAAGTAGAGGCACATTGAACACATTCTATATCATTCATCCCAATAGTCTTCATATGGAAAAGTCCAATTCTATTCAATATCTGACTATCATTCTATTACTGAATGAATATTATAACAATCAAATCTTTATATTACTCACCCCAAATAAACATATCCAATCCCTATCTTTTCTACCCACATTTAAATCCAAAAATCTTTTATGTGTGTAACCAAATCAGAATTCTTTCTTATAAAATAGAGCCATCATTTTATGTTCACATTAAACTCTCAAATCTGAAATTTAGTCCCATCAGAATTGGCCACCCATTTCATTAAAAATAAATAAAAAATTTGCTCCAATTTTGTTATAGTTTTTCTTACACAGACCAATGCCATAAAACATTAAACAATGGAAAACTCTAAATCTGCATTAATATGGAATTTATTCCATTAAATCCCAACCAAAATCAGAATTTATTTCCACTCCCAAATATGCATTAAGGAGACTAATTCTATAATTCAATCCAAAACATTAAAAATCAGATTTCTCCCACCTAAAATCTGCTCCAAGAAAGTCATTTGAATTGATTTCTTTCACTTAGTAAACCATATTCCAACTATTTGTATCAATTTGCATCAAACATTTCTTTCATAACAGTTTCTTGACAAAACTTTATATTTTGGATATGAATCAATTTCTTGAATTTCTAAACAATAGAGAGTTAATTCATTTTTTGATATTCAAACAACCATAACCTAACCAATAACATGGGAGGAAAATGTATGGGACAAAATGAAATAAAAATTGAACAAGCTGAGTCTTTTATCATTCCTACATTTCAACTTATCTGTACATAACAAAATAGTCTTGGCTGATAGCTAGAGGACCCATATGATTATTATTTTTCTTTTATTCCATCCTCTAAGCACTTTCACTTGAACAATTTCAGCCCATTTTATAATTAATTGGGCGGTTACATTTTTTCCATTACAATGACTCTTCAACTTCCCATATTACAATATTATCAATCATCAATTTGGGCACACCTTGCAAAATTAATAATTTTTCTAGATTCTAAATTTTAAATATATTAACCTGGACTTTTACCTCGGATATAAATCCAACATATCCAAATTAATATATAAGGATCATATAAAATTTCAATGCTAAGGTGCTCCTGCACCAAGGGACTTATTGAAAAATGTAATAGGTTGTTCAAATCCTTCCTCATTTTTTTGCAACAGGACTACTACCATAGTGTGAAAAGATGTAAAGGAAAAAATATTCATTTTCTTTCCATAATTTGATGTTCTAAGGATTGGTGCATTTTTTAAGGCAGTTTTAATTTCCTAAAAAGCTTTTGCAGGCTCACCTTTCCAACTGATAATAGCTCCTTTCTTAAGAATTTTTGATATTGGCCTGCTAATCTTAGCAACATTAGCAACAAATCTTCTTAGAAAATTTACTTTCCCAAAAAATGACTATATTCCTTTTATATTTTTAGGCTTGGGAACTTTATCAATTGCTTCCACTCTCTCAAGGTCAATTTTTACCTCATCCTTTGATACTATATGACCCAAATTTTTTCCTTCTGTCACTCCAAAAGTGCATTTCTTTAGATTCAAGGAAACTCCTTATTCTAAGGCTTTAATAATTTTTTTTCCAAATGTCTACAATTGTCCTCAACCTTTTTTGAATATGTTTTAAGATAATCCTTGTACACAACCATAAACTTATCAATGTATTCTTTGAAAGCTACATCCATGACCCTTTGAAAAGTTTCTCTTGCATTGATTAAATGAAAAGACATTCTTATATAAACATATGTTCCCCATGGAGTAGTAAAGGCCATTTTAAACTATTCCTTTTCATTCACAAGAACCTAGTTGTATCTTGAAAAACCATCCATCACGGACATCAATTTCGAACCAGTTACTTGTTGTAGCATGACCTCCATATTAGGAAAACCATAATTATCCTTTAAAGAAGCAATCTTTAAGTTTTTGAAATTCACACAAAGCCTTATATCTCCATTTTTCTTCCTGACATGCACTAGGTTTGATACCCATGTAGAATGTCTGATTGATTTAATTATTCCTCTATCCCTTAGCTTCATTAGTTCTTCTTGCATCTTGGGAGCTAAGGTGGGGTTTACATGCCTTTTCTTTTGTTTGAAGGGTTTGACATTCTCTTTAAGTGGTATGAAATGCTGAAATACGTCCTCCCTATAATCTTTGAGGTCATCATACGACCATGCAAAGACATGCATATATTTTCTAAGTAGATCAATTAAAGGCTTCCTAATTTTAGCAGATAAATTTTGACCAATATACAAATTTTTTGCGGCTTTACAAGTACCAAGATTTATTTCTTCAAGCTCTTGTGGCTTTTGATACCTAACCTCTAACTTCACTCTATCTTGGTTATCAAATATACTTTCTAAGACTAGCAATCCCTTTGGTACTTTTTTATTATTATCTTCAACTACAAAATTTCCTGGCCAAATATTGTTTCCTTTCCATCTATTTTCTCAATGAAGGCATTGCAATCAAGTTCTTGACCATGATACTTGTCTTCATTTAACAAAAAATTCAAAATATTTTTATCATCATCAAAAACTTGTCAATTTTCTACATTATTAGGATTTGATGGCCTTTTTTGCACTTCAATCTATGAGACACCAGCAAAAGATATATCTTGAGGCTTAATGGCTACATTAGCTAATAGATTTGCCATCTTATTATTACTTCTTTCCATCCAAGAGATGCCAAAAGTATCAAATAGTTCAATCTGGTCCCAAACAACATTCATGTACTACTTCAACCTTTTCTTCTTAGATGCATATGTCTCTCTTACTTGAAAGAAAACTAACTTAGAGTTACCAATAACATGCAACCTTTTTTTTTCCATGGCTAGTTGCAATCCTTAATCCTAGTAAGAGTGCTTCATACTCAGCTATGTTATTTGTACATGAAAAGTTCAGGGTAAATGAGTATCTGAATGTATTCTTTTATGGAGATATGAACACTACCCTAGCTCTTGATCCCTCCTTGGAACTTGCTCCATCAAAGTACATAGTCTACAAGATTTATGAATTTATGTAGCATGCTACTTCTTGTGCAATCACTGGTGGAAGCTTCTCAACTTCCTGAATAATCAATTCAGCTTTAAATGCATTGAGATATGTGTCTAAGAAACATGTAGCATCCTTGTCAATACTATGCCCAAAAATATAATTAACCCTTGGTTCTCTATCCGCCTTGATAGCTTTGTCACCTATATGGAAAGTGGCATATGAAAAATGACATTATAGGCTATGTCCCATTGCAACACTCCATTTCCTAGAGAATAGCATTCCATAGTGAGGAGGAATATTAACTACAAGAACTAACATGGTTAGCTCTACATTAGGATAAGAAACTAACTTGAAAGGAAATGCATTAATGGTACCTATAACAAGCACTTCTCTTGCATCCATGGCCCTACACCTACCTTGTTTGGTGTCTACTTCTAAATCCAAGGCCTCCATGACTTTGAAAGGTATTATGGTGTTGGATGCTCCTGAATCTATCATGTAATTTTTTAGAGTTCTACCTTTTATGACTAAGCTAAGGAAAAAGGGATCAATATCTTGTAAGTAGGATATAGATGAATTATCTAAATACATTTGGGGTATTTGTGACATAATTCCAATATCTTCTACTACAACTAGGGTTTTCTATATGGCTTTTTGCTCAACAATATTGGTATTACTTATCCCACCGAACCAAGATAAAGCCTTATTCTTATGCTCTTATATTCTAAATAATGTAGACAAAGGAACTTTTATAGTTATTTGAGACAACATAGATATCATATCAATCAGATGATAGATAGTAGGTTTTACAAGAATACTTAGAGCTAAGAGTGTTTGAATAGTAGGCACTACCATTTTCTTGGTGGGGTAAGATTTTGACTTCTTTTCCTAAACAGTGGCCTTAACTATTTCAACATTCTGAAAATGCACTTTCTTCTTAGGTTCCCATTTCTTATTTTTACCATCCTTAACCTTTTCTATCACTGTGTTATCCTTTTTATTGTCATCAGTCATCTTGTGAGTAATATCTTTATAAAAAAACTAGAGGGCTTACCATTATCACTATTGACATTCCTATTCCTCATATTATAGTTGCTGTGCACTTGAGATTCCATTTCTACTGTAATTATATCAATTTCTTCCTTAGAAGGCTTTCTCAAATTTATGTGACTAAGATTTGAGTGTGTAGTGCAAACCTTGTCTTCATCACAATCTTCATTGCCTAGGAATACTTGTTGATGATGTATTTGATAAACATTTCTCTGATCAACAATACCATTTTTAGGCTCTTCTAAATTAGAATCCACATAATATTCACATAAGTTCACCATGTTGCAAATTCTATGCTCATGATATTTTTCTTCTTCTCTTTCCTCATTTTGCACATGTTAATTTGCAACAAATGATTGGGCTAATGCATAATAATATGAAGAATGAGGTGACTAACATATGATGTACCATGGTACATCATCTTTCATATTGAAAAAATTTCTTTGTAGAGGATTAGGGGTTCCTTTGTCCTTAGTATTTTGGGTAGGGCTAGGGATAGGCTTGCCATCTTTCTATTGAGTGGTATATGGGTAATTTTGCATTCTAGGATATCTATTGAAATGATTATTGTTCACTAGAATTTTATCATCAGCATTAGACTTGTTTGCATTGAAAGCTAGTGGATTCATCTTTTTTAGCAGAGTTAACACTTGACCCATTGTGTCCTCCTTAGGCTTCTTACCTATAGCAGGTTTATCACTTTCTTTTTTATTGTTCCTATGGTTGAAAAATTTGGGGTCATCTCTTCTTCCTAGCTTACCAGAGGCCTTTCTATTGTTTTCAATATTAATTTTTGTCTTTTAAGCATCTCTTAAGGTTTTAGGATCCTTGTCTCTTAAAGTATAAGCCATATTGCTATCAAATGCATTAAAGTATGTAGTAAGGCATACATATTCATTGAGTCTCTACATTTGGAAGAGCTTATATATTCCCTTTTGAAATCTCACATTGAATTTGAAAGTGGACTCATTAGGATTATTTTTAATATTTTTGAATTCATTTAACACAAAACCATCATTAGTGTCATCTCCATATTGTTCCTTAAAAGACCTTTCCAAGTCATTCTATGAACTAATGCTATCATTTGGTAGCCTCCTAAACTAGTCTCTTGCATCTTCAGTCAATGAATGCACAAAAAACTGCATGACCACATCTTCATGCTCAACTTCATAATAATTAAGCATGTCTACAAATATCCTTAAGTGTTCTTCACCAATAACAACATTATTTCTTGAAAATTTTACAACCTTATCTCTAAGATCAAAAGAGATAAGATGTGGGAAACTAGGAATACCTTGAAATGAAATCTGTCTATATTTCTCCATGTATATGGGTTTCTTCTAAAAATTGATAACATTTGATGTTCTTGCTGCATTTGATTGGTTTTGGACAATGCTTTGAGGTTGTTGTATTTGTTGAATAATAGGAATCTAAGTACTGGTGGTAGAGGATGATGTAGGGGCTCACTAAGACACATTTTGGCTTGGACCTATTAGTCCACAAGTGGGAATAGAAGTTATGGCTTGAGTAGACATATTAGGCCATGAAGCCAATGTAGAATTGGACTTAATGAACTAGATTTTCCTTCTAATCTCTGCTACCTATGCTTCATTCTCAACTTTCTCAAGATCCTTGGCCAAATCATCTCTTTCCTTCTTTGTCTTTTCTAATTCCAAATAAAGTTTGGACATAGGAGGATTTGTAGACTTGTTAGGAACAACTTGAGGTTCATTTGTTTGAATCCCTACAACCTTTAACTTTCCTTTATCAATGGGTTTTACAGTCAGGTCTATGAGCTCTTGTTGAACTATCTTGTAGGGTTGGGCTTGAGATATAAAAAGTTCTTGTCTTTGATTTAGGAATTTTTCTTGATCTTGAAACTTGGACCTTAGATTGTTTATATCTCCAAAAACTTTAGTATGGATAACGTAAGTTCTTTCTTCTAGTTTCTTGTTCTGCTATTTTAAAGAAGCCATCCTTCTAAGAAAGATATCTCTCTCAATGAGAGCATTCATAGTGGCTTGCTCCCTTTCCTTCTCTAAATGAATGGATTTGATATCTTCTTTTGCAACCCATTCTTAAGGACTTCAATCTCTAAATACACTTCTTTAGGATCTGTAGAAGTTTCTTTTGAATCAACTGGATCATCCAAATCTATGAGGGTTTTTTCTACATATGGAACCTACCTAGGATTGAAAGTAGTACCCATAGCATTCCTATATCACAACCTATAATTCATTTCTTTTATCACATTTGTTTGATAAGGCATATCCCCTACTGAAGACACATTTTTATCATGGTATACTCTTTCTTCCTGTAGTGGGGTACTAAACATTCATCCTAGAAGTCTTGTGGTTTCTAATTCATAATTTAATGAAGAAGATTCTCTCTCCACCACAGGTTGGTATTGAGAGTGCATTGAAACACTACCTCTTGGTTTCCAAGTAGGATTTGGATCTATTTTCTTTTTGTTTTGATTTCTCCTACCTGCTTGGGGTAAGTTAGTATATAATGGTACTTCTAAATTGGCTCTTGTAAAGGCCCAAGTAGTGTTTATCCTATTAGCCATCTATAAAATCACTTGTAAATAAGCACTAGGTTCAAAAGCTTGACGAGTTGCCACCCTATTCTAAGGAAAAAATATAATATGAAATGAATTTGGACTTAGAGAAACATATCACGGGAAAAATAAATCTAACACAAAATGGGCCAATCAAAAAGAATTTTTAGAGCCACAAATCTTGCTTGGCAAATAAGACACTTTGCAAGGATAATATACATCGATGTGCTCTTGTGGTAGTGAGAAATTTGTAAATTCTCAAGTTTTGTCACTACAAATGTCTAGTACAACATGACCAAGATGCAATAGAAACTGAAGACACATGTATAACAATAACACTAGAGACTGTAGTATGTTCTACATAGCAACACATCTTGGACAAGTCCCCAAAAGAGTCTCCATTTTGTTGGTGTTTCAAAAAAATACCAAAAAAAAAGGTACCTGATACCAAGATGCAGAGGAAAAATCCTAGTCTAAGGGTTAGCTACCTTCTATATTCAACTAAGAAATCTTCAGATCTAGACCCAACTTAAATAGAATCACAGGGATTCTCTACTCTTTAGGTTCTACAAAACCAAGGTGAGTGCACCTGAGGGATAAAAAGGCTTAATACTTGATATTTTCTTCACATTTCACTCATTCACTGATATTCTTTCATCACATTTATCCCCTATAGCAGATATTTTTCATAATTCTTCTCAAATTTACAAATAATCCTAGGTTATAGTAGCTAGCTACAACACACAGAGATTAATTGCAAATAAGTGCTGACCAACAATTAAATTCTTCACATGAAAGTAAAATTGATTTGATTTTTGAAGTTTTGCCTAATGCAGCCCCATGATTTCTTCAACATGAAATTGAATAAATGATTAGTGCCCTATATATTGGCATTTAGAATCTACTCAAAAATTGTGACTTAATCAACTGCCTTACAATCAATTTTATTAGCAATTAACCCTAACCCCCATTCTTATGAATATCCTTCTTATATGATTGGAAATCCTATCAATTTAATGAAGCATTTACTTAATTACTTGAATTAAAAGCAATAGTAAATTGATATACAACCTATCCTTGTAGTATTAAATTGCCTAAAAGTTTCTCATACAATCTCAACTTAACCAACACATAACAATGGAGACAGAATTTAGAGAAAATATATATTGTAGAATATTCCTTTTATATTAATTTTCATTAAAAATCACTTAGTACTGATGTAAACTCATAA
Organism: Cupressus sempervirens; assembly: GCA_028749045.1. Classification (NCBI taxonomy): domain Eukaryota; kingdom Viridiplantae; phylum Streptophyta; class Pinopsida; order Cupressales; family Cupressaceae; genus Cupressus; species Cupressus sempervirens. The sequence goes on along the minus strand of CM053784.1, from coordinate 426,774,631 downwards.
TAACTCAATACAAGAGAACATGATCCTTCAATATCAATGTATTCTTAGATTTGTAGAGAATGATACATCATAAAGTTGACACTAAGATTGATTGGACCAAATGCAAGACTAGCATAACACTAAAATTCACACAAACTTCTAAATCTTTCTCTAGCCTTTTGATCTCATTTATATAGTAAGAGATACAAAAAGCTTTAGGCCTAGAGAAGAAGGGCAACTATCCTTAAGACAAAAAGATTTTACAAAAAAAAGGTCACTATCATAATAAGACAAAAATTGTGCTTTCTTGCAACAAAATGTCTCTATCATGAATCTTCTTGTTGTGGGGCCATTTTTGTTGCAACTTCTTATTACTGAGAGGTTTCATGCAATGATTGGTTTGGATGCATATGTTTTTCCTGTAACTTTTGGACTACTTGATCTGTATGTAAAAAATCTAGTTATAATATCTAGAAATTGATTATGACTCATGGCTCTCCCTCCAGATCATCAGGTTGAATTGCCAAATCAACAGTTATAATTGGTTGCTCTCCTATTGAGTCACTAGTTTAAACCTCCATATTTGTTGTTGTAGTTAATTTCTCCTCTTTCCTTTCTTTCATTTTAGCTAGTGCATCAATTATCTCAAATTCATCTAGGTCCACATCATCGTCATTAGTTTCTTTAGATATCAACTGATTTGCTTGAGCAAGATCTGCCATCCACTTGTTGAAAATTGGCCAATTAAATTTCAAAATCTCTTGTTGTTTCTTTAGGATTTCTTCTCCTAACTTCTCAATTTCATTAAAATTCCTTTTAAAAGAATCAAAGAATATTTATATCTTCACAATTTCCTTAGTTATCTTGGAAAACCATATGTGGTCCTTTTCATTTATGAACTTATTGAGTCTAATGCATATCAAATCATCCAACTCTTTAGCCCATTCTTCTTTTCTTTTCAATTTATCCATAGCCTTAAGTGCATGAGGGAAAAGCCCGAAACTTTCACCAAGATACTTTGAAAAATAATTTATAATTCTCCTTTGTAGAAAAATTCTCTTATTATCAAAATTAGAGAAGCCATTAGTCATGTCAAATATTTTTTCTATATGCTCACAAGAAAGAGTAATGACTAAGCAACATAAAATAGTGACATCACTATCCATACTATTCCATTTTTTCATAATTGGCTTCAAAGTGGCCCATTACTTTTCAGCTCATTCCATATATCAATTAATTTTGATAATTGTTCATAAAATATATCCATTACTTTTGATAATTTTTCATAAAATGTAGACCAACCTATCCTATCTGCCAGATATATAATTGAGTCTCTTATTTTATTTTCATACTAAACACTCAACTCCACATGCATTGACCATGTTGTAGTCCTTTCTTCTTCAAGTTCTTCAACTGTACATGTGGGGTACTTGGCATTTTTATAAGTAGAATTGTGTTGAAAGATGCAATAGGAGGACAAGGAGGATAGGTAATCCTAGGTTTGTTAGATTGTCCTTTATATCCTATCATCTTATTTTCAAACTCAATCCTCTTTTGTACTTCCTTGTTGTAAGCATCCAAAACATATTCATGTTTTCCTTGCAACTCCAATTTTTGTCTTTTCTCCTTCCTAGAAGTGGCTAATGTGAGTGTATCTATTTCAAAATTGAATTCTATTGCCTTATCATTTGGAGCATCTTCTACTCTCTTAACACTAAAATTTCCCAGTAATCCAATATCATCGAATTGAGAAAAGCTAGCTCTAGATCCTCTTTTTAAAGACCATATTACTAGAGCAACATGATCTTTACTAAAATTATCACCTCTAAGCCCTTTTTTCATTTTCTCCTCAACATTCAACTTCTTGGTGATAGTGTTAAAAACCATGGCATCTACAATTCCCAATTTGGAAAAAGTAGAACTCCAGATGATTTGATCATTCTTCTTCCTTCTTCTGGAGTTGAACTTCTAAATTTTTGCATCTTTTAATCTTATATTTCATCTTTTATAACTACATCTTCCTTTTCCATTTTCTCAACTTTCCTCTTGCTACATCTTTCTTCAACGTTCTCAATGTTAGTTCTCCAAGTAAACTGGTAGAAAGCCCTTGATTTGACAAAGTTGTCATCTGAAAAAAATTCATGAATAGCCTATTCTACTATAGGATCTAATTCCTTCCATTTTAAATCAATAATATTCAATTCAAGGCTAGGCATAGGAGGTTCCTAGGGATTTCCTTCCTCCAATTCTATAGTAGTAATTATTTCCCTTTCTTGGGATCCAAGTTATTCAATCTATTATCTTGTTTGTTGCTCCTCTCCTATATGCAAGGGAGATTGAGATGGAGCCTCTCTTCTATTTTCTACCTTTTGGGCCTTGGATCTTTAGGTCTTTCTTCTATTTAGGTCCTCTAGTCAAATTAGTGCTCGTTGATCCAACCACTTTCTTTCCTTTGTTAGTTGCATGCTCTCTAGTTCTAATTATGCTATAACTAGGCTTATTTTCAATAAACAATTGTCCTCAGCCTATTGTAGGAGTAAAATTTAACCACTTCAACACCTCTCTTGCTATATTAGGATATTTATTAATAAGAAGGGCCATTTTCTCATTCATTGCATCTATGATTTTTGAGAACATGATCATCAATTTATTCATCTTATCTTCTAATGTCCTAACATCTTTTAATGATTATACTCCTTCTCAAAATAAGTTATAAATTAAAAAACCCTATAATAAACTCTACATTTTTCTTTCTTAATTTCTTGTTCTTGGAGAGAAAATTCATTCTTGATTACATCTTTAGAGAAATAGAATTGATGTTTGTGAGTGTTGGTCTTGGCCTTCTGTTTGATTATTTCAAAAAATCCCTCATTATCATTCGATCTAGAATGGGAAACTACATTTTTGTATGGGTTTAAATTTTTTTACAAAAATAACTATCCATCCTTGTAATTATAAATTGATGAGCCACAATGTAGGATGGGAAAATAGAGCCCCTTGATCTACCAGTCAATTTTGCCTCTTCCAAACTGCTTATTTGGCACAACATCTCAGCTAGCCCTACCTTAAGAGGTACTTGGTAGGGAAGCACATGTGGAGTTCCTTGGAATCCATATACTTTGAAAACTATTGACACTGGATATGGTATAATATTTTCCCAATTATGTGAATTTTAAAATTCTTGGGGTTGTCCATAGCCCTGATGAAATCTAACAATGTCTTGGGTATCCTAGGATTATCTTTCAATAACAGGATTCTCAATCTAGATGCAAAATATCTATCAAATCTTACAAAAATGGCCTCCTTTGCATCCCAAGTAATGTCTGCACTCCATAATTGGAGCGACAGATATTCTACATCATGTTCTCTTGTTAACACCATTTCTTTCTCAAAATATTTAAACCCCTTATACAGAAACATGTTCATCAAAAAAGAGTAAAAACCAAAGGTCTTCTCAATTTTTCCTTTTGCAATTCCAATCAAATCTACATGAATTTCTTCAGCTAGAAAAGATGCAAAAAAAAAAAAAATCAACTACAAAGGAAGAAATGTGCACCATCATATACATAAACCTTATTGGCATAAGTTCTTGTTCATCTTCATCGAAAACCTTACACAAAGTCATGTATATATCTATAGCTCTAGAATTGAAAAAATGTTTCTTAAAAGGCTCTTTGGTTGAAGCGATGACAAAAGTTAGGTTTCCAATTGTGATCAAATGTCCTCTTAGTGCTCCCTACCTAATATGATCATTGTAGGATAAATATTCATTTTCCAAACCCTGAAATTCAACAACCTCATGATAATTTGTTGTAGGATCCATTCCAAAGACTCTTTGAATTTCTTTAGCAGTAATCTTCACCAAGCATTCTTGATTTATTCCTCTCACCATTCTAGCTATTGGATCATAATTTTGGTATACAACAGTAATGAGGTCTAAATCCATGAAGACCTTGGGACCTACCAATTTTCCTAGGTCAAAATTCCAAATATTTCCATGGGGGGAAACAACTTTCTCTCTAAAAACCATTTTTTGAATAACTTTAATCCAATTTTAGAGGTCACCATATCCCAGGTCAAATTTCCTTTGTCATATAAACCATATGCAATTCACAACCTAGGGTTTACATGGACCAACTTCTTTATCTGGGAAGCCTCATTGGTAAATTAATTTAATTTTTCTAAGAAATCATTGTAAATATTTCTAATTCCATAATCAACTTTCTCAAAAAAAACCTTCTTCGGAGGCATAATGAATGATAATGAGAAAATATCAGAATTATTATTTATATATAGAGGAAAAAATTACTTGACCTTTTTAATTCTTCTCTAAATGTTGCAATTGGTTGTCAACATAGAAAAATTCATGGCTTAACAAGGGGAAATAATAGGTTTTTTCACAAGTACTAGGGTTCAAATTTTAGAACAGCTATTTGTAGAATAAAATTCTTGATCTTCTTCATTACATTCCTTGTATTAGTTCACACAAGAAGCTTTTAATTCCCATAAATGGGTTGCAGAGAAGAAATAGAGTGGAATTCCCTTTTGAGTTTGAAAATGGGCCATTGATTCATAAAAATATGATGATCAGGTAATAAAATGCAATATGACTCAGCTTCAACCTTCTGACCTAGTAGTCAACCCAATTGAATCTTGATACATATATCCTTTTCCACCTCACTAGAAACTTTTGTATCATTCATATATGTCACAAGACACATGTTGATCTATCATTATGTCACTATGGATAAAGATTGAGCAGTTTTTATTCATGACATAACTATAGCCTTCGATCTTTCATGCATTTGATGATCTAGGATGATACTTCAAAAGATTTTTGAAAGTGGGCTACCATGCTATGTGTCACTATTGTGATATCACTATAAGTTAAGACCTTGCAACTCTAGCTAGTGACATAATGACAACCACTTAATGAATTTTAAATCTGATGGTGAACAATGAGAACCATATTAGAAACTAGGCTAAACCCATGGGGATGTAGTGTTGGATGATACTCCAAAAGATGTTCTAGATTTTCCTCATGATGTGCAACAATTGCAACAACAAATACCACACACTCCAGTGAATGTTAGATGCTCAATAAGGCTAAGTAGAACTCCAAAAAGATTTTCTCCTTCTTTATAGTCTATTTTACTAAGACATGCTAGTGAGCCTAAATGTTATGATGAAGCTATGTAGGTGGATACTAAGATTTAGTGGGAGTCTACAATGAAAGATGAAATGGACTCTTTGCTGAAAAATAAGACTTGGGATTTATGCAAGTTTCTTGCAAGTAAAAGGTCTTTATAGAATAAGTGGGTTTATAGGTTGAAAGAAGAGGATGGAGGTAAGAAAATATTTAAAGGCCAGGTTAGTTGTAAAAAGATTTGCATAGAAAAAAGGCATTGATTTTGATGAGATATTCTCTCTTGTTGTTAAGATGACTTCTATTTACACTACTTTAAGTATTGTGGCTACTGAAGATTTGCATATGGAGTAGCTTGATGTTAAAATGACCTTCCTTCATGGTGATTTGGATGAAGTGATATATATGGCTCATCCATAGGGGTTTAAGGTTAAAGGTAAGGAGAACTTAGTGTGCAGATTGAAGAAAAGTTTATATGGCTTGAAGAAAGCACCTTAGCAATGGTATCTAAAATTTGACAATTTTATGCATGAGCATGGATATAGTAGGTGTCATTTAGATCATTGTGTTTACTTTAAGAGGTTGGATGATGATAGCTACATTATTTTATGTTTATATGTTGATGATATGCTTGTAGTTGGGTCTAACATGAAATGCTAGTTAGCACATGCATTTTCTATGAAGGTTTTGTGGGCCAAAGAAAAAAATCCTTGGTATGAAAATTTGTAGAGATAGTAAGAATAGGAAATTGACATTATCTTAGGCTGATTATATTGTGAAGGTGTTGCAACATTTCTCTATGGAGAATGCTAAAGCTATCAGCACACCTTTACCTAGTCATTTGAAGTTGACTAAGGAGATGTGTCCCAAGACACAAGAAGAGGAGGATAAGATGTTCAAGGTAACTTATTCTTCAACTATAGGAAGCTTGCTATATGCTATGGTATGTACTAGGTCATCTATTGCACATGTAGTGGGAGTCATTAGTAGGTATATGAGTCATCTAGAACTTGAGCATTGGAATGTAACAAAATGGATTCTCAGATATTTGAGAGGAACATCTTCTAAGTGTTTACACTTTGGAGGCTCTACTAATAATTCATAGGGATATGTTGACTCATATTTGGTAGGGGATATTGATACTAGGTGGAGTACTATAGGTTATGTATTTACTTTTTGGTGGGGTAGCCGTGAGCTGGGTTTCTGGGTTACAGAAGGTTAATACTTTATCCACTACATAGGCAGAGTATGTTGCTACTAAAAAGGTAGCCAAGGAGATGATATGGCTTTAGTTCTTCTTGGAAGAATTTAGACACCCTTAGAAGGATAATTATTTGTTTATAGATAGTCAGAGTTTCATTCATCTTGCAAAGTATTCAACTCTACATTCAAAGACAAAACACATTTAGTTATGGTACCATTTCATTTAGTCAGTTTTGGATGATGGACAATTATAGATGGACAAGATACATATAGATGACAATCCAACATATATGTTTACAAAGGTAGTGACAAGGGAGAAGCTAAATTCCTCTTTAGTGTCAGTTGGTCTTCTAGATTGAATAAGAATAAAAGAATATCAGAGTCCAAGGTGGTTTGATCCAATGGGAGCCCCATGTGGTAGCGGTATTGCTACATGATTAGTCTCCAAGTGGGAGAATATTGTCTAGTGTGGAGTATGATCAGTCCCTAAGTGGGAGATTATTAATTTGTGGTGATTGATTAGGGAAGTATTGTACATACTTCATAATTCTTAGGGCCCTATTTTAGTAGGATTTTGGGCTGACATGTAATTATTAACTATAACCCTAAAGTGGTAAAAATACTTGTATAAAAGGGTTTAAGGTTAGGGTTTTTCATAAGGTGTGATGCAAAAATTGCTTCTTATGGTGGTATAGAGATGTGAGGGATTATAGATTCTAATCAGGTTGTAATCATTAGATCATAATAATATTGGACTTGTTTTTTGGTGGACGTAGCCTAGGATTTGGATGAACCATGTTAAATCTTGGTGTCTTGTGTTCTCTTCTGTGTGATCTATTATTTTTTGATATTGTTTATATTTTCATGTAATTTTTATTTCTATTTGTGGTTTAATCCTAATAGGGGACATGTGTTGTGTTGTTGCTATCTTGTCATGAGTATCCATCATGCAAGTTTTACTCGCGACATAGCAAAAACCATTGATTCTTTGAAGATCTGATGGTTGGAGCAAGATGCTAATTGAAAACCCTCAAAAACTCCTTTTTATGGGCTGACTTTACCACTTTCCATGCATTAACTCATTGATATGTCTATATAATTATTATCCTTTCAACTTTTCATAATGAAAAAGTGACAATCATGGATTTACTTCGAGATCAATGATGGAACAAATATTTGCATACCTTGTTGAGCATCGAGCAAAAATATGACATCTATCATCTATTCTGATAGCCTTACTAGCTACAAAGGAAGATGATCCACTATGCTACATGTCTCCCTATCATTATGTCACTATAATTAAAACATCCTCAACTCTGGCTAGCAACATAATGATACTTGTTGATCATGAAATAATCAGATGATGATGGTTTTGTTCTGAAACCTTGTCATTCACTAGGTCCTACAGATAGATGTCACATAGTCACTATATCATTGTAGTTAAAACATGTTCATCTATTATAAGTGACATAAAAATGACCCTTGACCTTGAGGAAGATCAAGGGCTATTATGATTTGGTAAATTTTCAAGTATAAAAGGTAACTTGCATAAGATTAAAATAAAGCTTGGTTTAAAATATGAACTGAGGCTTAGGGTAAGGTAAAGTGATGCAGTGAAATATAAAAGGGCATGTAGGAAAATAATATAAAAGAGGGCTTTTAAAATATCTTTATGAAATTCTTGCACATTTCTTTAAAATGTAAACTATGTAAACTTGGCTCAGGGATTTAGGGAAAAACTAAATATTGGAACAATGACATTAAATTAGGGATTTTTCTAGGGAAAAAAATGATTCAAAAGCACACAACCCTAATTTATATAGGAAATTATATTTTTCATTAAAATATTTTAGAAATTTTAACCCATGAAAAACCAGGCCAACACAAGACTTGATTCTTACCACAATTTTTTTTATTCTGCCAATATAAGTTCTTATAGATTCATCTTCCATAATTTTAGCCACTTGAGATAAATATTTGGTTTTACAACTTGAATCTCTTAGCATTCTTATCACCTTCAAAAGTGGATTCCAAAGCTATCCAAATTTCATGAGATAATCTTAAGGACTTTACTTGACTATACTCATTTTTAGGAAGAGCTGACAAAAGTGCTTCTATGGAAAGTATGTTATACATATAAAACCTCTTTTAGCTTCACATTCTTCAATCTTTCTTTCTTCAACTACTATTTTTCCATTCTTCATCATAAACCAATATTCTAGAACCACACATAGCTTCTCTTTTCAATTGTCATAGATAACTCCATCTATCCTATTACTTTCTGTTCTAAATTGACCTGCCATTGATCTCCTTAAATTGTTAAGGTTTTTCTTCAAGGACCTGATGCTCTAATACCAATTCTTAGAGAGTAAATTCCACCAAGATAAATAAGAGGGGGGCATTGAATCAATTATCTAATCAATAAAACTTATCAACCTTATTAAACCTTAAATATGTGATCAATATAAATAACAACCATAAGAATATACACATACACAATACTACTAGACATGTTAACCAGGGAAAACCTTGATCAGATGGAAAACCCTAGTAGGGATGGTACCCAAAAAATGATGTACTAATATATAAGTTCTTTCTAAGAGGATGGAATATTTTAGGATACAATGAAATATATTCAATACATATCAGTCCATGTTAGGAGACTTGGAATCCCTGTTAGTAGATTCCAACCCTATTAGGAGTAGTAGAAGGCATATGGACCCATTTTCCAAAATAATTTAGGGGCAAGACTACCAAACTCACTATCCAATTGGCCTCTATATTATTATATTTAGAAATATAAGTGAAACTAATCTCAACAACTTGAGCTCTTTCTTTGTCCTCTTACTGTGCCAATACCACACCAAATACTTCTCATATCTCAATACTAGCTCTCTAATTTCACATCACAATGATCCCTTTGATCATTTACTCACATTTACCAACTTTTCATATTACTTTCATAATTCAAACTTTCATATCTCATCACAAGGAAAATAAATTTTCTTTATACCATGTCCTCAAAATAACTCATTGTGTCAGCCTTGAGGCTTTCCCAATTAGTTACAGTAGGACCTCATTAAGATAATATAATTCATTATATATTTTTACAATTACAAAATAATGTCAGATTACAGTCTTCAAAACTTCTCACATGTGTGATCTTAGACTTTTTGCACTTTCTGACATCAATAATAGGTTATCTACTATATTTGTCTAGTTTTTCTCATCTAGATTCTATCCTTGTTAGGAGATAAAATCAAAAAACTAGAAACCACTTATTAGGCACTATGTATAAACACTATCTTATATAAATGACAAATAACTCTCACATTTCTTCAAATTTTGGCATGCACACTTATCCACATCATTAGGACGCACTATAAAATATGTCCTCAACTGTGCTTGACCTTATCTTCAATAATCGATCTGTATGACCTTGATCTTTGTCTTCTACTTTTCCAATCTTCATATTATGTTTGCATCAATGAAAAACATAGTCATAAATGCAATACATAATCATACTAACAGTTTCTCCACTATTCTGATAATGCTAAGATACTCCCCTATAGGAATATCATCAACATTAATGCTAACAAGAATACAGTGGTAAAGAGTAATGCCATTGTTAATCTTTATCATGAAAAGCTTAAGAAAAAACATTAGCTAAAATCCTATGGTCATGAGCATAGTCACTACATAGAACTTGGGAAATATTAAGATATGTCACAAGATCACCTTTATCATTATAAGTGTCAAGGAAAGGCATATTAGCTTGTAGAGGAGAAGTAGTATAGATAATGTCAAAAGATAATGGACTACCCCTATCACATGTAGGAACATTAAACTTAGATTGAATTAAAGAAGCAAGTTATTATTATAGAGAAGACATCATCTCAACAAGACTAAGGAGAGTTGAATAATTATAAGAAACAAGTGGCACAGGTACATTCAACACACTAGGAAGAGTATATGAATTAGATAGAATGGAAGAAGCTAAGGGTTGAATTCTTAGAAGCACATTATGATAAGTGAAAGGAAAAATGTTATATGAATGTTGTAAAGTTGGTAATGAATAAGCTGAAACACGCACATGCAAAGAGGGGATAGGGATACTACCAAGAGGATTAGATCTAAAAAAAAGTAATCATAATAGGAGGAACATAAGTAGAAATGCTAGACATAGGTATAGAAATAGACTGATTAGGCTCAAGAGTAGAAACAATTGGAGTTATCCCTTCTTTATAAGAAACCTGAGTCAAATGCTTAACATGAGTATGGAAAAGGTGAGTAAGAACATGAAAACTATTAACACCATGTTTATTGTTATGAATATCTTTTTTAAGAGCATCAAAATAAGAAATAGTCTCAGTATTGTGATTTTTTTGTAAAAGTCAATCATGCATTTTATTAATCTTAGTAGCAATCTTATCAACTTGTTAAGGGGGAATTCTTAAAGCCTCATACTCATCATTAGATGAGTTGGAAGAATCATTCTTCTAAGAAGGATTAGGATCATGAGAAACCATTGGAGCATGATGGTTTCAAAGAAGAGGAGAAGAGGAATTTGGATTAAAAAAAGCCATGAGTTTATGACTTCTCCTAATGAGAATGCTATAAGTAGGACTAAAAGTAGTAAAGGTCATACACCAAACAAGGCATGAAGACACAAAGAGATCAAACCTTATGATATGAACCAAAACCCAATGTAATGTAAAGAAAGATATAAAGCATGCAAAGATAGATCACAAGATAATTTAAAGAACTAATTGTGTATGAGAAATCTAACACCAAATAAGATGTGGAAATAACACAAGTTGGGTTCATTGATAAATGTGTGATAGGAAATGTGAGTCAAGGATAAAATCCTAAGTCTATCACATGAACTATGCATACATATTCATATATAAGGAGAGAAGGAAAGGAGAAGAACCCTTTCACTCCCAATTCTAGAGAACTAGGTCTAGAAAGATTAGTGCTAACTGGATAAGCAAGAAGCGCTAATGTAAACTAGGTCTAGAAAGAATAGGGGAAAAAAATCCAATTCCTTGTAAATGCTCAATGTGTGTGTGTGTGTGTGATTAAAGATATATGTATTCAAATATGCTGAAAGGAAAAGTAAGGTAAGGAACACACCTTTGAAATCTATTTTATGCTTGTTGTTCTAATCAATATGAATGGAATTGTTAGATTTGGGGCCAAAACTATCTATAGAAAAAACCTAGAAATATTTTGGTGATTTATTAGTGGTGAATTGGATCTTTAGGGGTGAAATGGGACCTTTAGGGGTTCAGTGTGCCCCTATGATATTGTGTAAAACTAATTCTAATTTCATAGTTATGAAGAAATCTGAAAAGGATACTTAGATATGTAACATGTTCATGGATTAGCTATCCACAACATAAAGCAAAAAGGGTTTAAAAAAATTTATGGTGGATTTTCCTTGGTCAAACCCCTATTTTTTTAATTAACCTTGAATTGAAATAATTGAAATAGTATGAAATGTAAAGTAAATGTATAAATTCACCTTACAAAAGTTGGATCTCTTGAATCAAATGTAATGTGCTTACTTCACTAATTGATTTGAACCAAGAAGATGAAGATGAATAGATGTAACAAAGGATGGATTAAAGAAGATCTTGAAGATGAAATCCTTCAATTTATTGAATTCTTGAATCCTTGATCTTTAATGGAGGAACACTTGAATAGATGCTTGAAAACTTGAAGACTTGAAAACTTGAACACTTGAGCACTACAGTACTTGAGCATATGAACCACAGATTATGATATTATGGATGGGAAATGAAGAAAATGGAAGGGATTAAAATGAGTTACGAATGACTAAATCATGTAGGATGGCCTAAATAGGAATTAACACCCAAACATATCTAGACATGGGGCACAATGAACATGAAAATATGATCTTTAAAGAGAATCTATTAGGTTTTTCTCAATTCCACCTAGGAGGAAGGAAAAAAAAGGGAAGAAAAGACAAAGACATAAGGAGATTGATGATATCACATTAAATAGGTGCTAAACCTTCATTAAATTAGAGTGCATCCAATGTAAGATGGTGTAGTATAAACCAGTAACTACAATGTTGAAGAAGAACATAGCTTTAAAGTGGAGAAAAAGAAGGAAAGGATATCTTTTATACTATTAAAGAAGCATTATCAACAACTCCAACTCTGGAAAAACCATATTTCTAAGGATATTTGATGTTTTATTTTTTGGGAACAACATTATATTTGCAATGTTGGTATAAAAAAAAAGATAAATTTTGGCATCCAATAGCTTCCTTCACCCAATATTTAGTTGACTATGAGACTAGATACAATGTTACAAAGAAACATGTACTTTTAGTGGTACGAATCTTAAAGAAATTCAAGCCTTCAATCTATGGAAACAAAGTGCATATTCGTTTCATCCATCTATGTGTGAAGGAGTTTCTATCAAGAATAAATTTGAATGAAAAAAGAGTTGGATGGATCACAAAATTCATGGAGTTTTATTTAGATATAAATATCATGAAGTTGGATAGAGGTAAAAGGGTTGTGTGAAGAAATTTCTATAACTCTTGAATGTGCAAAAAGTGAAGATTTAGCTAGTGTTCTAGTTAACAATGACAACCTCCAAGGTACTGAACTAGTAAGAAATGAGGGTTGGGTTCATGATGTGACACATTTCTTGAAGACTGGTAAATATCCACCAATCTAGATAGGTCTAAGTGAAGTATTTTTGTTTGCAATCCATTTATTATGTTTTCTTGAATGATATAATATTTATAAAGGATATTGTACACTCGAATTGTGTCACACTCTAAACCCTTCTATCGAAATGATTCCATGAGTTCAGAATGTTCGAATGCCAGCTTAGAGCTCCCTATCTATGGAGTGCAAGAAGGTATGTTTCAAGTTTGAAGGCTCTCAGCCGAGCCTTAGAGATACACTTCTTTCTAGTAAACCATGCAATGGGAGGTTCCAAAGACAGGATGCAAGAATGCAAATGTCTCAAGGAGTTCCTCAAGAATGCAATGCAAGTATGGAAACTAAGCTAAGATGAGAATGCAAAATGCAGCTATGCTAAAACATGCATGAGAGCATTACAAAACCAACTATTAAGCTATGTGAGATTATTGGAAAAATGAAAGCTAAACTAACATGAAACTATGCTAAGAATGCCATATGATCTTATGCTAGTATGATGGAATGACAGAATGTAGAAAAGAAGTGAGAAGTTCTCCACAAAGTTCTGTCAAAAAACCTGGAGCATAATAATATTCAAATGAAGATGGATGGATTGAGGGGGAAAGCTCTCTACTTTTTAAAGTTTTACAGATGGTAGAGATCAAGATGAAGATGGTGGATGATCAACGGTGGAATTTGAAAAGAGGAGTGATCCATGTGCCACACAAGCCAACCAATAGAATACAAGTTGATGTGTCATATAAGACAAAAGTCACAAAACCTTTTCTTTTAATTGCAAAATAGAAAAATGACTTTATGTGTGCACTTTAAGTGGGTTAGAAGAATAGGGTCTTTTATTTAATTAAAAGAGGACATGTTCTTTTAATCAAATAATGAACTTAGGATAGGATAGTCAAACTATAGGTTATAATCAAATTGATTGATTACTAGCAATTTGGTCTGGGTAAATGATTTAATTAATTTAGCCAAAATGTTGAGAAGGGGGCTAATAGTCTAGATGACCATTTTTAGGTGATTACAGATATCAATAAAATGTTGTTGTGGTGTATTGATCATAATTAATTGGAAAAGGTGCTTGAAGAGTTTCATAATGGATATTCAAGGTGTCACTTTCCCCCAAGGACTATTGCATGGAAGGTCATACATATTGGTTATTTTTGGCCAAATTTATTCAAATATTTACATGCTTGGTCTAGGAAGTGTGCTAAATGTACATTTTTTGTTGGAAAGGAAAAACTCATAGACATGCCCTTATAGCTAATCCAAGGTGACCAACCTTTTATGAACTTGAGACTTGACTTCATAGAAAAAATTAATCCACCATATAGTGTTGGTCACAGGTGGGTACTTATAGCAACTGACTACTTTACCAGATGGGCAAAGGGTTTTTCCTTGAAAGATTCTAATGAAAATGTTCTTTTGAGTTTTTACGAGGATATAGTTACCAGGTTTGGAATTCCAAATTCCATAATATTAGATAATGCTTTTTCATTTTTTGGGTTGAGGGTGACTGGGTGGGTGGTTAAGCATGAAATTTACCTAAATATATCTTCAAACTATTATCATCAAGGAAATGGTTTGGCTGAAAGTACAGATAAGAACCTAATGATAATCATCAAGACAACAATCAAGGAAAATTAGAGAGCCTAACATTCTCATTTGAAGACAATTTTGTGGGAGGATAATATTACTCCTAAGAGTTTAGTTGAGATATCTTCATGCATTATGGTGTACAATAAAGAGGAAATATTTCCATTATTAGTTGAGCTTCTAGCTCTAGATACCATTTGTAACCTACCAATGTTTAAAGAGGAAGATCCAATGGTTGTTAGGTATGTTGAACTTGTGGAACTTGAAGAGGCTAGTAGGAAGGATAAGGAAAATTTGGAGTACCATCAACTTTAGACTAAGAAAATGTTTGACAAGAAGTCTACTTGTAAGAATTTTAGAGAATGGGATGTTGTGCTGAAGTGGGTGTGCTAGAGAGTAGACCAGGAAAGTATATAAAGTTTGATAACTTCTCACATGGTCCTTTTGTCATCACTCAATGTAAAGAGCTAAATGCATTTTAGTTGTCTACTATGGATGGAAATTTTCTACCTTTTCTAATAAATGGAATATACCTCAAGTGCTACTTTAAGTTTTGATCTTCTCGTATAGTTATTTTCTTGCTTTTAATAAGGTGTTTTGTGCCATTATTTTGTAGAAGTTGAGAAAACCAACTTCACAGATCCTCAAGAACACTTGCATGCAAATATCCTGCAATGAAGAGAAGCCAAAAAATGAAAAAATTAGAGCTTAGAAGTTCTCAAAAATGTGAGAGCAAAAATGTATTCTAAGTTATGAAAACAAAATAGAAAAGTTCAACCTTGTAAGGTGAATGAAACCCTAAAGGAAAGAAAGCTAGTTTTGCGCATTATAATTAATATAAAATATTAATTATATGCACCTAAGAGAGCTAAAGAACCTAGAGTAATAAATAACTTACTCTAACACCCCTGCTTAAGTGAAGCTTAGGAGGAAGCTAACCTAGCAAAGCTAAGAAAGTAGGAAAATGGGTCCCGACAACAAGGCCTGATCGGGTACCCAAAACAAGGAAATCTCTATAAACCAGAGACAGTGGAAAAAACCCCTCTCCAAAAAGAGATAGAAAAAACATGCTGGAAAAAAACATGAAGGAAGGAAGGCCTCAAGAAGACCCCCCAAGGACAACTTTCGTAATCCCAAGCATAGACCGCAGCTAAAGATAGCGAGGCGATGCAAATGACTTGGTGAAGATGTTAGCAACTTGTGCATTAGTGGAAATGTACTCCAAAGAGAGAACGCCATCTTGGATCAAATGATGAATGAAATTCATATGAAGCTCAATGTGTTTAGTGCATTGATGCTCCACTGGGTTGCAATAAATATGAATAGCACTCTGATTATCATACCACAAAATAATGGGACGATCAAGAGGAAAACCAAACTCAGTCATCAACTGTCGAAGCCATAAAATCTCCTGACTAGCAAGTATTGCAGCTCAATACTCAGCCTCTGTAGATGAAAGTGCATGAGCCTACTGCTTCTTGTAGGACCAGAGCCAAGATAGAAAACAAAGCCAAAATTAGACTTTCGATCATCGACATCACTGGCCCAATCCAAATCAGTGGTGCCAACAATGTGAGGAGTCCCTACTATGTAATGAATGCCATACATCAAGGTTCCCTAAATGTATCTCAAAATATGCTTGGCAGCTTTCCAACGAATCTCATGAGGATCATGTGAGAATCAAGAGAAAAGACCCATTACATACGAGAGATCAAGATGAGTGTGTGTCAAGTACAACAAGCTATCAACCAACTACTCGTAAAATATGGAATCCATTGAAGGTGAAGTGCAAGAGGTAGCCAAAGTAACACCTGACTGAAAAGGTGTAGGAGTAGGCTTGCAATCAAGCATGTCAAAGCATCAAAGCATGTCAAGAGCATACTTCTACTGATAAACAAAGATTCCAGCAGGGGATTGAACAATCTGGAGACTAAGAAAATAGTGTAGCAGGCCAAGATCAGTCATCTCAAATTGTTCCATCAATGTTCTCTGAACATCCTTAATCATAGAGGACGAGCTACCTATGAGAAGAAGATCATCAACATATAGCACAAGGATCAAAAACTTAGCCTCAAGATGTTGAATGTAGATTGTAGGATCAAAATGGCAATGAGTGAAGCCTGTAGAAAGTAGAAAAGAGTCCATCTTCTCATACCAAGCCCGAGGGGCCTGTTTGAGACCATACAATGAGCATCAAAGTCTGCAAACCAAGGTGGAATCCTGCACAAATCCTTGAGGGTGCTCCATGTAAATCTGCTCAGTAAGATCACCATGCAAGAATGCACTCTTCACATCCATCTAAAAAATGGGCCATCTCTATAAAGCTATGTGGGATAAGACAAGGTGAATAGAGTTTATCTTGGCGATAGGGGAAAATGTCTCAGTGTAATCAATACCCTCAACTTATGAGAAACCCTTTGTAACAAGACAACCCTTGCACTTATCAATGGAACTATCAGTAGAAAACTTAGTACGATACAACCATTTGCATCACACAACCTTTCTTCCCTTAGGAAGAGAACAAAGATCCCAAGTATGATTCTTCATCAAAGAAGAATACTCCTCCATTGCACTATCCCACTTAGGATGTCTGATCGCTACTACAAACATTTGAGGGTCATCAAAAATAACATGACTGAGAAGACTAGAACCCATAGTATGTGAACAAGTGTGACAGGAAGTGGTAGGGTCACCAGTTAGTGATCCTGCAGCCTCAATTGTAGCTCGAGCCCATTTAGGCATATGGGGAGGATCTTGTGGTGGAGATAAATGGGGATCAACATGATCATCATCCTCATCATCCAAAAAAGAGATTGGAAAGGATGAGTGAGTGGTGGTAAGTGAAATAGACTCTAGATGTGGGGTATGTACTATAGGAAGGCGCTCATCAAACTGAACATCCCATCGAAATAGGACATTGCGAGAATCAAGATCAAACAATCTATAGGCCTTAACATCCTCACAGTAGCCAAAAAAAATGAGGTGTCAGCTCTTCTGCTCCATTTCTCTCCTCTGAGAATCTAGTATAAATGCCCATGCTTCACTACCAAAAAATCAAAATGAAGATACATCAAGCTTGACATGAGACCAAGCCTCCTCAGGAGTCATATTTTGAATTGCCTTGTGAGGCATCTGATTTTGAATGTAGTTGGAACAATTGATGACCTCTACCCAAAAAAATGAATCCATGGACCTAGATTGAATCATACAATTAGCCGTCTCCCAAAGGGTTCTGTTCTTCCTCTCGGCCACACCATTCTGTTGAGGGGTGTAGGGCACTAAAAATTGATGCTGAAGACCATGTTCAGAGAAAAAATCCCTAAAAGCTTGGTTCACATACTTCCCCCCATTATTTTTGCATATCCACCGAATAGAAAGACCAAACTACTTCTCAACAAATGTCTTGAAGACTCGAAATGAATTGAAGACATCAGACTTGTACTTCAAAAAGTACACCCATGTACATATGGAGAATTCATCAATGAAAGTAAGCATATATTTGGCACCTAAAAAAGGAGTGGGAAATGACATGAGGTCACTATGAATCAACTCCAATGGTGCCAAAGCACGAGTGGCTCGTCCATGTGGAAAAGGATCCCTATGTTGTTTGCCAAGAGCACAACCCTGACAAACACCATTTGTATAGGAAATCTAGGGAAGCCCAAGAACAAGTGCTTGCATGCTCATCTGCTGAAGATATCTGTAATTGACATGGCCAAAATGCTCATGCCAAAGTCTACTTATTGAATCTACATGTGCAACAAGACATGAACTTGTGTCATCAGAAGAATCAAATCCATCAAATCTATAGAGGTGAGATGTAGAATAAACACTCCCAATAGCCATAATCATCTCAGAATCATGTAAGTCCTGGATAACTACATCATGTGGTGAGAAATCAACTATCTTACCAGAGCCAGAGTGGCAAATCTGATATATAGACAACAGATTCATCAAAATGTTAGGGACAAGAAGAACATCCTAAAGAGAGCCCCTAGCTAATGCAACAGAACCAGAACCCATGATGGAAAGATGTGATGAGTTCCCAATAGCAATCTAGGTAGTAGGAAAAGGGGCAAGTGAGGTGACCAACTATTGAGTGTTTTTCATATGGTGAGAGGCATTAGAATCAAGAATCCAAGTAGGCCCAGAAGTCATAGCTTGTACAGTATGAGCATGACCTTTCCCTATAGGGGGGGATGCAGACTTAGGAGCTAAAATGTGATGCTCCTGCATGGCTTCCTCTAAAGCCTCCAAACATTTTCAACACCTAGAAATGGGATGTCCATCCTTTCCACAAAAATCATAAGTCTGAGTTGATTTCTTCTTAGTCTTGGAGGTAGACTCAGTAGACTTCGAAGCAAATTAACCCTTGGAAGGGTTAGCTGGAGGTTTGGCATCTATTTTTGGTGCATCTTTCTTTGGTTTAGCTTTCTATTTTGGTTTCCCCTAAGAAGTTTGAGAAACTAATGCTTGGTTGGAAGAGCTAGAGGCATCCACCTTATGGATCTTAGCTTGTTCCCATGTCAGCCAATCACAAAATGTCTCAAATGAGGGCATCTAATGTCTGTTACCCAAGGCATCCATGGTGGAGTAGAAAGTGGAAGAAAAGAATAAAAAAAATACACTCATCATCAGTTTTCTTTTTACCACATCCCTGCAAGACTATACACAGAGATTTGAACTTCATCAAGAAGTCTTCAATAGTGGGAAAGCTAGCTGGTGTCAAAGAAGTCAACTCTGCATCAAGTTGTAGTGCCTGAAACTCATTCACTATGCCAAAAAATGTGTGGAATTTGGTCCAAATAGCTCGTGGAGTGGTCAAACCATCCAAATGAAATAGTAGACTATTAGAGATGTTCTGTGCAATCAGTCCCATGGATTCATCCATTTTGTTTTTGTGCTAAAGAACCTCATAAGGGCACTACAGAGTAGGTTGGTTCGCATCTAGGCATGACCATAAGCCTCTTGACATGAGAATCCTAGTCATCTATGTCATCCAGGTGTGATAGTTGTGCAGTGTGAGCCAGATCACAGAAGGATTTGACATTGAGAGAAAGAAAAGATAGAAGTGGAAGGGTCTGATTCTTAAGAAAATTATATAATAGAAAATGCTCCATCCACAATGAATAAAAATATCCCCCAAAACCAAAGAAACAAATATGGAAAAACACAAAAATTGAGAAAAGAACTTGGAATTCGGATGCAGAGAAGAGGAAAATAGAAGCCTCTACTTCAATGCAAAATTTGGAAGCTCAAAAAAACCTAGAATCAAATGAAACTAGCACCATTGTCTCTGTCTCTAAGTCAGCTTTTTGGTGCTTCTTTCAGATTACAAAAATACATCTGTATGCTCAAATTATGAGCAAAAAATTGACTGTAGGTCCATAAAAAGAACTCTCTGGAAAATTATAGAGACAGGGTTAAATTTGAAGCCTGTATGGCCATCACAGGCTGTCGTCAAAAAAAAAAAAGGTTTTCAAGAAATGATGTCAGTGGCTAGATAGTGACATCATCTTTCTGGGAAGTGATGTCAACAGCTATCGAAAAAAGTTTTCATGAAGTGACGTCAGTTGTTAGGTTTCTAACATCAGCAGATAGAATGCTGACATCAACCAGCATAATCATACTACTATGGTGTTGCTGGCGGAGGTGGCACCCGAGAGGAGAAGTCGACAGCCCCCTCTGGCTGAGGCGAAGCAGAGGCAGAGCCTAGGCAACCGACTGGTAGCGGTAGGGCGCTGGCCGTGCCACTGGTGTTGTGCTAGTTGTGGTTGAGTGTAGGCTAGGTGTGGGTGGCACTTTGATGGTGCCGAGGTGGCCCGTGGGTGGAGTGCCCAAAATTGAGAATTTTAAATTTTTTTTCTCAAAAAATGTGTCCGTACGGCCTCTCAAGGGGCTAAAAATTTTTCCCAGATGCCCAAAGGCCATAAACAACAAGTGTTTTTTATGTATTTTGATTGCAAATGGCCTTCCAGATCCAATGGTGACATCCATCTTAGCCCAAAGCACCCCAAAAATTTTTCCTTCACCCTTTTGAAGAAAAAAACTTTGAAAAAGTTGGGGTTTCTAATTGCAAATCGTGGCTTCAAGAATCTTCAGATGAGGAAGCAATATGTCTGCTCTAATACCATGTAGAAGTTGAGAAAACCAACTTCACAGATCCTCAAGAACACCTACATGCAAATATCCTGCAATGAAGAGAAGCCAGAAAACAAAAAAAGCAGAGCTTAGAAGTTCTCAAAAATGTGAGAGCGAAAATGTATTCTAAGTTATGAAAACAAAATACAAAAGTTCAACCTTTTAAGGTGAATGAAACCCTTAAGGAAAGAAAGCTAGGTTTGTGCAATATAATTAATATTAAATATTAATTATATGCACCTAAGAGAGCTAAAACACCTAGAGTAATAAATAACTTACTCTAACATATTTTGTGTGTTTTTTTCTATGTTTTTCTATGCACTGTTTTCTTACATTTTTCTAGTTTTTCTTGATTTTATTAAAATTTTCCAATTCTTTTGTTAAAAATATTAAAGGATGGTATTTACCTTGCATGCATCTAATACCTAATCTAGTCAAGAACACTTATATGTATGACAGATTAAGAAGGAAATTGATAGGACCATTTTTGTCCTTTAATAAGGAATACATCTAAATATGATTGGTTGGCTAGGTAAATTGAATTCATAAAATGTCATTTTTTTAATCATGCATGTTGTTTATCTATTTCATGAGGCTAAATAAATGATTAATCATTCCTACTAGGTCAAGAACTATGTTCATGACTCATAATAATGAAGAGGCTGCTTCACCATTACAATGCATACATAAATCACTTGGTTGAAAGAAAGAATAAAAATTTTCAAATATGAATTGACTCCTATACAAAAGGATTGTGAAGGCTATTGGTTCTCTTAGTTATTAGGAAAATAACCACAAGAGGTCACCAATTTATAACCTATTTTTAGCTATAGGCTCAATCAAGTAGATTCCTTTGATTTATAAAAAGAGTTTAACAAATCCAAGTTTCTAATGATCCATTAATGTGTTGGAATTCTTTAGAATAAATGAGAGGGGGGTGAATTAGATATCCAAGATCTAGATGTAAAAATAACTTTGATTCCTTATAGAAATAACTTTGATCCATTAATGTGTTGGAATTCTTTAGAATAAATGAGAGGGAGGTGAATTAGATATCCAAGATCTAGATGTACAAATAAAACTTTTCAGTGTTTAAAAGATCCATATCCATTAAACCATACCATTCATGCATCCATTAGATCATACAGTACCTTAACTTAGTGGGGTACTATCCTAGGTGAGAATAACTTTATAGAAATTTAAACATGAAATACCATAAGAACATTCACACAATTTGACACAAGGATTTTATGTGGAAACCCAATTTGGAAAAAAAAACTAGTATTATGCTACCCAATTTCACTCTTTTGAAGTGATGCCTTATGAAAGGCCAACCATGTTAAAGGTTACAATACACACTATTAAATGTGACTTGGTTAAAGGATCTCAATCACCCTATTAGGAGTGAGCCTTGTTAGAGGACTTTAGAACATTCCATTAGAATGTCACCAGGTTAAAGGACTTGCAAATGACTATTAGGTCAACCTTAATCCAAAGGATTTTATCCATATTGATATAGTTTTTAGAAAGAAATAGTAAGACTTGATCTGATAAAAAATTACAACTCACTTGTAGATTAGAGATCTTTGGTTTAGTCCTCCATTCTACTTGGAATTCATACTCTTCAACTTTGATAGCTTGTTTAGCCTTCAAGAAATCATCCCCTTGAGCCTTCTTACTTTGTATGTCAACTAAATCTCTTCTATTCAGCCACTAGATGAAGCAACACCATAAACTTCTTGTCTTCCTTAGGTTCTTGCACATGACAAACTTTTCTTTTGGTTAGCTATCTCTCTAAATAGAGAATTTAGATATTTTTCCACTTAATCATAATTATCCATTTTAGGGTTAGGAAAGATTCAATGAATCTACCCACTTTTCCATTTGAGTTCCTCTAAAAAACTCCTCAACAATATTCCTTGAATTCACCTAAAAAATGTCTACCTTGAATTTTGTTCCACCAAATCATCATAGTCATCTTCCACATGCTTTACATAATTCAAGAAATAATATTAGTCAACTTAGATTTGTCAAATCTTTGATTTAACACTGTTTGCTATCACTCAACATCTATATTGTTTTGTCACTTGACCAACACTAATTCACTTGGAAAATACTAAAGTTTACTGATACTCAATAGCAACCAAACTTTACTTAGCATATACTAATTATCACCCAGCTTTCACTGTTTGTCATCTTTGCTTGACACCTCTTGATTTTCACTCAGCTTCTACTATTTTTTGCGTGGTTTACACTATTTTCTCAACAAGGCTTGGTAGATACTATACTTACTTGATATTCCTCTAGTCTTTTCTTGAGTAATCTTTCATTACAAACTTTAAGTAGATAAACAATACACTATAGTATCAATGTCTTACTTGGTCTTAGTGCTCCTTTTATACACTAAATAACTCAACCTTTCTGTAGGTTCTCTTGTTATCTCCTCTTTTCATATCATCTTCATCAATCAACCAAAAGATATTATTTAGAGAAAAAATAATGATTGTTCCATTACAATTTCTACACTTCAAAACAATCTCTTTTCAACAATCTCCCTCTTTGGCATTAATGGCAAACCAATACAAACAACAATACCAAAAAGAAAAAATATCTTTGAAATTTCTCTCTATTAGTATATGTCCTTCCTTTATATAGGGTAATGTAAGCTTTTTCAATCTCCTTCACTATATCTCTCTTATATCTCCCTCTTTAGGTTATTTTCCTCTTTAGATACTTATCTCCCTCTTTGACAACAATGCCAAAGACTTGTCATATTTTCATGTAGATATAATCAATTCAAGTTATCCCTTTGTCACCTTGCATGTGACTGCAAATTTTCTAATTCAGCTCCTTCATTACTTTAGGTAGCTCCTAATGTAAGATCCACTGCATCAAGTTGTTAGATATAAAATTTAGCTCAGTTGATGCAAGGCACTACTCATGCTTCTTAAGTAGCTTTGGATAGGGGTATCACCCCTAATTTACCTCTAAGATATTCATGTGAATCCTAAGGTAAAGATTTTGTGAATATATCAACTAATTTTTATTTTGTATTCACATATTTCATTCTCACTTATTTGTCTTGAACCAACTCTCTCAAGCAATGATACTTGATTGCAATATGCTTAGTCTTTGTGTGCATCATAGGTAGGGTAAACTTTAAGAAACTCCCCTCTAGAAAAAGATATAGATTATTGGTGAATCTTTCATTATTTTGAAAAATCGAATTCTTTTTATTGGCGAATCTCTCAATTTTTTTTAATTTTAAATATTATTTACATTACCGATTAATTTGGAATCATAATTTTTGAGTAGAAAATATTGATGAATCTCAATAATAATAGGAAGTTTTCTAATCATTATGGAATATTACAAATCAAAATTGAACATGTTTAATCTCATGGAAATTATGAGGATAATTACATCAAATTTTAAATCAATAGTGAAAACGAAATATTGGTAATATATCCCTAGAGTAACTAATAATTATGATAATTATTGGTGAATTAATTATTATTTCTTCAATAATATAATATTTAGGTGAATCAAATCTAATCATGTATCGAATATTGTGGCAAATCTTTGAGTTTAAATTTTTTAATAAAATAAATTATTGAGTGATTTTAAATATTTTAGAACTAAATTTAATAAAAATTTGACAATTTAGGTTGCATTAAATCTTAAATTATTAGCCAAATTACTAGCAATTTTTTTCTAAAATTCACAAAATTACAAATATGCACCACTAAAAAACACCCTAATCACAAGGTTCTTTCATATGTTTATAGCACTTGTATTATCACAATAAAGTACCATAGGTTTAGTAATTGCCTCCTTCATGCCTTTAAGTAGTTGTTTGATCCATACCACATTTGTGAAATTTATTGTAGCAACCGCATATTCAGTTTCAATAGTAGATTGAGATATACAATTTTGTTTCTTACTGGTCTAGGGGACCAATCTCTTTTCTAAAAAAAATGCTCCACTGCTTGTACTCTTTTTTCATCAATGTTTCTAGCCCAATCAACATCTATATAGGCTCTTAAGTGTAATTTTCCATTTTCCCTATAGTATAGACCATAATGTTATGTTCCTTTTAGATATCTCGTAATTCTCTTAACAACCATTAAATGATTCTCCTTAGGATTTACATAAAATCTAGTAACAATCCCAACAAATAATACAATGGCATGTCTTCTATGTGCTACATATTACAACTTGCCAATCATAGACCTAGACAATGTTTGATTCACTTCAGGAGAATCATCAGCCTTTGATAGTTTGTGTCATGTCACCATAGGAGTGCTAACTAGTTTTGAATCTTCTAAACCAAAAGTTTTCAATATTTCCTTTACATACTTAGACTGAGTGATATATATACCATATTTCATCTGATATAGTTACAAACCAAAAAAGAACTTGATCTCTCCAAACATAGACATCTCAAATTCTTTCTTCATTTCATTTGTAAATGTCTACATATTACATTTTGACCTCTGAATATGATATCATCAACAAAATTTTTAGCTAGTGAAATACCTTTACCTCCTTTTGTTCTCAAGTACACATATTGTTGTTATCATCAGTCTTCTCAAAACCAATCTTCACAAGATAATTGTGAAGCCTTTCATACCATGCTCTTGGGGCTTGCTTTAAACCATATAAAGCTTTGTGTAGTCTACACACCATGTTCTTGTTGTTTGGATCAACAAATTCTTTACGTTATTCTATGTAAGCCTCTTCTTCTAGTATACTATTTAGAAATGATGACTTCATATCCATCTAATAAAATTTGAAACCTTTGTATATAGAGTAAGCAAGCAAAGTTCTTACTCCTTCCAATCTTACAAATGGGGAAATTTTTCTCTATAGTCAATTCCTTCTTCTTATGCATAACCCATGAAAACTAATCTCTCCTTATTCCTTGTGACTTCACCATTCTCATCTAACTTGTTTCTGTACACCCACTTGGTTCCAATCACATTCCTATTCTCTGGTCTAGGTACTAGAGTCCATATTTTGTTCTTTTCAATATGATCAATATCTTCTTTAATGGATTTATTCTAGTCTTCATTCTCTAATGCATATTTCATTGCCTTACGCTCATGCATTCTCAAAAACAAGCATTATGTTGTTGGTTATTTTTTAGACTACTAGGTACTTTAAACCCAATACCAGAATACATAAGACATAAAAAAACCTAAGGATTAGCTAGATCCTATATTCAGTGGGATTAGTCTCATCTCTAGACCAACTTCAATAGAGTCATTAGGAATTCCTTCACTTTAGGCATTGCCAGGCCAAGGTGGGAAAACCTTAGGGATTTATTTGACAAATTTTATTATATTCTTCTCTTCAAGACTATCCCCTGTAGTAGAAAATCATCATAATCTCTTTAGATTTGTAGTAAACTTCTTGATTACAATAGCTAGCTATAATCAAGAGGACACTATTACAAATAAGAGTTGACCAAAAACTTTAATTCTTCATTACATAAAACAAAAATTGATTTTGATTGATGTATATATTTTGCGATTATATAAATCATCAACTTGCAACTGAAATTAAGTGATCAATGCCTTATCCATTATTATAATAGAGTCAATACTAGTAGTCTTGGACCTATTTAATTGACTTGCAATTAAATTTGTCAGTAGTGAACTCTAAACTTCATTCTTATCATATCCCTTTCATATACCCAAAACCCTACCGCTTATTGAAAACAATTACTTAATTCTTTGAACTAAATGCAATCAATTGGAGATATACACTCTATCTGAATTGTATTAAACTAAAAGAACATTGCTGATCTCAATCTCAAAATCATAGATATGCAAGGAAGGAGACAAAATTTAGATACACAGATATACATAAATTCCTTTTTGTATTCATTTCCTTTGAAAATACATAGAACACTTAATATAGACTTGTAGTGTAACTCAGAACTTGGTAATTTGATCATTCATATTTATTGTTCTCTCAAATTCACAAGTTTGAACACATTCATACAATCACAAAAGACTGGACGAACTATAAAAATAACATAGACTGAAAAATATATAGACTTGCAATCTTTACTCTTAATCTTGGAAATCCTTATAAAGGATTGCAAAAAGCTATAGATAGGAGGAGGACACATGTCACCACGTTAATGGAAAAGAAAAAGGAAAGACATAACAAAAAAGATAATAAAAAACATTCTCCTGTGCTTGATCCAAAATCAAGAGAGTAATTGAAAAGTAAGCAGATGACACTTTATTGCAGCAACTTTTAATTTAATCCACTTTATCTTCTTCAGCCATTGACTTCCTCAAAAATTTCAAAATTTGATATGAATATTTATGAGAGTTTTATCCTTTTGATGAAGTAATCAATGTATCTGATCTAATCTTTTAATCTCTCACTACCTTTAACCTTAATCATTTCTCAACTACTTCCTATTGGTAAAGCCTTTATTTCTCCCACTACTTTCCAAACATAAATCTCTCGCTTGGTGGGCCATTTTTGTTGTTTTAACCTTTTCTAGGCCATTTGTGGCTTTAGTCCACCTGGAATCCATTATAGATGTAGACTCCACTATGAATTTATTCAAATCTATCTTGGTTCTAAATAGGGAGTCAATGAAATTATGGAAAGGGGCATCACTGATGTCTTCAAAAATTGCCACTATGGTCTCTTGAGTCAAAATTGCACTCAATGCATTAGACCATTCATGCCAATCTATCAATATGTTGCTGTCATTTAAAATTGGTGGTACGCAGGGCTCAATTCCCTGAGATAAAACTTTTAGCTTTCCTTGAATAATTCATAATTTTCCAATGAAGAAACCAATTAGCTCCTTAACTATTTCTAGGCTCTCCTTCACTGTGATTATCTTGTTAGGAAAATTTGGCTTTTTAGATGTCAACATAATAAGCCTCTCCAAAAATTGTGTATATGGCCCCCACAAATTAAATGTAGGTGATAACCATGAAAGTGCTTCATTGCAAAATTGCTCAGTACTTTGTAAAGAAAGATATAATTATGGGCCTATTGTGTTGTGCTCCTCAAAACCTCAATCCTATGGCCAATCATACATTTAAGGATAAATTTCCTTACCTCATCTCCTTATTGAGTAGGTGGAGCATCAATTCTCATCCTTTTGGGCTCTATTGCATCCTTTGCCTTCAGCTCATCTATCTGAGTTGTAATCTCTACTATGTCCTTAGATGGCTACTCCTAACTATCATGTTCTTTTCTCTATTCTATAGTATCCATTTTCTCAACCTTTTCAAGTTTCTCTCTGAGAGATCCAACTTCAACCTCTAGTAGTTAGACCTTAGCCTCAAGTTCTTCAATCTTTTCTTTGTAGACATGGCTCTTCCTAAGCTCATCCTCATGTACCTTCCTCACATTAATATAATCATACAAAAACTTAGCAATTTTGGTTCTATCTCCTCTACCTTGGCTTCGTTCATGAATGAAAAATGTTTCATGACCTTTAACATTTATGTGCTTGAAGTTCCTTGAAAAGTCCACACTACCATGTTACCCTATTCTGTGCTCTACACATTAATCAAATTTGGATTGTTTGGTGAAGGAGCCATGCTCCATATTACCAGTGATTTGGTGTCAATGTTAAATCTTGATTCTCTCTACAATCCATCAACATCATATGCCTCATATGAAATGCCATTCTCTTGTCTTCGAATCTAGTCAAGTATAAATGCTTGCTCCAAATCCCATCCAAGTACCAACAACATCCCACTTCTCTATACAAGGTCTTTTGCCTCCTCTAGAGTCATGACTTCACTCTCAAGATCATAGGCTTGCAACTTTTCAACTAGTTCTAACTTCTACTCAACTGATTCTCCTAGTTTCATTTTCAACACCAACTCACTCTATTTTATTTTATATAAAAAACTTTTGAACTTAGATAATTTGATAAATTCATCATTTTCTATGAATTGTTGGGCCTGGATTATCCTATCATCTAGCCTTGCTACCACTAGTTCTAGGTCTATGAGTGTGTTCTTTGCTTTAATAACCCTATCTTGTATATAACTTTTCCTTAAGTTAACAAAAAATGAATCTTTCCTAGTAGAATTTGCAATGTTCTTTGCTTAACCTCTATAGGGATATGGACAACTTTTTATCTCTTGTTTTCTGGGTGACCCATGATGCCTCAGCAGGATCATCTTCCTTTATTTCCTCTTCAGGAATTACATTAGGTTTAGGGCTAACAAGACATACCCTCTCTTCCTCTCCTAAGGGTCCCTCTAAAATTTGGGCCATGATTTCAACATGGTTAGTGACCATCTTCCTAATCCTATGAAGATAGGGGACATCCATATAAAATCCTTGAAATTGGGATCTATTCTCTTCATTTCCCTCTCTACCCTCAACACATGATTAAGTTTGGCCAACTTATCTACCACCTCCCCCTCTACA
Organism: Cupressus sempervirens; assembly: GCA_028749045.1. Classification (NCBI taxonomy): domain Eukaryota; kingdom Viridiplantae; phylum Streptophyta; class Pinopsida; order Cupressales; family Cupressaceae; genus Cupressus; species Cupressus sempervirens. The sequence goes on along the minus strand of CM053784.1, from coordinate 426,745,435 downwards.
ACAATATTAGGAATAACATCTTCATGGGGTAACTCCTTGGTATTTGGTAACACATGGTTCCTTACTTCTTTAAGGGTGTTATAGTTTCTTACTTCTTTAAGGGTGTTATTCATCTAATTATTAGGATAATACATCTTGTAAGGACTAGCTGATAGATTGAAGTGGTGGAGGAAAGAATGAATTTGATCTAGGGCCTCTTTTCCAATTGAAAAGTCCCCAACCTTGAAACATCTAGATAAAAATGTACCCCTATGAGCCTAGGGCCCAAGTACTCGCTATTAACCATAAAAAATTACCACATAAATTCAACAATGACCAGTTTGGGAGGAATGAATTTTTGCAATATGTGGGGTGGCTAGGGAAAACTATATGCTCTTATCAAATAAAAGGTTGGAAATAGGAAGATATCTCCCCAATTATCATCTAATCTCTTACTCTCTAGGAGAAGGGCTGGTCTCAAAAGACTCTTTAGGATTTTAGGGTCCCTAAAGTAACCTAGGTCTAACATTTTCATATAATAGTACTAAAATCATTGAAGAAAGAAATAGAATTAGTAAAATGATATGAACTATCCCATACCTATGCCCATAGTTGAACTAGTAGCTCTCCATTTACATCAGAGGTATGATCAATTAAATCAAGGCTTATGTACCCCACATTCCTATATGGGATCAAGTGCATCAGTAGTGAGTAGTGATGGAACTTGAAATCTTTCATTTCTCCACTCTTAGCTAGTGCAATGTTCTCCTTCATCACCTCCATGATATATTCAACATAATCTTATTCTCCACCATGGTAGGAGTCTTACACATCTCTGGCTATGATAAACTCTACTCCATACACCATATATGTTCCATCTTTTCCAACCACCTTGTGGACACATTATACTATTTTCACAAAGTAATTCTTGAACTTGTCCAAAGACATCATTTTATCTACCTTCTTAGGGTAATGACCTACACACTTCACATCCATGGGAATATGCTATAACATAGACTTCCCTATGTAAGCTTTTGTATTTCTCTCAAATTTCCTTTTTAGATCCTCCAAGTCTATAGGATGTCTCATGACACCATCTAATCTAAAGGCTTCAATGAATGAAGCAAAATCTAGTGTACAAAGAATGGTGCCATCTCTCCTATAGAATGATTTGGTGGCTAAATTGTATGACTTGATTAGGGCTTTTACCAAATCAACGTCAACAAAAACCTTTAGAAAAAATATTTTTTCCAAGTTCTTTCATGGATTACACATTGAGATCTTCTTCTCTCTGTTATGATAAAAATACTTGACAAGATTACAACCTATGACTCCAGGGTATGTAGCATCTCTACATAAAGTATATGGGTCTACAAAAGAATGATCATCTACAATATTAGCATTTGAGGATCTTGGGAAAAGCTTTATCCATTCTTCAACAAACTAATTAGGTTTCTTCTATCTTGTTTTTCCTCCCTTAGAAGTGGAGGTCTCTACAACTTCCATATCCAACACCTGAATCTCTTCAACCTCCTTATCAAACATTCTAAAATAGCTTGAACACACTGGAAAAAATTATATCTGGGCACTAAAAATAAGAAATTACATGTACTAGAAACTCTGCAACTATTTAGATTTTGTTCTCTTTGTAAATGGTAAACTACAATTGATCAATATGATATTGATTTTCAACATGCTCAACCCTTAAAACTTGGCTTATTCAGTCACCTCAGGGGAGCATTGTCATCACTATCCAACATTACACTTTTCTATATATTACTTGTCTCTCATTGGTCAAGAGCCCTTTGTTGTTTCTAACTTAGGAAATGGAAAACATATTTCATGTCAACTAAGGGCTTATGATCTTATGATCGACCCATGAGACAAAACCTTCATAATATCTGAGGTGGGGACCATTTTTTCTACAATCTTATAATCTTATGAAATCAAAACCCTTATTGCACTATTGTAAACCTTGAAAAAATTCTCTACGATCTCACAATACACTAGTTACCATGACATTAGAGATTTCCTTTACATTCTTTATGATCTTACGATAAGCAACTTACACTCCTAGCATAGCATCTCATCTCTTTTTCCTCTTCCTTATGATCCCACAATCACAATTTAATTGACCATTTCATAACATCTACATTCATTCTTCTTACCCCTATGATATTACAAGAAACTATCACCTCTCTTTATCGTAACATCAGTGGCATCAACTTTCACCTTTACAATCTCCTAACACTTTGCCTACCATACCATCATAACACCTTTTCTCTACCTTTGAGATCTTGTGATATAGTGTTTGTCATAAGATCAAAGAATAGGATCCATCAAATTGTAGACTTATGTAAAGACATCTTTGGTCCCACTGGCTTGACATGGCATACACCTTATATATGTTACATCATCGACCAATTAGGTTAGGACACATGTCACTTCTTTGACACTAAAATGCCAACTTGCATTTTCATTTACTACCTTATGATCCTAAATTCATCATCCCCATAGCATTGTGATCTTCAAAATCTTCTTGCCTTATCTTATGACTAGGATCTTAGTGTACCATCATAACACTTTACAAAGACCACTACAATACCTCGATCACCTCTTTATCATAACATCGATGCCTTTTATCTTTTTCCTTATGTTCCAACACTTTTACAATCCTATGACAAGTCACTTATCTCATGGTCATGATCCCTCCTTTCTACTTCTATGATCCTTTGATTTCCTATTTGTCATAACATTGCACACGATGATTTAAACCTTCCATTAGAACTTACGATGACATGACACAAAGGGATATCATAAAATTGGGAACCTTTTCTATTTCGTTTATGATACTATGACCATAGCATATCTTAAGATCAAGGAACTTAAAACACCACTCTCTGATCCTCCATTAACCCTTATGTCACAACATTGGGAGAAAGAAAATGTGAGCTCATGATTAGATGCCAACACCATTATCATAAGATCAAATCTCTATGATTTGTAAAATATACAATCTCCCACTTGATAAATACTTAGTATAAGGGTAGAAAGGTTGTAGACTTATGTAAAGTTTTTAAAAAATACAACCTTTAGGATACCAAAATAATCCCCTAGGGTGATATTTTCACTATTTGAATTGAGGTAAAATAATTTGGCTAGGGTTCTTTTGAAAACTTGAAAATAAATGAAACACAAAACCCTAACAATGCAAACCAATTTCAGATGATTTTCACAATAAAAATTAAAATTTTATCATAATAAAAATGAGGGCTATAACACTTCTCAACCTATCCTTGTCATTGGTTTAGCTTCTTTATCTCCAATAATTTTTTCAGTAGGGTGATGTCTTCTGACATACTTTGACAATCTTGGTTATGCTCTTCTTTCTTCAATGGGTCTATTAACTTCAAAATCACTATTTACTTCTCTATTAGGTAGATTGACATTCCTTTCATGCACATTTATATTAGAATCAAAATGTACCTCAGCTTCTATCTACAAATCGACTCCTGAATACAACTTGGTTCTTGAGTGCAACTCAACATCCATTGTATGTGACTCGACAGTCATTGACACTTGTTGTTGATTTGTAACTTGGTTCACAAAACCTTCATTAGAAGGAATACCTTCATAAAATTATACAAAAGTGTTGGCATTAAGTCATGTTTGTTATTAGTGACAACACTTATTCAGATTCGGTATGGTTACCGAGCTCTTTGATCACTTTTCCATGTAATTTAGTGATTACCAAGCTTGATAGTTCCCACCAAGCATTCCAGTGGTTACCAAGCTTCAAAATTTCTACTGAGCATTCTAGTGGTTACCAAGTGAATTCAGGTAGTGCGAAGTCCAACAATTCTTACCGAGTAATTTAGTGGTTACCAAGCTTCGCAGTGTCTACCGAGTCATCAATTCTTGTGAAGTGAAGTTAGTTTTAACTGAGTGATGGGATGATTAGTGTTTACTAAGTGTAGGCATGGTAAATGTGGAATTCAATTTCTACTAAGTGACATAATATCTACCAAGTCTCCAGTGTATACCAAGTTGAAAACTATGTTGAAGTGATTAGTGTAGACCGAGCCTCTACTTCTACCGAGTGCATGACAATGCTGAGTAATGATAGTGGAAACTGTTTATCAAAAATTTACCAAGTCAGCTTTGAAAACCTGAGTTTCTACATTTGGGCTGACTTAGTAATATTGGTGTTATCTTTTGTATTGGTTGACCTTGTAATTATGTGAATTGGGTTGGTATATATGAAATGTATTGTATCATACCCAAGTGTAATGTAAGTGAAGCAAGAGAGTGCAAATGTGATGATAAGCATGTGAATGTGAATCAACAGTAGAACAAGTATATTTCAAGGTCAAATTAGGAGTAGTCAAGTTACATCTATCAAAAAGAGGTGATCATTACTTAAAGGATCTTAATCAGAAATTCAGTTGTATGTCAGATCTACTATTTCATCCTAACAAGTGAATCAACTTCAAATCCTTTAACAGGATAAACTTAATAGTCTTTTCTTTAAATCTCTTTACTGAGTGCATACTTCATTGTATGTTTGTAAAACCTCTAACAAGGTGGACCTAGTAGTCCTAATTTCTCCTAATAGGGCAAATCATCAAAAGTGATCATTGCAAGTCTTAACAGGCCAACTTTATACTGTAGCATTGAAGTCTTGTGGGTATCATCCCCACCCTAGTTTTACTTTTTATTTGGAAGGTTTCTGGGTCACCAAATATTGTTTTCATGTGCCATGAATGTTTATGTTTTAGTTTCTCATGCATGCAGTAGATTAGATCTATTGATGATAATTGGTTTATGTTATTAAGTGCTAAATTTTCCAAAAGTGTTGAAGTTACTGAGTCACCCCTCCCCTCTCAGTAACCTAGCTAGTCTTGAATATTTCCAACAATTGGTATTAGAGCTTTTTGGTTCTTAGGATAAAGTTTGACAACTTGAGCAAAGATCAAGGACAATGAAGATATTCAGACTTGATAAAGCTATTGACAATGAAAAACTAGATCTAGAGACAACCTTAGCTCAACTCAAGGAAGCAAAAGAGCATACTTCCCAATCTTTAAAAAGAAGGAAGAAACTTGCAAAATAGATGAATGACCACTAGTATGTTGAAGATTTCTTCCCCTCAAGCAGTTCAGATGAAGCAAATGATACAATCAAAGAACTTCTAGAAAAGAATGGCTCCCTACAAGAAGAGATAAGGAAATTGAAAAGAGAACAAGAAATCCAGTCAATAAGATTGTGTGAAATCTAAGAATAGAGAAATAAGGCAAAAGAAGACTTGGAGGTAAGAAACAATGAAATTCAAAATCAATCCCTTCAGCAAGAAAGTCTTATAAATTAGCTCTCCAATGCAAATGAATAAATCATGAGTTTGAGATCGAAAAATGAAAGGTTAAGGAATGACTTAAACACTAAAAAACAAATCAATGAAAGGATGAAAGTTGATCTAAACTTTGAAAAGAAACTCAATGAAAGAATAATGAAATCCCAAGCAGACATGGATCAATTGAATCAGCAAAAAGAGTAGAATCTTTATAGGAAAAAGGGTAAAGCAGGACTTGGATACAAAGAAGAAGGTGAATCCTCCAAACAAGGTGCTCAAAGGAATCAAAGACCTACTTGCAACTACTATGGTAAGATAGGTCATACATCAAACAAATGTTGGAGTAATGGAAAGGCAAAATTTAATGGAAAATGATACAATTGCAGTCAGCATGGTCATAAAGCAAATGAATGCAAAGAGAAACCAAAATTTGAGGGAAAGTGTCGCAAATGCAAGACACAAGGTCACAAGGCATTTGAATGTAGATCTAAACCATTCAATCTAGCTAAACAATTTGTAAAGGCAATATTTGGTTGGGACTACAATACTTGGTGTAGATGTCATTACTGTGGAGAATATGGACACATTGGCATAAATTGTGTTAGACATCACATGAGAAGAAAGGATACTACAATAAGATGTTACACATGTATTGAACTTGGTCATATAGCTAAGAATTTCATGAATATAGGTAGAGTTGAAGATGAAAAGAAAGTAAAAGCTTATAACATTAGGAAGTAGATGAGATAGCAATAGATTCCTAAATCTACTGAGCAAGCTAGTTCAAGTGATGGTAGTCAAGTCACTCAAGAAGTGGGTGACTCCACCATTTCCAATTAAGTTCTTAAGGAAGAACTAGAACTATATTTTCAAGGTCACATATTAAATAGTTCCAATTGAAAGGAAGAAGAGATCCAAATTAATATTCTAGATACAAGGGGATCACAAAAGTTCAACATCAATAATCATTGAGTAAGGTTGGGTCATACTGAGAAAAGTTGGGAGTAACAAGGTTTTGTTTGGTTGCTGAGTTACAAGATTTTACCAAGTGATCTATGTAGATAATTGATGATAGGCTGTCACACACTATGTCATTATGGATCACATTGTATCAAGCATTAATGAGAAGTTTTTATCAAAAGGTAGGAATTCGACTTCATTTCCACTATGAATTCAACATATTGAGAACAAAGTGATTTGTAAAGTGTACCAATGATCTTGAGTAGAATTTGTAGCCAAAGTTTTTCAAAGAATTTTCTCAATTTACTGAGTGATCATGGCATCCATCAATAGTAGAAACAAGGAAAAGAAAGGATCTGAAATGTTGGTTCGAGGTGTTGAGTGGAAAGCTCCAAATTTCAAATTAGTGCCAATGATGGCAGAAACCCTCGATCTGAATGGAGCTCAGTCACAGATACCACCCAAGGTACTTCTTATTAATGACATTCAAACTCATTTCAAATGTGTAGTTTAGGAAATAGGAACCCTAGAAATGGATAGTTCCCTAAGTGAACTCTGTGTGGATGGAACTCTTAAACTTGAGCATAAACACTTGGAAGAGAAGGCTTAACCCATATTCTTCACCTACCACAAAACTTTCAAATCAAATGGATTAGGTATATCTTGACCCAAGTTTATAATGGTCAATTGTGGTTAGAGAAACTAGTCTTAATTACAAAGAAAATGATTCACCACATTACTAGTCTCCCCATGCTCACCAAGGCTAAAACCACAAAAACCCTAGGTTAGGATGAGCTTCAAAAGAAAACCCTAGCTGAGTGTGATGGAAAAGGAATGAAAATTAGTAGTGTATCTGACATAGAACTCAAATTTTGCATTCATGTGATAGCTCATAAGATTTATAGCTCAAGTTGACTGAATAGTGTGTCGTGTGAAGCAGTTGACCTAGCTTATAAGGTTGTTAAGAAGAACTTGATGTTGAAGCAGTTGAACAAGAATATGGAAAGCATTAGGACTTCAAAGAATAAGCCATGCAATTTTGGCTCACTATTAACACATTTTTTTTTCTACATTCAAAATTTTTTCCCATCTAAAGGCATAGTTGTATGGAGAAAAGACACACTAGTCTTATACCAGATTAATGAGTTTATAGCTGAAATGGGTGAAAATTTTGATAGCATCATGGAAAATTATTTTGAAGCCTTCAAGGAAAAGATGAATAATAGATTCAGGATACCACAAAATTTGGTTGAAGACTATAAGGATGATTTCTATTTTATGGTTGATAGTGATAGAGTACACATCCAAGCAGTAAGGCCTAGAATAGTATGGGTAAAACCTCTTCCTTATGAGGTTAATATTGATGAGGCAAAAGAAATAATTGAAGCTCTGGTTAATGAGCCTATAGATCCAAAGGCACCTCTCTTTGAAACCTATGATGAAGCTAAATAAAGAATAGAACTTGAGATCAAGCTTCCATAGGTAGTGAATAAAGGAAAGAGGAGGATATCAAAATTGAAAATAGCAAGTGACCCTCTTATGCTTACCGAGGGAAAAGGTGAAGATGTGGAACAATCTGAGAATGAAGAAGAATTTGAAAAAGAAGAAGAGCCTGCAAGGAAGAAAGGCAAGGTGATTATCACCAAGCCACCCAAGCCCTCCACTTCAGTGTTCTCAAGAAGATCCAAGAAGAAAGGTGGTAGTGAAGTTGTGTTTAGTAAGCCCCCTCTCACCTTCCAAGAAAGAATGAAAAAAATGGAAGAAGGTGCAGGTATAACTAATTTCAAATCATTAAAGTTTGAAACTAGAATAGAGGAAGATAAGAAGTAGATTAAGGAATTGGTACTTACCAAGATGGGAAAATGGAAGTATTCCCTTGACCAGATAGCTCCTCATATTTCCAATGAGTTATTAGAAAGAATAAAGCCAAGATGGGAATTAGCCATGCAACTAGCAAAAGATATATATGAACAAACTCTGAGATAGTTATTACTAAGCTTTACCAATGCTGAGGTAAAAGAATCAATGAAGAAAAATGAAGACAAGATGACCATTAGATTTCATACTTGTTGAATTTTGGTAAAAGACATAGAGCATGTAGTCAAGGATGCAACAAATATGTTGAAGAACATTCATCATCTGCATAAACCTAGTGAGGATCCTATTGAGATCAAAGATGATGATGATGGCAATGACAAGGATGAAGAAAATGAAGAAGACAATACTCCTTGTGTCACCATTGATGCTAAAGAATATTAGGAATTGATGAAGGATGGTGAAGAAGATAAAGAAGAAGAAAGTGATCTAGTTAAGATAGCTATGGCTATCATAGCCTCCCTTCCTCGCTCTCCAACAAAAACTGCAATATCATCAAGCATGGAGATAGTTTCAACAAGTTTGATTGTGACCACAGTAGATACATCAAATGTCCAATCACTCTTCACACCCTCTTAGCTCAAAGTATCTCTAATGGAAGTGTCTACCACTTCATCTACTAAGCTATAACCTTTGTCTTCTTCAGTTCCTGATTCAGGATCATCAGTAGTAAGTACAATTTCTAGTTCTACAATTTTGGATTCTTCAGTTTTGACTACTTCAGTTTTGCATGCTCCAATAGGTTCTTCAATTGTGCATACTTCTATTAGTATTCCACCTATAAATACTTCAATTTTGGGAAGTTTGGAAAGTACATCAATTTTGGATTCTTTTAGTACTTCAGTAAGTATTCCATCAGTAGGCACTATACAAGTTTTTTCCACTAGCCCTACTATTTCCACTATTGTTTCTGTTTCAAAATCTAAAGCATTGATGTCAAGAGTTCAACCAAAGACACAACTATAACTTTTGATTAGTGGAAAGGAAATAGAGGAAGACATAGATTTGGATAAGGATATTGAGATTCCCAAGTTGGATTTTGATAATGCTACTGTAGATCAGATGAGAATAGTTAGTTAGCTAATTGAAAAGAAGGCTAAGAAAAAGCAACTAAGAGAAGAAAGAGATAGAGAATTTAGGATTATTGAAAGTGCTAAAAATATTTTGATAGAGGCTATAGGTGTTGATGTAGATTCTTCTCAACACATTTTAATGCAATTAGAAGAGGTAGTTAGCAAATTCAATGAGAATTCTAGTGGCCAGGATAAGCTAATGGAGAAAGCAGAGAAGAAGTTTGATAATAAAGTGCTTGAACACATTGCTCAGCAGATAGCTATTAAGCAGGTAGAACTTTCTTCAATTTTTTCAAATCTTGAAACTTCCTACACAAACGTAACATCTATTTTTGCTAAGTTATGCGATGTTACTAAGCATACAAAAGAAATAAAGAGAAAATTGAATAAGATTGATGAGGATCTGAAGGCTAGTGCACATAAGTTGCAGCTTGACCCCAGTTCAAGCTCTACACACCAAATGAGGATTAGATTCCTATCAGATATGTAGGAAAAGTTATTGAGAGAGGAAGAAAGGATCTAGTCTACACTAATAGACATTCAGAGCATGATCCTTCCTATAATGGATACAATGCAAAAGCATATTGCTTATTCTAAAATATTGATCCATGATAATAATTTTTCAATTGTAGATCATATGATTGAACTCTCTGTAGAAGTCCAAGTTGCACTTCAAACCTAAAAAATTTTGCAAGAAAACTGGGGTAGGACCTTAGCTCTTATTCTTAAGGTACATTTTGAGTTTCTCTCACATTTGGTTGTCTCTATATAAGTAGGCTGTGTCTAAATCTTTGGCATTATTGTCAAAAAGGGGGAGAGACATGTACATAATAAAGGGGGAGAGATTAAGGAGAGATATTTGTATATACACTAAGTATGTTATTATGCCTAATATGATATGTACATTGTATAGGGGAGACATATGAAAAATGTATATACAACAAAGTTACAAAGAAAAAATTTGAAAAATAAAAAATCACCATGTTGTACATAAGTTTTGGCTGATAAGTGTTTTTGTCACTAATGTCAAAGGGGGAGATTATTGGCATTAAGTCATGTTTGTTATTAGTGACAACACTTATTCAAATTTTGTATGGTTACCAAGCTCTTCAATCATTTTTCCATGTAATTCAGTGGTTACTAAGCTTCATAGTTCTCACTGAGCATTCTAGTGGTTACCAAGCTTCATAGTTCCTACCAAGAATTCTAGTGGTTTCCAAGTGAATTTAGGCAGTGTGAAGTCCAGTAGTTCTTATCGAGCAATTCAGTGGTTACCAAGCTTTGTAGTGTCTACCAAGTCATTAGTTCTTGTGAAGTGAAGTTAGTGTTAACCGAGTGATGGGATGATTAGTGTTTATCGAGTGCAAGCATGGTAAACGTGGAATTCAATTTCTACCAAGTGACATAATATCTACCAAGTCTCCAGTGTATACTAAGTTTGAAACTATGTTGAACTTATTAGTATGGACCAAGCCTCTACTTCTACTAAGTGCATGATGATGTTGAGTAATGACAATGGATGATGTGTATGAAAAATTCACCAAGTTAGCTTTCATAACCCGAGTTTCTACATTTGGGTCAACTCAGCAATATTGGTGTTATCTTGTGTATTGGATGACCTTGTAATTATGTGAATTGGGTTGGTATATATGAAATGTATTGTATCATACCCAAGTGTAATGTAAGTGAAACAAGAGAGTGCAAATGTGATGATAAGCATGCGAATGTGAATCAGCAGTAGAACAAGTGTATTTCAAGGTCAAATTAGGAGCATTCAAGTTACATCTATCACAAAGAGGTGATCAATACTTCAAGGATCTTAATTAGCAATTCAGTTGTAAGTCAGATCTATTATTTCATCCTAGCAGGTGAATCAGCTTCAAATCCTTTAACAGGGTAGACTTAGCAATCTTTTCTTTAAATGTCTTTACTGAGTGCATACTTCATTGTATGTTTTTAAAACCTCTAACAAGGTGGACCTAGTAGTCCTAATTTCTCCTAATAGGGGAAATCATCATAAGTGATCATTGTAAGCCTTAATAAGCCAACTTTATACTGCAGTATTGAAGTTTTGTGGGTATCATCCTCACCCTAGTTTTACTTTCTATTTGGAAGGTTTCTAGGTCACCAAATATTGTGTTCATATGCAATGAATATTTATGTTTTAGTTTCTCATTCATGTAGTAGATTAGATCTATTGATGATAACTGGTTTATGTTATTAAGTGTTGAATTTGTCAAAAGTTTTGAGGTTACTAATTCAACCCTCCCCTCTCAGTAACCTAGCTAGTCTTGAATATTTCCAACAAAAAGATCTGTATTCTTCAAGTTCCTTCATAGGTTAAATTTCATGTACCTCTTTATATTCATCAAACTTTACATTTTCACTTTCCACAACCTTGTTAGTGTTAGTATTAAAACACTTATAGGTTTTACTTCTTATGGAATAGCCTAGGAATATACCTTCTTCACTTTTAGCATCAAATTTACTATTTATGTTGCCTTTAAGAATGTAGCACTTGCTTCCAAATACCTAAAAATATTTTACATTGGGTGAGTATCCATACCATAATTCAAAAGGTGTTAAATGAGTACCTTTCTTGACTTGTACTCAGTTCAGTCTATAGACAATTGTACTTACATATCCTCTCCAATATTTGAAAAAAATATTCATCTCCATCATTAGTGTTCTAACATAGTCTGTTACAAATCTATTCCTTCTTTTAATAATCACATTCTATGGAGTGGTCCTAGGTGCAAAAGTCTATCTCTTGATTCCTCTATCATTACATAATATCTCAAACTCATTTGATGTAAATTCTTCACCTCTATCAAATCTCAAACATTTCAAGCTTTTTTCAATCTCATTTTTAACTCTTTCCAAGTACCACTTAAACATTAGAAAAGAATCATATTTTTGTTTCAAAAACATAATTGCCATCATCCTAGAATAATCATCAAAAAATAAGATAATGTATTTATCACCTTTGTAGCTTTTCACATCAATTGGTCCACAAAATTTAGTATGAACTAATTTCAAAATTTCTTTAGAGGAGTGAGTCTTACTTTTAAAACTATATTTTGTCATCTTTCCTAATTGACATTCTTTCCAAATCACATTATCAGGTTTGATCAGTTTAGGAAAACCTCTAACTCTTTTCATGTTAATGATACTGACTAAGTTATCAAAGTTAACATGACATAACCTCTTGTGCCATAGCCACATATCATCAAATTCTACAACAAGACAAGTAGCATCATTCATGTCAAGATAAAATACATTACCTCTAGTGTGATCTCCATTTCCTATTAGTTTCCCATCAATTTCATAGATCTTTTCTTTTTTGTTCTCAAATCCAACCTTGCAACCTGAACAATTCAATTGTGACACACTCAACAAGTTATAGTTAAGTCCTTCTACATAATAAGCATTGTCACACATGATCTTTTCTATTAGTTTGATTGATCCTTTACCTTTTATTAGATAGGGTGCATCATTACCAAATCTTACACTATTACCATTATAATAATCAATGGTAATGAGCTTACTTTTGTGTCCAGTCATATGATATGAACATCCACCATCAATGATCTATCTATCACTCTTGTTCACATAAGATACTAGTGTGGTTTCCTCATCCTCATCAGAATCATCCTTCATAGAAACATATACAACTTCATCATCATGGTTAGTAGATTCATCTTTTTTTTTCTTCCTATTACCATGCTTTTAGCACCTACTTTTTAGACTTTGAAAATTGGTCCGATGAAAAGAATCTCCAAATCATCGTAATGTTTTGGTTAGTTTTTGCTGCTAATGATGATTTGGTAGATTTTTACTTGTATAGAAGGTGACTTTTTGAAGGTATTTTGAAGTTGAAGTTGAACCTCAAAGTTCACATTAAGGTTCAAGTTCAAGTTTCAGTTCAAGAATCAAAGTTTCGGTTTATGATTCATACCAGAATTCAAGTTTGAGTTTTAGTTTCAAAACTCAAGCTCATTGGTTCAAAGGAACAATCATTAATACATCTATATGGTTCATCTGTCCATCATTCCAAAGCATTGATTCGAGTTCAAAGGTTAGGTTCTTTGGAGACTTGGTCAAAGACAAGGGAGAGTTATTGCCAAAATTTTGATATAATGGGTAACCCGATATGTGGGACAAGAAATATAATATAGAGGTATCAGATATATTGGTTAAAGAGACAATGAGGTTACAAATATCAACATGGAAACATGCATAGATCATATGAGCTATTTAGACATATGTTAAATATGCATGATGGAAGTTTCAGATTATTATCTATATATGTGTAGATAATTTGAAGTTATGGTCTATTCAATTTGATACCATTAGCTCATACTAGAATTCATGACAAAGCCTACATAGAGAATTCTACCAGCTTCATTTGTACAAGATTGATACTAAATTTTAATATTTAGAATGGTGATTCTCCTTACTCACCAAAAATAAGGGGTCAATTCATTAACAAAAGAGCATTTATGATATGTTTAGTAAAATGGCAATTGGAAAGAATTTGGTTGTCACATTAATGGATGAATATGAATTATGAGTGCTAAGCTTAAGAATGGAATGCATACCAAACATTCAAATTGCTATGCATGACTCCTATTCTAGCCATTCATCTATCTTGTGAACTCATGATATGTTAATGGTTTGATAAAAATAGCCCGACCTAAGCATGGAAGAAAGATTTTATACACCCAAAGTTAATTTTCATGGTATTAAAAAAATCATAACCCCCATGAAGTGCTTGGGTGTCAATAGTGTGAATTTCACTAACCATATTTCAAACACTTGATTGGAACAAGATGAAACAAAGATGGAAAATGTAGGTGAAGTTTGTCTTCATAACAATGGTGAAGAATAGGAGATGTTGCCAGTATAGGTAGATACTAAGAAGTCTTCACCCCCAATGGAATCAAGGCCATTGCTATCACCTTTCTATGATAGACCAAAACATGCATCTCAAGTGAATGGAAAACTATTTCTTGTAATACCCAGAGCATTCAGTCTCCAGGCTTGGAGGACCAACCCGATATGTAAGTAGTGGCAATACAAGATGCCTCTACAATCCATCAAGAGTCGGCAGAGGTTATTTCTAAGTGTAGAAATATAAAGTGTTGTTGATATATAGTTTTGAGGACCATGCTAAAATAGAGATCATGGTCACCATTCCAAGATGAAGGATTTTTTATTACTCATTGTTGTAGAGTTTTCGTACGGGTTTTCTTGATAACATATCAAGTCTCTTGTTTAATGGCTAACTATCTTTGATTCCCCTATCTATGAATCTTTAGTCAAGATGGTACATCTACCATGAATAGAGAGCATTCTAAAAGCTACTGGTAGATGAGTAGATCACACAACCTCAGGTTTACTAAGAATCAAATCTCTTAATGCTACATGGAATGAAATAGAAAAGCATATTGGTGAAAAAAGATAATGAGGATAAAAGTCACATCCCCAATGTCCAATGATGCCAGCAGATGGGATATGGAAAGGATTATTTGTTTAGTAGGTTGTGAGCCACCATCCAATACTAGTTAAGCAAAATTGAGTTGATAAGATGTCAACCAATGAAGAGGATGATGTTCCAATCGAATACACATTAAACCCGATTCTCAATGGAGTGATAAGTTCATTGCAAAACCAATATAGGATGAGACTGTGTTTGGAGTTATTGATGGCTAACATGTATCCTTGATAGACTCCATGACCAATTGGATCCAAAAATGGATAGAAAAATTGGATGACCCTCCCGATGCAAATGATAATCATTGGCAATATAATGACACAAGAAATGCTTGTTATATTACATCTCAAGTATGTACATGTTATGTGTGCATCATATGATAAAATCAAGCTAAGAATATATATGAGATATCTAATATAATGTTCTTAAAAACCAAACATTATAAGCTTTCCAAAATAATTGCAAAAGGAGATGATGCACAAGAATCAATTTCAATAATAGAAACAAAATTGATGGAGAGAGGATATAAATATGCCAATAAAAGTCAAACACAAAGTTTTTCTTTTCTGGGGGGGAGAGTCTACAAGTTCAGAAGTTGAGACTGTAGAGAAGGAGTACAATCTGTAATAAGGAAAACATATTTATTTTTATGCAAATTGATTGTAATAAAGGGATGGAACAATACTATTATTGTTTTTTCATGTTTCTAAAATAAAGAGGAATATATGTGTGTTTGGTCTTGTGGTCATGTAAAGTTGTATTTCTGATTTGGAAGGATTCTAAGTCCTTTTATTTCTATTTTATATGTAGTCCTGTATTACTACATTGAATATGATATAAATTGTCTTGTGGTCATGTACTCATCTTTTTTTTTTAAAGATATGTATAGCTCTCTCTCTCTCTCTCTCTCTCTCTCTCTCTCTCTCTCTCTCTCTCTCTCTCTCTCTCTCTCTCTCTCTCTCTCTCTCTCTCTCCTCTATAATACAAAAGATTGGTTAGGTAGTCCTATGGCTTCTTATTCATCTTTCTCTTTCTATTCAATTTATAAATCTGGAAATCACACTCATTCCATGTCTATGAATGAATGTCATAAACCTTAAGTAGCTTTAGGTTAAAGGTACATCCTATTATTTAAATTTATTGCAAATCTATAAATGAGGGAGCTATACCTCTTAATTCAGAGGTTTGTTATCAATTAATGATAATTGATCCAATTGTTAGTGTGTTTTGTTCTTCCTAATTAGGCATGTTGAGTCATTATTTGTGTTTCTATCTCAAGGAAAAATTTGTTCACTAACACTTCCTCAACAATGTAGCAAGACTTCTTTCCTTTATGTTTATATTCTTTGCTGCTCTCATCTATTTTACCTCTATATTTGTCTCCACTTTTATTGTTCTTCTTCTTTGCACATCTAGCAATAATATGATAAACCTCATTACAATTAAAGCACATGATAGGTATCTTACCTTTCTATTTCCCTTTGCCTCTATGAAATCTCCTCGCTAGAAATGCTTTAAGCTCTTCTACATCATTCTCATTTGTATCACTGTCACTAGAAACATGTTTGACCTTTTTCATTTTCTCTTTAGGTTCTTTTAATGATAGTTTAGCTTTGAAATTAGATTCAACATTTTTAGTTTTGATATTATCAAAATTAGAGAGTTTAAAGGTAGTGAGTCTACCTATCAGTCCTTCAAGGGTTAGATTACTACTAGGAGAAAACCTTAGTTCTTGTATGGTAGATAGTCTAATAGCATAGATAGAAAGTAATTTTCTTAGTACTTTTCTCATCTTCAATAATACCGTTAGCTACTTTGATAGCATTCACAACATCTTTGATTCTTGTGAAATATTGGACAATAGTATCACATACTTGCATTCTCATACATCAAAATTTCCTCTTAGAATTTCAACTTTCACTATCAAAACATTTGTATCTCCTACATAAATTATTTTTATAGCATCCCACATCTTTTTTGTAGTATCACATCCTTTGATGTCATCAAACTTTGAGTATCTTAGGGAAGAGACAAGCTCTAACATTGCCTAATTGTGTTCTTTCTTCTTTTTCAAATCAATAGTAGTTAGGGCTCCAATAGGATCAACATACTTAGTAGGGATGGTAGATTGCACATAGTCTCCAAGATCTCCTAGATATATCTTCATCAAACTTTGTCATGCAAGAAATTTTTCCTTGTTCAATTTGGGCACCTCCTTTCTATACACCTTGAACTTTAGCTTTTAATACCTTCAAACTATTCCTCACAAATACCAATGCTCTAATACCAATTGTTGGAATTCTTTATAATAACTAAGAGGGGGTTCAATCAATTATCCAAGGTCTAGATGTACAAATAAAACTTTTCAGTGCTTAATAGATCCGTATCCATAAAACCATAACATGCATGCATCCATTAGATCACACAATACCTTAACTTAGTAGTTTATTTTTCTAGGTAAAAATAAATTTACAAAAATGTAAACATGAAATACCATAAGCACATTCACACAATTTTACATAAGGATTTTACATGGAATCCAATTTGGGAAAAATCACCAGTAACACTCTACCCAATTCACTCTTTTGAAGTGATGCCTTATGAAAGGCCAACCCTGTTAAAGGTCACAATACATACTAGTAAATGTGACCTAGCTAAAGGATTTCATTCACCATGTTAGGAGTGAGCTTTTTTAGAGTACTTTAGAAAATTCCATTGGAATTTCATGAGGTTAAAGGATTTACAAATGACTATTAGGTCAACTTTAATCCAAAGGATTTTATCCACATTGGTACAATTGTTAGAAAGTAAATAGAAAGACTTAATCTAATAAAAAATTATGACTCACTTGAAAATTACAGATCTTTGGTTCAATCCTCCACTTTGATTAGCATTCATACTCTTCAACTTTGATAGCTTGTTCAACCTTCAAGCATTCATCCCCTTAAGCCTTCTTGCTTTGTATGCCAATTGCAACCTCTTCTACTTGGCCACTAGATGAAGCACCACCCTATACTTCTTGTCTTTCTTAGGTTCTCACATAGGAAAACCTTTGCTTTTGGACAACTATCTCTATAAATAGAGAATTTAGATCTTTTTATGCTTAACCACAATCATCCATTTTAGGGTTAGGTAAGATTCAATGAATCCACCCACTTTTCCACTTGAGTTCCTCTAGAAAATTCCTCAACAATCTTTCTTGAATTTGCCTCAAAATAGTTTACCTTGAATTTTGTGCCACTAGCTCATCATAGTCATCTTCCACATGCTTCACATAATTCAAGAAATTAAGTTAGTTGGCTTAGATTCATCAAATCTTTGATTTAACACTATTTTTTGTCAATTAGCATTAATATTGTTTAGTCACTCGGCCAACACTAGTTCACTTGGAAAACACTAAAGTTTATTAATGCTTGGAACTAACTAAACTTTACTCGGCATATACTAACTTCCACTTGGCTTGCACTATTTGTCATCTTTCCTTGGCACCTCTTGATTTTCACTTGGATTCTACTATTTTCTACTCAGCTTGTAGTATTTTCTTGGCAAGGCTTGGAAGATGCTATACTTACTTGATCTTCTTCTAGTCTTTGCTTGAGTAAACTTTCATTACAAACTTTAAGTAGATAAACAATACACTATAGTATCAATTTCTTACTTGGTTTTAGTGCTCCTTTTATACACCAAATAACTCAACCTTTCTCTATATTCTCTTTATTAGAAATAATAGTTGACCAAGATAACTGAGAGGGGAGGTGAATTAGTTATCTAATTAAAACATTTATCAACCTTAATTAATCTTAACTATTCAAGTAAAGTAAACAACCACCATAACAAGATGCACATACACAATTGCACCAAAATTTTTAACTGGGAAACCCTTGATCAAAGGGAAAACCCTAGTGGGAATGATGCCCACAAAGATATACTGATACATATATTCCTTGTTAGAGGATGGATCCTGTTAGAAGTGTAAGAATTTGCCAAAGGTAAGAATGAAATGCCAAGATCTAGAAGCTCAAGATATAGCACAAGAGAGACAAGATATGATCAAATGAGAATGGATATTAGATGATTGGATGAATACATCATAGAAGTTCTGTGTATATAAAGGCAATCAAGATGACTAGGAATTATGCAAAGAGATAAGCAACAACTAAGCACATGTCCACCAAGAGTGGATTATCCTCCATTATGCATGAATGTATGTGCAACAATGAGAGGATAAGAATGTAAAGGTGTATCTCATAAAGAGATGTAGTAGACAACATGTGCTCAATTTGAGTGCAAACTACTATGTTGTCAACATGACAACTAATATGAATATGCAAAATCCTAGGTGTCTACATGACAACTAATATGAAAATGCATTAACCTAAGTAAAGTTAAGTAAAGTGTAAATAATAAATACTTATTTACAACAACATCCCCCCTTAAGTGAAACTTAGGAAAATATACTTAAGCTCACAAAATCTAGATAATAATACAAGATGGTTCATGACTACTAGGCCATGTTAGGTACCCATGTACAAGATGCAAGTGAAAAAGATAGATGTAATGAATCTCTCATAAAGTGGAGAAAGAGGGAAAACCACATGGGAAAAACCCTCCACCAAAAAGATAGATAAGTACAATAAAAGAAAATAAGAGAGAAGAAGACCTCATGTGAGGAAAAGATCCCCCCACAAGAGAGAATAAGTGGAAGATAGACCAAGTAACCCCCCCTCAATGAGGAATGTACACCTATGGTAGATGTTCTAGGCTCAATGTAGAAATTGATCCATGAGTGTAGAATAACATTCCTCCCATTAAGAAGAAATAGAACCAAAGGTGTATCAATGAAGCCTCTTCCATCTGTAGGAAGAAACATCAAAATGTATGAAATCTCTAAAAATTGCTCAAGTTTCCCCATGTCAATATTGAAAGGTGCCTCCTCCAAATCATGTGTACTATGCCACTCTGCTGAAAAAGAAAAATTAGGATCAACCAAGGATGAATGTAGAACCTATATCAAAGACTCAAATATCTCCTCTAAAGAGAAAGTGACCAACTCCAATTGTTGTATAAAGGATCTACCATTATGTCAACCTCAAAAGACTGATCAAGTAGAGAATGAAGATGAGGGTCAACATGCTCCCTCAAAACAACTAAATAAGGATCATCTTCACCAAAGAGAAGATAAATGTCATCAATAGTGTCTCCCAAATTTGTAATGTAGGACTCCACAAACAAATTGGAAATGCCTGTCAAGTAGTCATCCCATGGAACCAATTCTAGAAGACAATGAGTGTCCTACTGCACTGAATCACTTGAATCCATGGCTATGTGAATAAAACTATCATTAGGAACAATAGTATATGGAATATAAATAGGAGGAGAAGTAATGAATGGCTCAAGAGCTTGATCACATGTGAGAACACCCAAGTTCAAGTAGCCAAATTTCTCCTCAAAATTTGAATCATCACTAGAAATATGGTCAAAATTGGTTGAAAAATCACTATCATCAACATCAACAAAGTCTAAAAAGTAGTATAGCCAAGATGCATGATCAACCACCCCTATAGAAATGATTTTTCTAGTCTCCAAGTCTCTAATGAAAAATGAATTAGGTGTGAATTCCATGGTCCCTCTATCTCCATCAGTAAGGTAATAGATGGAAAGAATATTATGACTTAGGTGAGGTACACACAACACATCTTTGAAGTATCCCTCCCCCTTATCAATAGTTCCTTTTCCAATCACATTCATGTAAGTATGATTTCCCATCAAAATATGTGGAGTATTACAAGGATCAAATGATGAAAACATAGACTATGAAGATGCCATATGATGAGAAGCCCTTGAATCTAGAAGCCATTGTTGGAAATATTCAAGACTATGCTAAGTTACTGAGAGGGGAGGGGTGAATCGGTAACTTCTAAAATTTCTACACCAATTTCAATTCTAAATCCAATAAAACATTTAACATTTAATTCATCACATCTGATCTAATTGCATGCATGAGAAATTGAAAATATAAAATCATCCACAACACTTGAACACAATGATCTGGTGACCCAGAAACCTTTCAAATAGAAAGTAAAACTGGGGTGGGGATGGAACTCACAAAATTTACTATTTTAGTATAAAGTTGGCTTGTTAAGGCTTACATTGATCACTTCTAATGATCTTCCCTATTAGGAGAAAATAGGATTGCTAGGTCCACCTTGTTAGAGGATTTACAAACATACAATGAAGTATGCACTCAGTAAAGAGATTTAGAAAGAATGTTAAGTCTACCTTGTTAAATGATTTTGACTAATTCACTTGTTAGGATGAAGCATTAGATCTCTAAATTTGTAATTGAGTTTGCTGATAGAGATTCCTTGATGTACTGATCACCTTTCTGTGATAGTTTTGTCTCTGCTACTCCTTATGCTGATATGGCCTTCATAAATCTTTATCTACTTCTTAAATTTACATTCTTTCACTTGCATTACATACACATTACATTCCATTCTACTTTGATATGATATAATACATCACATATATATAGAAAACCAATTTACAAAATTATAAAGACAACCAAGACACAAGTTAACACATATATGACAAAGTCGGCTAATATGAAGATACTTGGGTTTTGAAGACTAAATCGGTGAGGTTCTAATACTTGGCATCCACTATCACTACTTGGCATCATCATGCTCTTGGTGAACATAGAAGCTCGGTCTGTACTAATCACTTACAAGTAGTCTTGAACTCGGTCTATACTGGTGACTCCATAGATATTGTATAACTTGGCAAACATTAAATCACTTGGTTACCATGGGCTAGCTCAGTCAACACTACCTTCACATTGCATGAACTGAGAACTTGGTAGAAACTACAATGCTCAGTAACCACTAGCTTCCAATCACATGAACTACAAACTTAGTAACCACTGATTAACTTGGCATACACTGAATTGCTCAGTTTGCACTTCTGAACTTCACACTAACTGAATCTTCTCGGTAACCACTGGAAATAGTCCAAAGGACTTAATAGCAACTGTAGAAGCTTGGTGGCTACTAAATTACACGGAAAACATTGCAAACTATTCAATGATCTTGGTAGCTTTACATAATTTAAATAAGTGCGTGTGACTAATGACAAACTTGATTGATATGTCAACAACCATCTCCATAAATCTTGACTTGAAGTAGCTACTAAGGTTTGACCTTTTACCATGTGATCCTTTCTTTTATCAAAATCTAAATGTGAAGAAGAGGGTGAAGTAGTCATTCTTGAGGGTAGACCAATTTGATTCTTCTTGAGATGATTCTTGAGTTCATCTATGTCCTTCTTATGACAATGATGTTCTTCATGTCCATTCTTCTTACAATATGCACAAGTAAGAAACTCCTTCTTGGATGATTTTACCTTATTGTTGGAGTTTTCTTGTGGTGAGGAGGTTGGGCGTTCTTTCTCTTTTTGTGAATTTTGTTACCATGATTTTTGCTTCTTGTTAGACCCTTTTCCTTGGTTCCCTTTACTAGCCACCAATGCTTTGGACTTGATAATCTCCATGCTCATCAAATTTGATTGTTCTACCATCAACATCTCTGTGAAGGAATCAAGGCATGGTGTAGGAAGAAGCTAAGGTCAACTTATGAGTGTTGAAGCTTGAAACAAATGATGCATAATATGGAGGAAGTTTTCTCATCAAATTATAGATCAATTTTTCATCCTCTATGGTAATTCCACAATCCTTAACCATTGAACTTAGCTCATGTTCCTTGGTGATATGGTCTTGATTTGTGTCAAACTCCTTTGGATCTAATGACATGAGATTTTCATCAAGTTCAAAATCACTAGCTTTGTCTACTTTTGCATACAAGATAGAAAACTTATCCCATGCTTCCTTTATTGTTTTACAATTACAAATATGGAAGATAAGATCTTCATGTACATACTTCCTCAAAGTACCAATATCAACCTTATTGTTATGATTCCATTCATTTAGTTTTTTAGGATTAGATGGTGCAACCATGGTTCCATCAACATAATCAATTAAAACTTTTTCCATCATTTTACTCCATGCTCTAATTTTCCATGTAGCATAATTATGTGGAGTTAAAAGTGGAAACTTAGGAGAACTCATGATTCAAAATAAAAGAACACAAGAGAAAGAGAAGTGCAAACACTCAAGACACACCCCCAAATTACTCAATCAAAGAACCCCCCCAAAATGGATGATTTTGGCACTTTATACTTAGTGCATGTACAATCGACCACTTGTCAAAATAGACAAAAGTGGAATTCTGATTTTGATGGTTACAACAAAAAATATGAATCTATATCAGACTCAACAATATAATACACAAGATCTCTAAAGGATATAATTACAAGTACCAAAATAGGCCAAAAATGACCAAATACTAAGAGTACTATGTCTACTCAAAATCACTCCAAACTGATACCAGATTTGGAAAGTAGACAAAAAATTATACAATTTCAAAAAATAGCACCTGAGTATGCGTCCATATGAGCCTGAATGAAGCCTTTAAAGTTGCAAAAATTGGGATTTTTAATTTTCAAAAAAAATTTAGGAATAGGATTACAAACAACCTACAACAATGTGTAGATCACAAAATTCTACCCCAAAAATAAAAAAAATTGCTTGAAAAAAGGAGTTCGTATGAGGGAGATATTATTGTTTGAAAATTACCTCTATAATTATTTTTCCTACATCACCGCTATCACACCTCCAAAAATCAAATGACTCTAGATTTCACCTTAGATGTCCAATTTTGATGAAACAAAAGTTGATTTAGGTGTTTTTTGACCTTCTAAAAGTGATGCCAATATCTAATTTGTACTAGCAAGCTCCAATCTTGACCTACCAAAAAAACTCTCCAATGGCTATGCAATGAAACTCCTATGGCTTTGATACCATGTAAGAATTTTACTAAGGAAAGAATGAAATGCCAAGATCCAGAAGCTCAAGATATAGCACGAGAGAGACAAGATATGATCAAATGAGAATGGATATCAAATGATTGGATGAATAGACCATAGAAGTTCCTTGTATATAAAGGCAATCAAGACGACTAAGAGTCATGCAAAGAGATAAGCAATAACTAAGCACATGCCCACCAAGAGTGGATTATCCTCCATTATGCATGAATGTACGTGTAAGAATGAGAGGATAAGAATGTAAAGTTGTATCTCATAAAGAGATGTAGTAGACAACATGTGCTCAATTGGAGTGCAAACTACTGTATTGTCAACATGACAACTCATATGAATATGCACACTCATAGGTAGCTACATGACAACTAATATGAAAATGCATTAACCTAAGTAAAGTTAAGTAAAGTGTAAATAGTAAATACTTATTTACACCAACAAGGAGCCTATAAACACATTCAATATATAAGAGTCCCTATTAGGAGATTCCAACCCTATTAGGAGTTGTGCCAACCCTGTTAGGAGTTGTAGAAGACAGAAGGACCCACTATTAAAAAAACTTATGGGGCAAGACCACTAAACTCATTGTCCAACTGATCTCTCAACTATTCCTTGAAGAAATATTGTTCATACTATGCTTTATCCTCTTTTCTTTTTCCTGTCAACCAGACCAATCACTATTAGACCTTGTACACCAGGTCACGAACCTCAGATCCAAATATCAAACCTTAGATCACTCGATAAAACCTCAGCAATGAAGTTCTCTCCAACTTTGCTCTACTCTTCTTATTTTCTTTTTATGCTCTTCATGCTTCTTTCAATCATACATAAAATCATATGCAATCATAGGAAAGTTTCCTTCTTTTATATTGAATCCATAAAATAATTTTCTAAGTTGGCTATTACACCTTATCAATTAATTATTATAGGACCTCATTAAGAACATGTTATACTTAGCGATAACAATAATCAGTCACCTTGTAACTTGAATAAATTTTTATGCATGTACTATTATGATGAGCGAGCTTAGCCAAATCATCACCAAATGTCTTCTGCATGTCTTTAACCTTGCTTCTTAGAATAACAATTCTACTAACAGATATAACAAGTTTACTAGGACATTCTTCTATAAACTTTATCTTAGAATAGTCTTCACCAAAACTTCCATAACTTCTTCTATACTTAATATGTTCTTCTTCTAATGTTAGATGCATATGATAGACATGTAGTAGCATCTCCCATTAACCTTGCTAATGAAAGTACTCAATGATCTATCCATACCAACTTGATCTTTCTATTGTTCTTCTACCCAATAACACATAAAAATTGCTATGTTGACATTAATGACAAACATAGTCATTAATGTAACATATCATCATGATAATTATCTAATCATGTTTTTACAATAATCCACCATAGAAGTATCATCAATATTCATACTTCCAATAATCTCCCCCTTTGGCATTGATGGCAACATAGATGAAAAACATCTAGTTCCAAAAATACCAATTGTAAAAGATTTTTATCCTTTCTATTCAAATCCTCTTCATCAATCATTCTCCCCATTGATATATCTCAATGTACTTTATTCTTCTTATTTTAATCTCTCTCTTCAATGTACTCAAACTATTTTTCATACTGTAATCTTTCCCCCATTGACATCAATGTCAAAGGTTTTAGCAACCATCTATCTCTGCAACAACTATCTCTAACTTACTCAAGTGTCCATAGACACTATTCAAAAAAACATCCATCAAGAGCCCTAGATGACTTTAACCATCATAGATACTCCCCCACTTAGGACTCTTTAGCATTTAGTCTAGACAAACAATAGTACTCTGTAACACTAGGCTGATGCACTCTTGCAACATATACTCTAATGTAGGTAGGGGCATAGTGTTGATCTCATATTCATTTTGACAAATGAGTATCCACACACTTAAGTCATTTACATAGTTCATGTCGAACAAGTAGTACATGCCAAGCACAACATGTATATAATAGTGCATGTCAAATCCACAGTGAGTGTCAAGCCACTCATGTGCCAAGTCACTCAAGTGCCAAGCAGACAATGTATGTCGAGTGATTTAGAAGTAAAGTAAACAATGCATGCTAAGTAATTTATGAGCTGAGTCACAATATAGAGATTAGTATACACCAAGCATCAAAGACTTCAGATGCCAAGTGACACAGTTTTGATATAATTGTTTGTAAAGGCACAAACAACTATGTAAACTATTTTTGAGCCACCTTAAAGATGAATTATGATATTTTGGAGATAAGGAAAAAATTTAATTTGGATTCCCAATGCAATTACATGCAGGCAATTAGAAAAAAGGAAAGTTTAAGTGGAAAAATGGATGAATCATAGTTGTTGATTCATACCTAACCCTAAGTCACCAAAGTATTCTTAAGGAGGACAAAACCTAAACTATCTAGAGTGTTAAAGGAGAGTATAGAGAAGTTTGCATGTGTAAATAGAGCATTCATGGTGGCTAAGGAGTTATGAAGTGAGATTGCATTGCAGAATAAGTTAGAACAGAATAGAGGAAAGAGAAGAGTATACAAAAAAGAGACATTTGATCAAGAAGGATAAAAAATACAATAGTTTAGAGGTGATTTGTCATCATGCAATCAAGTGCTAACCACAAGATTATTGCTGAATCATTCTAGTAGGTGAATTAGTAAAATCTCTTAACAAAGTATTCCCAATAGGCTATATTGAAATCCTTTAACAAGGTGCTTACTTAATTGTGAATTAAAGTCCTTTAACAAGGCACACTTCTAACATGGTGTTGAAATCCTTTAATAGGGTGAGACCTAACAGTCTTTGTAAGCCTTTAATAGGGTAGACCTTTCGCATGATAGATCATGTCTCATAATCAAAATATTGTAACCTTCATTAGATCCACTTTATTACTGCAATAGTGAAGATTTGTGGGTGTCATCCCCACCCCAATTTTACTTTCTCATTGGAGGGTTTTTGAGTAAACATATCTTGTGTCATATGTGTGTGAATGCTTATATGTTTACATGATTTAGATGTATGTGCTTTACATGTTATTTCATTGAATGCATGAGATGAATGTGTGGTGAAAGTTTTATTAGTTAAAGTTTAAACTATTGATTCACCCTCCCCCCCCACCTTAGAAGTTTATCTTTCCTATTGTAATTCCAACCATTGGTATAAGAGCCTTGTTCTCTAAAAGAGAAGCTTTGAAAATTTGAGGAAAGATCTTGAAATGGAAGTCTACAAGTTGGGAATGACTATTGAGAATTAAGAAATTGAAATACATCTCATTCTACATCAACTGAATGAAGCAAGACAAGAACTAAATAAATCTTTGAAGAGAAGGAAGGAAATTTCTATTGTAGAGAATGACACACAATACAAAGAGATAGACACTACTAAGCTATTTGTTGATGGAGACTGCAATGAATTTGATGCAACAGTTGTAGATCTAATGGAAAATAATAGAGCCCAAGCTGAGGAAATTAGAAATCTCAAGATAGAGCAAGAATCACAAGCCATAGTATTATGTGAGGTGATTGAACAAAAGAAGAAAGACATGGAAGAAAAAGTCATGATTGAAGAAGATAAAAGAGTTTTGACCAATAGAGTAGAAGAGAAATCATTAGAGCTAACCTGGATTTGCAATACAATTGGATACTCTAAGTGAAATGATGAATGCCAACTATAAATTGAATATCAAGGTCATTGAGATAACAACATTGAACCTACATAATGAGAAATTGATAGGTAACCTAGAAAGAGAAATGGAGTTTTTTAAAAGTTTCAATAAGACTAATGAAGCCATAAAATACTTTGAGCAACTATTGAAATCCCCTAGATCTAATAATGACACATCTAGACTGGGATACACAAGCACTAAAGAATTAGAGTCATCCAAAAGTGCTAAAGAAAGGAACAAAAAAGGTAAGGATTCCAAACCTACTTGCCATAATTGTGGTAAGAAAGGACATACTACTAATTTGTGCAGGCAAAAAACTACAAATTAGAATGTCAAGCACAAGAGCATGGTTCACTTCTATAAGTGCAACAAACAAGATCATTAGGCACATAAATGAAAAAACAAGACCATGAACACACAAAGATTTGAAGGATACTACTATAATTATTAGAAGTATGGACATACAACTTTTGAGTGTAGATCCAAATCCATGTGGTCATCAAACAAGCAAACAAATGTAAGGAACAATGACAACTTTTATAATTGGGATTATAATACAAGATATAGCTGTCATTATTGTCAAGAATATGGATATGTTCCTAAGAATTGTATTAGGACACATTTTAGAGGTGACTACAAGAGGTGGTCGATGCAAGAGCATCTTGGGTTTGCTTGCAATCTTGCATGTTTGGAGGAATTTTGGTTAAGTGTTGTGGAGCTTGATAGATATTATTGTTTGGCATGGTTTGGGAGCTCGACATGGTCTATTAATTTAGCAGGGTTTGGGAACTCAGCATGGTCTATGGTTCCTTGGCATGGTTTGGAACTTGTCATGGTCTATGGAACTCAACTTTGCTTAGGAATTTATTGGTGCTCGACTTGGTCTTGGTTTTTGTTGGTGCTGAGTTGTAGGTGAGCTAACTTTTGGCATTTAATTTATGTATGGGTATTTAATTTAGTGTTGTACCTGACTTGTGGCTCAACCTATATTAAATGTAAGAGATTTTATTTAGTTTGTAATGAGATGGGCTGACTTGTGGCTTAGTTGGGTATAAGTAAGGGGTTTTGTGGAGTCTTTAGGTAGTAGTTATTATTCAGATCAGAGAAGGGGATGAAGTGTAGATGCAAATTTTGAAGAGCTAGGGTTGCGACTTGAGAACCAGAGGATCACTTGGTGGACCTAAGGGTACAAGTGTGGATTCTTCTTGGTGTTCTTATCCAATTATGAATCTAGACTAGCTGAAATTGGTTTTAAGTTGGATCTTGTTGGATCTTGCATAACTAATTTTGTAATTTCTATTTGTATTTGGCCCTAACCCAGAAGGCCTTACAACTAGGAATATTACATGTAATCATTTATTAAATGAATAAATAGTTGTGATTGGTATTAGATCATGTATTTTTTCTACTTTGTTATTGTATTTCCACTGTGTGGTTATTTGCTAGGGGCTAGGAAATATCCTTTGGGGATTCTCCTGTCTTGTACTACATCAAGTGGTATTAGAGCGAAGGTTGTTCCTGAGTGTGTAGAAAAATCATTGAAGTTGAGGCAATTTGCACTAGGACTTGCAGAGAAGGTTGATCTTGTGGCTAATTGATCTTCTAGATTGGTGGATCTGTCACTTAGGGTTTGTGAAAATTTTGGAAAATGCCTCCAAGAAGATTGGACCCTAAGGTAATTGATGATCTTAGTGATTTTGTCGAAGAAAGGATCTTAGATAAGATAAGAGTAGAGTTCAGATTTGAGATTGCATTGATGAAGAGTGACATGATTGCTAAAATTGTAAGTGCTTTAGGTGGTGTACCTAGGAATGTGGGTACTGAAGGAAGTTATGAGGAAGTTGCTAAAGACTTTGAAGTTTCTAAATCTAGTGGTGAGGACATAACTAATCATGTGGAGAGACCTATTGGAAGTAGGGCTGGTCGGTTTGCTAGACTTGGATCTCAGTTGAAGCTAAAGTATAAGATGGAGGTTTCTAAATTTTTAGGTACTTTGAATCTTGAAGACTTGATTGATTGGATTGATGAATTGGAGGACTACTTTGAGCTTGAGAATATTGAGGATCCACTCAGAGTGAGGTTAGCACAAACTAAGTTGAAAGGACATGCTGCTCTTTGGTGGAAAGAATTACAAAGAGATAGAGAAGAGGAAGGTTAAATGAAGATCTCTAGATGGAGATTGATGGCACCTAACTTGAAGGCTAAGTTCATTCCAGCTAATTATGAACTTGAGCTATATAAGATATTGCAAAATCTAAAATAGAAAGATATTTCTATGAAGGATTATATTGAGGAGTTCTACAAATTGACTATTCAATCTAGTCATAGGGAATTGTCAAAGGAAAAGGTAGCTTAGTACATTAATGGTTTGAGATTCAATATTCAGGATGAGTTTGGTATGTTGAATATTTCTTTAGTTGAGGATGCTTATTAGTATGCCCTAAAGGTAGAGGATAAGTTTAAAAGGAAAATTCAAAGTAATTCTAGAGGGAAGGAGAAGCAGGATAGCTTGCAACAAGCTAAACCAATTGTAGAAGGTGAACCGAAACATGTTGAACAAAGAAGAAGGATAGGTGGAGGTGGGTTTAGAGGTGAGAAAGAAGGACATAGATCTTTTGAATGTCCACTTAGTAGGACAACTATGGTTGTGAGTGAGGTTGTAGTTCATGATAGTCAGCCTAAGTAAGGAGAAAGTTTTCTAGCTCGACAAGTACTGGTTGGTGAGAGGACATTGGATTCTTTTCAGAGAACTAGTTTTTTTAGGACTTCTTGTAAGTTTGGTGGTAAATTATATAAGATGATTATGGATGGTGGAAGTACTAATAACCTTGTTGTAGAGGAGATGGTTCAAAAACTTGGTTTGAAGAGAATGAGACATCCTTATCCTTATAGGATTGGCTAGTTGCAAGGTGAGCATGCTTTGTAAGTGAGGGAGCAATTCCTTGTTGATTTCTAGATTGGGCATTATAAGGATCAAGTGTTGTGTGATATTGTGGATATGAATAGTTGTCATGTGTCACTTGGTAGACCTTGGCAGTATGATTACAAGGCTATACATGATTGTGTTAGGAATGTGTTTACTGTTGAGAAAGGTGGTAGGAAGTTTTCCTTGATTCCTTTGCAAAATGAAGAACTCAGTAGGAGGAACTTGAGTATTGGCAGGTGAGTTGAGTTGGAAGATTCTCAGAAGGTTGGAGATCAGCATGGAAAGTAGACCTGTAGCACACTTGAGATGAATGTGAAGAAGTAGAAGAAGAATAAGAGAAAGAGTGTAAAAGTTAAGGACTTTGAGGATATGTATGTGAAGAACTAGTTTGGGATTTATGTGTTAAATCCTAGAGAATGTTATTCCAGCTATTGAGAACATCCTTTCAAACCTTGGGTGTCTGATGCAAGATCATGTTGGGTTTGCTTGCAATCCTACATGTTTGGAGGAATTTTGGTTAAATGTTGTGGAGCTTGGCAGATACTAGTGTTCGACATGGTTTGGGAGCTCAACATGGTATGGAAACTCAGTAGGGTCTAGGAATTCAGCATGGTCTATGGTTGCTTAGCATGGTGTGGAACTTGGTGTTGGCGCTCAAAGTTGTAGCTCGAATTTTGAGCACTATTGGAGAAAATTGACCCCTATAAATGCTTTTTCATGCGAATGTACCTGGCTGTACTTTTGAGGCCCAAGGGGTGTTTAATGTTTCTAACACCTTCCATTTAGTGCATCTACATGTTTCATGGTGATAAATTGACATTCTGAGCCATTTTGTGAAGTCTTGTTTTGAGCTAGTTTCAAATCTGCATTTTACCCTAAGTGTCAAATAATGATAGGAAGCTGTGTTTTCCATTGAATATCTTGCACCCAAAAATGTTTCATGACTTTCCACCTTGGGAGTATTTAGTGTCCATACCTAAGAGCCCATGTTTTAGATTTCAAGTCATTTTGAGTCTGTTTACCTAGGTTTTGAATCCCTCAAAGTTGTTCAGTTATCAATGTCATGCTGATATGAAATGTTCAAAATTCTGGGAAGCCCTGTTGGACCTATAATAACTTTTGACCAGTTGATCAAAATGGTGAAATTCCTTTTGCATTGTATTGTAAAGGTTAGAGACTTGTTATGTTTCAAGTTTAAGCTTATGACAAATTTGTTTGATCAGTTTTCAAACATGATTCCAAACACAATTTCTAGCTTTTTATTGGTGTTAGCATTTGCAAATTTGTCAGAACCCATGTTCGTGATGTCATATCCTAAAATCTATGATTGCCTAGATCAAATGGATTGTACTATTGTGTTGTAATCAAAAAATACTCCAAGTGTGTCAGTTTTTAGGTCTTGACAAATCCATATGCACACTTTTCTAGGTCAATTCCATTTGAAAAAATTGCTTTTCTGACATTGTTTTCAGTCAGCAATTTTGAGTAGCCTACTTTGACCGCATGTCATTTGCATCCAGTTATTTTTCATGAGCCCAAATCCCAGATTCATATTGTCCTTGTGACAGTGAACCAATGCCCCAGTTTTTGTTTCCCCAAGTGTCAATTTGCCTAGTTTTTGAGACCAAATCCGAACGCAATTTAGTGCTTTCTGACATGTTTTCTTGCAGGCAATTCTAAAAGGGAAAATTTGATAGTCAATTTCTTTTGACTGAGAATTCATCATGAGACGAGATTTGACAGGGTAGGAGTGTGTGGAATAGAGACTCAATGTGTTTGATTCCAGAGCCCGATTAGGTGTTTTGGTTAGTTTTTAAGGCCAGTCAAAGGGGCTCTTGGCATGGAATTGAAAATCTACAAAAAGGTGATAAAATGAGTTTTAATTGGCAGTTCAATGATCAAACTTGATTCTAATTAGTACAAGAGGGTAAATGGATTACTTTGGCACTTCAATTGTTTGAAAACAAATTTTTTTTTAGCTGGACCCACCTTTGGGGCCCAACTAACTGCATCAGATTAATAAAAAGAAGATAAGTGATTTGTTAAATGAGTATGTTGAGAGTGGAGAAGGCTAAGTCTTGTTAGTATATAAGGGATTTGAATGTCCCCCTTTTTTTATCATGAATTTGTTGAGCGGGATTTGATTTTGGCCATGGAAAGGAGAATTGTGGAATCTTTTATTTTGGATCTTCTAAAAGAAGATGTCGAGGAGGGTTTGATATCATCTAGTCAGATGTCTAAGGGTTTTGGTAGGCTTGTAGATACTATCAATGATTTGTCACTTGACATAATTAATGCCAAGGATTTGTTTCAGTCATTAATTTTGAAGGCAACAAAAGAGGGTTGGCTCAGGATAGAATTCTTTAGGTCCACCCCTAGTCAACATAATGGAGCTTGTGAAGAGGATAATGTGAGACTCTTTAAGGAAAGAGCAGTAACTACTATTCAATAGTGATTTTTATTTGATGACATATTGGAAGCTATCAGGAGTTTGGTGGATCTTGCTACATCTGATTTTAATGCTCTATTTGTAAAGAAGCTCATAACTTTAGCTATGGACAGGAAAAATAGAGAGAAGGAAATGGCTTCTATTTTGTTGTCTGCTCTCTACACATAAGTATTTAATATTGATGATATTGTTAGTGGTTTCATTTTACTGCTAGAATCAGTTGAGGACACTATTTTGGACATACCTCACACAACAAATGAACTAGCTCTTTTTTTGGCTAGAGTTAACATAGATGATATTTTGGCTCCACTCAATTTGGATGAAAGAGCAACTAGTCGAATGCAAAGCAGTTTGAAGTGTATTATGGAAGAGGGGGGAACAAATGATAAATAAAAGAATGATAAATAAAAGAATCAGTTTTCATAATAGAAGAGGGGGGAACGAAACAATTTTCACAACTGACAGAGAAAGAATAAATAAGCAACAGCAAGTGAAGGAAGGGGTTCCGATTTCTTCCAACTTCCAGACTGTAGACTTATGGGCTTCAGCCAGGGAGGGGATTTTGTAAGATCATTCAATTTTCTTGAGAGGCTGTGAGATGCAAAGTAGGGGCTGTTTTTCTTTTCCAGAACTGTGTGTCTAAGATAGAGATAGGATTTTGATAGTTGATGTAATTTTGTGAAAGGAGTTTCTGTCTTTCTTGAAATAGCGGTTTGGTTGTAATGTGCACAAGATACTTTGTGATCTTTTGCAGTCAGGGAAGGGAGACTGAGGGTTAAGTATATTAGAATTTTGATTATGGTGTATTTTCCTTCCACTAATTATGAACTTTGTGTCATTTTCAATTTTCTTTGAATTACATTTCAATACTGTTGTTTTCTTGTTACATCATCAGTTCAAACATCTTTAAAGGCTCTGAGTTTTATTTTGCTCAAGAGAATGGAAGATATATTTTATTTCATAACACAATGCAGTGTTCAACAAATGAACTTTGTGTCACTTGTTGTTCTTTGCTTTCTTTCTATGCAGTAATATAAGTTCATGCATCTACGTTGTATTTACGGGTAGGTGTTTGATATCCTTTTATGCTTTCTGGTAAAAGCATTCACATTTGATTCATTGAATATTTCATACAGGGAGCTGTACTCAGTAAAATTCAGAGGAAGGTTATCAACCCTGTGATAACCTATCCAACTGTTGGTGTTAGTTTGTCCTCTCACTTGGGCATTCGGGGTTAGAATTGCATACATTTTCTCGAAGGACAATCTGTTCACTAACAAATTTTTGGTGACTCTTCTAGGGAAAGAATCACAGTTTCAGTGTTTCCTTTCCTTAGAAATCTGAAGGTATCTCCCCGAGGATGGAGGTTGGCGGCTCTATTGAGGAAGAATGCCGAAAAATCTTCCTTACATATCAAGAAATCTTGAAGGAATGGGTTCCAGCAAGAGATGAAGATAACTCAAAAGTCTTTATCTTCATCCCACCATTCCAAAAAGATCCTATCAGAGAGGTTACTGAAGAATTGGCAAAACAAGTGGATTGGTTAAAGTCTTTTTATGGTGTGATTCTCATCTAGAAGAAACCTCAAGTGCAAGATCTAGAAGAAGAAGGAGATGCATGTGAAAAAGAAGAAGCAGTTGAAAGTTAGGAGAATGATGAATGTCTAGACACCTTTCAGCTGCACGTGATTCCCATCTCCACATCACATCTAGAGAGTCATGAGGTTGAGGTAAATATCTTGGATTGCCCATCTTCATTTCTCTCTAGAGAAAATTTTAAATACATTCAGAAAGAGGAAGGTGTCTCTTTTCAGTCTGTTCCTATGAATATAGAGACTCGTGCAAAATCCTTGCCATACCATGAGGATAGCTCAGATTTTGATACCCAAGAAGAGAGTAATAAATCTGATTTCCCTCTTATGTGCCATAGCAAAAATATGGAAGATGTGACAGAAGTAAGGAATCAATCCCAAGATGCTGATGGCAAGATTTTTTGGGGTAGCGTGAATACATTATACTTTTTTATTGAATACGCTAAAGGTTGTCTATTAAAACCTAGCAGTATAGACATGTCTCAACAGAGTGATGAAGCTACAACCATAGTTCATCCTAAAGACAACTAGAAATGGGTAGATAAAGACATTTAGGCTAAAAATAAAAACCATGGCAGCAGTGATAACAAAGGTGAAGAGAATTCTGAAAATCAGGAGGTTAAAATTTTTTGGAGTGACCTTAATCCACTTTTCATACTGATGGGGTTTTATGAGAATACTGCTATCAAAGAAAATCCTCTTTTTCAGCCTCAAGATTCTTCATTAAATA
Source organism: Cupressus sempervirens (assembly GCA_028749045.1). Classification (NCBI taxonomy): domain Eukaryota; kingdom Viridiplantae; phylum Streptophyta; class Pinopsida; order Cupressales; family Cupressaceae; genus Cupressus; species Cupressus sempervirens. Next base: position 426,710,382 of record CM053784.1, on the reverse strand, counting down.
ATGATTCCTTTAATGATGAACCAAGTTTTTGTTCAAATCAGATTAAGGATGAAGTATTTATTGACAACTTTTCTTTTCATCCATCTATGTATAATGTTGTTGATTTGGAGTTTAAAAGAAGTGCTGAGATATGTGATGGCATCTTAGAAAGAGAAATGAATAGAATGTATGGCAAGATTGATGACAGCTGGCTCCTAGAAGGAGGTGAAGAAGATATATATCCGAGGGCTGATTCTATGCTGAAGGAGGCATCATTATGGCTACAAACTGATCATGACCACACACAAGAGTTGAGTCTACATAACAATATCCTTAAGGATTACACATCATCTTTTGGCAAGGCCTCTTTATTCCATGTTTTTCAGTTCGAGGAAGAATCAGATCCTGCTGATGTAAGGGATCAATTCTTCAATGGAAATGAATATTATGATGAGTCATGGTTGTTTAGAAAAGAGTGTTGGATCAGCATGTGCATGCATGCTGTCATTCTGAAGATTGGCATTGAAAGAGTCGTCATCGAACAAGGGTTTGGAGTTGTTCCATTGAGGTATGCTTTGCTTTTTTGGAAAGGCTCCTATTTCTCTCAACCGATAAATGGATTCACTTAACTTCTTATTTCTTACGGTCATTATGGTAGGTTCTTCTCCTACCTTTGTAAATATTGTAAATAGGTTTTTGTTGTGTGTAGCATGTAGTTTGAAATAATGCGCAAGCCTTGTGCTTGCTGGTAGTTTAGTTGTTGTTTGTTAGAGTTTTTGTTTACTAGTTTTGCCCTGATCCCCTCCACCCTCTCTGCAAGCAGCTCCCGATTTTCTCTTGCTGACTCTATTTGCCCAATGCATAAGGCACTGTTCTTTCCTAGAGATTGCTGGAGTTCTCTAATTTCGCATCAAAATCAGTCCTGTAGTTAGAGCCCCTGTTAGTACCCAAGGTGGTCTTAGTTTTTAAGCTTTTAGTTTCAGAGGTTGAACCTCTTTGAACCACTTCGAACTAAAGTTCAAAGTAGTTCAAAGTAGTTCAACAGTTCAAAACAGTTCAGTTCAAAAATGCAGAACAGTTAGAAAAGTTCAAAATTCTGTCTCAATGCATTCGCCAGGTTCGGTTTGTTAGTCTCATGACTTCAAGAAAGTGCAAGGATGCAGATTAAGATGAAGTTCAAATGCGGTGGTTCGAAGTGATTCAGTAGTTCAAAGTGGTTCGACTGTTCAAATAGGTTTGAAAATGCAAAATTGTTAATTCAGAATAATTCAGTGGCTTGGCTTTAGGAGTTTAGATGGTTCATCTTGCAGGTCCAGTAAAGAAGTTCAAACATTGTAAGATTTCAGGTGATTGCATTCTAGAATTCATTCAAAGCCATGAGCATAGTATCTCGGGTGTAGAAACAATACAGGATCAGTGCAATTAGCCAATCCACAATTTCAAAGGCTTAGTTCAAAAGCTTACTACATTGAAATTAGAGTCAAACATGAAAGACACATGTCATTATTGAATTCATATATTTTGATAACAGAATGTCATCAAGGATAGGAATCGGCTTTGGATTGGTTGGAAAATGATTTTTCTCAAAAGTCGAAATTCATCAAAAGAATAGTCCCATACAAGCCATTAGCATGGTTTAAGTAGAGTATTGAAGATTTCACATACAACTGTAATACATCATGGAGGTGGCAAGGTAGTACCATACACTACCATGAATGAGATAGATGGTATTGATAGGGTAAAGCCTCTTTCCATATCAGCTATACCAGAATAGAAAGACAAGATAAGAGATTGGGTAATGATCTAAAAGTTTCATATGCTTCAAGACCAAGCTTGAGGTAGGAGACTACAATGTTTACATTGATCTTGATAAACATAAAAATGAAGAGCTCATCAAATATGGCATTATGGAGGATATTTGGTTCCATGTGGATAAGCTATCTTCAGCACACGTATATGTGAGAATACGTGAGGGAAAGACAATAGATGATATGATTGAATCCCTTCTAGAGGATTGTGCACAACCAGCAAAAGAAAGCTCCATTCAAGGAAATAAAACCAACAATCTTAATATTGTGTACACTCTGTGGTCTAGTTTACAAGGAAACTGCATATAGAAAAAGATAATGGACACCCGATGTTACAGATGGAAAGAGATCCGCAGATTTTAGAGGTGACTGTGCAAGGTTGGTATAACCCACAGCTTCCCTCCAATACATATAAATATATATTAATCAGCATCATTGTGATGGGAAGCGATAGCATAACCCACAAGGACAATTCCATGAAGATCTTGATCTCAGTTTGAGATCATGAGGCTAAAGTAAATCAAAGAAATAGTAAGAGAATATGCTCGCTGCTAAAAACATCTTGAAATACAAGGAGTGAGTTGTGGTCATCCATAAGTTGACGTCTTGATGGTATATCGTGCTCGAACATTTGAAGTTCATAGAAAATATATATGAGCTTTCCTGTAGAGGAAGAACAGTAAAGATCTTTCTTGCGCATACTTCTAAGAAACACTTAACTAAGGATGTAGGTTTTCAAAAGCTTACATTCCATACACAAGCTTTTCTGGAGAAAATATTCAAAATCTTGTCAATGAGTCTGCTATTATAGCTATAAGGAAGAAATGAAATATGCCATGGATAAATCAACTCTTCTTCATGACAACAGATGTAGAGCTTTATATCAGATTTCTCATGTCACAAAAATACTTGGTGATGAGTTTGGAACTGCATTAAACATTGAGAGAAGGATTGATCGACAATTAGTTTTGGGAGCACTAACTTCTGCTCAACAAGCCCTTGTGCAGGCCTTCGGTCCCTCATCTTTTGAATTGCTTCAAATGATACATTTGATCCTCCACACGAAAAATGTATTGAATCACGATCGGTTGTTTTGAACATAACGGAATGGAGACCCTACTTTAAACCGCATCAAGTTATTGACCGTGATATCTGCAATCAACAATGTTGATTATCCAAAAAAGATAGAGGCATGTTATAATGTTGAACCTGCATTGCTTTCTCTTATGCAAAAATTTGAGTATCTTAAACATATATAAGATTAATGGATATTGATACTCAATATCAGTTATGAGAACCTTGCAAACACGATAGTTAGATGCCACCTGTCCACAACATGTCATAAGGCTACTCGAGCTCATAATGTAATATGTTGTGCATGTAATATGGGGAGATAAGGACAACGTATATCTGTAGGAAGTCGTAAAGAATTTCCATGTGGCAAGTGTTATCAGTTACATTTTCTTATTTCCTAAGGAATTTATGAGGAAAGAATGATAAATAAAAGAATCAGTTTTCATAATGGAAGAGGGGGGAACGAAACAACTTTCACAACTGACAGAGAAAGAATAAATAAGCAACAACAAGTGAAGGAAGGGGTTTCGATTTCTTTCAACTTCCAGACTGTAGACTTTGGGGCTTCAGCCAGGGAGGGGATTTTGTAAGATCATTCCATTTTCTTGAGAGGCTATGAGATGTAGAGCAGGGGCTGTTTTTCTTTTCCAGAACTGTGTGTTTGAGATAGAGATAGGATTTTGATAGTTGATGTAATTTTGTGAAAGGAGTTTCTGTCTTTCTTGAAATAGCGGTTTGGTTGTAATGTGCACAAGATACTTTGTGATCTTTTGCAGTCAGGGAAGGGAGACTGAGGGTTAAGTATATCAGAATTTTGATTATGGTGTATTTTCCTTCCACTAATTATGAACTTTGTGTCATTTTCAATTTTCTCTGAATTACATTTCAATACCATTTTTTTCTTGTTACATCATCAGTTCAAACATCTTTAAAGGCTCTGAGTTTTATTTTGCTCAAGAGAATGGAAGATATATTTTATTTCATAACACAATGCAGTGTTCAACAAATGAACTTTGTGTCACTTGTTGTTCTTTGCTTTCTTTCTATGTAGTAATATAAGTTCACGCTTCTACGCTGTATTTATGGGTAGGTGTTTGATATCCTTTTATGCTTTCTGGTAAAAGCATTCACATTTGATTCATTGAATATTTGTCCTATCCAACTATTGGTGTTAGTTTGTCCTCTCACTTGGGCATTCGGGGTCAGAATTGCATACATTTTCTCGAAGGACAATCTGTTCACTAACACAACGCAAGAATGATGACATGGTGCCAAAAATAGAGATGGAAGGAGATTGCACCACATGGCACATCTGACGATCCTCACTATCTTGCCAAGGAGAAATTGCTCACGTGGTACAATAGTGACATAGCAAGGGTAGAGGTGGTGATGAAATGTGGCAGCGGGTCCAAGTAGCACCAAGTGGCAGTCGGTTGGGTGAGTCAGTGGTGATGTGGCGATTGGATTTTTGAAGTGCACCAGATTGTGCCACATGGCAGATCTGAGAGTTCTTGCTATGTCACTAAGGAGAAGTTTCTCACCCATTAATATAGTGACATAGCAAGTATGATGTGGCAACCAAGTGCCACAGTGAGGTGGTAGAATAGAAGACCAATCAGAATGCACCGCGTGTCGAGGTCGGTCAACCTAGATTAAAAAGGCAAGCGTTTTTTTAAAGGTTTCAATTTAAAAATTTATTTTCCTTCTCAAAAATATGTGCAAGTTAGAAAGCTTTAAATCCAAGTGAGGACTTATTCTAGAGTTTTGACTTTTGAAAAGGGATAAATTTTTGCAAAATTATATGGAAGCCATGAGACAGAGGTATAAACTTTAGAGGGCCATAACAAGGGAATTTTTTTTATCAAAAATGGTTGCTCCAATATACCACTAGAATTGGGAGAATATGAATTTTCCAAATATGAGGTCAGTTTGTGCATAGGTCTTCACTAGTTCATGTTGTAGGCCAATTTATAAAATCTAGGGCATTGGCAGCAGAACAAGCAAATTTGATCATTGAGCATTAGAGTTTGTTAAAGAGAATATTTGAAGACCTTTTGAAGCCGGATTGTAGTAAAAAATAAGTTGGAAAAAAATATATTGCATTCTAAAGGTTATATTTAATTGATTTTCACTTTTTACCATGCATTCAATTTTGACATCAGAAATCAGTTATTTCTTCCAATCAAAATATCTAAGATTCTTTATGCCTTGTAGAGGCCAAGTGATGAGATCTTGTTATTCAATTATAGAGAGAAGTTAGAGAGAGGCTTTTTCAGCTTCTTGGGATGGATTTCCGAGGGGACAGATCTCAATTGCAAATTGAATCTAGGAATTGCCCTCTTGATATTTATACTTTCTTCTTCTCTTTTGTAAGGGTTGGAATTTTGGAAAGTTTTCTCTGGAATGAAGGCATTTAGTAGAACGTGCCTTGGAATTGATGAATTTTGAATGGAAGATCTGGGATGTGCTGGTTCCAAACCATGAAGCTCTGCTTTGGCTATGATACCCCCTTCCCATCCCATTAGTTTCTCATTCCTACCATTTTCTCTCTTGTATGACAGCATATGTTATTGTATAGTCTAGTTTATTAGGTGATTTGTGAGTTAATTTCATGCATTTTCATGTATTATTTCAAGGAAATCAATACAAAGAACAGCAAGGGTTGAGTTTCATGTTAAATCTTGTCTCCATTCTTAGTGAGTTGTAATGTTTTATGATCTTTGAACAAAGAGCCTAGATCATAGTTGCAGTCCCTTAAGGTTGTATGTTGTTTTATTGTTGCTTGTAATTCAAGGAATTATGTAAATGCTTTAGGGATTCAATAGGGTTGCGGGTTTATTGAGGAGGATATCAGGTGAGAATGAGATTTAAGTTGAACATTGATGTCTATTTACAAGGTGAATGGATAGATTAGATATATGAATATATGAATAAGTATCAGATATCCAAAATACATAAGAGAGATTTATGAATTTTCCCAATGGATTAGGCACTATTAAGCTATAGGGTCATTAAGCTATTATCTATACATGGCTTTCATCCACTTTCCCCTCCCACATAAAATCAAAATCAAATTCAAATCATCTTTACAATTTTATGTTGAAGCTATAATAGAATGCCCTCACTCAACTTATGAATGTCATAGATTTGCATTTAGCTACTATAGATCTATGTCATTTCATGAGTTATTAGGAGATATAAGGGTTTTCATCTGCAGTAAATAGATTCAGGGATATGTTTTGCATTGGTACGATATCAATTGAATCTGAGCTCTACCTGCCTAGGTCTTGCAGAGCCTAAAGTAGAAGAAGGGTCATGCCTTATAGTTGGCCCAAGATTGTAGTCAAGTGTATCCATCATAGGAAGTTGCTAGCCTTAGATGCATTTTTTTGGTTTCTTGGTCATTTTCGAAACTATTAAATTAGTAGCCAACACTTGGAATGGTCTATGGAATTCAACTTTGCTTAAAAATTTACTGGTACTCGGTTTGGTCTTGGTTTCCATTGGTGCCAAGTTGTAGGTGAGTTGACTTTTGACATTTAATTTATGTATGAGTGTTTAATTTAGTGTTGTAGCCAACTTGTAGCTTGACCTATATTTAATGTAAGAGTTTTAATTTAATTTGTAATGAGATGGGCTGACTTTTGGCTTAATTGGGTATAAGTAAGGGGTTTTGTGGAGTCTTTAGGTAGTAGTTATCATTCAACTTAGAGAAGCAGATGAAGTATAGATGCAAATTTTGAAGAGCTAGGGTTCTAGCTTGAGAACCAAAGGATTGCTTAGTGGACCTGAGGGTACAAGTGTGGATTCTTCTTGGTGTTCTTATCTAGTTGTGTATTTAGTCTAGCTAAGATTTCTATTTGTATTTGGCCCTAACCTAGAAGGCCTTATAGCCAAGCATATTGCATGTAACCAGTTATCATATGAATAAAGAGTTGTGATTGGTATTAGATCTTGCATTGTTCCTTATTTTTGGTTGTATTTTTGTTGTGTTGTTTTTTGCTAGGGGCTAGGACATCTCCTCTAGGGATTCTCCTAAATTGTACTACATCAGTGGTTGAGTCAAACCATGTGTTTTAGCTATTTGAAGATTGGTCATATCAGTAGATATTGTCCAACAAAGTCAAAGGCACCAAGTTGTGAATTTGATAAAGGCAAAGGCAAGGAAAATGTTGAAAATGTCAGAAATGAAATGAACAAGACATGGAAGAAGAAATATGATTGCAACACATCAAATGGAGAAGGGATCACTTCACCCAATGGATTAGGTGATCACACCTCATCAAACTAGGCAATCAAGAGGTATGTGGAATTGATATTTAAAGGTTATAACATTCATCAGTTCCAAAGTATTTAGTACCAAAAAGATTACATTAGCATGAATAAAGATGCAAGATGCCATTAGGAATCCAATTAAAATATTTAAAGTTTGTCATGTTGTTGTAGAGCATGAAAATTTTCCTATATGTGCCAAGTAAAATGCTATAAGATGCCAAGCTAATAGACTAGTTGGTTGACATCAAGCTCATAATGGATGTTGAGTGAATTTAGTAGACATCGAGTGAACTTGAAATTAGTTGATGCTGAGCTTAGAACTGTGTAAGCACTCAACATTAATTGTAGAGTTTCAAAGGGTGTTTTATCATTTTTTAGCTCATTTCACATCATTTCAAAATCAAGAAAGAGAAAGGAGAGTAGAAGGTGATCTGGAAATCCATTCAAAGTTATTGCAAAAGTTTTGAGCAATGATTCATCACTAGTTTATTAGTACTTATAAGGTATTTATCAAGAGATGAGCTACACTGTTTATATTTGCATAAATCCTAGTTTCACACAATGGCATCTAGTTCAAATAATGTAGAGGGTAAGGAGGTTTTAAACTTTCAACTAGTTAGTAATGAAGTTAAGAAACCTATACTCAAGGCCATACCAAACATTTCTTACAAGAAAGACCCCTCTGGCGTGTTATCCATGATACCAACAAATTTTTTAATGGTGCAAGTTGTTAGAAAATACTACAAATTAAAAATAGGAAGTATTGGGGATATGGAGATTAGGGAAGCATATGATGGATTATGTGAGAATGGTGTGTTGAAGAAAGAATTCAAAATTGTAGAAAATAAAGGGTTAATGTGAGCCCTAGATTTCCCAAATGTGTTCAAGACTGAATGGATTAGGATAGTATTAAGTAAGATACATGATGGCTCATTTTGGCTAGATAATGGACCTATCAAAATAACTAAAAGGATAATCCACAGGGTTACAGGGTATCCAACCTTAGATTAGCCTAAGATGTTGAGGAGTGACTCAAAAGAGGTTTTTGAGAAGAACACTAGAGCTGTATGGAACAAGAGAGGCATGACTATTGACACAATTACTGATCCATTAATAGAGTTTGATGTAAGGATTATTTCACACAAATTCTACCAATCTAGCAAGTTGAATAGTGTGCCTTGTATAGTAGTGGATGTTAGATATAAGATTGTTAGGAAAGATCATACATATGATCTAGCAGAGCTACAATTGCAACAATTGAAGGAGAATCTAGGAGCAATGAGGAAGACAAAGAGTGCACAATGTAAATTTGGTTCTATTTTGATATTTTTAGTGTAAATAATTAATTATTATTACACTTTACTTAATTCTACTTAGGATAATGCATTTTTATATTAGTTGTCATGTAGACAGTTAGGAATATGCATAGACATATGAGTTGTCTTGTTGACAACATAGGAGTAATCAACTTATTTGAGCACATGGTGTCTACAACTTCTCTTTATGAAATACATTGATGTAAACTTATCCTCTCATCATCACACAAAATCTTGTGCTCAATGGAGGAAAATCCACCTTTGGTGGACATGTGTTGAGTTGTAATCCTTATCTCTTTTCCAACTCCTAGTCATTCTAGTTGCCTTTATATACAAGGCACTTCTAGTGTGTATTCATCCAATTATCTGATATCCATTATCATCTTGATCATTATTGAGATTCTCATTTGATCATAATTAGTCTCTCTTGTGCTATTTATTGAGATTCTTGATCTTGGTGTTGAGTTATTGCCTTAGGAAAATTTTGTACATGGTATCAGAGCTATACCAAATTCTTACAAATATGCATATTCTTTTATGTTCAAAACACTTTTCCTACATTTGGCACTGTGGGATAGAAAACAAACAGATCAGTGGCAATGTAGATTAGTGAGTATATTGAACAATTGGGTGAGAATTTTGAATTTGTGATGACAAGTTATTTTCAAGACTTCAAGTAGTCAATGAAGAAAACATTGAGAATACCATTATCTCTAGTAGAAAAGTATTATGATGATATCTATTTTCTAGTGGATGTTGACTATACATTGTCCAAGTTGCTACACCAAGAATGAGATGGTTGAGACCACTTGGATATGAAATAAATATGGATGAGGCCTCTATAGCTATCACAACCTTACTTGTAGAAGAAATTGACAAAAATGCTAAGGCATTTGGAAACTATGAGCTAGCTAAGTCCAAAATCACCATGTAATTGAAGATAGCCTTTGTTATGAAGAAGAAGGATAGGTTGGTGAAGAAGTTGAAAGCCAAATTTGGAGAGGGTGCCTAGCAAGAAGAAGAAGAAGAAGAAGAGGATGAAGAGGAAGAAGATTCTCAAACACAAGCACCACTTACACTTACTCATGGTATGGGTGAAGATCAAAAAAAGGAGACTGAAACTGCTGAAGATGCTAAGGGAGAAGAATCCAAGGAAGTGACTACACCCACTAATCCAAAGAAGAGGAAGGCTAAAGCCCAATCAATGACAAAATACAAGAAGGTAGCCAAACTGAGTTAGCTAAAACCCACAACACCTACTACAAGGGCTACTGCACGTGTGACTACACAAAAGGCTAAAGAGAAGAAAAAACTAGTAGAGTAAGGAGATCAAGAATTTAGAAAAGACATAGGAGGAAATATGTTGCACAAGCTAAATTAGATGAGGAGAAAACAAAATTAGGTGCGAACGACCAATTCAAAGTGGTGAGTCACAATCCTCTATTAGATCTAGAGAATCTATGTGAAAATGTTAAGAATAGTGCAAATTTATTAGGATTATCTCATGTAAACTTTGATAATCTTGGTAAAATGGAGAAGAATCAAGTGGAAGAGGCTATATATGCCATGATGGAAAAGTTCACAACTACCCCACAAGAGATTTTCAACTCAATGCCCAAAAGCTTAAATGATAGAGTTGAGAAAAAATGACACCATTGTCTAAACTTGGAGAGACAAATTAGAGAGACATCTCTTGCACAAGTGATTCCTAAACTTAGTAAGGCACATAATACTAAGGATATGAAGAAATATGTAGTTAGGTATACACCTAAATACAAAGCCTTTAGTATTTTGAAGAACAATATTGAAGATGTTGTTATGAAGTCCACACAAATGTGGGATCTTACATATGGGTTGACTACAACCAAGGAAGGTGAGAAAGAACCCATAGAGGTCAAGGATGATGAAGAAGATGATAAAAATTATGACACTATTGAGGGAGGAACTAAAATGCACATAGATGACAAGGCAACATCTAAAGTAGAGCAGCAAGAAGAATAGAGTGTGCAAGACACATAATTGCCTAATGTCAGCTCCCATCATGTAACAAGTGAGAATACTAAAATTTTAATAGTGAATGATATTTCTAATCTCATAGCTTAGAACATAAATCCTCTTATAGAGGAATATCTCAAGAAGATACTTGATCAGTCCACACTACAAGCAAAACTTTGTGATAATCCTATATTGGTAAGTGTGGATGAATTGCAAAAATCAGTGACTAAAACAACCAAGAAAGAGGTGAGTACACTAGAACCACCTACTATTACCCCTCAAGTCACTCATGTACAACCTTTGGAAAAAGTATCAAAATCCACATCAAACAAGATTGATACAATTTCTAAGGTTGATACAGTTGAGAAGAGTATAGTGGAAAATCAAGCCACTCCAGAAATATAAAGTGGAATAGGTCAAATAATCTTATCTACACCTACATCACAAGAACAAGATGCATTACAAGTCATTATGGAAGTCAAGAACAAGACTTAGGTATAGGTATGAATCTATGATCAATATTAAATCTTTCAATTCCTGTTCAACTCTTGCACTTTTCCTATTGGTTGCATGTCTTCTCCATTTTTCTTATTAGTTGCATGCTAATCATATAGGTAATGCAAGAGATTTGATATTATCTTCAAGATCCTTCAAGATACATCCCATGTCAGCTCCAAAAACAATTTACATATGAGTTTGTAAAGGCGCAAAATCATATGTTGATTCTATGTTACTTGACACATACTAGTTGTTGATGCTTAACACATATAGGAAAACTAGCTTACTCAGCTCCTATAGCAATTCTATTCCACTCAACATCTATAGTGACTCAAAATCTATACTTTTCTTGCACTTGAACTTTGCTCAAAACCTAAAGATTGTTTGGCACCTAAAGTTCCCTCAGCACCTATTGAATTATCTGGCTCAACATACATTGTAGCTCAGCTTTTGTATTGTACTCAGCATCAACTAAAGAATAGGTTAAGTGTGTTGACACTCCAATGTAAAAATCATTTTGAGACTAAAAATCTCCCCCTTTGACATGAGTGGCAAAAAAACTTAACTAGACATTATAAATCTAATCTTTATGAGTATACTACATATTTTGTTTAGCATATGTAGAAGACTTCAAAAACTTATTCAAAATTTTGTATACCTCAAAATCTTGTAACTCCCCCATAGCTGATGTGCTATTACCATTCTTGTAACCAAAATTCTTGTGCTGAATATGTCTCATGTTGATATTGATACTTTTTGCCTTATCTACATCTATATACCCTGTTTCTACTCCCTGTACTCAGTATTTGTTCCTTCTTGACATCTCCTTGCAGTTTTGCATCTTTTTGGCTTTATTACTTCCTCAAAAATGTATTATGTAACCATTCTTATTCTCATCTCCTTATTCAACAAATTATACTCCCCCATAAGTATATTCTCCCCCTTTTATTAGATGCAATAAATAATGAATGAATATTCTTATTCTCTTATTCTCCCCCTTTTTGACACTTATGTCAAAGGCTCCTAAGGATGAATAGAATACTTTTCCAAATATGTTTTATTTACCTCCATAATAATCTTGAGAGAAGCATCCCAATTGTTCAATGTTATTTCCAAGGACTTGTACTGGATGGTTGTCTCTGCTACAAGATGAAAAAGGCCTTCTAAAGTAGAAAGATTTGGGTCTTTCTTTAGTACATTTTTTACATAGGCCTACTCCTTATGAAGTAATTCTAGTTGTGGAGTTATGGAGGATTGAATTTGCATCAATTTGGCCTCAATATTGGCTTCTTCTACTATCAACATGGCTAATTCCTTCTATATGTGAAGCATAGCTACAAAATGCTTCTCACTATGAGCTAGATTTTTTGGTAGTTGAGTGCTAGAAATTTTTAGATTTTGCTCCAAGATCAGTATCCTTTGGCTTGTTTCCTATGTGAAATAGGATGGGTCACACAATTTGGTGTACAATGAGAATACATTCTCAAGTACTTTCTTCACTTTTTCAATCTTCTTCGCCAATTCAACTTGTGAAAGTGCTATTTCACTTGATATTTTCTCATTTACTTTCATCTAAAACTTCTTTTTTGACCATTATAATAATTTGACATTAGTTTCTAGGTCCTCATTCTATACCTGGTCCATAATGTTGGACCATTGCTCCATGATGGGTTGGGTTTCATCAGGTACTTGCAAGCTAAATGCATCAAGAAAGATGTTCTTGATTTCCACCAATGCTTGCTTTTGTCTATACTCATTTATGAGTATCTCTTGTCTCTTCCTTCTCTCTAGTGCCTCTTTCACTTCATTTATTTGCTGTAGGTTCATGGTTCTTGAGTCATAACTAGGTGTGACTATTTCTTCATCAAGTGCAGGGTATCCATAGTAAAGTACCCTAGCAACCTTGGTACTGCTTGAGCTTGGTGCTGAAATCTGCAATGGGACTACATCAGTGCTTGGCTTCTTGCTAGGAGTACAAAAGGTAGGCAAGTTTACCAATGTTTGTACTGCCTCCTACTCCTTAGGGGTTTTCTCTACTTCTATCTCCTCTTGTCTACTACCTTGATCAATGATTACAATTTGAGAAGGTACAACTTGGGTTTGTGCTACAAGAACATCTTATTTTGTTTGTTTCTTTTCTTGCTCCTCAGTAGTTGTTGCTGATGTAACTATACTATCAACCTTAGTAATTTTGTTTTGTTCTTCTTTCTCTTTGGGTTGATCTACTATAGCCATGGGAAGTTGTGTAGATTGTTATTCTATTCTTTCCTTCTCCCTTGTTATTTTTGCTACAGCCTTTTGTAGTTCATCAACACTCACCAAAATTGGATTTGTATAAAGTTGTGCTTGCAATGTAGATTGGTGAAGGATCTTTTTGAGATCCTCTATAGTTAAAGAATTGATGTTCTAAGCTAAAGTATCAAGAACATCCTTTAAAATTATTGTAACTATAGGTGTTGTATGTGGAGGGCTTGGTGGTGGTAGTTGGGTGTCTTGGACACTCTGCTTAGTTTTCTTTTCCTCGCCATTTGTCTTTTCCACTATCTCTTTTTCTGTTTCTTCCTCTCCTTTATCTTTTTCTGTCTCTCTTTCTTCCTCTTTCTCATTCTCTTCTTCTTCTTCTTCATCATTTCTACCCTCAAATGGGTCTTCCTTCCCTTCTTTCATAGTTTTCAATCCAAATATCAATATCCACATTTGTGCGGACTTCTGGACAACATCTTCAATTTGGTTCTGTAAAATTTTGAAGGCTCTGTATTTGGGTGCAAATTTGCTCCCACGCTTCTTATTAGCCTTTTTTATTTGACCTTTAGTAAGATCTGGCATTACATGAACCAGTGTAGACTCCCTTATTTCTTTCTCCATCTTAAGATAGTAATGCCATTTATTTTAAACCAATGAGCTTAGCTCCTTTGGCATTGAGTTGTCTAGTTCAAGTGGGGTGGTCGTGAACTTAACCATCATAGTGTATATAGCCTCTTCCACTATGTTCTATTGTTTCTTTGACAAATTATTGAAATCTATGGTCTTTAGAACAGATAAATCAACATTGTCTCTAATATTATTACAAATGTTTTCCAATTTGGAAGTGGTAGAATGCCTTACCAATCTAAATTGGTCCTCATCAGACTTTGTTCTTTCCTCATTTGATTTAGGGGGTGCAACATACCTTATTCTCTTTTTCTACTCTACAGGCCCCTCTTGTTCTATTTCCTTTTTCTTTTCCTGCATCTTTGCCTCTTGTGTTGTAGCCCTTATGTTAGCCCTTGTAGTTAGCTTGGCTTGGCTTGGCTTTGCAAGTTTCTTCTTCTTCCCTTGGGCCTATGCAACTGGCTGCTTCTTAGCTTTCCTTTTCTTTGGCTCAACCTTTGGTGCTTCTTGCTTAGCACCTTCCTCTTCATCTACATCTTCTCCTATACCTTGGGTTAGGGAAAGTGGCCCTTGATCTTGCTCTTCTTCATCACCCTCGGCATCTTCGCCTTCTTCCTTAGCTTCTTCTGTAGTTCCTTCCCTAAATTTTTCTTTTAGCTTCTTAAAAAGTTTGTCTTTCTTCTTCAAAGTGGAGGAAGTTTTCAACTCCATATCCACTTTGGATCTCACCGCATCATAGGTTCCAAAATGTGGTGCATCCTTGTCAATTTCTTCTACAAGTAGTGTAGTTATTGCCATTGATGCTTCATCTATGTTTATCTCATACCCAAGAGGACTCAACCATCTCACTCTTAGTATGGTCAATTTTATGTATGCATAATCAATATCTACAAGAAAACAAACTTCATTTACATATTTTTCTACCAAAGAAACTGGGATTCTGAGCCTCTACTTCATTTATTTCTTAAAATCCTTAAAATAACTAGTCATCAAGGTCTCAAAATTAGCTCCCATCTTCTCTATGTATTCATTGACTTGAGATATGATTGACCTATCATTCTTCCATGCCACTTTACCAAAAGAAGGGAATTCATTCTGTACATAAAAGAAAATACATATCAAAATTGCACCAAATTTGCATTATGCTCCCTTTGTTCTCCTGATAGCTACTAGATTCTCATTTATCTATTGTAGTTGCAGCTCTACAAGATCATATGTTTGATCCTTCTTCACTAGTTTGTATCCTACATCAACTACAATACAAGGTACACTGTTGAGTCTACTAGACTGGTAGAATTTGTGAGCAATGACCCTAATAGCAAAGTCAACTAGAGGGTCTTGGATGGCATCAATTTTCATCCCTCTCTTATTCCATTTTGCACCTATGTTCTTTTCAATTGCCTCCTTAGAATCACTTCTAAGGGTCTTTGGCTAATCTAGGGTTGGGTATCCAGTCACTCTATGTACAATTCTCTTTGTGATCTTGATAGGACCATCCTCAAACCATATACTACCATCATGCACTCAACTCAACACTAGTCTAATCCATTCTATCTTGAATATGATAGGGAATTCTAGGGCATGCGTTAAACCATTCCTCTCAACAATTTTGTACTCATCTTTCAATATTCCATAATCACACAATTTCTCATACACCTCCCTCATTTCCATATCACCTATGGATCCTATCTTGTAGTTATAGCATTTCCTTACATCTTAAACCATTACAACTTTTGGGGGTATGATGGAAAGGGCTCTGGTTGGGTTGTTCTTGTATGCAACCTCTAGGATTGGACAAAAATTAGGTTGCCTAACATCTTTGGACACTAATTGGACCTCAAATGATTCCTTCTCCTAAGATTTTCTAGAACTAGATGCCATTTTACATAGTCTAGGGTTTCAACACAGAGAAATTACTAAATTGCATAGCTCAACACAGTCATAAATACCTTAAAATAAATGGAATCATGCTGGAATACTATTGAAATCTTCTTATGCACTGGATTCTCTACTTGGGATTCACTCTGTGCTCTTTCTCATCTTTGCTCTTCATTCTCAATGAAGAAAAATGAATTAAAATATGATAATATACCCTATTTTCATTTCATTTAATGCTCGATGTGGTTACAACTGTTTACTCAGCTTCTGAAGGATTCTACATTACTTGACTTCCATTGCCTTTCCATTACTAGGCTTCCACAGGTGTATTACTTACCCGGCTTCAACTAAATTTTCCTATTTACTCTGCTTCCCTCATTAGCTCAGCTCCTATTATTTTTACAACCAACTTGCCCTATACAAAATTTTTACTTGACATATGAGGGAAACTCGGCAACACTTGTGAAATCTTGAACATTTGACTTTGCATCTTTGTTCATGTTGATCTATTCTTTTCCAGTACTTTCTTTTCTAGGAACTGATGCATGATGAAACTTTGTAAATTAGTCCCTTATGGCTTCACTTTCTTAGTTTGATGAAGTGTGACCACTTGACCTATTAGGTAAAGTGATCCCTTCATTTGATGTACTTCTCCCATCTTTCTTTTTCCATGTCTTGTTCATTTCTCCTTTGATGTGTTCAACATCTACCTTCTCTTTACCTCTTTCATTCTTTAAATTGGGTGCCTTTGAATTTGTTGGGAAATTCCTACTGATATGACCAATCTTCAAGCAACTAAAACATGTGGTTTGACTCAACCATCTACTATAATTTCCTCTAAAATGTATCCTTATGCAATTTTTAGGAATGTGTCCATATTCTTGATAGTAATGATAGCTATACCTGGTCTTGTAGTCCCAACTGTAGTGATGACCATGGTTACCTTCTCTTGTTGCCTGATTTGATGTCCACATAGGCTTTGATCTACACTCAAAAGCTCTATGTTCATACTTCTTGCAATTGTATCAGTGACCTTCAAATTTTGGTGTATTGATAGTCATAGTCCTATAGTTATGTGCTTGATGTCCTTGCTTTTTGCAGTTATGACAATAACTTGCATTCTTAGGCTTGTCATGCTGATGAGCATTTTTTCTCCTACATACATTAGAAGTATGTCCTTTTTTACCATATAAATTACAAGTAGGTTTAGTATTCTTACCTTTGTTACTCCTTTCTTTTGTAGTTTTGGATGGCTCTCCTTGCTCAGTGTTGATGTAACCTAGTCCTAAAGTGTCATTGCTTGCCCTTGGTGATTTCAATAGCTGCTCAAAATACTTGATGGCCTCATTGGGTTTGTTGAAGCTTTCTAAAATCTCCTTTTCTCTTTTCAACTCATTTTGTAGCTATTCATTTTGCATCTTTAGTGTAAAGATCTCAATGTCCTTGACATTTAGTTCATGACGTGCATTCATAATCTAACTCAGGGTGTCCAGCTACATGTTTGAGATTCTTGCAAGCTCAATTGACTTTTCTTCCAATCTGTTGGCTAAGTTTCTCTTGTCTTCTTCTAGCATAGCCTTGTCTTTAATGGCTCTTTTCTTTTGTTTAGTCACCTCACAAAGCATCATGGCTTGTGATTGTTGTTCCTGCTTGAGTATTTTAATTTCTTCTACTTGAGCTCTATTCTTCTCCATTAGGTCTACTATTGCTACATCAAATTCTTTGGAGTCTCCATTTGAAAATAGATTTGAGGTGTTAATCTCCTTGTACTATGTGTTATTCTTAGCTATGGCAATCTCTCTTTTCTTCTTCAAGGATTTTCTCAGTTCTTCTCTAGCTTCTTCCAAGGCATGTAAAGAAAGTTGTATGTCAATTGCTTGATTCTCTATGATCTTCCCAAGTTTGTAGACTTCCATTTCTAGATCTTTTCTCCAAGTTGTAAGGCTCCTTCTTGAGAGAACTTAGCTCTAATACCAATTGTTGGAATTAACAAGTGGGAAGATTTACTTCTAAGAAGGGGGGTGAATCAAAAGTAACTAATTTAAACCTTTTCAAATCCTTTTAACTTAAATCATTTTACATGCATCAGATTTATCTAATAAACATGAAAGTAAAGACATGCATGAAAATAGACAACACACAAATTTTGGTAACCTAGAAACCCTCCAAAATGAGAAGGTAAAACTAGGGTGGGGATGACACCCACAAAATATCATTGTAGCAATGTGTAATTGTTCAAGGTTACAATGTTTGACCACTTCCAATGGTCTTCTCTATGAAAGGCTTTTCCTATTAAAGAATTTACACTCTATCAAAAGTGACTTGGTTAAAGGATTTCACTACCCTACTAAAAGTAGGCCTGGTTAAAGGACTTTTGTACATTCACTTGGAATGCCACCGTGTTAAAGGATTTATAGATGGCTGCTAAGCCAACCTATTTCCATAGGATTTTCATAACTAATACAATTTCTAGAGAGTATTAGAATACCTTTGACTTGATAGCTTTGTAATATGAAATTTTTGATTCTAGATCTTTGTTCTGCACTTGTTGATGTAATCCTTGCTTGATCTGATATGTCACTCTACTAGATTCTGATACTCTATTCTTCAACAACTATATTTTGCAATGTTTTTCTATTCTTCACTAAGTCTTTTACCCTTTTGCACTTTGCTCTAGTTCACCCATACACTTCTCACATGCACGCATACAATGGGTTTCATCCTCCTTTAAAAGATTTCAAAGACTTAGGGTTAGGTATGAATCTATGATCAATATTAAGTCTTTCAATTCCCACTCAACTCTTGCACTTTTCCTATTGGTTACATGCCTTCTCCATTTTTCTTATTGGTTGCATGTTGATCACATAGGTAATGCAAGAGATTCGATCTTATCTTCTAGATCCTTTGAGAGTCATCCCATGCTATCTCCAAAAATGGTTTACATCTAAGTTTGTAAAGGCACAAAATCATATGTTGATTTTGTGGTACTCGACACATACTGGTTGCTAATGCTCGACACATATAGGAAAACTAGCTTACTCAGCTCCTATAGCAATTATGTTCCACTTGAGATCCATAGTGACTAGGCATCTATACTATGCTCAACACTTGAACTTCTCTTGGCACTTAAAGATTATTTGGCACCTAAAGTTCACTCGACGCCTATTGAATTTTATGGCTTGGCATACATTATAGCTCAACTTTTGTATTGTACTTGGCATCAATTGAAGAATAGGTTAAGTGTGTTGACACTCTAATATCAAAATAATTCTAAGACTAACAGTCATATGTGTGTGAATGCTTATATGTTTACATGATTTAGGTGCATGTGCTTTACATGTTATTTTAGTTTATCTATTGAATTCATGAGATGGATGTGTGGTGAAAGTTTTATTGGGCAAATTTTAAACTATTCATTCACACCCCCCCAAAAGTTTACCTTTTCTATTGTAATTCCAATACATAGCCCTTAGCATACCTTGCAAATACTCAAAATTCTCTTTGGTAAGAGACTTGGTGAAAATATCTACAATCTTCTCTTTGGTTCTTACATACTCCAATCTAATTTCCTTTTCTACAACCTTCTCTCTCAGCATGTGATACTTGATAGAAATGTGCTTAGTCTTAGAATGCAATACTAGATTCTTTGACATATTCACTGTACTTTTGTTATCACAATGTATGACAACAAGCTCATTGAATTATATATTAATATCATTCAGCATTTGCTTCACCCAAACAACTTGATTAAATTTGTTTACTTCTACAACATATTTTGCCTCTATTATGCTTTGTGAGATATAATCCTACTTTTTTCTTAACCAAGAAACCAATCTTCCTCCAAGAAAAAATACTCCACCACTGGTGCTTTTTTTTTCATCCATACTACCTACTCAATCAACATCAATATAAGCATATAAAGTGAAATCATTAGATCTATCGTACCACAATCCAAACTCTGGAGTTCCCTTCAAATATCTAAATATCTTTTTAACTACTACATAATGTGCTTCTCTAGGATCATCTTGAAATCTAGCAACAATTCCAACTACATTTTCTATATCTAGCCTTGTGTGAGTCAGATATTACAATCCTCCAATCATAAATTTGTACTTCTTCTACTCAACAATAGGTGTTTCATCCTTTGTAGATAACTTGTGTCTAGTTACCATAGGTGTTCCAACTAGTTTACATGTTTTCAAACCAAACCTTTTCAATAGATCTTTCAAATACTTAGTCTGAGAAATAAAGATTCCTTATTTATCCTACACAATTTGTAACCCTAGGAAGTATTTCATCTCTTCTATCATACTCATTTCAAATTTCTTATTTCTTCTATAAACTTGTCACTTTCATCATCTCCTCCAAATATGATATCATCAACAAATATTACCAAAATTATCAATCCATCATCTATTTCTTTCTAATATAGATTACTATTTGCCATATCTTTTCTAAATATAAGGTTTGTCAAATGCTAATCCAACCTTGCATACTAGGTTTTGGGTGCTTGCTTCAAGTTGTACATTGCTTTCTTCAATTTTCATACCATGTTCTTGTCATTTGTCGAGGGAAAACCTTCAGGTTGTTCTATGTATACCTCTTCTTCAAGTTCTCCATTTAGGTTGTTCTATGTATACCTATGTATATAGGAGCATAGGTTTCATCATAGTATATTCCTTCTTGCTATGAGTAACCTTTACATACCAATCTTTCTTTGTTCCTTACAACTTTAGCTTTTTCATTCATCTTGTTCCTATATACCCATTCTATTCCTATCGCATTCTTGATTGCTAGTCTAGGGACCAATTCCCATGTCTCATTCTTTACTATCTGATCCAATTCTTCTTTCAGAGCTTGCTTCCAATAGTCATATTTACATGCCTCATCTATATTCTTTGGTTTTATTTGATATATCAAACATAGTTCTTCATTGATTATGCTTCTCTTCATCACACCTTTATCTCTTTTGTTGATGATCTACTCTAGTGGATGATTCTTTGTCATATTCTTACCAGAATTAGTAGTTGTTATCTCAACTCTTAGCTTTGTTCTTTCCTTGGCTCTCCTTCATTATATGAATCATTGTTATTTTCAAAGAACACTTCATCATTCCCTAGTTTAATAGCAATATTCTCATCATCAGTATTGTAGTCAACTATTCTTTCTTGTATCCTAAATTTCTCATCAACTCTTATATTTGCCCTCTCAATAATAGTCATAGTTCTCAAATTATAACATCTATAAGCTCTTCTTTTCAATGAATAACCAAGAAAAATACCTTCATCATTTCTAGCATCAAATTTACCAACATCATCATCTCTTTTGATATAACATTTACTACCAAAAATTCTTAAATACTTATCAATAGGTGAGTGACCAAACCATAGTTCATAAGGGATCTTGTTTGTGTCTTTCCTGACTTGCATTCTATTCATAGTGTAGACTGTTGTATTCATAGCTTCTCTCCAAAATGTGTTGGATACATCATTCTTAACTAACATAGCTCTTGCTTCTTCTATTATTGACCTATTTCTTCTTTCAACAATGTCATTTTGTTTCAGGAGTTTTAGGAGCTTATAAAAATTGTCTTTTGATTCTATTAGGTTCACAAAGGATATTAAACTCATTTGAGGTAAATTATCCTCCTCTATTTGATCTTAAACATTTAATCTTCATACCTAATTCATTCTCAACTCTATTATTGAATACCTTGAACTTGTCAAATGCCTCAAATTTTTCTTTAAGAAATGCAACCCACATCATTGTAGAAAAGTCATCAACATGAAATACCTTTCACCATAGAATCCTTTAGTCTTTGTAGGACCACTAAGATCTATGTGTACAATCTCCACCTTTTTTGTAGTAGTAAACTTCTTACTAAGAAAAGAAGTTCTATTATGCTTTGCCAACACACAATCGCAAATTAGGTTAGTAGGATTTACAATCTTAGGAAAATCTCTAACTAAAAACATATTACTAGTTTTCACAATGCTATCAAAGTTTATATGGAAAAATCTCTTATGCAATAACCAAATTTCATCTACCTTTGCAACCAAACATGTCATTTCAATGGGATTTAGCTATAATACATTACCTCTAGATCTGGTTACTATTCCAATTACCTTTCCATCTTTATTTCCAATCATGCATGTCTTCTCTATGAACTATAACTGATAATCTTTATCCACTAATTGTCCAATAATCAATCAAAATATTGTGTTTTAAACCATCAACAAAGTATACATCCTCAGTGTTAGTCTTACCATCAAGAGTTGTAGATCCAATATATTTAACATGGCAAGCTTCATTGTTTCCAACTTTGACAATGCCTCCATCATAGCTTTTGAAGTCAACAAACTTGTTCATATCACAAGTCATATGATGTGAACAACTACTATAAATTATGCAATCAAATTTCTTTTCAACCTATGATACCAAAGCCATTTTCTTAGGACTTTCTTCTTTAATAACTACAAATCCTATTTCATCATCACTAGTACCTACTGCTTGATCATAAAAATCATCTTCTTCATTAGAATACAAACAATATCTATCTCTTCTTGGTTTGAAGTTTCCTTTATTCTTTTTCTCACTTTTAGGACACTTAGATGCATAATGACCAAATTCATTACAAGTCCAACATTTAAATATTTTCTTACCATCATTTTCTCTTCTTATAAGAAGGGCTACTCCTTCTATCATTCTATCCTTATCAAATTGGCTAATGCTAGAAAAATCTCCTCTAGCACTTGTGCTCCTTGATATATTCTAGACAATTCTCCAAACTATCTAAGCTCAATCTCAATTGCTTCAAGTCTCCCAAGTAGTGTCTCCTCAGTAAAATCTTTGGTACAAGAGATAAAAAATTGTATCATTTGGACTACCTACTTAAATAGTGGCATTAAACTCTTCAATATCTTATAGATAACCTCATCATCTTCTTTAGTTCCTCGAGATCTGATACCGTTAGTAATTTTTGATATTCGTCCTACATATGTTCTTATAGATTCATCTTCCATCATTTTAGCATCTTGAAATGCACAAATCCAACTTTGTAACCTAGATTTCTTATAATGTTGATCACCTTCAAAACTATTTTCCAAAGCTTTCCAAATCTCATGAGAAGTATCAAGTGTTTTTACCTAGTTGCACTCAATTTTAGGAAGTGTAGACAACAGTGCTTCTCTAGCTCTCATGTTTCACATGAAAAGTTCTCTTTCATCCTTGGTACAAGATTCTAGTGCACTTTGAGAAATAATTGTCTTGTTTGATTTTGTCAAGATCCAATATCCTAGACCCATACATAGTAGATGTGTCTTCATCCTTTCCTTCCTGCTGTCATAATTTGTTCCATCAAATTTTAGACTATCCTTTCTAAATATTTTTTCCATGGATCTCCCAAAGTTGTTAAATGTTATCTTTAAGGACCTGATGCTCTGATACCAATTGTTAGAAATAATAGTCTACCAAGATAACTGTTGGGGGGAGGGGGGTGAATCAGTTATCCAATTAAAACATTTATCAACATTAATTAATCTTAACCATTCAACCAAAATAAGTAGCAACCATAACAGAATGCACATACACAATTACGCCAGATTTGTTAACTAGGGAAACCCTTGATTAGAGGGAAAACCCCAGTGGGAATGATGCCCACAAAGATATACTAATATATATATTTCTTTTTAGAGGATGGACCTTATTAGGAGTCTATAAACACATTCAATACATAAGATTCCCTATTAGGAGACTTGGAATCCATGTTAGGAGATTTCAACCTTGTTAGGAGTTGTAGAAGATAGAAGGATCCACTATCCAAATAGCTTCTAGGTCAAGAGCACTAAACTAACTGTCTAACTTATCTCTCAACTATTCCTTGTAGAATAATTATTCATACTATGTTTTATCCTCTTTTCTCTATCCTACCAATCAAACCAATCACTATTAGACCTTGCAGACCATCTCACAAACCACATATGTAAATATAAAACATCAGACCACTCAATAAAACCTTCATAATGAAGTTCCCTCCAACTTTTCTCTGCTCTTCTTATCTTTGCATTCTGATCTTCATACTTCTTGAAATCATACATATAATCATATGCAATTAAAGCAAAATTTCCTTCCTTTATACTAAATCCATAAAATAATTCCCTGAGTCATCTATTATACCTTCTGAATTAATTACTATAGGACCTCATTAAGAACATATTACACTTAGTGATAAGAATAATCAATCACCTTGTAACTTGAATAACTTTCCATACATGTAATATTATGATGATCTAGCTTAGCCAAATCATCTCCAACATGTCTTCTACATGTCTTTAACTTTTCTTCTTAGAACAACAATTCTGCTAAGAGATATAACAAGTTTACCATAACATGCTTCTATAAACTCTATCTCAAAATAGTCTTCACCAAAACTTGCATAACTTTTTCTATACTTAATATGTTTTTCTTCCAAGGTTAGCTTCATATAGTCAAGACTTATTAGTATCTCCCATTAACCTTGCTAGTGAAAGTACTCAATGATCTATCTATACCAACTTGATCTTTTCATTGTTCTTCTATCAGATACCACAAAAAAATACTATGTTGAAATCAATGACAAACATAGTTATAAATGTAAAATATCATCATGATAATGATCTAATCATCTTTATAAAATACTCCTCCATAGAAGTATCATCAACATTCATTCTTCCAACACTCTTGTTATCTCCTCTTTTCAAATCCTCTTCATCAATCAACCAAATGATAGCATTTAGAGAAAAAAACAATTGTCGCACTAGAAAATAATAGGTTTGACATCATTGACAAAATAATGATTTCTCCATTATAGGTTCTACACTTCAAAACAATCTCTTTTCAAAAATATTGCTCTTTGGCATTGATAGCAAACCAATACCAACAACAATACCAAAAAGAAAATAATATCTTTGAAATTTCTCGCTCTATTAGTATATGTCCTTCCTTTGTATTAGGTAGTGTAAGCTTTGTCAATATCATTCAATACATCTCTCTTATATCTCCCTCTTTAGGTTATTTTCCTCTTTTCATACTTATCACTCTCTTTGACAACAATGTCAAAGAATTTTGATCTTTTCATGCAGATTTTATTCAATTTAGGTTCTCCCTCTATCACCTTTCATGTGACTATAATTATTCTAATTCATCTCCTTCATTACTTTAGGTAGCTCCTAAAGTAAGATCCACTACATCAAGTTGTAAGATACAAAATTTAGCTTAGTTGATGTAGGGCCCTACTCATGCTTCTTAAGTAGCTTTGGATAGGGGTATCACCCCTAGTTTACCTCTAAGATACTCATGTGCATCCTTAGGTGAAGTTTTCTTTGAATATATCATCTATCTATTCTTTTGTATTCACATATTCTATTTTCACTTCTTTGTCTTAAACCAACTCTCTCAAGTAATGATACTTGATTGCAATGTGCTTAGTCTTTGTGTGTATCATAGGGTTCTTTGATATGTTTATAACACTTGTATTATCACAATAAAGTACCATAGGTTCAATAGTTTCCTCCTTCATGCCTTTAAGTAGTTGTTTGTGTAGATGCTCAAAAATGGTTTGCATCTATGGTTTCATTACTATTTTGTACTAACTCATCCGATTGGTTTATTTTACCAATTATAATCATTTGGACAACTTGATTTTATCTCAACAATTTTTTTATCATTCATATCCTTTTGTGTGTCATTTGCATATCATTTCAGAATAATATCTAATCAACACAAAACCATTTCAACATCATCAAAGTCATATGAAATCAACATGGAACCCCCCTAAATCTTCCTGAAATCACTTAGAATCAAACATAACCAACCCAAAGCACATTAGACATCCCAAATCAATCATCATCTATCCAATCCTAGGCATTGTTGTGGCTTGCAATGCCTTAGAAACCTATCAATCTAACCTTAGTACTGTCATGTCTGTCAGTGCTAGGCCAAATCATCATTCTTGTCATTTGATCATTGACATTTTTGAGTCCCTTAATGTTAGATCATGACATCATAAAACCATTTTAGTAACATTGAAAGCATACATCAATTTTATTATGATCAACCATATCAATCAATCTTGATCCTATAGCATTTACGATATTAGTTAAATGTTATGTGTCCTTAATTCATGTCATGTGTCCTTGGCATGTTATCAATTTTAATCAATCAATCAACTTGAACATGGCTTTGGTCTACCTATCATCATCCTAGTCAATCTACATATTTTTTTTATTTTCATCAAAGGATTTTATCGCACTTATCTAATCAAATTGGCCAATCATCTACTAATTTTCTCTATAAGATTAAATAACCCATAATTTAATCATATGTCATTCTAATCATTTTTCATCTCACATTACTAATAATTATTCTAAATAACATCCTCAATTAATTAATTGATTCATCATTCACAAACCATGGAAATTTATAATTTCCTAAGTCATATTATCCACCATTAATTTCCATTTTACTAATTTCTATTCATGTGGATATATGGATTTTTAATTCAAATATTCCACATAATATTGACACAATCTTGACATCATCATGACACATGGGCATGGCACATCATGGATTCTCAATTTACACTTGGTTATGATATGTCATAACCCACATATTCTTATTCCCTTACACATATCTATATTTAGCTCTCATTGTCATAGATTATTGGCTTTAAGTGGGTCTGAGGTGTCACATGACACGCCATAAATCCTCATCCATTTTAAGCCATGTTTGACTTCCAAGCATCATACAATCCTACATTTGGCATCTTGTGTCATATGTGTCATGGATTCTCAAAGGAATCTCTTGCCAAGTCATATGTCCAAGGAGACAAGTCCAATGCTCTCATCTTGTGTGTTGATTATAAATTGAGTATTCTTCCTCTCATTTGTAGTCCTAAGTCTTGAGGTCCTAACTTCTTAGTCTCTTTATGCTTCAAATAACTTCTTCTAGTACTCTCATATTATCATCATTATTATAGATTTTTTTCTCCTAATTGTGTGCATTATAGGCAATTAGAGCTACATCATATGGAGAAGAAAGAAGGACATGGGAGCTAAAAATGATAGAGGGGGTTTTAACTTTGTTTTTCTTTCTTTGCTTATTTGGCTGTCATGGTAGACTAAAGGGTATCAATGTATGTTTATTGAGTTTTTGATTTTCTTAAAGTATGTTAGATATTAGCCCATTTTTTGGTCCTACAATTAGTGAACCCGACGTGAAAATCATGTTTAACTAACTTGGGTTTCTTGTGTTTTGTGTTTATGGGTGCAAGGAAGGAGCTCACTTGGAAGGGTATAATGGATATCTTCACTTCCTTATCACATATAGATTAATTAGAGGGCCTAGTAACATGATTTTTTTCTCATTTATGCATTTTATTAGCTTTTTGTCCTAGGGTGACTCTGCTTTGTTAGGGTGCACTTGGGACCTCTAGGAGGAAATTTTAGGGGCCTAGCAATCACCATAAACCCCATCTATTGTTCACATCTTACTGACTACACTCCAAAACAACCACATATGCCCTTGTAGGCCCCAAGTGCACCATGGGCATAGTCTACACTATCTAGGCACACTTGGTCAAGTTGATTTCAAAATTTTAGTTTTTGGGTCTTGTTTAGGCACCATTTCCCACAACCTACTTCCACTTTGCCAACCATGCCTAGAAACTACCAAGTGTGCCCTTCTAGGCCCCAAGGGCACCATGGGCATAGTTAGCACTATTTGAGTGTACTTTGGGACATCTTGGGTCATTTTGGCCTTCTAGGGTGTAGTCTTCTCTATTAGAGCATACTTGGTTCACAAAAAGCACATATTTCACTCATAATTTGCATCTAGGGCTTTTTTCCCCTTCTAGGACATAGATTAGATGTTTTCATGTTACTAATGATCTATTTACAATATTTGGTGATCATTGGATGAATACATAATCATTACAAACTACTAATGCTTGTTTGCAGAACATTGTCAAAGACCCTATGTGCTTGTCTAAACTATATGTGTGGATTTCCTAGATTAGATCACACTTCATTTGGTGCATTAAAATGAACTTTCTATATTGCTTGCTGTCCATGAATTTTTTAGAACCCTAGGAGTTACATTTATGTATCCTCTCCCCTCGCCATTTGTGGATCTTGAGTGTAAGAGAAATACATGTGACTTCTATAGAGAGGCCTTCCTTGGACCCAAGACTCATCACTCGGTGAGCCCTAGGGGATGACCTTGATGTGGTAATGAGCCAAAGCTAGGTCAATGTTTGAGCTTCTATATAAAAATTGATACACTTAATGTCATGTCAGAAATATTGCTACATGATAGCTCTTCTCCAGTACCCTTATGATGCATCAAACTCTAGTTCTTGAGGCTGGGAGACCTTCTAAGGAAGTTTATCATTCACTTTTCAAATAGAATTCCTGCACTAAATAATTTTTCTTAGAGGCCAAAAACCTTTCTATCCACTAGCTTAGGGGGTCACCCATGCCCATGAAGATACCCCACATTCTTGTGGTCTTTAGTAAAGACAATAGTCCCTTGGGAAGTCATGCCTCTTAGGAAGCAGATCTTGGTAGCCCGGAGAAGTGAGTGCACTATAAGGGGAGCTTGTGGTGCCAAGATTCTAAGTTGTTCACTCTAGATAAGTGCATATGAACTTTAGTTCAAGTGGGAATTCAATGGATACAGTCTTAAATCCTAGGTTGTGGTGTGTCTTTTCACTTTAACAACAACTATTCTTGTCTTATTGTGTCTTTTGTGTGTGTAAAACATTAATCAAGATAAAAGCCAACGTGCAAATTTACACCTTGGATACTATTCAAACCTTATCAAAACATTACACATTGTCAAAATGTTGCAAACCCTGGTCCAAAATGTTCAAAACTTGGAAAACATGACAACTTGCAACCTTAGATGTGCTTGGCATGACTTAGATTCCATATTTGCATAGCATCCACTTGCATTCACCCTATCTTCAGCATCATAATTTCATCCTCTAGATCTCATATGGCATCTTGTTAGTCCTAATTTTCATCTCTCATCATTCATATTTCATTCATTAGGTTTTACTTTGCATCCCTTAGTATTCACATTTCAACCCCAAAATCTACATTGTGCATCTTCCATCTTGCATCTTTACATGTTGAACCTTCATTTTACACACTTTAACCCACATTATATGTGTCCTAACCATCATTTTGTACCTTCATCCTAGTCTTAGCACTATCCTCTACTCTTTGACTCTTTGGAACATCAATCAAGAAACCACAGAACCCCAAAATCACCTTAGTTTTAGTCCAACTTACCAACTACACTGTGAAACTACCACTGGCGCTCTAACTAGACCCAAATACACCATGGGCATAGTTGTTACTATCTGAGTGCACTTGGTAGTTTAAGAACCTAGTTTGGACTTCAAGACAAATTTATAGACTTTAGAAGTGTCCTTAGGTACCTAGATAGGCCCCTTTATATCAACATGTCTTGATCTAAATTTTGCATGTCTTAACCATTATTTCCTTCACTTAAGGATTCATTCCTTAGGGAATAACCTTCATTCTACATCTCCTATCCAATCATAGCATCATCCCCAACATCCTAGCTCTCTAGTATAGCAACTTAGCAATCACCCAGCTCAGAAGCAACAGACATTCAACCCAGCCTCCCAACTGCATGAAAACTAGACCAAGTGCACCATAGGCATAGTTGGTTCTATTGGGGCACACTTGGTACTTTTAGAGTGCACTTGGGTACCTGGATGACTATTTTTGGCCTCCATGCTATATTTTGGGACTCTAAAACTATATCTAGAAGCCTTTGTAGGTCCTCATTCTACATATGACCCAAAATAACCTCTTGTACCCAAAACTTCATTTTGCATCTTAGGGCCTTTGCATATTTCATATCCAATCAGTATAACCAGAATTTTGAACCCCCTAAATGTCATTTTGAACCCAAAACCTTTGAACTTAGTAAAAAATCAGAATAAAGTATGAGTCCTAGGGTATCTCCTAGTATTGATGGATGATGGATCTTGAATAGTACTTTTTTCATTTTTATCATTTTTATTTGGTCAAAATCTATCTATATCTTTATTGATTTTACCTTTTCATCTTTATCAACTTGATCTTTTTGTCTTTTATCTCTTTTGGGTTAAGATCCAAAGTCCATCTTCACAAGGTTAAACTTTTAGACAAAATACTTTCCAAAGATTTGATCCTAAGTTCAAAACCTTTTCATTGAACCTTTTCATAACATTATCATATTCCTAGTCTCCCTAAATTTCATTTTGACTTACCCTAGTGGTATATCCCCTTCATCTTGCATCATTCAAAACCCTAGCATCATTTCCACTATCAAACACTTTAAAATTGTCTATCAACCAACTTGTCTCCTTGATCACATATTCTCATTTTGCATATCCTAAATGTCATTATAAACCTTAACACACCTCCCTTTTCATGATCCAACTTACATACATCATCTTCCACTATCATTCCCTAGTCCAAATTCTAACCTAATCTTCATTATGTATACCATATAATCATTTTCATCTCATTTAGTCAAAAGTCAAAAAATGTTGCTCCACATTTGCATTTCCATTCTTCCCCTAGGATATTTTCCTCTTTCATATCAAAAGCCTAGCTCATTTTAACTTTCTTAGGTTGCATAACATCTATAAACACTTAAAAATTCAAAAAATACTCATATCTTGCATACCCACTTCTGGATTACTAAGTTTTGCCCTATTTTACCAGTTGCACCCCTGTTTAACCAATTATACACTTCAAGTGCATAGTTGGTGTATATGAGCAATGTTAGTATGCTAATAGAAACCAAATTTAAATAAAGCTTCTAAAAACTAAAAAAAATTCATAAACTTCAAGATAGAATAAGATGAGCTCTCAATTGAGAATATGAGCCATTAATGGGCTCTCTCAATGAGAAGCTCTCTTGTTGAGTAGCTTTGTCTAAATAGATAGGATGTATGCTCAAGCTTATGCTTCAAAAAGGGCTTCAAGTGGAGTTGGAATTTGGGTGTGAGTGTATGGTTTTGATGTAAAATGGCTTCTCAAAATGGCATTATGACTTTACTTCATGGATTGTGTTATTTTGCAAAGGGGAAGGATCCAATTTATAGGCAAGAGGCTTGAGGGATTGAGGGCTAAGATGCAAGGATGGGAAAAAGCTTATGAAGGGCTCAGATTGCATGAGAGGAGAGCACATGGATTGTGCTTCCTTATAGCCAATCAAGGAGTGACACATGTCACATGGTGAGAGGATGGAGAAAAGGGGAAGGATGAGTCAAAAAAGGAGGCTCAAGGGATAAAATCTTCATAAAGACCCTCATAATGACTTGTAAGAGCAATAAAAAGGCTTGTAAGAGTCATTTATGACCTAGTGGACTTCATAAAGTTTTATGGTTGAGATATTTTGAGGGTGATGAGAGCAATTTTGACTTGGACTTGATTAGGAAGGTTTTAAGCTTGTTTAGGCTTGTGCAAATGATTAGAGGATGGATTAGGATGGTTTAGGATTAGCTTAAGGATAGGCAAGTGGATGGCATTTAATGAGGGTGGGTGAAGGAGGAGATATTTGTTAACTTTGGCTTGGGTTAGTAATTCTTAACCCATGTTTAAGGAATGTGACAAGGTTAGGAGGGGATTAGGATTAGGTTTAAAGACATCTTCTAGAAGAGTCTAGACTTTGGATGAGGATAAAGACTTTCTAGAATAGTCTAGAATTTCCTAGGATGAGGATGAAGACTTTTTAGAAGAGTCTAGAACTTCTTAGGATGAGGATAAATTAGATTTTTAGGAAATAAATAAAGTTTTATTTATTTCAAGGGTTTGGGTTGAGAAGATATTTATTAAATTTTTTTTAATAAACATGAGGATTAATATTTAATCTTAATTAAATATTTTGAGTTGGGATTAGGGGTAGGAAATGATGGGATTAGCCTTTAATCAAAATTAAAGAAGGATTAGAAGATTTTGGAAGAGGTTAGTGGTCTTAAGGAAATTGGCCAAGTTTTGGGCAAAAAATAAATTTTTTATTTATTTTGAGTTTTTTGGTCAATTTATTAATTAAATAATTAATAAATAAGGAAATAATGTTTAAATAAGATTTAAACATTTTTGGGAGGGATTCCTTAATTAAATATTTTTAATTAAGATAAAGGGATTCAATGGCATAAAAATAAATAAATAAATTAATTAAATAATTAATTAATAAATGATGATGTCATCAGGAATTTTTTAGAAAATAAAAATACTTTATTTTCTAAAGGTTTTTAGGTGTCTACATTTTGCCCCTCTTTGATGTGATGCCGCAAGTGGCATGGCATCAAAGATAAGAAAATAAGATGCCCAAGGCTAGAGCAGAAGAGGAGAGAATGGGTTACAAGATGCCCCCTCAAGAAGGCAGCGGGGAGAGAAAGCGAGGCTCGATGACTTCTTGAAAAGTACAAGAATCTAGGATGAGCAAGGAGACTCAGATTGGATTAAGAGAAGAGGTTTAGTTAGCTCAAACTCTTACTATGGGAGAATGATAAAGGGAGAATCAGAGGCACAAGAGGAAGCAAGCTTAAGATCTCAGGGATTGCAGAGGATGAAGGAGCGGAGCACTATAAAAAAGAATCTAGGATAGGGAGATGGATGAGGGGATTATAAAGCTGATGCAATAGGATTTCAAAGAGTTAGATTGGCGGAAGACGGGTTTCGGAGATCCCTAGGACTAGGATTGTGGATCTCGAAAGATGAGGCTTGGTGGATTGATTTGGATTGGTGGATCCCTAAGACTAGGATTGGGGATCCCTAAAGCTAAAGGTGAGGAGTGATTAAAAGAGATACTGATGCATAAGCTGGGGTAGGAGAGACAGATGCTGGATATGGATGGGGGATAATGGAGATGAAGGAAAACCATTGAAGCTTTTTGAGCAGGGGGATACTTCAAAGAGAAGTACCACCATGTAGTTGAGCACTAGATTTGCTATAGGACTGTTGGTTAATTGCCAAGGTTACCAAGAACATCAAGGCCTTTTCACCAACTATCCAGAGGACTGACGAACTGACTCAAAACAAACATGCAAGGATTGCCCCAGTATCACACATGAATCCTAGAGGAAGCAGTGTGGAAATGACACTAGGTAACCCACAAGCAGAAAAGAAAAATAAACAAAAGACTTGATCAAGACCTTACGCTCAGATTGCCCCATTCATAGCATACCATGATATGGAAGATCATGGCAACTTTGAGGAGGAAACAAAAATATTTCTTGGAAAAGATATTTCAAGACCCAACAAGGAAGAGTCCAAATCAAAAGAAAGCGAAAATCTAAAAGAGAACCATTTGCCAACGAGATGGGTAGGACGAGGTACTAACGGACCAAGATCAGACATGAGGAAAGCTATATCCTACAAGGACCTATCAGAGAGCACCTAAGCTGGTGGATTTGGATGAGTGATGCATCTAGCAAGCTGAACTAAAAAAGATAACACTTTGGTGACAGGAAATCTAGCTAAAGGATGCATTGGAATAGCTAACCAAGATGTGCGATGTGTGCAAGATGTTGATCAAGGAGGAATTGACACAAAATCTAGATAGATACAATGGTACTAAGATAAAGAGGATGTACAAGTTGACAAACCAAGATATTTACAAGCTGAAGCTGACCAAGATAGTTACAAGCAGGCAAAAGCTTAGGATGATAGGATAGCGGGATGGTTCAATTTTGTGTAAGATGCAAAAGCTAAGGATCAGGTGATAGCATAAGATATGGATTTGGAAGGATGCATCCAATGATGATGATAGATGTGTGACCAAGGATGGGGACAATGCTAAGGTTGGTGGTAGCTGAGTTGATAGATAGTGCTAGAGTGAATGGCTAATGAGAGGATGACATTGGATTTGCATGAGGATAGCCTAGAGCGAGGTACCAATGACAAGGGAGGATGGACAAGATAAGATCTCCAAGAAATATAGTGCCCCCAATTAGAAGATGACATGCGGAAGGAGGTCTTACGATGGATGTGATAGGATTGAAGTTAGGATGGAAAAGCTGAAGGCGCTAGGGAGATGGATGATAGCTAGGATGATGGGGTGAGGTTGCAAAAGATAAGTAGATAGTGATAGATAAAAGTTGGAGGATGAAATATAGGTGGATAGTGATAGATAAAAGCTGGAGGATGAAAGATAGGTGGATAAATTGGAAAATGGAGCTGGATGGCAAGATGTGACCAAAAGCATGAGGGTGATAGGCCAAGCTGGGGATGGCTAGATTACGCATGACGCTTGTTTGCCAAGTTTTCATCATGGTACTTGTCCAAGGCGCTTGAATTGCCAAGTTTTTACCAGTGGACGCTTTATTTTTTTATTTTTTTTATTTTTTTTTGACTTTTTGACTTTGGACTTAGCTGGAATGATTTTGGCTTTCTTCAGCTATTTTTGGCTTTTTTGGGATTTTTCACTGGCTTTTGGAATGTTCAATTTTGTTGCTAGTTGTTGGTACACCGGATGTGTGATTTATGCAATAGATTGGATTAGATGGGATTGATGGTAGGAGATGGAGGGATGAAAAGGTTGGAAAGGAGCATGATATGGGGATGCTTGCAAGAGCAACATTGGCACATGTTGGGACGGGTGTGAAAAGAGCATATGGGGGAATAGATGGTAGATGCGGGCATGATGGAGGATTTGTGGAAGCTTGCTTGGGGATAAAGGCACCTAAGATGGAGTTAGGAGATGGGGGACATGAGTCACTATATGGGGGATTAGCAATGGTGGGTGCCATTATGCATTGGGTTTCAACTTTTTTCTTGGGGATCCACATGGTTTTGGATTTTCTTTTCATAGGCTTTTGCATTGTTTTGCATTATTTGATTGGATTTTTCCTTTTTGGAGTATGTCTTTTAGAATAGACATATGATTGCCTAGGATGTGGATTTTTAGCTTTATGCATTTTGAAGTTGGCATTCACATTGTTGTGGTAAGCTTTAGGAAGATGGTTAGGAGAAGCTTTGTGAGATGGAGAGGATATGAAAGAGCATGTAGGGGGATGATGATGGATGATGTGCCCTGATATGTGCCTTTGTTGATCTTGCATAGAAATGGATGGAATAGGATTTTTATGATGGCTGATAGGAGGATGGAGGATGGTAAATTTTGGGACATAGGGACCCAAAATGGATTTAGTAGATGAAGGGGGGATATGGTAGGTTGTTTTGGGTTGCAAAGATGGTGGAGGGGGGATGACATAAGATTTCTTGAAGGAGTGATGGGAGGCTGGCATGGTGGGCTTGGAGATAGGCTTGGTTTGGGGGTGTGGTGTACCAACACCTTTAGATGGTGAGCCTTTGGATACATATCCAAGACCATGAAATCCTAGATTTTTTTGTGCAATAATAGGCTCTCTGATTCCTTGCTCTTGTGGTCCTAAACCTTGACCTTGATAATGCCATTGATTGAGCATTTGAAAAAGCTAAGGAAACTTTTTGCTTGCAGAAAATGGTAGAAGTGATTTATTAGGTGTATTGCAATGGGGAGATACTGTTCTTAATTCTTCTGCTGAGAGAGGCCCACTATGGATGAATGTAAGTGAACCAAGAGGGTAGATTATAGATGGTGGAATAGCTTGGATAGGTGGTAAGATGGAAGCATGGAGCGGGGGAGATGGAAGGATAGGATCTTGATGTAACTGGTGGGATGACAAGATATCTTGTAGTGGAGGAGATATGGCTCAAGGTTTTGGAGATGGAGGAGATGGTGACTGCACTGTGGATGGAAGACATGGTACGATGATATCTTCATTTATGCTTTGGGGGATGTCAACATGCTTTTGGGCAGGATCTTGATAGGATTGGTTTGCAGTGGATGGTGTGATAGGAGGTGAAGGGATGGATTCTTCAAAGGCAGTGGATGGATAGATAGGAGATTCAGTAGTGGAGATGGGTGAGTAGAAGATGGATGCATAAGGGTCATTACGAGAGATTTGGGAAATGCTTGGAGGTGATGTGGATAGGATTTGGAGGGATTTGACAGGTGGTGGGATTTTGATGCTTGCGGGAAGTGGAAGGATTTTAAGCAATTTGATGGATGGTATGGGGATGATAGATATGGGAGATGGAGGTGATATTATAGATGGGGAAGCTTCATCACTGACTACTTCACATGGTTGGATTAGATGACATGGCTTATCGACTGTTGGAGGCAACTTTTCTTGTATTTCCTCTAGGATATTCCTTGGAGACTCGTGTGTTGAAGGTGGAGGTGGATTGACAGGAATAGCTAGTGTGATGGGGGTGGAAGATTGGAAGCTTGGTTGATGGGGTGATGGAGGGGAAGCTGGAATATTAGATGGCATGACTAGATAGTTTGGAATAACTCTTGGATTTTAGGGGATGCTTGGGGGAATGTTTCTAAGGCTTTCAATATACCTGTCATAGTCAACAAGATTTTCATCATCATTGGAATAGGAGGTGGTGGGAGCAAGGACAATGCGACCAAACACATCATGATAGGATTGGTACTTCATGCTTTGATGATGAGTTTTATGGGGATGGGGTCTTGCGTATGGATGAACATGGAAGCTCATGGTTGGATTTGGGTTAAGCACAAATTTTGGATTGGCTGATGAAAGATTTCCTAGGGAGAGTCAAAGTTGCATGACAGACCTAAGGAGGATTGGCTGGAGATTTTTGGCTTTTCTGTGGATGGAAGACTTCAAGGGCATGCTGTCAAAAAGTGAGAGTTTTGCTTTCCTATGCACTGGATTGGTGGAGATTGTGTCAACCTAAGAATAGACTAATGATCCTATGGGCATGACACGAGATTGATCACTTGTGGATCCCAACCTTTAGCTCAAGGTGATGAGGGATAATAGGTGACAAAGCTAGATTACCCTAGACAAAGCTCTGTCAAAAGGATAACCGTGGTGAGGCTGGTGGATTGGTCGGATTGATTGGATAACAAATTCTAGCAGAATGACAACAACTCTCTAAAGGCTTGGGTGTGATTTTGGATTGGGTTTCTAGCTGGCTAGGGGGGGATGATTTGGAGAGAATTTGGATTTGGGATTGTTCTAAAGTAAGGAACTAGATAGATTTGGTTGCAGCGGGGGAGCTTGGATGATTTTCTGATGAGGCAGTGACTATGCTAAGTATGCCTTGAGCTGGGATATTTTCACTTTTTTGGGATTTTGACCAAAGTTGGCAAACATTCATTCAAAAGCTATGAACAAATAAGCAGAAAAAAGTTTTGAGCAAGCACGTCAAACACACCAACATCCTAGGAAGCTTTCTACAAGGATGAAATTTGTTATAGCTAGGGAGTCCTCGATATACCCAAGGTACGTGAGGCCCAAATCCGTAGATGAGACCAAAAAGATGTCACACAGCCGAGAGGAGCGGTAACCCACTTCTCCTCTTTCACTTCTCAAGGGTATAAAGTTCATTGAGGCTTAGCCCGAGTGACAAAATTTTGATCCCAAGAGAGGTGTCTTTCGATTCACCTCCCGATTCTTATACTCCGCCAGAATGCTGGAGTTGAGGTCGTCCAAGGGGTGATGAAATCCCCAAGCAGGCCTCCTAAAAAGAAACAAGGTTTTGGATCCTAATCTTATGCACCCAAGATGGCCTCGAAAGATGACAAGGGGAGAGAAGACTTGGATGACCTTGGGCTAAAAAACACGCTTGTTCTTTTACCAACTGACTCTTATGTGTGCTAATCTAGACTTTGCAAGCACTCATGTTTAAGAGACAATGTTCAATTCCAACTTGAAGCGCCAACAAAAGTAAATCGATCGAAGAATGCAAACAATAAGAAGAGTTAGGGTCAACAAAAGAAAACTCACGCGCCCAGAGGCCCTCCACGTCAAGTATCGATTAATTTTCTTTAAGGCATTCAAGATTGAGTGTGAGTTTTTTTTAAGCCCAAAACAAAAGTGTGTGAGATTCAATTTCAAGCGCGCGCCCGGAGGCTCTCCACATTAGTTGTTGTTCAATTTTAGTTCCCAAACTTGAAGTGTGATCGATTTAATCTAGAGTTTTGATCATTTAAATTTTTTGATAAAGTTAAAGAAAACATTCAAAGACCAAGTGAGTGAGTTAGATTGTGGAACATTTAACACCTTTTTCAAGTAGACCCATCCCCATAAATGGCGCTGAGATTGCAACTAATGGTTAATATTTGATGGGTGATTAGAAAAGAGGTGAGTCCAAGGAACTACTCAAATTGATTTTTACAAATTTGTATTTTAACTTAACAAGGTTTCTTAAAGGTCTAAAAATCAAACTTTACCTAGATTGCATGTGGAAAAGAGATTTGTTTTGTTCACTTTTTAGAAGCTCCAAATGAAGTGTTTGATATTGCAATGGTTAATTGATCCTTGGCATTCAAGATTGGATTTTTTGTTTTAATCATGCATTCAAGGAAAATTTGATTTTAATCCATGGCATTCAAGAGTGATTTTAGCAACATGCATTCAAAGACAAGTGGTTAAACATTCAAGTGTTTTCTTTTGAGCATTCAAGATTGAGATTTTGTGTGTTGTTTTAAGAACTTTGAAGTGCTTTGTTTTAACCTTAGATCATTCAAGATTTTTTTGGACTCAAAAGTGAAAATGACTCTTTGGACTTTGGTTTTCATTCAAGATTTTGTGTTCTAGTTTGCATATTTTAAGCCCAAAAATGATATTCTTAGATTGTTTTGATGCATGAAAAACCTAAGAAACATTCAAGATTTTTCAATAAGAAATTTGTTTGAAAAAAATAACAAAGCTCTTAGGACAATTTTTGGCAACCATTTAGGACTCTTAGTTTTCATGAGATTTTTTAAAAGAACTTTAGTGTGCACTTAGTGTTGATTTTGAACCTTTTGAAATGGAAACTTGAAGTTCTTTTTAAATTTCCAAAAATGAAGTGTTCCTAATTTTGCATGAATGCATCTAAAACCTTGATGTTGCAAGGATGCAAATGATTAGATTGGTTTAATTTCACTTGTTAAAAGATTTTTTCTTTTTTGCAAATTTTTAATTTTTCAATGGATTTAAGTATGATTTGGGGGTTCATTTTAAGCACTAAAAAGAAGTGTGTATGATTTTTCTTCCTTAAAAAAAAATGGCCAATATCTCCCACAAGAAGAAGAAGAAGTAGTAGATGGAATAAGAAGAATATAGACAAGAAGAGGAAGAAGAATTTCAAGTTCTTTGTCCACCTATAAGTTTGAAAAATCTGCAAACACTATGAGATAGATTATGAGTTCCTTTGTCTTCTTCATGCTCATGTGGACCTACAAAACCAATTTATACAATCCTACCAATCACAAAAATAAGTAAAATTAGCCAAAATCAGCAAATGACATACAAAACTTGACTAAAAAAGCTAATGAAGATGACCCATGTGGGGTCCCACCGGGCGTGCCAAAATGTATATGAGCAATGTTAGTATGCTAATAGAAACCAAATTTAAATAAAGCTTCTACAAACTAAACAAAATTCATAAACTTCAAGATAGACTAAGATGAGATCTCAATTGAGAATATGAGCCATTAATGGGCTCTCTTAATGAGAAGCTCTCTTGTTGAGTAGCTTTGTCTAAATAGATAGGATGTATGCTCAAGCTTATGCTTCAAAAAGGGCTTCAAATGGAGTTGGAATTTGGGTGTGAGTGTATGGTTTTGATGTAAATGTAAAATGGCTTCTCAAAATGGCATTATGACTTTACTTCATGGATTGTGTTATTTTGCAAAGGGGAAGGATCCAATTTATAGGCAAGAGGCTTGAGGGATTGAGGGCTAAGATGCAAGGATGGGAAAAATCTTATGGAGGGCTCACATTGCATGAGAGGAGAGCACATGGATTGTGTTGGATACAATTAAATAATTGTGTATTGTCTTTGATGTTACACAAATGCCATATCAGTTATCAGAAAGAGTCTACCAAGTTCTATCGGTCAGGAAAACAGTTTACAGAGTCTACCGAGCTCAGTCGGTCAGTAAAGCCTTTTGCAGTGTATACCGAGCGTTCCTATATGTCACACGAGTTAATGATAACCGAGTTCGCTCGGTAAGCTAAGGAAAGTTTAGTTCTTACCGAGATCACTCGGGTATCAAAGGATTTTGTAGCGAACGGTTAGTATTAACCGAGTTCGCACAGTAAGCTAAGGAAAGCTTAGTTTTCACCGAGATCACTCGGTAATCGAAGATAGCTTTTATCAAGTCCAGTCGGTTTCCAAAGGAAGTGGCAGGCTTACCCAATTCCTTGGTAAGTGTAGTTTTTACCGAGTTCTACTGGTTAACACAGGAAGCATTTTTTTTTGAGCAGAGTCGGTCAGTGAAGAATTTTGTTTTGTTTATTAGTTCAAGTCGACTTTTGGAATATGTTTTGGGCCGACCTGGTATCATGTATAGTATATAAAGAGAGGCTCAAGATGCGGAAAAGTGTGGGAAAAGAGTATATACGAATAATGCAAGGAAATGCAATGAAGAGATTTGTGTGTGCCTAAGCAGAGTTGAGCAAAAGGAAATCTTGGAGCTGCAAAGATATATTTAATCAGTAAGGATCTTGTGGAGCTAAACTAAGATCTGTATTCAGCAAGATAAGTTGTATGTATTTTCAGATCATTCATTGTTGCTTTCTAACCATTGTAACAGTGATTCCAAAATCTCCTAACAGAGTTGGTTTAATAGCCATTCCATAAATCCTTTAACAGGGTGGAAATTTAGTTGAATTGATCTAAAGACCTCTTACAAGGCCACTCCTAACAGGGTGATTAAATCCTCTAACAGGGTCACACCTAACAGTGTGTTTTGTAACCTTTAATAGGGTTGGCTCCTAACAGGGCTCACTTCAGAAGAGTGAAAATTGGTGACTAGTTGCTGGTGGTTTTTCCCATATTGGGTTTCCACGTAAATCTGGTGTCTACTGTGTTCATGTTTGCTTTCTTTTGCATGGTTTCTTATTTCAGTAAATGCTTAATAAATTAACTAAAACATCTATCCAGTTTTAAGCAGCAATTTATGTGTTTACCAAGTAGCAGCAGCAACTAAGTTTAAGGCATCTTTGGGACTTTTGAATATGTTTTTGGGGTAACTGATTCACCCCTCCCCTCTCAGTTATCCCATCTTCATTTTTTCAACAATTGGTATCAGAGCTTTTGGTGCTTGCAGGAGGAGATTTCAAAGATCTAAGCCAAAGATCAAGATGTCTTACAAGAGGGAAATCCCAAGGCTTAACCAAAACAACTTCTCAGCATGGCAGGGATTAATGAGACTTCATCTAGCTTCCATTGGTGACACTGGTCTGAAATATCTTGATGAAAAATATGTAGAACCATCATGTACATTATCAGTCAATGACATTGCTATAAAGAAAACTCATAACATTATGATGATTGATATTGCATCTGCCTTGAGTTATGAAGAGTTTGATGATGTCAAGGATTGCACTACTGCCTATGAAATGTGGGAAAGACTGAAAGAGATCTATGGTGGAGATGACAATGTCAGAAGAGCCAAAGCTGAAAGTCTGAGAGGATAGTTCGATCAAATGAAAATGAAAGAAGATGAAAACATTGCCAAATATGTTGAAAGAATTAAAGCATGTGTCAGTGCTATCAAAGCTTCTAGAGGAAGTATCAGTGAAGAGACAGTCATAAGTAAAGTTCTTAGAACTCTACTTCTCGTTTATGCCATCAGGGTATCAGCCATTCAAGAAAGAAGGTGTGAGGCCAATCATAAGATAAACCTAGAGGCCATAGTTCGAAGATTAACAACATTTGAACTAGATAATTTTGATAATTATGTTCCAGCTGCAAAGAACATTGAGTCTGCATTTGAAGCCAAGCTTTCACTCAAGGACAAAGGCAAGAAGAAGAAGGAATCTCATTCAGAGAGTGAAGGTCAATCAGATCAGAGCTCTGATAGCGACCTTGAAGTGATTGAAGCTCTACTTGCAAGGAAATATTCAAGAGGAAGAGGTAAATACAAAGGTAAAGTACCCCTAATCT
Organism: Cupressus sempervirens; assembly: GCA_028749045.1. Lineage (NCBI taxonomy): Eukaryota > Viridiplantae > Streptophyta > Pinopsida > Cupressales > Cupressaceae > Cupressus > Cupressus sempervirens. The sequence continues at coordinate 426,668,661 of CM053784.1, read as the reverse complement.
CCTTTTCATGTGAAGAAGTCGGTCATATTGCTGCAAGGTGTCCAAACAAGAAAAATAAAGATGAAAAGAAAGATAATAAATGGAATAGTAAGAAAGATCTCAAATCATTTAAAGATAAAAGTAAGAAATCATGTTTTATGGCTAAAGATTCTAATGATTCTAATGATGAAGAAGAGGATGAGATTGTTTACATTGCTGTAAAAGATGAATCTGACAATGAAGAAATGGCACTCATCTCTCACATAAGTAAGAATGATACATGGATCATTGATAGTGGCTGCTCACATCATATGACTGGAGATAAAATAAAGTTTGATCAATTTGAAGAATATGATGGTGGCAGTGTAAGATTTGGAAACAATGAACCTTGTTGCATCAAAGGAAAAGGAAGAATCACTCTAACCCAGGAACTTGTATGTGATAATGCTTATTGGGTAGAAGGCCTAAATCACAATTTGTTGAGTGTGGCACAATTACTCAACAATGGACTCAAAGTAGAATTCATCTAAGGCAAAGCAAGACTGCTGAACGGTAAAGGAAAGCTGATTGGATCTGGTACTCAAACTAAAGGTAACTTGTTCTATCTTGAACTTGATGAACATTCATGTTTTATTGCTCAAATAGAAGAGAGTTGGTTATGGCATAAAAGGTTATGTCATGTGAATTTTGACAATCTGGTAAAGATAAGAAAATTCAAGAAAGTGAGAGGCATTCCTGATTTAAAGAAACTAGAGGTCGATTTATGCAAGAATTGTCAAATTGGAAAGATGGGTAAGTCTAGTTTCAAAAGCAAAAATTATCAGTCTGAAGATTTATTAGAAATTGTGCATACTAACTTATGTGGACCTATTGAAACTGAAAGCTATACTGGTGAAAAATATTTTATTCTTTTTGTTGATGATTATTCAAGAATGATGACCGTCATGTACCTAAGGAAAAAATCAGAAGCATTTGAAAAGTTCAAATGGTATTTGGCAAGAGTAGAAAAAGAAACAGGGAAAAGATTGAAATGCCTAAGGTCAGACAGAGGTGGTTAATTTATTTCACATGAATTCAATAACTTTTGTATTGAAAGAGGAATCAAAAGACAGGTTTCAGCACCAGGTACTCCTGAACAAAATGGCATAGCTGAAAGAAGGAACAGATCCATCATGGATTGTGCAAGAACCTTGATGATAGAAAAGAATGTTGCTATCAAATACTGGAAGGAGGCTATCAGTACAACAATTCATACCTTAAACTGAGTACAGTTAAAAAAGGACTCATTCAAAACTCCTTATGAAATATGGTATGGCTATAAACCCAATGTAAGTTATTTGAAAGTATTTGGAAGCAAATGTTATATCTTGAAAGAATCTAGAAAAGGTAAATTTGATGTAAAAGGTGATGAAAGTATATTTCTTGGATACTCATGCAAGAGTAAAGCATATAGATGCTTGAACTTATCTACTCACAAAGTCATAGAAAGTATACATGTGAAAGTTGATGAGTTTGCAGAAAAGACTGAAGAAGAAAGCAGAAAAAAACTAGAAGATTACAAAAGATTCATCTTCAGTGATCTGGATATAATATCAACTGCATCTGAGAATCAGAAACCTTCTTCTACCGAGTCATCACTAACCAAGTTGCAGGAAACATCTATCGAGCCAACATCTACCGAGTCAGAAAACACCGAGTTAGAGATTACCGAGCCAGAGGTAACCGAGCATGTGCATACCGAGCCAACTGATACCGAGCCAGACCAAACTGAGCATGAAGGAGAAATGCAAGAAGATAACGACAAGATTCATCCAAAAGGAAAAGAACCTATTCTAGCCAAATATGTCAGGAGACATCATTCAGCAGATCAGATCATTGGAAATAAATCTGAAGGGACCATCACAAGAAGTAAGTTGAAAGGTACTTGTTTACTTGCTGATTTTGAACCTAGAACTATCAAAGATGCATTAGAAAATGATAATTGGATTGAAGCAATGAATGAAGAAATAGAGCAGATAGAGAAAAACAAAACATGGACTCTTGTACCTAGGCCTAAAGACAAAAATGTAATCGGTACAAAGTGGGTTTTCAGAAATAAGTTGGATGAAAATGGTAAAGTATCAAGAAACAAAGCTAGATTAGTGTGCAAAGGATATTCTCAAGAGGAAGGCATAGATTATGGAGAAACTTTTGCTCCCGTTGCTAGATTGGAAGGTGTTAGAACCTTATTAGCATATGCTGCCTATAAAGGATTTAAAGTTTATCAGATGGATGTCAAGTTAGCATTTCTAAATGGTATACTGGATGAAGAGGTCTACATTGAACAACCAGAAGGTTTTATAGATCCAGATAAAAAGAACATGGTTTGCAAATTGTACAAGGCATTGTACGGTCTAAAACAAGCCCCTAGAGCATGGTATGAAAGATTGCATAGCTATCTTATTCAAATTGGATTTCAAAGAAATAATGATAACAGTAGTTTGTATATTAAGGAAGGACCAGAAAATAAGATTGTCCTGGCAGAAATATTTGTAGATGATACTATTTTCATAGGGAATGATGATCTTTGCAAAGAATTTTCAGAACAAATGAGCAAGGAATTTGAAATGTCAATGTTCAGTGAAATCAAATTCTTTGTGGGACTTCAAATTCAGTAGAACAAGAATGGCATCTACATCACTCAAGCAAAATACATCAAAGAGATATTGAAAAAGTTTGGTATGGAAGACTGTAAACCAGTTGGAACTCCCATGTGTACTGGACTAAAACTTACCAAAGAAGATGATTCAAAGGAAATAGATCAGACATTGTACAGATCTATGATTGGAAAGTTGCAATATGTAGTTCATAGTAGGCCAGATATTGCTCTTGCAATTGGAATTATGGCAAGATTTTCAGCCAAACCAAGAGAAAATCACATGATGGCAATCAAGAGGATAATGAGATATCTGAAAGGAACTGAAGATTATGGATTATGGTATAAATTTGGAGGAAACCTAGACTTAAAAGTGTTTACTGATGCTGATTGGGCAGGAAACCTTGACGACAGAAAAAGCACAAGTGGAGGTGCATTCTTTCTTGGAAAGAGATTGGTTTCTTGGACAAGCAAAAAGCAAAATTGTACAACTCAATCAACAGCAGAGGCAGAGTATGTTGCTGCAGCAGTAAACTGTTCTAATATTGTTTGGTTCAAGCAATTGCTACAAGGCATGAAGATGGAAATCAAGGAACCAGTCGTCATGTTTTGTGATAATACAAGTGCAATCAACATATCTAAAAATCCAGTAATGCATTCTAAGACTAAGCACATTGCAATCAAGTATCACTTTGTCAGAGAATTGGTGCAGGACAAGGAAATCAGATTGGAATATGTCCATACAAAGGAATAGATTGCTGACATATTCACAAAGCCTTTACCTAAGGATGCATTTTTGTATCTCAGAGGTAAGTTAGGGGTTATTCCCCTATCTGAAGTTCACTAAAAACAAGTTTTAGTGATGCATCAGCTCTTACAAAATTGAACAATTATCAGTTGATGCAGCAAATCAAGGAAATATTGCATATGAATCAGTACTAAAGGTACAATGAAATTCATTGAAATTGGATTGTCTTTGGCATGTGTTGTCAAAGAGGGAGAGTTTTACTTTCATATCTTTTCCGAAATTTGATTATGTAATTTCTTCACAGAGGGAGATTACTGTAAGAGGGAGAGTTCTCTATCTTAGAGGGAGAATTGTTAATTGTGTTGTGTTGCTGTAGACTTGCTTTCAAATTTCATTTCTGCTATGACATGTTGTGTTGCCATCAATGTCAAAGAGGGAGATTGTTGGATACAATTAAATAATTGTTTATTGTCTTTGATGTTACACAAATGACATATCAGTTATCAGACAAAGTCTACCGAGTTCTATCGGTCAGAAAAACAGTTTACAGAGTCTACCGAGCTCAGTCGGTCAGTAAAGCCTTTTGCAGTGTATACCGAGCGTTCCTATATGTCACACGAGTTAATGATAACCGAGTTCGCTCGGTAAGCTAAGGAAGGTTTAGTTCTTACCGAGATCACTCGAGTATCAAAGGATTTTGTAGCGAATGGTTAGTATTAACCGAGTTCGCACGGTAAGCTAAGGAAAGCTTAGTTTTCACCGAGATCACTCAGTAATCGAAGACAGCTTTTACCAAGTCCAGTCGATTTCCAAAGGAAGTGGCAGGCTTACCGAATTCCCCGATAAGTGTAGTTTTTACCGAGTTCTACCGGTTAACACAGGAAGCAATTTTTTTTGAGCAGAGTCGGCCAGTGAAGAATTTTGTTTTGTTTATTAGTTCAAGTCAACTTTTGGAATATGTTTTGGGCCGACCTGGTATCATGTATAGTATATAAAGAGAGGCTCAAGATGCAGAAAAGTGTGGAAAAAGAGTATATACGAATAATGCAAGGAAATGCAATGAAGAGATTTGTGTGTGCCTAAGCAGAGTTGAGCAGAAGGAAATCTTGGAGCTGCAAAGATATATTTAATCAGTAAGGATCTTGTGGAGCTAAACTGAGATCTGTATTCAGCAAGATAAGTTGCATGTATTTTTAGATCATTCATTATTGCTTTCTAACCATTGTAATAGTGATTCCAAAATCTCCCAACAGAGTTGGTTTAACAGCCATTCCATAAATCCTTTAACAGGGTGGCAATTCAGTTGAATTGTTCTAAAGACCTCTTACAAGGCCACTCCTAACAGGGTGATTAAATCCTCTAACAGGGTCACACCTAATAGTGTGTTTTGTAACCTTTAACAGGGTTGGCTCCTAACAGGGCTCACTTCAGAAGAGTGAAAATTGGTGACTAGTTGCTGGTGGTTTTTCCCATATTGGGTTTTCACGTAAATCTGGTGTCTACTGTGTTCATGTTTTCTTTCTTTTGCATGGTTGCTTATTTCAGTAAATGCTTAATAAATTAACTAAAACATCTATCCAGTTTTAAGCAGCAATTTATGTGTTTACCAAGTAGCAGCAGCAACTAAGTTTAAGGCATCTTTGGGACTGTTGAATATGTTTTTGGGGTAACTGATTCACCCCTCCCCTCTCAGTTATCCCATCTTCATTTTTTTAATAGGATTGTGCTTCCTTATAGCCAATCAAGGAGTGACACATGTCACATGGTGAGAGGATGGAGGAAAGGGGAAGGATGAGTCAACAAAGGAGACTCAAGGGATAAAATCTTCATAAAGACCCTCATAATGACTTGTAAGAGCAATAAAAGGGCTTGTAAGAGTCATTTATGACCTAGTGGACTTCATAAAGTTTTATGGTTGAGATATTTTGAGGGTGATGAGAGCAATTTCGACTTGGACTTGATTAGGAAGTTTTTAAGCTTGTTTAGGCTTGTGCAAATGATTAGAGGATGGATTAGGATGGTTTAGGATTAGCTTAGGGATAGGCAAGTGGATGGCATTTAATGAGGGTGGGTGAAGGAGGAGATATTTGTTAACTTTGGCTTGGGTTAGTCATTCTTAACCCATGTTTAGGGAATGTGACAAGGTTAGGAGGGGATTAGGATTAGGTTTAAAGACATCTTCTAGAAGAGTCTAGACTTTGGATGAGGATAAAGACTTTCTAGAATAGTCTAGAATTTCCTAGGATGAGGATGAAGACTTTCTAGAAGAGTCTAGAACTTCTTAGGATGAGGATAAATTAGATTTTTAGAAAATAAATAAAGTTTTATTTATTTCAAGGGTTTGGGTTGAGGAGATATTTATTAAATTTTTTTTAATAAACATGAGGATTAATATTTAATCTTAATTAAATATTTTGAGTTGGGATTAGGGGTAGGTAATGATGGGATTAGCCTTTAATCAAAATTAAAGAAGGATTAGAAGATTTTGGAAGAGGTTATTGGTCTTAAGGAAATTGGCCAAGTTTTTGGTCAATTTATTAATTAAATAATTAATAAATAAGGGAATAATGTTTAAATAAGATTTAAACATTTTTGAGAGGGATTCCTTAATTAAATATTTTTAATTAAGATAAAGGGATTTAATGGCATAAAAATAAATTAATTAATTAATTAATAAATGATGATGTCATCAGGAATTTTTTAGAAAATAAAAATACTTTATTTTCTAAAGGTTTTTAGGTGTCTATAGTTGGTAGTTTTACAACACATTTGGTAATTAGGGATTTCATTCTAGGTTCTAGAACCCTAATATGCACTTCCATAGCTTGCATTGCATTCCTAAACACTAGAAAACACTCAACAACACTCAAATCATTCACATTTTGCATTTTAGTCACCCTAACATCTCTTTTTACCAATTGTATAGCTTCTACTTACCAATTTCTTACCTTCAATGCCCCAAGTACACCAAGGGTGCACTTGGTACTATCTAAGCATAGTTGGTAGTTTAGGTACACACTTGGGAGGTAGAGTGTTCATTTAGGGTTTCCTCTATGCATTTGCATCCTTAGGTATCACACACACACTTACAAGGACTCAATCAACTTGGAGACCTTAAGCACTTTATCAACCTTTTTTTTTGAGGTACAAAAACAACCAAAACCTTGTCCAAGACCAAAGAAGAATAAGAAAATTCAACAAACATTTGACGAAGACCAAATTGAAGCATCAAAACCCTTACTTGTGGACCCCTTAAGCATGTATCCACAAGATCACAACCATAAATGGATGACACAACAAACCCTAAAGAACACACCTACTATGAAATTTCATTCAAATAGTTCTCCTACAAATGGAATCATTTAGTGGAGCCCTAACTTTGAACCTATATTTGTACTGATACCACCTGGAGGTGGAAGTGTACTAACCACACCCAAGGATGAACAAACACACTCCTTTGAATTTAGAAAACCCAACACAAGTACCTTTAACCCCAACATATCAAAAATACAACAAGGTATTCTATACCTAAGTGATGACTCTAAGATAGATTATGGCATCGCTAAAGAATAAATTGCCAAGGCTTGCCAAGATAAGACTTTTCACAAAAACTTTAAACTTTTGGCAGCCCAAGATATTGTCAAACTTAATCCACACTTGGAGGGCCCTAAGTACAAACATCAAACCAACCCAACACTTAAAACATACAATGCATGATTACTTCATACTTAGATAAGGGAAAACAACCTTTGGAGTTTTCAAACACAATGATGACACCTATAAGATCCCATCAAGAATCAACCATTGAAATCCTCCAAAGTATATTTGAACACATCAACATCAATCCCTTGTTTGAGAAAGCATCATCAATAAATGGAAACAAGACTCTTCCTAAATATCCCAAAAGGATATTAAGACTTGATCTCAATCACATCATGCAACAATAAGACATGCCTAAAGGGATTTGCACTTTAGGGATGCCAAACATACCTCCTTTGGAGGAAAATCAACAAAGTGCACCCTTGATCACCTTACCAAATGTTATGACATCAAACATTATGTAGCCTCCCATGAATACACCATGTGAAAAACATCAATTGCAACAACCCCTACTAACATATAAAAGAAGAGCCTTATTGACATTTCACCCATTCCCAAAAGAAACATGTCTCATTGCTAAATCAATATGATGTCCCAAGGAGAAATGTTTAACACACAAAGGTATCAAAACAACAACCCAAAAATGATGTTCAATTCTCAAGGACATAACCAACTCACACAACAACAACAACCTACAATGGTACAAGGACTTAACATTTCTAATGCACAACCAAGTCAAAATCCACTTAACACACATACAACATATAAGAAGCAACATCAACCACACCAACAACCTCAAGTGGTGCAAGGATCCAACATTCCCAACATGCACTCCAATGTGAATCCACTTGACTTACATGCAATGTACCAAGAATAATCCATGTTTGCTAAGCAATAAGAGAAACTAAAATAATAGTTGGAATACCAAAGATGTCTTGAGAAACAAATTGCCTATCAACAACACTTGCTACAACAAAAACATATGCCACAAAAACCTCAATAGATACCTCTACAACAACAATCACATACATAGTTTCACATGAAACCAATAGAGGTATCTCAATAATAACCACAATGAATGACACAAAAACTACCATAGCAAGTGATGCAACAACACATGGTGCAACGATCATAGTCGATACCACAACAAGTACCATAGAAAATATCACAACCAGTACCACAACATGTACCACAACAAGGAAGCTTTTGTCTTTGAGGTGATAATATACCTCCACCACCTAGTGACACATCACCTGACTCTTCAGGCCTAGAAATGTCAAAACTGAGTAGACATAATTCTTGCCATAGAAAATAATCTACTTGTAGATACAAAAGATTTGAAGAGAAGACTATCATGAAAAACCCTAATGAACAGTCACTACAACAATTCAAACAACTTTCCAAATAATTTGAGGCATTGGGGTCCAAAATAAATAGGCTCTATATATAGAAAGGGACTTACATCCTAATCCATTTGATAAAAGTCTCTATATGCTTCCATTCCCAAAACACTTCGAGACACCTAGATTCAAAAAATATTGAGGAAATGGAAGCCTTATTGACCACATCAAGGAATTTTGTGCCTCTTGTACCAAACTTAGTGATGAGCCCACCTACCTCATGAGATTGTTCCCTCATTTTTTGGGTGGGCCCACACATAAATGGTACTCAAAACTCCCCAATAACATTAAATCTTGGTCAAAACTAGCAGACAAAATCACCTCCCATTTTGCGTTGAACATTATGAATGAGGTGTCACTTTCTAATTTGTGCTCAACTAAATAGAAGATGGAAGAACCATTTATCACATTCTTATTATGTTGGAGAAACTTAGTCATTCAATTCTCACTAAACATTCCTAAATAATAACAAGTCAATTTGTGCATTGAAAACCTAGTCCACAACTTAATCTACAAAATCAAGATCAAAAGTCCAAGCACAATTTCCAAGCTGATGAAAAAGGGGCTAGTATTGAAGACACTCTTATCTATACAGGAATCCTCAAAATGAACAAAGAAAGTACAAACACCAACTAATCTAATGACAAGGAAATTTTTTCTCCAAAAACAAGAATATAACCAATAATAACATTGTGGATGCATGAAGAATTAACACATCACAACCTCAACTGACTTTGAAAGGTGCAAATCCTTTGAATTCACAAACTCCCAATCAAACACCACCTCAATAATAGAAAACTAAGACTTCCACCCAGGACAAACCTCGAAGATGTCCTAGAACCAAAGAAAAGAAATTAACACCCTTGGGGATACCTCTAGACACTACACTTCAAAAAATACTAAGTAATAACATCTTGAAATTACCCCCAATCAAGGATGAGCCACCAACAAAATCAAAATGGTGGGATGAAAAGAAATTTTGTGATTATCACCATACTGGAGGAAACAAGACTACCTCATGTTTTCAGCTCAAACATGAAATCCAAGACCTCATTGATGATGGTATAATTATTGTAGATCCCTTACTGCTAGCATCCACCTCTAATCACACTATTTCTAAAGATCCTTTGGGTAATCATGACAAAGAAAGGGCCTCCAGTTTAAACTCAAACTCACAAGCTAATGTGAATTATACATGCACTAGATATGACTACACCATCAACTATTTCAATGAGTCTAACTCCCACATATCCACATTCACTTTAAAGCCTAAAGATCCTCATTGCACTATCACTATGCATTGTACCAAGATCAACCTACCTAGAGCTCCTTTTAGACCTATTGCCTCTACTAGATCTACACCCCCTAGTAGACCAAATGCTCCTACTTCATTTGATATAGACTTGTTGAACAACTTGGAAAGACCCCTATGAAAATATCCATCTTGGACCTACTGTGTGCATCTCCCCAACATCAAAAGATCTTGGATCAAGCCCTTAAAGAGTCAGTGATCCTAGATAATATTGATGTTGCCCAATTCCAGGCCATGGTTGGAAACCTATCCACATCACAACATATCACCTTTCCCCTAGAGATATTCCTAAGGATAGACTCAATCAAAATGACCCCCTCCATGTCAAAACCTTTATCCATAATGCCAAGGTTAGATATGTCTTGATAGATGGTAGTTTAGGACTAAACATTTACACCCTCAAGGTTTACACCCTCAAGACTGTCAAGGGTTTGGGTTACTCTAAAGATGATGTGTATCCCTCTCATAGAATCATAATAAAGGCCTATTATGATGGTGAATTCTTCTCCAAGGGCATCATCATATTACCCATTAGATTTGGTCTAGCTACTAAAAATACATTATTCCAGGTCCTAGATATTGAAATGAATTGCAACATGATACTAGGATGCCCTTGGATCCATGCTATGAAAGTAGTGCCCTCTACATACCACCAATGCTTAAAATTTTCCTATAACAATGTAGAGGTTACCATCCCTAGTGACCTAGACCTATTCCAATTCGATGCCAGTCTTAGAGGAAATATTGCATACCAAATCCTGATAAATCATGTAGCCAATCCACTTGAGTCCACTAAATATGTTGATCCTTCTACACTCACATGCACATTCAAAGGAAAGCTCAAAATTGAAGATCAAGGCAATGGTGAGTATTCCATGTCACATGACTTTCACATTGGGAAACTCCCTCTCTCTCCCAAGTCATATAGTAAACCACAACTTATGCAGAATAAGCCTAAGTTTACATTTCAAAAGAAACCTTTTGTGACTTTCAATAGTGGAGGTGGACTATATGAAGAACATGTCTATGAAAACACATCTACATGGATTGAAAAGGTTAAAGAAGAACAAGAACCTATTCCTATATCCTCAGATGCGTATGGAAATGGATTCACCATCATGTAGAAAAAGGGATATGACAGATGTAGTGGTCTGGGACCTCAAAATAGGGCTTTAGGATGACCTCATATCTTGGGACTTGGATTCAAACCATTTGTTTTGGGTCTCCCTAATACTTAGTCATCTTTACCTAAGAATTTGAATGCTTTGAATTATGAAAAGGCATCTAAGAACACTCAACCTAAACCCACAAAACCTGTATCCAACATTGATGACCCTGATACCTCCTTTGGTATTGACCACATCTTTGATCCTGATGAACTACCCATACAAGATTTACTAGCCCTTCAGTTCATCCACAATCCTTCAACAAAATATGTTGGAAGATTGGACATACCACAATCCAAGGGTGAAAACATCTCTAAGGCACCCGAGGATGGAAGATTGGACATACCCTCATTGAAAGAAAGATCAACGTTACTTTTGAAAATGACAAAAGAGATAGATTTGGGAACACCTAACAACCCTAAGATCATACATTTTGCATCCTCCTTATCAAAAGAAGAAATAGATGAGTTTGTCAAAAATTTTTTGGAGAGGTAGATCAACTTTTCCTGGTCTTATGCAAACATGTCAGGATTAGATCTTGAACTAGTCCTTCATCACATGCCACTAAAACCAAGAGTCAAACTAGTAAAGAAAAAGTAGAGAAAGATGCATCCTCAAGTTGCTCTCCTTGTCAAAGCTGAATTGAAGAAATTATTGGATGCCAACTTCATAAGACCCATTGCTTATGCAAAGTGGATATCTAATCTAGTACATGTAAGTAAACACTCTGGGGGCATCTAGATATGCATTAAATTCCATGGTCTTAACAAGGCATGTCCCAAGGATGATTTTGCTTTACCAAATGTAGACATCATTGTAGAAATGACAACTGGATATGAGATTTTTTGACTAATGGATGGCTTTTCCAGCTATAATCAGACAAGAATAGCTCCTGAAGATCAACACAAAACAACTTTCACATGCCCTTGGGGAACATACTACTAGAATGTTATGCCATTTGGTCTCAAAAATGTTGGGGCAACATATCAAAGGGTAATGACTACCATATTCCATGATTTCATGCACATCCTAATGGAAGACTATGTAGATGACTTACTTTGCAAATCCCCTAGATGAAGGGATAATTTGGGCATCCTAGAGAAGATATTCAATAGAATGGAAGACTATAAGCTCCATTTGAATCCTAAAAAGTTTGTGTTTGGTGTTGTTCTGGAAAGCTCCTAAGATACATTGCTTCTCAATGAGGCATCGAAGTGGTTCCTGAGAAAGTAAAAGAAATACTTGAAATGTATCCTCCAACAAATCTAAAAACATTAAGAAGTCTACAAGGGAGATTATAGTTTATCCAAAAATTCATTGCACAACTAGCAGATAAGTGTCACTCCTTTCAAGATATTTTATGTAAAGGAATATCCTTTCAATGGAACAACTAGTGTGAATAATATTTCCAACAACTCAAAGATTATCTTCTACATGCACCAATTTTAATGGCTCCTATTCTAGGAAAACCATTCATTCTATACATATCCACTATAGAAACAACTTTAGGAGATCTGTTAGCACAAAATGATGAAAAAGGAAGAGAGCAAACCATTTACTACATTAGCAAAAAATTTATGGGATATGAACTAAATTATTCACTCATTGAATGAGCTTTCCTTGTTGTTGTTTTTGTAGCTTAAAAACTAAGACATTATATTCTCCATTAGAAAACAATACTTGTCTCCAAGATTGACCCACTAAAGTATCTCCTAATCAAGACCACTCTCATAGGGTGCTTAGCCAAATGGGTTATGATCCTTAGTGAATTTGACATCAAATATGTAGATAGAAAAACAATCAAAGGGAAAGTGATAGCAGGTCAGTTAGTAGAAGCACATATGATAGATGATCATCCCATGTTAATAGAATTTTTGGATGAAGCCATATTTGACATGGATATAGCTAATGAGTGGAAGCTTTACTTTGATGGAGCATATAAAAGAAATGGTTCAGGAGTTGGCATTATGTTTATCACTCCCCAAGGAGACATAATCCCCAAGTCATATCGGATAGCATTCAATTGTACAAATAACATAGCAGAATATGAGGCAATGATTATAGGATTGAAGCTAGCTATCCAATGGAACATACAACATTTGAAAGTTTTTGGTGATACACAGTTGGTGATTTACAAAGTCAATGATGATTATGAAACAAAAGATGACATATTAATGCCTTACAAATAGATGGTAGATTTCCTTAAATCAAAATTTGTTAATATCTCTTTTCATCAACTACCAAGAATACACAACGAGAAAGCTAACACTATGGCTACTATCAATTCTATGATTGATATGTCTCAAAATGTGGAGTGCTATGAGTTCCTTGTTGAGAAATGTTTGATTCTAGCATTTGAACTCTCTCAATCTGAGTTCATGTGTGAACTTGTTGGTCCCAATACCCCTTGGTATCAAGACATCTATGATTACCTACATGTCCAAATCCTACCCCCTAACTTATCCAAGAACAAACATCAAGCCTTTATTTGCTAGACTTCTAGATATGTCATCATCAGTGACACCCTTTACAAGAGATCCTTTGACCAAACCCTTCTCAGATGCCTTGACTTGCAAGAAGCTAAAACTGCCATACACAAAGTTCATGAAGGTATATGTGGAGGTCATTTCAATGGTTTGACTCTAGCAAAGAAGCTAGTATGACCTTTTAATATTGGCCCACCATGGAACAAGATGCATATGATTTTGCAAAAACATGTCATAAGTGCTAGATACATAGTAATGTAATCCACGCACTAGCACAAGAATTAAAACTAGTCATATCTCTATGGCCCTTCCCACAATGGGAATTTGATCTTGTTGGAGCTATGTCTCCTCCTTCCTTTGATGGTCATAAGTTCATCATCATAGTAGTAGAATATTTTACCAAGTGGGTAAAAGTCATCCCTCTAACTTTCACCACTGGAAAGAAGATTTCAAGGTTTATTATGAACTACATCATATGTCAATATAGAGTCCCCTTGGTTATTATTATTGATCATGGATGTTCTTTTCAAATCAAAGATGTGGATAAGCTCTATGAGAAGTATAACATATATCATGGATATTCTAGTATTTAACATCCATAGGGAAATGGCCAAGAAATAGCATCTAATAAGACTATGGTTAAGATTCTCTAAAAGATTATCAATGATTCTGGTTGAGACTGGCACTTACTACTAAATCTAGATCTTTGGGCCTACCGAACAAGTATGTGTCCTCCCATTAGCACAATAGCACACTCTCTTGTCTATGGCACTAAGGCCATACTTCTCATTAAAGTTGAAATTCTATCATTGAGAGTATCCCTTCAAGATGTTGTTGATGATGAAAACTACAAAATATCTAGACTCCATGAACTTGAAATGCTTGATGAGCCACCTTGACACATCTACAAGCTTACCAAAACTGACTCAAAGGAAGCTATAATAAGAAAGTTTGAGGTCATCATTTTGAGATCAATGATCTAGTCCTAAAGATGAAATACAAGACTCAACAACATAGAGAAAAACTAGGCAAATTTGAACCAAATTGGGAAGGACCTAATGTAGTTATTGCAGCATTTGGGTCTAGGGTATATCAACTTGTGACTCTAGAGGATGAACCACTACCCATTTCCATCAAAAACATGCATCTCCACAAGCATTATACTTGATTTTGTCTAAAAGTCCTAAAAAATATCAAAAAAATGGCAAAAAGTCCTGAAAAAGTATTAAAAAAAAGCAAAAAGTCATGAAAAAATGGATGTCTTGATGAAAACTTGGCAAATAGGCATCTTGGCACAAAAATTTGAGTCAAGAGAAAAATTTCGTCCAAAAGTGAAGATTTGGAAAACATGCACTTTGGGAAAGTACCATGGTTAAAACCTGGCAAATAGGTGCCATGTGTAATCATTTATTGCTCCTCCATCTATTAGGATTCCATCTAGTTTTTCCCCTTTTTTCCATTCCCTGATCATATCCTTCATATTGCAAGACATCCCAAGTTCTTGATCATGGCCCACAAATTGTTAATGTCCATTATTATCTTATCTAAGCATCACCAATCTATACATACTCTATCTTTGGCCTTTTTACATAGTTTGTGTCTTGTCTGGGGGTATATCGCCTACATGGTGCATGAGTTTGAACTTGAATTGGGGGCACCTCCCTAAGCACACATTATCCATTAGACTTATTGCATAATGGATTGGCACTAACACTTGTGAATCCTTTTATGATCCTAAAAAAATTCCTAAACATTCATAAAATTCCCTAAACAAACTCCTAAAATTTCAAATATGATCTTGAATAAATCACCAAAAATTGTAAAATGTACTAAACAAAATCCTAAAAATTCAGATATGATCCTGAATAAATCATCAAAAATCATAAAATTTCTTGAGAAAATCACTAATAACCATAAAATGTCCTAAGAAAATCCCTAAAAATCATAAAACATCCTAAAATAAACCCAAAAAAATTCATAAAATGTCTTGAAGAAAATGAGTAATACAAAAGAAACAAATATCCTCAAAAATCCTAAAAAATAAAAAATCCCATCGAAAAATTGTAATAAACCTTGTAACTACTCATTGTGGATTATCATCCCTTTTGCTTAAATACTCGCACTTTTGTAGACTAAAACTCAAAGTACTACACTTTCATGACAACAACACTATCTAAGTAATGTGAACCAACAATTAATCCAACATATCACTCTGAACCTATCAACTAAATCCAAAAATAGAGGTATCACATGATCAACCTATTCAACACTATTTGAAGATCTAAAATGCTAAAAGGAAATTAATAATGGACAATAATAGCTATTGGCTCATGCTATTTAGTGAGTGATTTATTTTTGCTTTGATTTTCTTCGACCATGTTTTGATGCCACTCGATGGTATAAATTGATCTATGAGACTGTTTGGGATGGTTCATGGCCATCTTTTTATTTTTTATCTATTAAAACAATGTACCTTTGAGAATCTGGGACATGTCTATATATGCCTCAAGAATGACAAGGTCATTTTCTTTCTGCATCATGCTTGTTTATGCAAAAGGTTACATTGGCACTATGGCCCTTTATGCCATGATGCATTGTAGTCCATTTTCCATATCAAAATAAAGCTCCAATAACATATATTGTACTTTACAAAAGAAAATGTCCTCACTCACCTCATACTAATTGTCCCTTGTCTCATCTCTTCTCCTTCTTCTACATCTCCTTCTTCCACCACCATGGTCTCATACTTTGATACACAAAAAGCATTGTCAACCTGCATTCTTGCATATGTCAAAAATCCAAAACAACCCAAAGCAATACATATATTCATAAAAATGGTATTCATATCATTTTACATTTCATTTGCATTCATTCCATATCATTTTATAGCTCATTACATATTCATTCATGAGAAAAACATGTCAAAAAAATAAAGATGTCATTTCCTAATCATAACATGTGATAAATCAACACATGATGTCATCATATCAAAGTCTACAAAGAATAGCATAAATGCCTCTATATAAAACATATAAAACATATGCATAATCCATCTCATAAAGTCATCATAACATAATTGCATCTCATAAATGTCTTATGAATGTACCAGAGTACATGGCCATGGTTTACATCAATACTAACTGCCCATAGGTGTGAACCATAAAAGAGCATAGTAGAAAAAAAAAAAAAAAATAGAGAAGCCCCTTTGTACATGAGCATGTCTATGTCACACTATGTTGTCCCTAGCTTTGTAGCCTCTGTCTAGCCTAAAAAATGATCCCTCTATCGTCTATGGTGGTCTCATCAGTCCCATCACCCTCACACTACTTTGTGTCCTCTGTGTCTACTATGAGTGAGATCTTGATGCATGGAAGCTCTCTACCGTCTACCCTAGTAGCACTACCATCTCATATCGATCCCTCTAGTATTGTGTCTCCATATGTACACTAGTCATCATCATAGCCATCTCTCAGAAGTTTGGATCTCTGATGTTGTTAATGAACTCTCATGACTCTTGCACTTCCCTCTCTACCCTGTGCACTATGGCATCCCTCCCTACCATATCCTAATCCCTCTTCACCATAGCCTTATACATCTCTATTATCACTACATCTCTCCCTACTACCATTGCATCCTTCTCTACTACAACCTAGTCTAACTAATTTCAAAGCCCTTTGATCACCTCCATAATCTCTAATGGGCTAGGCCCTACCAATAATAGTACTAGCATCCCCTCAGTGTAATCCAATAGATCCCCCTCAATGTCCATCACTACCACATCTACACCTATGTCATCTTGATCACCTCCCTCATTGTCACCACCCACACCCTCCTCATAATCATCTCCATTTTCTCCCTCATCACCATCCCCACCACCATCCCCACCCCTAGTATCCCCACCCTCCTCATGATCATCTCTATCATCCTCATCTCCCTCATCCTCCCCCTCATTGTCCTCATCATCATCATCCCCCACCTTAGCATCCTCATCATTGTCCCTCACATTTTCATCCCCCACCTCAACATCATATCCATCCTCTCCCTCCTCTCCTTCACTGTTCTCATCTCCTCCCTCCTCATCATCTCCCCCATATTCCTCCTCATCATCCTCCTTACCATACTCTACTTGTGATCTCACTCATGGTACTGACACTGCTGGATCTATCAATGGCCTTGGATGATGTTGCACATACCATTTATCATATGCTACTATCATGCCTGTGTCCACCATATTTGCTGTTGCTCCCCATACCCTTGGCTATAACTCCTCCAACTATGTATAAGCCACCTATGTCCTAATAGGTGCTCCCCACTTTTGAACTTCTATTCTAGACTATGCAAACAATGCTAGACCTATTGGCACCTCCTATATCTCTCCAAATTATCTATGTACCCACTCTAGTAGGTACATCTCTATCACCAAGTGACTAATCATTGTGTGCCCTATCAAATAACACTCATATCTATAGTGTATTAGGTGGATCTCATCATTGTCCCACTTAGGGCAATCTCTATAAGGTCTTTAGATAAAATATGCCATAGTACCCAATTGATGCCTAGAGAATTGAGTGTACCCTAGTAGTCCTTGTGCTAGTATACCTCTATAACTATATGAATACAACATGTCCTCCACTAGCTTCCACTCTACGAGTGGTCTGAATATTGCAATATGCTCATACACCCAAATCTATAACAGTGCACCCCTAGTAATAAATGTCAACCTACCTCTATATGATACCTGAAGTAGATAGTAGTACAACATCCCCAACATGCATAGTCCCCAAGAAAACATGGTCCTTTCCATGGCCATCCTCTCTAACACCTGGCCCCATTCAATGGGGAATCCATGTCCATGCCTATCAAGTATTAGTCAATCATGGCATGCTACTAGTATCTCCCATCCAATCTCATAATCTTGGATCCCCAACTCTACATCTCCACATCCAAATAACTAGTGTAGCACCACTCTCCTAGTATCTAGGTTGTACATAGCTAAGTCCTCATGAATTGCAATCCTAAGTATGCACCATAAATCCTCCAAGGTCATAGTAGCCTCCTTTGTCAATAGATAGAAAGAACTAGTCTATGAATGTCATCTCTCCATTAGCACTATTAGTAGGGCTTTGTTCCCTCTCACCTTTGGCATAAATATGATATGATATAGACCAAGTCCTACTAAGATCTCTCATTCACTAGTAGTCATCTAATGATGTAGCATCAATCTCTGAGGCCTATTTCCTCTCATTCACAATAGGGGCAAATCCTCCTACATAACCATAGCCTATATCAACCTTCTATGGCTTTATATCCAATTTAGCCTACATTTGACCCTATTTTGACCTATTTTGACTTTGGTTTGACTAAGTTGACTTATGTTTTGAACTCTTTCTAGGGTTTTGAACATACATACCAAGTTTTGAGTCATTTTGAACTCATTTACATCATTTTGATCCTCTACCTATCCATCTGTCAACTATTTTCTCCATCTGAGCTACATTTCACTAGGCTTGACTTTTTTTTCTGATCATGTTGACCTCAGTTGACCTATGTTTTCAACTCTTCCTAGGTTTTTGAACATGTAGTCTAATTTTTGGGTCATTTTAAGTCTATTTACACCCTTTCAATTCCTTTGTACCACTCTTTGACACATTTGACTAGGGTTTGACATATATCTCCCTAAGTTTGACCAAGTTTAACCACTTTGACCATATTATAATAAGTCTTAACCCTTTTCTAAGATCACCCTAGGGTATTTCTAGTGTACCCCAAGTTTTGGGTTGATCTAGGCTCATCTGAACCTCGTTCGGAGCCCTAGAGCATCCTAGGGCACTCATGACATAGTTGCTCATGCCAAGTGTGCTCAGTGCACACTTGGGCATCCCAAGTGTGTGTACTATGTAGTTGGCTATGTTTTGGGTATAGTTAGGGAATTTTGATTCCCTTAACTGGCCCTGGGACCCTATTTGACCCCCATTTGACCCCCAATTGACTCCTAAGCACCTAAAAAACATAGAAACGCATAAAATACACAAAGATGGCTTAGATGTACTCACTAGAGGTCCTACATCTACCTTTCATTGGTAGGTATGCACTCATTCACCATGGTGTTGCTCCTTGGGTAACCAGTCCATTCTGCTTGATCCAGAGCTCTTTCTACCAAATGTGAGGGTGAAAATCACTTTCAAACCCTCTCCAAGCCCTTTTATAGTCTATTTCTAAATAGATGGATGTGCAAGAGGCACTTTTTATGTTGTTTTTATGCCTTTTTGCACTCCATAGCCCATAAATTTTGTATTTCAGCTCCAATTTGTGATTTGTTAGTTGCTATGGCTTTGTTTTGTCATTGTTAATAGAATTGACCTATCATATGTCCATTTTGGGTCAATTTCTCAAGGGTGCACAATATATACCACCATTACTAGGGTATTCTTTTTTGAAATTTTCATCAGGGTTCTTTGACACAACACTCTAAATCACATTGTATCAAAGAGGGGAAAAATGTAGATGCTCAAAAATGGTTCATGTGTATGGTTTCATTACTATTTCATACTAACTCATCCCATTTCCTCATTTTACTAATTTTGATCTTCTGGCCAACTTGATTATATCTCAAAAATATTCTTTATCATTCATATCCTCTTTCACATCATTTGCATATCATTTTAGAATCATAAATAGTCAACCCAAAATTATTTCAACATCATTAAAATCATATCAAATCAACACGAAATCATCCCAGGTCTTCTCAGAATCACCCATAATCAACCATAACCAACATAAAGTATGTTAGATATCCCCAATTAATTATCATCTATCCAATCCTAGGCATTATTGTGGTTTTCATTGCCTCAAAAACCTATCAATCTATCAAACCTATCAATCTAGCCTTAGCACTATCATGGTTCTCAGTGCTAGGTCAAATTGTTATTCTTGTCATTTGATCATTGACATTGTTGAGTCCTTTAGTGTTAGATCATGACATCATAAAACCATTATAGTAACATTGATAGTGTCCATTTATGTTATTATGATCAACCATATCAATCAATCTCGATCTTGTAGCATTTATGATATTAGTTAAATGTTATGTGTCCTTAATTCATGTCATGTGTCCTTGGCATGTCATTAATTTTAACCAATCAATCAACTTGACCATGGTTTTGGTCTACCCATCATCATCCTAGTCAATTTTAATAATTGTTGCATTTTCATTCAAGGATATTTCTGCACTTATCTAATCAAATTGACCAATCATCTACTCATTTTCTATATAAGATTAAATAACCCATAATTTGATCCTATCTCATTCCAATCATTTTTCATCTCGCATTACTAATCATTCTTCTTAACTAACATCCTCAATTAATTAATTTTATTAATTGATTGATTCATCATTTGCAAACCATGGAAATTCACAATTTCCTAAGTCATATTATCCATCGTTAATTTCCTTTTTACTAATTTTTATTTGTGTGGATATATGGACTTTTAATTCAAATATTCCACATAATATTGACACAATCTTGACATCATCATAACACATGGGCATGAAACATCATGTATTCTCCATTTACACTTGGCTAAGATATGCCATAACCCATCTATCCTTATTACCTTACACATATCTATATTTAGCCATCATTGTCATAGATTCTTGGCTTTAAGTGGGTTTGAGGTGTCACATGACATGCCATAGATCTTCATCCATTTTTAGCCATGTTTGAATTTCAAACATCATACAATCCTACATTTGACATTTTGTGTCATATTTGTCATAGATTCTCAAAGGAATCTCTTGCCAAATCACATATCCAAGGTGACAAGTTCAATGCTCTCATCTTGCATGTTGATTATAAATTGAGCATTCTTCCTCTCATTTCTGGTCCTAAGTCTTGAGGTCCTAACTTCTTAGTCTCTTTATGCTTCAAATAACTTGTTCTATTACTCTCATATTATCATCATTATCATAGACTTTTTCTTCCTAATTGTGTGCATTAAAGGCAATTGGAGCTACATCATATGGAGAATAAAGAAGGACATGTGAGCTACAAATGAAAGAGGGGGTTTTAATTTTGTGTTGCTTTCTTTGTTTATTTGGATTTCATGGTAGACTAGAGGGTATCAATGTATGTTTATTCAGTTTGTGATTTTCTCATAGCATGTTAGATGTTAGCCCATTTTCTAGTCCTACAATTTGATCCATATCACATTTAAGCAATTTACTATGGCAGCCACATATTCAACTTCAACATTAGATTGAGATATACAATTTTGTTTCTTAGTAGTCTAGATGACCAATCTCTTTCCTAAGAAAAATTCTCCACCACTTGTACTCAGTCTTTCATCAATATTTCCATCCCAATCAACATCTATATAGCCTCTTAATACAAATTTCTCATTTTTCCTATAATATAGACCATAATCTTCTATCCTTTTAGACATCTCATAATTCTCTTAACAACTTGATGGACCCTTATTTTTTGGCAAAATTTAGGGCATCCATTTGAGGAGTGAGACTTATGTATTCAAGAGATTTTTTAATCTTCATCATTAATGTCAAAACTAAAATGCCAAAGCATGTTGAAGAATTGTAGCGGTGGATGTATTTAGACATACTATGGAGCAATGTCATAAATCTATACAATTGTGGACTATGGAGGAAGCATATGTCAAAGCCTCAAGAAGAAATAAGTGGAACACCTTTCAAGGACTTCTTTATCTATATTAATCACACTTCATTAATATTTTGTGATTGTTAGGCCTAAGTGTTCAAAGATTTGATTTATGTCCAAAAGCTCTTTGTCCAATATCTATATCTTCAACATACTTCAGATTAAGAAGCCCTGTCTTAATTTGTGGTATTTTGAGGGAGTTCTCATCAAGCTTGTTCCTCTTAGTTTTTTGAAATCACCAAGAATCCATGCTAGAGGAGGCACATGATTCCTCAAGTTACACATTTGAGAAAGAATTTGTTTAGTTATATATGCAAGTTATGAGAAAGAGAAAGGTGCATTTGGAAAGCACAAAGATGACTTTCAAACTGGTGAAAGAATAATATGAATAATGGCATGAGTATGATCACTGTCAAGAAGACATAATAATCACTCATAGTGATAGTGGTTTTATGTATCACTCACTTTGCATATTGTATATATGAAGCACTATTTTGAAGAGCCTGATCTTGACAAAGTACAAAGGCTTTTACACCATGATATGCTCAAGAATTTGTCCCAATCTCACCAGTCTAGAAGATTACTTATTGATTTGGATGATGCTTGTTAATATCTTTTCTGCTCTTCATGTTGAGGTGTTTATGATGTCTCTAGGAACATTCTATCACCTTCATATCATAGGACAGCAATATATACATCCACAACAACTTCACCTAGCAATTTACCAATGTGAGCAAGTAGCCAAAAGGGATCCTACTTTAGAACTGGCAATTCAATGGTGTGCCTGAGGATGTGAGTGTTTTTTCAAATGTAGTACTGAAGACCATTGAGAGTAATGTCCAAAAAAAATTTATTATCAAGGCATGCAAGAAGTAGCAATGACTTGGGAATCATGTGATATACATGAAGGCTATCAGTAATCATTCCCAGATATTTAGTCCTCATGAATAGTGAATTGTTTCTTTTCTAGCAAAGCAAAAGATTTGGAATAGTATTATTATTCATTAATCTAATGGTGCTCTCTATTATTGCAAATGAATGTATGTGTAGCAGATTCATGGCACAATTTCTGAATTTCTTAGTACAACAAAAATTATCAACAGGATAGCAGAAGAGGATGTCCGCAAGAGGCATATGGAGAAATATGGAAGCATATATAGCAACCAACATTATGTATTTAGATGAAACTCCATTTATAATAAAGACTATGTACCCACATGGAATGAGGGAAGTTTGCAAAAGTATGAGTCAGTGATCAAGGTTGCAGTTTGACAGACTTGGGAATAAAATCATATCCAAAAATCCTTTTGAAGTGAATAGAAAGGTTGGATAGTCACCCATAGTCTTCATTGGTAAAGACGTCACTAGAGATACCTAAAGAAACCACAACCACCACTAAAATAATAGGATTCATGGATTTCTGAGAGCATAGAATTATAAATGTATGTGTTGGAAGGATTTTTGCATAAATGGAGATGCAAATAAATATACATTGTGGATGGAGAATGGGAGATATAATTTATCCAAATGTCAATGAAGTTTCATAGTCCAATTTAGAAAAATGAATCATTAAATTATAAAATCACTAAACTTTTGTGTTTGTTAATGATGATTTATTTGTTTTGAAGGGACACAATGCTTTGAAAAGACATTTGATACCCCCTTTCACATTTATAAATATGAGATGTAAAACAAAGACAAGAGAGAGACAATTTTTATTCATATTCCTATAAATTTATACATATCTTATTTATTTATGATATTTTATTTTTTTCATTTGCAAAGAAATGATTTTTTGAACTAAGCTTGTGGATGGTGAATTATAAAATAAATTCTTGTGCAATTCTAGAGTCAAACTGTATTGGATGGATCATTTGTAAAGAGTGTCTCTAGTACAATTTTATTTCTGGATCAGTAAGAAATATCTATTTAATTTATTTGCATTAGAGTTTTAAGTTATTATTAAGTTGTGTCTATTATAAATATTTTTTTATTAATTTCTATAAGTATTTTAATGTTCATATAAGTGGACTAGGTCATTATTGCATTTTAAATTTGATAAACATAAATATTATAAAATATTAATTATTTTCGTATTTATGTCTTTTTTGTCTCCGCATGAGTTAAAGTGCATCCTAGACTAGTTTAAAATTGCATTCATATAATTGATTCGTCGCGTCTAAATTATTAAAATTGTTTATAGTTTAAGTTTATTGATTTTTATAAAGTTGTACATTTCAACTTATAATATTGACTCTGATTGCCCATTCAATTAAGTACTAGTCTTTTATTCTTGATTCGTAATCCATATGCTGGCAACTGTTTTATTTCTTTGTATTGAGGAAATAATATATTAATTTTTTGCAATCATATATAATAAGCACTTTTATTAAAAAAAATCTTATATATTCTTTTACTATTCTTAATTCATAATTCACATAATTGAAGTTTTCTATATTTCTTTCCATTAGGAAAACTTTCATTGTATTCGTGTTTCAACCGATTTTCTTTAAGCATTTTGGATATAAGGTTGTTGTCCAGGATCAAGTACACCCACCTCAATTTTGTAGAGCTGAAAGTGTAAGGAACTCAAACTATATTGTTCAATTCTATTAAGTTGGCCTTAACTTGTTGGATATCCCAGCATCGAGTAGGTAAGGCTTGTAGGATTCTAATTTGTGATTTTGGGAACCAACACAACCATCAAATAATTCTAGCTAGGATTTTCATAAAATCTTGCAACAATCCTAATAGCTAATACACTTGATGCACCTTCTAATCTCTCTATCCCACTTTCTTTTTCTCCCATATCGGACCCTAACAATGAAAATAAGAGTGGAGATAAATCCAATGGATCTAAGAAATAACTAGCCTATCTCATTATCATACCCCACACATGCATCCAAATTACCAAAACCCAAACCCTATTTTATTTTCTAACAATTTTGTGTCATATGCAACAAAAGGAGTAGTGACACATGGATGTAAATGTGTCTCCCACAAGGGTTCAATCCCAGTGTGTTAATAACAAGAAATATCCTACTATTAAATAAAGAATAATATCAAAGGGATATGTAATTCTATTGTGTGACACCATTTAGTGGATTTCATACGAAGAAACAAGTAATGGGTCATTTAAGGGACAACATTTCATGTTAAAACCTTATAGATTAATTAAAATAATAGATAATGTGTTTGGAAATAGAGATTAATGGGTGGAAGAAGAGGAAAGTGTCAAGAAATATGTGATGAAAAACCTTCAAAATTATGTAGAAACCTTAATGAAGAGGTGTTTATATCAATGGAGTAATGTTGAAAAAGTGTCTTATAAATATCTTTCGAGCATTTTTTATGGAAGCAAGAGTGGATTCACACTATTAAAGAAAATAAAATGAATATAAAAGCCCTAGGTGAATTCAAAAGATGAGCATGATAGGGATGTTAATATTTATAAAGTTGATTAACAATGTTGTCATTGTCCAATAGTAAAGACATACACAATATGTCACAATCATGCTAATAAATAAAACTATTAGAATTCTTTAGAATAACTGAGAGGGGGGTGAATTAGTTATCCAAGGTCCATATGTAAAATTAAGAATTCTCATAGCTTAGTGAACCCATAAAATATTTTCATCATGCATGCATCCATTAGATTATGCAATCACTTAAACTTGTAGGTTACTGTCAAATCAATTTGTAGAAATGTAAACATGAAACATAATAGATTCAATAACACATTTCACACAATGATTTAATGTGGAAACCCAATTTGGAAAAAACCACTGGTAACATGATACTCATTCTCAATATTTTTAAGTGATGCCTTGTGAAATGCCAACCCTATTAAAGGTTACAATAGACACTGTTAAATGTGACCCAGTTAAAGGATTTCAATCACCCTGTTAGGAGTGAGCCTTGTTAGAGGACTTTAGATCATTCACTTGGAATGTCACCTAGTTAAAGGATTTACAAATGACTATTAGCTCAACCTTAATCCAAAAGATTTACCCTAGACTAATACAATGATTAGAAAGTAAAAATAAAGCTTGATCTGATAACAACTTACAACATACTTGCAGATTACAGATCTTTGTTTTAGTCCTTCATTTTGCTTAGCTTTCACACACTTTAGCTCTGATAGCTTGTTCACACTTCAAGCATCCATACCCTTAAGTCTTCTTTCTTTTCTTTCCAATTCATTCTCTTCTATTAGGTCACTAAATGAAGAAATATCCTAGACTCCTTGTCTTCCTTAGGTTCTCACACATGACAACCTTTGCTTCTAACCAACCATCTCTATAAAGAGAGAATTAAGACATTTGTCATTCATCCTCTATCATCCATTTTATGGTTAGGTCAAATTAGGTAGGATTCAATGAATATAACTCTTATTTCATTTCATTCCCTTCTAGAAACTTCTCCTTCAGTCCTCTTAAATTCACCTCAAAATAGTTTACCATGAATTTTGTGCCACCAACTCATCAATCTTATCTTCCTCACAATTCACACAATCTAGGAAATTAAACTTTTTGGCTCAGACTCATTGAATTCTCAAACTTTCTCATAATGTCGACACTCAGCATTAACTAGCTTCTAATGCTTAGTACATACTACATTTCTCGACATCCACTATAAAGTCACTTGGTACAAACTAAAGTTTACTGGTGCTCAGCATCAACTAAGCTTTACTTGCCTCCAACTAATTTTTTGCTTGACTTGCACTAACTTTTCTTGACATCTACTATGTAGATTGTCAAGCTTGGAAGAATAACTTCATTTAACTTGTTCTTCTAAATTTAATTAGTGTAACTAACCTTTGCAACCTTAAGTAGATTATCAATGCACTATAATATCACTATCTTAATTGATTCTTGTACTCCTTTTCCATATCATAACTCAACCTTTCCTCCAGGTGCTATTGTTACCTTATTTGATAAAATCCTCTTCATCAATCAAACAAATGATGCTACTTAAATCATATAAGCAATTGTCTTACCAACAAGTAGTAGGTTTGACATCAGTGACAAAATAATGATTGAAATCCATTTATCGTAGTGACAAAATAATGATTGAAATCCATTTATCGTACTTTTATCAATCTATTTTCAACAACAACAATGAAGGAACAATGTCACAAATTAAAAATAAGAAAAACACAACATGATGTAAATTCTTTAAAGAATGAAAAGTTCCAGTTCTGCATAAAAAGTTTTCATTTTAATGAAAAGTGTCAAAATATTTGAAGATCCGTTACAATCTGAGCAATCATGATAGCTAATTTGGAAATAGTGATATGGTATATGTTATTGTTGACATAAAAATAAATCAACAATTCAATATGGTATGATATTTTTATATGTATCATACTAAAATATTGACTACCAATTAAAGCAATAAGTTGGTTCTATATGGGAAAATGCATAATAAGCCAAAATGCTAAGTGTCCATGGCTAGTATTACTATATTTGAACATAGTAACAACAAAAGATGGTGCTCAAGGAATCATTTATATAGTTTTCTTATCTATAGTATCCTAGCATCACAAATACAATTGTGATACTCTAAGTAATGTTGGAAATGAAAGGCAATTATAGTGGAACACCATAACTATTGGAGACTAGGACTACCCAAGATCAAGAAAAGAAACAAAGTTAATCTCTTTAAGGAATACAAGCTTGCAAAATAGTGAGTAAAAGGTATCTCAAAATAAATATAAGATTTAACTAATGTGTACAAGAGAAAAAATTTAAGGCCCTAGTCAGAAAAAAATCAAAGGATAGAAATTTTTCATATTATAGCACGAACAAAAATATTAGAGCCAAGCGTATCAAAATAGAATAGTTGCAAAGAGAACTTGAACTCATGAAATTCAATGTTAGGAAAATAAAGGGATAACCATAAAAATTGTAAACCTACTTAATCTAAGTCAAAGAAAAAACTATTAAATATCACAAAATCTAATAATACCAAGGAAAAACATAAAGTCTAGTCAATTTTTGGTGTTTTAGAAATCTAGTTTGAAGAAATTTGTTTTAAAACTCATCAAAATGGTCAACAAGATAGAAAGATGTATAATAGGTAACATAAAGAGAAGCAATTATATGGTTAGGAGGGTTGATTTTGATCTGAGAAGCCATCAAAATATAAGGAGACAATGCAGAAAAATTTGGTATCTAAAATGGAATGCTATCAACCACACAAAATCTTAAAAAATTCATGGAAGTTTTGTTATGTGGAGCCTAACTAGACTCGGTGATTAATTTTTCTCCATTTTATTCAATAAGGTTTTTTCCTTGATTCATTATAGGGGTTTGCGGGCAATTCCCCCATGTTCTAGGGGTTGAGGGGAAACACCCTTTGTAGAATTCTATGAAAGCACCCTACATGAGGTCAAGAGGTAGCACCCCTTGTAGGGTCCTAAGGTCAATGTCCCCAAAGCCAAAAAAGAATTTACTATTGTAAAAGGTGTCAAGAGTTAATTTTCTATTAGCTAGAATATTCTAGCCCTTATATTTGTAAATGGCATAAATACTTTATAAAATGGATTAGGGTTAGGTATTTTATTATGTACAATGACAAAGTAGCTTCTTGCAGGGCATTGAGTAACAAGGGATTGCAGATAGATTGTAATCAAGTTGTAATCACTATATAATAAGAATATTAGACTCATTGTTTGGTGGATGTAGCCTAAGGATTGGGCATGTAATCACCCAAAAATGATCATCTAGACTATGATCCCCCTTTATAGCATTTTTCATATTTTATCTAATGCTTATCCTTGATCAAATCTCCAAAAATCTATTTATTTGATTTTATTCTATAGTTTGACCACTTTATCCTAAGTTTATATTTAATTAAAAGAACATGTCCTCATTTTAATTAAATAAAATTCCTTGCTCATCTCTTATCCTAAGTTGCACATAGAAAAAAATTTCTCTTATTTAAAAATAAAATAAAAGACATTTTTGTCCCACATGGGGGACAAAAGTCAACTCTTCATCATGATTGGTGGAAATGCTTCTACACATGGATCACTCCCACTTTCAAACTCTACCCTTGATTACATGCAACTTGCCTCATGATCCCTATCATCCATTTCTCCATAAAAGAGAGAGCTTTCTCCTCACTTCACAACTCCAATCATTTACTAATGTTATTTTGTAGGATTGAAGATCTCATAATTGTGGAGCTCCTCGTCTTCTATCTTCTATTCTTCATTCTTCATGCTTCTCATTCATTCTAGTTTCTCTCCATGATTTCTCAATGATTGTAGCTTAAATCATCTAGTCTAAATAGAGGTTTTAATACTTATTTTCTAGTTATCGTATATTCTAATTTCTCTTATTTAGCTTTCATTTACATTAAATTCATTCTACATCCTTGGATATTGGCACTCTTGCCTCTATTCTTTGAATCTTCCATTCTATGGTGCACCTTGCAAGGTTTTTCATAGCTAGGTTCACTTGAGAGCCACCATCTCACAACTCTTGCATGCCATAGATAGGAATCTGTAATCCACTTCTTGAGATGCTCTCATTCATGGTTATTGTAAAGAATAACGGTTATAGAAGCGTGTTTGCATTTTTCACACACATTTTTGGTGCCTACCGTAGGGCTAGAACCAGTTCTTTAGCTCTATTTTCTTGCTAGTATTTTATTTGATTTCTCATTTTTGGCTTTTTTACAGCAACTTATTGCATCTAATCAAGTGGTTTTGCAAGTTTTCCACTTTAGTTTTAAGGATAATCCTTGTGTTGATTAGTTTGAAGGCCAAAACTCTAGAATTTTAAAGATTTGATCATAACTCATAAACCTCTTGGAGCCCACTTCAAATTATTTTTTTTCATGTTGGTGATGCATCCAAGTTGTCCCATTATAATTTGTAGATCATTTTGAGTTGATTTGAGTTAATTATGATTTTTTATCTATTTTTCATAAAATATCATTTATGGTCACAAATCAAAGAATTTTTTGGAAACATTTACATTTTTAGAAATATCTATGAATTATATAGTGGGTTAGTTCTTTGTGTTTTTAATTTAGAGGTCATATTAGGGCTCAACAACTCGATTTGAAAAAAATTGGTCTATTTTGGAAAAATGAGTTCCTAGGACACAGATTAGCAGATATTGCTAAATTTATTTCATTTTTGAAAATCTCTCTAATTTTTAATAGGTGTCTCTTATTTCTATTTTTTTTTGAATCCTAAATCATAGCAAATAAGTCCAATCTTGTTGAATAGGTCAAAAACAAAGAGTAAAAATGAGAGACTTTGTGATTAGCTTGCACTTTCTTTGCATACACTTGTTTAAAGATAACTTAAATTTTTGATTAAGTAATCACTTTGTGTTGCAAGCCTTACTTGGTTATTTTTCCCTAACCTTTTTTGTTTTGTAGGGAGTTTCTCATTTCAATGCTAAAATGAATGCTTGTCAAAGATAAAAATTACAAAAGGGCTACTAACACTCATTTGTAGGGCTAGCCAAAGAAAATAAAAAAATAAACCAAAAAGTGTTTTCGTGCTTTATTTATTTTTTGTGTGAAATTAGATTAGTTTTTTTCATTTCTATGCACATAATTACTTACTTTACTAAATTTTTTTGCTTGGTATGAGAGTATGCTCTTCACCTTTGGGTGAATAAAAAATCTTGACCCATTTGATATGTCAAGGTGGAGTAAGGGTTACATAAACATTTTTTGGTGTATTTGGGGGAAGCAATTGGAATAGGAGAGTATGATATTCAACCTTGATGTGAATTAGAAATCTTGAACTCCAAAAGTGGATCTATTTTGTTTAGTGTAGAATCCTTTAGTGGGCATGCTCTTGAGAGATCAAGAGGAATGACCCAAGTGGGGACAAGAAAACCCATCTCTTCCAACACACTATAAAGTAGAGTCTATTAAGGAAATAAAAACTTGGCATAAATAGTGATTGTCTTCATCTAATGAGATTACTTGTGGGAATGGGACCATGATGAAATCACTAGATAAGAATTCTTAAGGTAGTCTTGTGGCTACGAGGTCTATTACTTGCCACATGGTAAGGAGTCATGTATTAGGAGCAAGAGGAGTACTATGAATGGAAGCCCTTTCTAAATACCTTAGGATTAGAAGCTACCCTCTTTTACCACTCAACATCTTGGTGCAAGGAACAATCCTAGTGGATTACCTGGGTCACCCCAATAGTTTACACTTGCAATCTATGTCCCTTTGGTTGTGTCATGGGCATTTCCATGACAAAGCCAATTTATATTATGGGAGACCACTTTTTATTCAGCAAGGGGGAATCAAGCATGGGCCAATTTTTTGAGTAATGAATTGTTACCTGACATAGCTTTTCTTGGAATGTGTCTTTGCATATGAAAAGATTTGTAAAATTATTTTGAACATAAACATGATGATATTTCTAGGGATTTCTTATGAGACTTCACATATTCTTGTATCATGCAAGGTTTCTTTGTCCCTTGCTTGATTGTTTGAAGACTACTCCATGTATCACTACCTTTCATGAAAAACTTGGTTTGCTATCAACTATTGTCAAAAAATTTCAACCAAGTCAAAACATTTTTCTTGTGTTGCTTACTAGGGGAGTTTCATCATTTGACTTTTATTTTCTATGTCTCAAGTGCTTTAACATTCTTAAAGTGGCTTTTGGTCATTCCACCTTCTTTATCTATGTCCTCTTTATAGGACCCTCTTTTGTTAAAGGTTACCTTGATCTATTGGCTACACTCCTTGATTGGAAGATTTGTTCACTTTTTCTCACATATCTATGTACTTGGCTATTTGGGCTTCTTTCTTAGCTCTTGACTTGATTTGCTAGTGTCATAATTTCTTGGAAACTTTGCTTGATAATTCACTCATTCATTTCTACCTCTATTTGACAAGTGAACAGTCTACCTCTCTAGTTTGGACATCAAGTTATCTTTTTCACCTAATTATCTTCCTCTAGTCTCCTTCATGCTTGATTTTTTATCTACCTCTATGGGATTCAAACCTTGTGCTACCAAACCTCAACCAAGTATAAACGATCAAGGGTTATTTGATGTCGCTAAAGAGTTTCAATATCTATACACTCAATACAAAGACATAAAAGTAACAAATGATCCTACTTACCTCCATCTCACTAAGCACATAATGTGAATGCACTCTAAATTTGAAAAAATGATAGCCGAAAAGATTACATCATTACATGAATCTTCCTTAAGGCCTTTACATGCATGTGAGTCATTTTCTATAAGGTCATCCTCTTCTTCAAGATTTTCTAGATCCAAATACCTCTTTAGAGAGAAATCAAATGACAACTCTCCTCGGATCATATGCTAAAATTTCATGACAAAACTATATTTGACCAATATGATGAAGACATGGATGCATGCTATGCACTTGAAAATAAAAAAAATGATTCTATACATACATTTAAGAGAAGTTTTACTCCCTTGGAAGATTCATATGATGATATTTTGCAAACACTTCTTGGCACTAAGCTCAGCATATTGCCTAAGTCTAGCTCATATTGAAACCCATTCTTCGATCTATATTGTTCTTATCATCAACATAATGAGCATATTACTTCAGATTGTATTGACTTGAAACACACAATATAAGACCTTATTGATAATGTAATCATTGATGTTGGAACCCCCAATGACTCATGTGATGAGGATAATTCTCTTGAGCAAGATCATGCTGATGAACCATGTCTAGTGATGGTTTCCTTAACATCTCCACTTCTTCAAACACTTGTACATCTCCCAAAACATCAAAGCTCTCCAACATACCTCCATCAAACAAATAACCTAATGCTTTCCATATTGACTATGCCTACCCTCAAGGGCTACCTCTAAAAGAAACTCAAGCTAATGTATACTTGGTTGTAAATATTTTCTATGCTACTAAGGCTAAAGATCCTCAACCTTCATACAATTCTATGCCTACTATTCCTACTTTAACTAGTCCTTCACTATCTCTTCAAGATTCTACCATGCACACCTCACATTGTCCCTTGTCTTTAGAAGTGGCTCCATGCCAAGATGACTCTAAAAAAGATAAATCTATAAATAAAGATCACTATCAAGCACCCTTTCATCTCCTTTAAGAGGTCATTCTTCCATATCCTATGTCTTATCCACCACCTAAGTATGATGATGATACCACTTCCACTATCTTCATTGAGCTTATTGAAAATTGTGAGAAACTCACTATGCCTATGCTGTCCAAAGAAACTTTTCAATATCAAAGTATCCCCTCTTTATATACTTCTCCATACCCACTTCAAAACTATGCTTAAACTTCAAATTCTCCTATCAAATGTGTTTTGTTTATCAAATATATTCATGATTCTATTGATGCCCTTGGCCATATTTCTCACTCTAAATATGTTGATATCCCTACTCACTATCCATTTGCATCTCCCAAATCCTTGGTCCTTAATCATCTAAGCTAAAGCCTTCCAACCTTCCATCCATATTGGGACCCATATGTTCCTGCATCTCCTACTTTCACTCCTTTCTCATCCCCTAGCTCTCCTATCATACCTCAAGATCAACAATACATTCATCCTTGAAAACTATCCATCCACTCAACCATCTAAACCAGTCACATTAGCCTTATTTGTCCATAAGTCCCAAGTCTTCTAGAATCAATTTGGATGTTCAACATAATAAATACAAGAATCCATTTAAAAATGAAGATCATTATGTCATATCTAATCAACATGTGAATACAAAGAAAGAACAATTATTCAAGAGACCACAAAGGTCCACTACCCAAAGAGCTAAATCACAACAAATATGGGTTCCTAAACCCATTATTGAAGAAATGTATTCTAAAGTATCCAAAGGAAAATCTATACCTATATGGATTCCCAAGTCTCTCTTGAAAGATTTGAATATTGAACACAAATCTAAGTTGACATTCAAGCTTCCTAAGTCTTCCATTCCATTTTCTTCCAAACATCTTTCTTAAAAGCTTCCAAAGACTTCCACTCCATCTTCTTCTAAAATTCTCCTACCACTTCATGCATCTAAACCTCAATCTATTTCCTCCACCATTCCACCACTCCATCGCCCTTCATGATGTGCTTCAATGTTGATCTTCCCAACATTCTCACCTACATTTATGCAATATTTTCAAAGCTACACTTACCTACTATCCATACTTCTAAAATCCTTTCAAGGCATGGACTCTTATCCTCCATATATTTATCTTACTACCATAACTCTTCCTTCATCCTATGAGCATCTTTAATCATACTTATCTATGGTTTTGGCTTATCATGACTTATCTCTTATATAGGAGCACTATCCAAATTGTAAAAAGATTGAAATCTTTCAACAACAAAAAAAGTGCCTTGGTGAAAACCTAGTAAATAGGCACCTTGGTAGAAAAAGTAAAGAGAAATAAATTTTTCCTATTGTGAAAACCAATTCTTGTGGTGCCTTGGATAAGTACCACGATGAAAACCTAGTAAATAGACATCATGTGCAATTCTTCCATAATCCATCTATTCCATATTTCCTCTTTGACCTTGACAATGTTGAGATATCCTTGCATATTGGCTATCTTATCCATTAGCTTCCCTATTGTTCTTTCTCATTCACTCACAGCCTTCATATTAGATAGCCCCATTATTATTTCTTTATCTTATCATTATCCTATCCAATTTCAACCCTTATTCTTGATCACAAAAAGAAAAACATGATGCTTATAGGCCTCTTGACATGTCTACTCTTTTAGATTACATGCTTTCATGCTATCTCACTTATTGTCCTCCATTGCTTATCCTATATGTTATCTCTCCTATTGGCTTCATTCCTTATACTACATGCAATCTTTCTCATTATGTCCATTAATTAACCCAAAACTTGCTTCATATGGCTATTTTACTCTTCCCTTGGCTTGGGTACTCTTGAGGAGTGAGTCCTTGAGGATCACTTTCACTTGCTTCATACTTTCTTACTTATCCATATTATCCACTTTGTTTCTACTTCATATTCTACACCTTGCTAGACATTGGGACAATTTATGTGATCTTCCTTGAGAACTATTAATCTCTAAATCATTCTTAAAAATACCAAAAAAAATCATATATGATGCTGAAAAAATTGATAAAAAATTTATATGTGGTCCCAAAAAATCCTAAAAAGCATAAAATTTCCTGAAAGAATGATCATCTTAGTGAAAACCTAGCAATAGGGGCTTTGATGTATCACCAAAAAAAAAAATCAAATATCTAAAAAGTCAAAAAAAAATATAAAATGTCCTAAAAAAATTGTCAAGTGGTGAAAACCTTGAAACAAGCATTTCTTGAGACCCTTGCACCTATGTCTATCAGTACTTCTTTGTGCTCATTTCACTTCATTTTTATTTTTCTTCCCTAGCTTGGAATTTACTCTCAAATCTAGTTCTAGGGGGCACAATTGTTTAGCTTATCAGGGTCTCTTTGTCCATTGGTGTTTATTTGGGAACTTTCTCAATAATGTTTTTCAATAGATTCCATTGACATTGAGTTTTTTTAACACTTATTGGATACTTTGACTATAGTCTAGGATTTTAGAATACTTCTCATTGGCATACTTGATCCCTACAAGAGATGGTCATTTGACTTACACAGACACACACTTAAACTTTAAACTTGCCAAGCTATGGTGAACTTTATCTTCTTTGTGTGTTGTCTATGAAAATTTATTTACTAAGTTTTCCCTCCCTAATAGTATTTTGAGGATGTCATAAAATAGAATATAGGGGGAATGTGGCATGTTTCACTTTTTTTCTTCTTGTGGGTATACTTTGTTAGTCTAAGGTGTTGAGATCCTTTGCACTTGTCCTACTTGACACTTTGGGCATACAATGTATCATCCTTATTTGTTTTAGCAAGACCACACTTGGGGGTTATCCTAGCACTCATGTCTTGATATAGGTGTAATCTTTCTTTATTAAACTTAGGGAATCTAACTACATTATCCATCTTGACCTATATATCTTTGATTCATAGGTTGGATTCCCACATTTTTATCCAATATAGATCATTTTGGTATCCTCGTAGTTTATGATAGTGATGATTATATGCTCTTTCAATGTCCCTAATAATAATTGAGGATATAAAATAGGACCTACTTATGTAACCTTTTCAATTGCACATTTTCATACTATCTTTCATTCTAGGGTTCGTTCTAGCTTAGATTTGAATTTTGCATATTGAGAGAGCTCCCTTCTTTATCTTTCATGGATGTGTCAGCTAACTACATTCATCCTTCTCTTGCCTCTTCTTGATCTTATCTTATCTCTTCTTTCCTATTTCTCACTTATTTATATCTTACCATCTCATCTATTCTTTTGACTTATCTTTTCTAATCTTGACATCTTAGATTCATTTTTGGGATGAAAATCCTAATTTGGGTTCATCTTGCTAGTCAAAATTTCTTCCTTCTTCTATGTAGTTGGCTGACCTATTAAGGCCTAATATTTGAATCTCCTTGGGGAAATCACCATTTCTAATCTCTTTCACTATTCACTTTTATTTCTATTCCATTTCATTTCACCTTTCTTCTTTCTTTGACTTAATTCTTATGCTTTATCTTTCTTGGTCAAACTTATTCAAACTAGGGCATATCTTCATTGCTTGGTGGTCACTCTTTGGTCTTAATCTCTTATCTATCATCATGAAAAAAAAATTGTTCTAATTTGATCAAATCTATCTTATTTTGCATCTCCTTTATCTCATTTTGATTTCAATCCTAAGGGGGTAGGAATATTCTATCACTGTTGCAAATTTCTTTCTACTACAACTATCTATTTTCTCTTGATTTAGCTTCTTTCTTTTCTCAACATATGAGTGCTTGTCTCAAGTATTGATATTATCTCTTCTCTCTCCAAATGTTCAATATTGTTACTAATAGATTATGAATTTAAGATCCTCTATCTCTATTTGCTTTGTTCTTCAGAGTCAGGTCTCTCTATCATCTTGGTTTCTTCATTCTTTGATGTTCTAAGATCAATCACACATTAGTCAAAGAGGGGAAAATGTTATCACCCAAAAATGGTCATCTAGACTATGAGCCCCCTTTCTAGAATTTTTGCATAATTTATCTAATGTTTATACTTGATCAAATCTTCAAAAAATTTGTTTATTTGATTTTATCCTATAGTTTGACCACTTTATCCTAATTTCATATTTAATTAAAATAACATGTCCACCTTTTAATTAAATTTAAATTTCCCACCTATCTCTTATCCTAAGTTGCACACACAAAAGAATTTCCCTTATTTAAAAATAAAAGAAATGAAATTTGTGTCCCACATGGGGGACAAAAGTCAACTCTTCATCATGATTGGTGGAATTTATTCTACACATGGATCACTCCCACTTTCAAACTCCACCCTTGATTACATGAATCTTTCCTCATGATCTCTATTGTCCATTTCTCTTTAAAAGGGGAGATCTCTCTCCTCACTTCACAACTCCACTCTTTAACTAACGTTATGCTGCAAGATTGAAGATCTCATACTTGTGGAGATCCTCTTATTATCTATTCTATTCTTCATTCTTCATGCTTCTCATTCATTCTAGTTTCTCTCCATGCTTATAGCTTAAATCTTCTAGTCTAAATAGAGGTTGCAATGCTAATTTTCTAGTTTAGATTCCATTCTACTTTCTCTTGTTTAGCTTTCATTTGCATTACATTCATTGTAGATTCTTGGATATTGGCACTCTTACCTCTACTCTTTGAATCTTCCATTCTATGGTGCACATTGAAAGGGTTTCATAACTAGGTTCACTTGAAAGCCACCATCTCATAGATCTTGCACATCATAGATAGGTAGGTATAATATTCCTCTTGAGATGCTCTCATTCATGGGTATTCTCAAGAGTAATGGTTTATAGAAGTGTGTCCACATTAAATATTTGGTTTTTTTTTTCTCTTCTATATGCTTTATTATTATTTTCATACTGGTTACATTTGCATGTAATTGTTATTTTTGTCCCTCTAATCCTAATAGGAAGAATCAAGAATATAAGTAGGGAATATTTTCTCACTTTCCAAAGTACTTTTTGCCAAAAAAATTGCAAGAACCAAAGTATTTGTGACAAATATGGTCTATTATTGGAGGAAAAAACAAAGTAAATCTTCTCACAAAATAGTACGAAAGTGTCTACAAAAGCTTGAGATAAAACCAACTACAACAAAAGTAAGGTCCAAGTAGCTTTCAATTCTTGTAGGGGAATATTCTATCAAAACCTATGATATATTGTAAGATGAAGAAAACCCACAAGTGCTTCATTATATATCTAAAGTTTGGACCTATAGGTTTTTGGTGGATACATGTAGGAAATATAAAATATGGTAGAGAATATTCAAGAGAAATTTTAAATATGTAAGACTCAAGTCAAGTATCCTTTCCACAATATTCTTCAAAACCTCTGTCAACAATTTCAACAAGAAATATATGAAATAAAACTTTAACAATACCACCTTTAAAATGTAGTTTAGTTAGCTAAGAATTAGCTTTCATGAATAACATTGGAATGATAGTCGTGCATAGAATTTTGAAGGGATAACAATATTTAAGGATCCTTATGGAAAATACCAAAGAAGACATTCTTAATTTCTTCTTTTTTCTTCTCAGTGTGGTAGGTAATTAAAAAAATTAACCAAGGTTTATCATCAGAGCATAGTCAAACAAGAAAGACAAACTCAATAACATCAAAGATTAGAGGTCACAGATCATGACTGGGTATGTAAATAGTAGAAGAACTCTTTAGGATTGTAAAGAAAATATATTTTATATATTCCTTCTATAGGGGAATAAATATTACATTTAGTCACATTTAATAAAGCTCAATAACCTCAAAACAACATGAACAACATAAAAATTTCTTAGATCTATCTAAAAAACCATAGTAAAACAAAAAATGAAGTTGTTATTGGTAAAATAAAGGCAAGATAGTTGAATTGTTTTCTAGCTAGAGTGGTCTATAGAAGAGAAAATGATGTAGTAATAGTAGAATAAAGGGATAAAGCTTCAAAATTCCACCCATATTTGTACCAATTCAATCATGAAAATGGATTGGTTGGGTAAGGGAATAGAGGAAGTATTACCTTAGTGTTAGGGTGAAGATAAGATGCTAAGAAGGCTATAGAAGAGCCTTGAGTGCCTTGGTGGATAGGCCAAGCTAGATTAGGAATCCCTCATCATCAAAATGAAATAAAATCCCACCTAAATACAAGAAAATTTCAAAATTCTTTAGAAAGGAAATTAAAAAGGTATATCACATTTGATAACCCTAAAACATATTCATTCCTTCATTCAAACATTCAGGAAATTAGTTGGCTATGATAAAAAGATCAAATGACTTGTCAAAAAACTCTAGATCAGGATACCCTTTTCAAAGTACTCCAAGATTCTCTTGGTTTTAGGTCACCAAGATGTTTGTACAACCCCTTTCTAATTTACTTCTATTTTTAGGGGTTTTTTGGTTTCCAATCAGCAATTTACTTAGGGAAATTAAAACCATTTCAAGTTGGCTTCCTTGAGACCTTTCCCTTGGTTTGGTGTACCTTCATTCACCACTCTTCCCATACAAACAACTAAATTGGTCATTTCAATCCATCTTCTATGCCCTTGACCTTTGTCTTGTAGAACTTCACCTAGTCAAGTAGCCTTCTACTTGCTTAGGGCTTTGATTTTAAAATAGAAAACCATCTCCTAAACACTCAAAAATGGAAATATATAGTATACAATTTTCTCTTCTTGATTCCAAAGTCCCATAGATATTTGACCATTGGAATTCAAGAGAGAGCAATTTTTCTCTATGCTACTCCAAACAAGGTAGTGAACTGTACAATTACAAATTGATTTTCTAACACCTACTTTAAAAAACTTCAAGAACTCAAATAAAACTACCAAAACCTAAATTCAATCCTCTAATTATAAATTCCAAGAAATAAGCCCAATCAATCCATTCACATCTAGATCTTGAGCGTGCAAACTGACTATAACAGGAAAATGCTTCGAGTTTGCTATTACTTGAAAATTGAATCCACACAATCTGAATACCAACCCTTATCCTAGGTGTGTAATGGTTTTTTATACCCCTTTTAAACATGTTTAAACTTCATGTATCGACCCATAACCAAGAAATTGCAAGTTTCTTGGTTTTGGCAAATTGGTGTCAATGTTGTCAAGTGCAATTTTTGCAGAATGCAAAGTTGCTTGAGAAACTTTTTACAAATTTGTACTTTAACCATGTATAGACCTCAAGAAATCTTAAATGAGTCTAGTAAGGTCCAAAATAAACTTCTAGCATGATTTTTTGGTCAAATATTGGTCAACCTTCGACCCACTCAAGAAATTACAAGCAATTTAAACATTCTAAGGACATTACTTAACTCCCCACTTTCTCACACTCATCTGCCTATCTACACAACTCTAATTAGACCCTTGAGGCTTCATATTTAGCCATTATTCCCTAGTGATTGGCTAGAACCACCTACAAGACAAAACTTCTAGGACCTTGCACTATGATCCCTAGGTGCTCCTACACCACATTCCCTATGTGTGTCATGAGTATAGGTTTTGCATATTTGAAATGAAAATAGTGTTATTAAATGATATTTTCTTATAAATCATTTATTATTTTTATGTAAAAAAATGGTCAAAGTCTTATTGTTATAATTTTTTATCCATGATATAATCACTTCAAAGTGAAAATTATTATGGATAGAGTTGTATTAATATTTTGGCAAACTATAGGCATTTCAACAGTTCATAAAACACTTGGAGCAGATTTAGAGATCGGAGGGAATATAACATCAGTTACTTTTGACTTGTCCAAGGTAGTTAGAGGCTCTTTATGGCCAGCTGGAGAGATTCTAGAATCTTTTTTATGAGTTACATGGTTACTTATGACTTAGTTGGCATTTGGATGGGTTTGAGTTTTATGTTGTGGGTTTATGGGTCCTATTTTTATACATTTGACCTAGTGGTTAGAAGATGTACTGAGTGATTTTTACTCACTACTTTTATTAGTTATGATAAGTAGATTTGGGAACTTAGTGATTTTGGTGATTTTTTGTCTTATTTTATGATATTTTGTAACTCAGGATTTTAATGGAAACTGAATAAATATCCACTCTTAGCTTTATTTGCAGAGTTTATTTTGGACCTACTCATAGTTATAGGTTGGTGTATGCATGTGATTGATGAAGTGAATGTGAATGTTGTCAAAACCTTCCCTTATAGATTTTTTTTGAAAACTTTGTACATTTTCTATTAATTATAATCTATGCATGTTATTAATGTGTTTATTTAAATGTGCAAGTGCCAATTTGTGAAGATTTATAATTCCTTCTTGGTGACTTTATCATTTAACTAGTCAAACAAATATTTATGTATCAGTGGCTTTAATGGGTTGTGTTATTTGTTTCCTCTGCATATGACCTAAGTATCATTTATAACTATTTATTTCAATCTAAGTTGGTAATCACTTTATTTAGTACAATTTTAAGAATTAAGTTTAAGTATTAGTCTCAGTTACTAGGTCTTTTACTTTTAGT
The DNA here is from genome assembly GCA_028749045.1 of Cupressus sempervirens. Classification (NCBI taxonomy): domain Eukaryota; kingdom Viridiplantae; phylum Streptophyta; class Pinopsida; order Cupressales; family Cupressaceae; genus Cupressus; species Cupressus sempervirens. The sequence continues at coordinate 426,627,101 of CM053784.1, read as the reverse complement.
TTCTTTCTCTCTTATCCCAACATATCAGTAGTTTAGTGTGAGAAACCAACTAGGAGATAGTCTTATATTCACTCCAAAATTTAACTTACCCATAGCTTAGGAGTGATTCAATGTTACCTTGAAATATAAGTTTGCAAATTTCAAGTTATAACAGTTAAATCATAGATGCAACATAGAATTATCTTTATGTTAGCTTCAAGAAAAATTATATAATGAAAACTATAAGTTGTGAGGTGGACACAAAATAAACTTATTGAAGAACCAATGCAGAAATCCAAACAAATATTATTGATGAAACTTTGAACAATCAATCCCATAACTAAATAAAATTGATATATTATGTAGCAAGTAAATTATAGTAATAAAGATGGAGACATTATTTTAAAAATATCACAAAACACTTCACTTATGATAACCCGCAAAACATCTTGGAATGAATGCAAAGCTTGACAAAATCCATTCATATAGTGAACAAATACATCGTTGAAATATATATGAGATTTACCAAATCTCATATAATTAGAGCCTCAAATCATGAAGATATATGAAATATTCTAGTTTATCAACCAATTATAGGAAGAAGCATTAGGTTTGTGCAAATTACTCTATAAATGAAACATTTCATAATGGTTGAATTGAAAGGGCATGTCATTGAAGTCAAAGTATTATTGAGAATGAAAAATGTTGGACCCAATATAAAAGAGTAGTTTTTTAGTAAAATGATTACCAATGATGAAAAAAGTAGTAAATATTTTATCAATAGGAAAAAGAAGAATTCAGGAAATTAGAAGGTTTATATTGGAGTTTAAAAGGTTACATTCACTAGAGATGTAAAACAAAGGAAGAAAGATGTTGTCAAGATAAGTGAGAATATTTTCAACAAAGGACACAAAGAGAAGACATGAAAAAGGATTATTTTTTAGTTGAAGATAAAGGGGTGAAATTTATTGTTATTATTAATATTTTAATCAAGAGGATTAAATAGTTAGATAAATTTAATGTGTAGATAGATAGGATTTTGTATTATGAAAGACAAACAAACATTTTATGTGAGTTTTTGTGATGCAAGAGCATCCTAGGGTAGTTGGATATCCTAAATGATTAAGGGATTTTGTTGGACCTATTTGGGTCTTGGGTAATTAATTTTGATGTATTTAATAAGTATTGTAAGCCTTTAAAGGCATTTGGTATTTAATTTATGTTAGAGGTCGACTTGTGGCTCTTCAAGTAGTTAATGTAAGGGATATTTAATTTGTAGCTTACTAGGATGAATTATGGCTTAGATGGGTATAATTATGGGTTGTGGCGAAGTCTTTAGTCATGATTCATCCATCTTGGATAAGAAGAGGTGGTAGAGGAGAACATTGTGAGAAAGGCTAGTAGTTGAGGCTTGGGAAACAAGGAGATTGCTTGGTGGGCTTGCGAGTACCAGTTGGATCTTCGTTAGAGATTTCTATTAGAGTGTAGATCTAGAATAGCTAGGGTTTGGATGTGATCTTGAGGGATCTTGTGGAACTATTATTTTCTTTATATTTGATTGTAATCGAGAAGGCCTTCTATCCTAACACATTGCATGTAATTAATTATACTATGAATTAATTATCGTGACTTGGCTTCAAATCTTTCAATGTTGTTTATCTTTCATTATGTGGTTATTTTTGGGGGGATAGTACATCTCACTTGGTGATTCTCCTACCTTGCACTACATCAAGTGGTGTCAAATTGAAGGTTGTTCCTAAGTGTGTAGACCATGCACCAAATTTGAGGTAGTTTGCATCAGGGTCTTGTGAAGTTGATTTATTAGGGTTTGTGAAAATCTTGGAAGATGCCTTTGAGAAGATTGGACCCTAGGGTGATTGATGATCTTAGTGATGTTGTGGAAGAAAGGATCTCAAAGAAGGTTAAAGTAGATTTTAGATCTAAAATAGAGGAGGTTAAAGCTAGTTTCAAATCTAAGATGGCATTGATGAAGAGTGATATGATCACTGAGATCATAAGTGTTATAGGTGGTGTACCTCAACATATGGGTACTAAAGATGGTTATGCAAAAGTTCTTGAAGACTTTGAAGTTTTTTTATTGATTAGTGAGGCTACAAATGATTGCATAGAGAGACCTATGGGAAATAGAGTTGGTCAATTTTTTAGACCTAGATCTCAATTGAAGTTGAAGCATAAGATGGAAGTTTCTAATTTATTAGGTACTTTGAATCCTAAAGACCTGATTAATTGGATTGGTGAATTGGAAGACTAATTTGAGCTTGAGGATATTGATGATCCACTCAAAGTAAGGTTGGCACAAACTAAGTTGAAGGGACATGCTACTCTTTGGTGAAAAGAATTGCAAAGAGATAGAAAATTAGTATGTGAAATGAAGATCACTAGATGGAGATCGATGGTGATTAGGTTGAAGGCTAAGTTCATTCCTGCTAATTATGAACTTGAGTTGTTTAAGAGGAAGAAAAGCTAAAGAGGAAGAACCAAGGTAGTTCTCGAGGGAAGGAGAAGCAAGACTACTCAACAAAGCTAAACCGATTATAGAAGATAAACCAAAACCTATCAGTCAAAAGAGAAGGACAGTTAGAGATGAGTTTAAGGATACTTGTTTCAAATGTTATGAAGAGTGACATAGATCATATGAGTGTCCACAAAAGGATGGTGATAGAAGAACTACTATTGTGGATAAGGTTGAAGACAATGAACCTAAGCAAGGAGAGATTTTGCTAGCTCAATGAGTACGAGATGGTCAAAGGACACTGGAATCTTGTCAAAGGGGTAATTTGTTCAAGATTCATTATAGGTCTAGTGGTAAAGTCTATAATGTGATTGTGGATGGTGGTAGTATTGATAACCTTGTTTCTAAGGATGAGTACTAGATGGTCAGAGGACACCAGAATCTTGTCAAAGGGGTAATTTGTTCAAGATTCATTATAGGTCTAGTGGCAAAGTCTACAATGTGATTGTGGATGGTGGTAGTATCAATAACCTTATTGCTAAGGATATAGTTTAGAAACTTGGTTTGAAGAGAGTGAGACATCCTTATCTTTATAGGATTGGCTAGTTATGAGGTGAACATACTTTGGAAGTGAGGGAGTAGTGCCTTGTTGATTTCCAAATTGGGCAATATAAGGATTAAATGTTGTGTGATATTGTGGACATGAACATTTGTCATTTTTTTCTTAGTAAACCTTGGTAATATGATTACATGGTTGTGCATGATTGTGTCAAGAATGTGTTTACAATGGAGAAAGGTGGTAGGAAGTAGTCCTTGATTCCTTTGTAGAATGATGAGGTCAGTAAAAGGACCCTGATTATTGGTAGTTGAGTTGAGTTGGCCGATTCTAAAAGGGTTAGTGATTAATGTGGATAGAAAACCTATGGAACACCAATGATGGAGGTGAAGAAGAAAAAAGAAGAGCAAGGGAAAGAGTGTACAAGTTGAAAACTTGGAGGATGTGTATGTGAAGATCTAGTTTGGGAGTTGTGTGTTAAATCTAGGGAGATGTTCTTCCAGCTACTGAGAATATCTTTTCACACCTAGGAAGTTTGATGTAGGAGCATCCTGGGGTAGTTGGCTATCCTGCATGATTAAGGGATTTCAGTGGGGTTGAGTGGACCTATTTGGGTCTTGGGTGATTAATTTTGATGTATTTAATAAGTATTGTAAGCCTTTAAAGGAATTTGGTATTTAATTTTTGTTGGAGGCTGACTTGTGGCTCTTCAAGTAGTTAATGTAAGGGATATTTATTTTGTAGCTTACTGGGCTGACTTGTGGCTTAGTTGGGTATAATTAGGGGTTATTGTGAAGTCTTTAGTCATGATTCATCCATCTTGGACAAGAGGAGGTGGTAAAGGAGTGAATTTTGAGAAAGGCTAGTAGCTAAGGCTTGGGAAACAAGGAGATTGCTTGGTGGGCTTGCAAGTACCAGTTGGATCTTCCTTAGAGTTTTCTACTAGAGTGTGGATCTGTACTAGCTAGGGTTTGGATGGGATCTTAAGGGATCTTTCAGAACTATTACTTGCTTTGTATTTGGTCGTAACCAAGAAGGCCTTACAGCTTGGCACATTGCATGTAATCAGTTATATCTATGAATTAATTATTGTGATTTGGCTTCAAATCTTGCATTTCTTTTTATCTTCCATTGTGTGGTTATTTTTTGGGGGCTAGGACATCTCCTTTTGGGATTCTCCTACCTTGCATTACATCAATTTGTTGTCTAAAATGACATAACAAAGTGATGTTTTAAATCATAAATCATAAATTTATAGTCTCCAATGTAAATTCTTATAGACATTAAATTTAAAAGGAAACTATTTGATAAAGCTTTAATTAATTATTTTAGGGAAATGAACTCATTTTATGAAGCAAAAAATCCATGAACTTTATAAAAGGAGATAATCAGAACTGAAAAAGAGAGGAACAAAAATTATTAATACCAAAAAATAAAATTAATGCAAGGTAGGAGGGCCATAGACCACTCACAACCACCCCTACTAGAGTGAAGGAAATGAATTGAAGGCAACATTTCAATGGGCTAAAACAACAAAACTAAGTGCATGATTCATCTCAACCATAATAGCATCATCATGAGACCTTGAAAGCCCTATCCATCCCCCACAAATAACATCCCAAACTTCCAACTAGATAGTCAGAGATGTCTTATGAGTGCATCACTACTAAAGTTTAATAACATCATTAGAATAGGAAATCTAACATACTAATCCAATAAGCAATAGATAATCCAACTAAGCAAATCACATCATCTAATCATATGATAAACATCATAATATAGAAATGTGTCAAATAAACTAACATCATCTAAACATGATATCCAAGAATTCTAATGAAAGCATAAATCACAAGAAAGCATACTTTGAAACCGTAAGTACTAAGTGAAAACATATAGCAACGGTCGCACTAGGACAATAGACCATCTTTGTACACCGATCCCTAGTAGTGGTATAGGTAGCTATGCCTCCCAACCATGTAAAACCTATAAGTCCATTCCCATCATGTTGATGGAGATAATGATCCAACCAAAAACACACATAAAGAAAATTTCCAAGGCTAACACTCATGCCAGATAGTAAAGATGACTAAAACCAAGATCATGACACAATGCAAGAACAATAGGTCCTGGTTAGACACTTTATGGGTCACTGTGTTGGGACTCAATGGAGGGTGGGTCACTTGGCATCAAGTAGCCCAAGCTAGAATTAGTGTAGAATGAAACCCTTAGGAAACCATTATAGTAAAATTAGGTGCATAACAAATCCCTTAGGAAAACATCACACCAGTGCAGAACGAATCCCTTAGGAAACCATCACACCCATGTGGAACCAATTCCTCAAGAAACCATCATGTCATGCTTTGCAAAAATTGTATAGGAATTCATTTATTTGAATTAAGTTCTACCCATTAATTAATTTAGTTATCACTTGTTTAAAAAATTCTTCATGCCAACTGGGGAAATAGTCACCAAGGTTGTGAGAGAAGCCCCTCCATTGTCTACCCTATATACCCATGCTCATCACATGATGAGTACCCATAGGCATGCATATTCCCAACATAACCCCAAATGAACATACTCAACTAAAATACTACCAAGAGTTTGGGCCTCGCAAGTGACCCAAAAAATACACGTGCACGTGCTTGTGTGTGGTGCACCACCATCATGAAGATCATAAAACGAAGGTTGGATGAGAACACAAGAAAAAATAACTCTCAACTAAATACAAGCTTTGGATAATGCATATGAAATGCATCCCAATGCAACATAAAAGTGAAACAATGGTTTAACTGACATCCTATAGATGATCTAGGTCCACGACCAATATCATGCCAAGGAAACTTGAGAAAATTGGGTGCCATGTAAATCAAGGTAAAAAATCCAAAAACACAACAACTTTGAAATAAAAAACCCATTTGGTCTATGGGCATAAAAGCCATGAAAATCCAATAACATTTAGGTTTGGACACTATTTTCAAAAATGGCTAGCATAATAGTGTGAAACTCCAAACCATCATCTTAAAAATAGGGAAAACATTCATACCTATTCAACCAAGTAGAACTAGCAATTAGAAATGGAGGGGAACACTAGTTCTCAGCCTCCTAACATATAGCTACTAGAAACAAAAGTAGAAATGGAGCTGAAATACAAAAACAAGAGAGCCCTACTTGATAACAAAAACAGAAGAAACAATAATCAACACAATAAAATAAATAATTTGTAGATGCTACCGAAAGTCATGGAAAAAAAAAGTCTCCCCGAGATCCGACAAGACTAATCTCATGAAGATTCCATGTCCATAGCTCTCACAATGATTAGAAACATAATCCTCTAGAAGAGGATTTTGGAAAAAGCTCTCAAATTCTTAATTTCCAAAAGTGAGAAGTGGGGAATTAATTTCCTCTTTGGATACTTATTCACTTTTTGAGTGAATAATTGATTAGGGCGAACAACCAGAAAGAATAGTTAAACCTTGAATCAACCCAAATGAGAAAGGGTTATTCCAAGTAATTGGAATTCATCTATGGAAAAGCTACCAAAAATTAAAGTCTAAGAATAAAGCCCAAAAACCTCAAAAGTATAGAAATTCCTTAACAACTTTCACAAAAATGTAAACCTCTAAATGCACATACATGTTCGTAGGTTGATTCACATAATGTAAATGAATCTAGATTTAATCAAATCACCTAAGGGTTTAATATATCATTTAAATAAGATACGTTGACCATATAGGGATGACATTGGTAAAACATGAATAGTTGAATCACTAACTCCATAAGCCATTGCTAGGGATATAAATCTTGTACACTGATCAAGTGCAATTGCATATAATAATAAAGCCAAAGCAATAAATGCATTAAATTACCTAATTTAACCATTTATTTAATTGTACTAAAATAATTCATTTACATCACTCACTTTTGCATAAACATCACAAAGCTAGATCATCAGGATTGCATCCATCAAGATGACTTACAAAAATCCATTGGGAGAGGCACTACATCAACATTCACACAATTAAGGAACTTAGTTACATATGTGTGATCAAAGATAGGTCTAAAGGTGATCCAAGAAGAGATCCTTGAGGCCACAAAAAGCCTTGATATCACAAAAACATTGCAAAAGCAAATAACCATACATTACTCATCATGCCAAGAATGAACATGCTATGAGAAAAAAGAAAGGATAACTCTTCAGCAAGATCTAATGAACTTCCATGAACATGGGAGAGTGATCCACAATAGGTCCTAGATAGACAACTAACTACAAAAAAAATACCAAGAATAGAAAAGGCCATTCCTTGAACAACAAACAAGAAAAAATAATAGGAAATTTTTTTATTGATGCAAGATTTCAAAAGAACCCAAGATGCCCCTACATTAGACACCTAGGGTAAATTTATATTGATGTCCAAATTAGGAATCCATAACACTTTGAAAAGAATCATAAAGATCTAACTTAGGTTGAGATATCCAATAAGTGTCTTCAACTGGTTTTTTCTTTCACTGAACTAGATACAATTTGTAATCTTTTCCTCTAGTGCTCTTGCTAACTCTGGTATCCAAAATTCTTTGAATTCCCTCTTTGGTATTCTTAGGATGATCTCTTTGGTATTATTAGGATGATCAAATTGATTAGATTCCTCTTCATTAGATTCAAAATACTCATAGATTTCTTAAATTTTGAAAATAGGTGAAATATCAATGTCTTCAAGAAATTCAACTTCAAAGGCATTTCCACTATCATACTTCCTCAAGATCTTGCAAGGCCCAAATTTATTCATCTCTAGCTTACTATATGTTCCAATAGGAAATATTCTCTTATTCAAATGTACCCTCACTTGATCTCCAACCTCAAAAATTTTTTGTCTTCTCCTCTTATCTTATCTTTCCTTATATTTTTTATTACTTTTGTTTAGATTATTTCTTACTTCATGCAAAATTTTCATAAAGTCAACAAATTACTTAATTTTTTGTGCTATGTTTGAGCTCAATATTCAAGTTCCTCATTTCTAGGGTACCTCTAGAATGGATTCCATTAATAATATCAAAAGGGATCTTCTTAGTACTTCTATTCACTAAAATTTTATATGCAAATTCTTCTTGTGCCAAAATAAAGTCCAAATTAATAGGTTTGTCTCCAATTAAGCATTTAAAAATATTACCCAATCTTCTATTTACAACTTTAGTTCATCCATCTATCTGTGGATGAAATGTAGAACTAAACTTAATCTCATTATTCAAATTATTCCAAAGGGTTCTCCAAAAGTAACTTGTAAACTTAGTTTCTTTATCAAAAACAATAGTTTTAGGCAATCCATGTAATCTCACAATTTCTCTAAAAAATAAATTTTCTATGTGTACTACATGTGATGTCTTCTTACAAGGTATGGAATGTGACATTTTAGAAAATATATCCACTACCACAAAGATAGAATCATTACCTCACTGAGTTCTAAGTAACCCCAAATAAAATTCCATACTGATATCTTACCAAGGCTTACAAGGAACATGTAAAGGTCTATACAATTCCACATTCTAACTATTTTCATAGTAACTTGATGAATTTTGCATCTCTTCACCACCTTCTAAACATCCTTATATATTTATGGCCAAAATTATCTCTCAAAAAACAACTTCATTGTCTTATCAATCCCAAAATGTCCTACAAGTCCACCAATTTATTTCTCATTACTTCCCTGATCCCAAAAAATTTATGAAGTATGTACAATACTTTCTTGATTAGTCACCACAAACTAACAATCTCCCACTTGGGGACTAACCAGACTCCACACTAGACAACAATCTCCCACTTGGAGACTGATCTTGTAGCAATATCGCTACCACATGGGGCTCCCACTGGATCAAACTGCCCTGGACTGTACTATTCTATTATTCATGTTAAGTCAATAAGACCAACCAAAGCTAAAGAGGAGTTCAAATTCTCCCTTGTTACTACCTTTTTCAACATATCTATTGGATTTTCATCTATATGTATCTTGTCCAGCTTTAACTATCCATCCTCCAAAACTGATCAAATGAAATGGTACCTCAACTATATGTGTTTGTTCTTTGAATGTAGAGCTGAATTCTTTGCAAGATGAATGGCACTATGACTATCTATAAACAAATATGAAGTATGTAGAGTACTTCCCTAATTAGTCACCATGAACTAACAATCTCCCACTTGGGGACTAATCAAACTCCACACTAGACAACAATCTCCCACATGGAGACTGATCCTGTAGCAATACTGCTACCACATGGAGCTCCCACTAGATCAAACCACCCTGGACTCTACTGTTCTATTATTCATGTTAAGTCAAGAATACCAACCAAAGCTAAAGAGAATTTCAGATTCTTCCTTGTTACTACCTTTTTCAACATATCTATTGGATTTTCATCTGTATTTATCTTGTCCAACTTTAACTATCCATCCTCCAAAATTGATCGAATGAAATGGTACCACAACTGTATGTGTTTCATCTTTGAATCTAGAGCTGAATTCTTTGCAAGATGAATGACACTCTAACTATCTATAAACAAATGATTATCCTTCTGAGGGTATCCCAATTATTCCAAGAAGAACTGAAGCCATATCATCTCCTTGGCTGCCTACGTAGTAGTAACATACTCTACATATGTAGTGGATAATGAATTAACCTTTTGTAACCTAGAAATCTAGCTCACGGCTGCCCCACCAACAGTAAAGACATAACTTGTAGTAGTCTACCTAGTATCAAAATACCTTACCAAATCTAAGTCAACATATCCCTGTAAATTAGTAGTAGAGCCCCCAAAGTGTAAACACTTATTGGATGTTCCTCTTAAATATCAGAGAATCCATTTCACTTCATTTCAATGCTCAATTCCTGGATGACTCATATACTTGCTAACGAATCCCATTGCATGTGCAATATATAGCCTTGTACATACCATAGCATACATCAAGTTTCCTATAGCTAAAGCATAGGGTACCTTGGACATCTTATCCTCCTCTTCTTGTGTCTTGGGACACATCTCCTTAGTCAACTTCAAATGACAAGGTAATGGTGTGCTGAAAACTTAAGTATTCTCCATAGAGAAATGTTGCAACACCTTCTCAATATAATCAACCTGAGATAGCATCAATTTTCTATTCTTCCTATCTCTACAAATCTTCATACCGAGGATTTGTTTTGCTGCCCCCAAATCATTCATAGAAAATGCATGTGCTAACTTGTATTACAACCCCTTAATGCAATCCATGTTAGACCCAGCTACAAGCATATCATCAACATATAAACATAAAATAATATAGTTGTCATCATCCAATCTCTTAAAGTTAAAAAAATGATCTAAATGACACATATTATATCCATGCTCATGCATAAAACTGTCAAATTTAAGATACCATTGCCGAGGTGCTTACTTCAAGCCATATAAACTTTTCTTCAATTTGCACACTAAGTTCTCATTACCTCTGACCTCAAATCCTTGTGGCTAAGCCATATATATCTCTTTATCCAAATCACCATGGAGGAAGGTTGTTTTAACATCAAACTACTCTAAACACAAATCTTTAGTAGCCACAATACTTAAAATAGTATGGATAGAAGTCATTTTAACAATAGGAGAAAATATCTCATCAAAATCAATGCCTTTTTTTTTGTGCAAATCCTTTTACAGCTAACTTGGCTTTAAATATTTTCTTACCTCCATCCTCTTGTTTTAACCTAAAAAATCACTTATTTTGTAAATCTATTTTACCTACAGGCAACTTGCATAAATCCCATGTATTACTTTTTAGCAAAGAGTCCATTTCATCTTTCATTGCAGACTCTCACTAAAACTTAGTATCCACCTGCATAGCTTCATCATAACATTCAGGTTCACCAACATAAGTAAGTAAAATAGAATACAAAGAGGGAGAAAATCTTTGTGGAGGTCTAGTTTTCCTTGTTGACCATCCAACATTTACTAGTGTGTGTGGTATTTGTTGTTGTAGTTGTTGCAGATCATGAGTAATGGCTGGAACAACACCTTTTGGAGTATCATCTAGCACTACATAATCATCTTGTTTCTTCTCATGTTGCTGCAACAGATCTTTGTACAACACTTTCTCATTGAATATGACATTCTTGCTTCTTACAATTTTATGATTTTCAAAATCTCAAAGCCTATAACCAAATTCATTAATACCATATCCAACAAATACACATTTCTTTGACTTAGCTTCCATCTTGGTTCTATTTTTAGAATCTATGTGAGAAAAAGCTTCACAATCAAAGGTCTTGAGAAAAGAATAACTCACCTTCTTACAAATCCATGCTTCCTCTAGAATACCACAACCCAAAGGAGTAGAGGGACCTCTATTAATCAAATGTATAATAGTATTAACAATCTCTATCCACATGTGTAAGGGAAACCCAATGTGCAACCTCATGCTCCTTGCATGCTCCATTATAGTCTTGTTCATGCATTCAGCCACTCCATTTTCTTGTGGAGTCCTTGGAATAGTTTTTTGTCTATGAATACCATTAGTGGAGTAGTAATCTTCAAATTCATGACTATAATACTCACCATCATTATCAGATTTGAGACATTTTAATTTCTTACCAATCTCATTTTCAACCAAGCATTTCCATTTCTTAAAAGTTTGAAATACATCAAACTTCTGTCTAAGGAAATAAACCTATACTTTTCTAGTTGTGTCATCAATAAATGTAACATAATAATGAGAGCCACCAAGGGAAGATACTTGAGTTGGTCCCCATACATTTGCATGCACAAGCTCTAATTTCTCCCTTTTATTTTATTTCTCAGTCTTCACAAAGCTTACTCTCTTTTGTTTTCCATACACACAACTTTCACAAAAATTCATATTAACACATTGTGAACCTGGTAAAACTTTCTTTGAATGAAGTACTTTCATACATTTCTCACTCATGTTCCCAAGTCTATTGTGCCACAATGTTGTATCAGAATTTATAGTAGCTATTTGTTCTCCCTGCTTAGTAGCAACAATTATTTTGAAACATTCATTTTTCTCTAAAACAATTAAAGTATAATGAACAATATGACTTGTACAAAGATATAAGGTGCCTACTTTCACACCTTTTTCTACTACAAGGGAACCTTTTGAAACTTTTCAATTTTTATCATTAAAAGTAACTACAAAACCCTCATTGCTGAGTTGCCCTACTGAAATTAAATTCCTAGTCAGCCTTGGAACATGTCTTACCTCATGTAGTAGCCAATGATTCACATTCTACAACTTAATCTTAATTTTTCCCCTTCCAACAATCTGACAGGGTTCATTATCCCCCAAATAAACAAGCCCAAAATCCTCTTGGACATAATCAATGAAATAACCTCTATGAGATGTAGCATGAAGTAAAGCACCAGAATCTAAAACCCATGAATCATCAACACTTTCTAAAGATAGAAGCAAAGTATCCTCTTTGGATTTTTTACTTACCACATTTTCCTCCTTGTCTCCATCTAGTTTATCTCCTTCATTTTTCTTTCAAGTCCAACAATCTTTCTTTTTATGCCCTGGTTTCCCACAATGCCAACAATTGTTCGGTCCTCTCAATTGAGACCTCCTCACTTTTGAATTTCCTCTTGATTTCCCATGATTTCTAGAATTACTTCCTCTTTCAGTTATTCTGCCTCGACTTTGTGCATTAAAAACACTTCCTAATGTAGATCCACTTGAGGTTTTCCTATGAGTTTCCTCACTCAAAATAACACCGATTACATCATCACATTTTAGGGTACTAGATACAGGAATAAAATTACTCACAGCCATTGCCAAGCCATTCCAGCTTTCAGGCAAAGAACAAAAAATCAAGAGAGCCCTAATTTCTTCATAAAAATGTATACCCACAGAGGATAACTAACTAGTAATAGTATTAAGCTCATTTTCAACAGATCCACCTTCTACCATTTTCATATTAAATAAATGCTTCATGAGAAATATCTTGTTTAAAGCGAAGGGCTTTTCATACAGTTTCACTAGGGTTTGTATCAATTCTTCTATCATCTTCACTTTTGTAATATTAAATGCCATTGATGGTGCCAGGCATAATCGAATGCTTCTAAGTGCATTTCTATCTAAAAGATCCCATTTTTCATTTGACATAGATCTTTGATTCTTGGTTTTTCCTTCCAATGACTTCCATAAATCCTTCTGATAAAGATAGTTTTCCATTTGCATATTCCATAACTAAAATTTTTGCCCATTAAACCTGTCAACCCTTAGCTTACCCTCATCTACCATCACTCCCACTCAACCATGAGACTTTCTTGTAGAGGATAACTGAAAAATAACTAGGCTCTGATACCACTTGTTAGGATTAAACCATGGACATAAATAAGAATTACATTCAAATATAAACAATATCAAAAATTAATAGATTACATAGAAAAGAATAGAAGACACCAAGATTTAATGTGGTTCACCCAATCCCTAGGCTACATCCACCAAATAGCAAGTATGATATTATTATAATCTAGTGATTACAACTTGTTTACAATCCATAATCCCTTATAGCTAAATACCACCACAAGAGATTTTTTTTGCATCACCACTTAATGAAAATGCCTAACCCTAAGCCCTTTTATACAAGTAATTTTATGCCACTTTAGGGTTACAACATGTCAACCAAATAATTTATGAAGTATGTTCAGTACTTCCCTTATTAGTCACCACAAGCTAACAAGATCTATTGTCATCTCAAAATGGCATCAACATGCAAATATAATAAACTAAACAACATAGCAATAAAGCACCTATGGCACTAAATCAAAGTATAACATTCGACCCTTAGGTCATCTCAAAGTACATAAAATGAAAGTATCAAATATCTCTCGAATCAAAATAGATGAGGTACAAACTGCAAACATAAGAGACACTACACAAGGTAAGGTTATTTTGCAAGGGTTATGCTCAAGAAGAAGGTATTGATTATGAAGAGACTTTTTCCCTTTTTGCTAGACTAGAAGGTGTTAGAACACTACTTGCATATGCAACACACAAAGGATTCAAAGTAAATTAGATGAATGTGAAATCAGAATTCTTGAATGGAATCTTAGAAGAGGAAGTCTACATTGAGCAACCAGAAGGTTTCATTGATCCTAGTAAAAGGGACATGGTTTGTACATTACACAAAGCGTTATATGGTCTCAAACAAGCCCCCAAAGCCTAGTATGAACATTTACATAACTATCTCATATAGATTGGTTTTCAAAGCACTAATGATAACAACAACCTATACATCAAAGAAGGACCAGATAAGAAGATAGTGTTGATAGAAATCTTTGTGGATGATACATTCTTTATTGAAAATGATGACTTGTGAAAATATTATTTTGTGAAGATGAGTAAAGAATTTGAAACGTTAATGTTTAGAGAGATTAAATTCTTTTTTGGCTTGCAATTTCAATAGATGAAAGATGGTATCTACATTAACCAATTAAAATACATCAAGGAGATACTGAAGAAATTTGGAATGGAGGATTCTAGACCAGTTGGAACACCTATGTCTACTAGACATAAGCTTTCCAAAAATGATGATTCTAAGGAAGTAGACCAGACTACATAAAGATCAATGATTGTAAAATTTTAGTATGTAGTGCACACAAGACCTAATATTGCATTAGTAATTGATATGGTTAGTAGATTATTATCTAATCCTAAAAAAATCATATGATGGCAATCAAAAGAATCATGAGATATCTGAAAGGTACTAAAGATTGTGGTTTGTAGTATAAAAAAGGAAGAAATTTTGAATTGAAAGCATTCACTAATGTCGATTGAGTAGGAAGTGTTGATGATACGAAGAGTACTAGTGGTGGAGCATTATTTCTTGGAAAGAGGCTAGAATCTTGGACAAGAAAGAAGTAGAACTATCTATCTTAGTCTACAACAGAAGTAAAATATGTTATTGTAGCAATCAATTATCCCAATATTGTGTGGTTCAAACAATTTTTGTTAGGTATGAAGGAGGAGATCAAGTACCCAATTATTACTATATGTGATAACACTAGTGCAATAAATATATCCAAGAATCTAGTTATGCATACCAAGACCAGGAACATTGCAATAAAATATCATTTATTGAGAAAAATGGTGTAAGACAAGGAGGTGAGGTTGGAATATGTGAATAAAAAAGAACAGATTACAGACATATTCACCAAGTCATTACCTAAGGATGCATTTTTGTAACTAAAAGGTAAGTTATGGGTCATTCCCCTATTTGAAGCTCACTAATCAAATTTTAGTGATGTATCAACCGAGAACTTTGAAGATCAGACAAGTTGATACAATATGGGTAGAGGAGATTGCATATGAATTAGTACATTAGGTACATGGAAGCTACATTGATTGTTTTCTTTTGCATAAGATGTCAAAGAAGGAGATTTTGTCATATATGAGGAATTTTTGTATCAATAAAGAGGAAGATTCGTCATATCAAAATTCAAAACTTTTGAGTCAGATGTCAAAGAGGACAGTTTGATGTCAGAGGGAGAAATTGCAATCAGAGAAATCAAAGAGATTGTTGTTAGAGGGCATTCACACTAATAGAGGGAAGTTCTCATGGATGAGAATAAAAATGAATTTAAGGACATGATACTTCTATTTTTGCTCTAAAATTTCTTTGTATCATGACATTTTGTGTTGCCATGAATGAAAAAGAGGGAGATTGTTGAATACAATTAATCAATTGTATGTTTTCTTTGATGTAACACAAATTTCAAGTCTTTTACTGAGCAATCAATCTTAGACAAGCTCACTTGGGCATTGAAGGAATTTTCTTTTGTATGTTGAGAATTCTAGAGATAACAACACAAAACCAATATAATCGAGTTAACTCAATTACCAAAGGAAGTTAGCATGGAACTAGTGTTAACCAAGCTCACTCAATTAATAAAGGAAAGTCTTTTCTAAGTTAGTGTTAACCAAGTTGGGTTGGCTAACAAAGGATTTTTCTGCATTAGTATATTGGATCTAACAATTTTTTTAGTTAGTTCTAGCCAACTCATGAGATGAATTTAATTTCTTTGAAAGTATATTCAAGCCAACTTGACAAGGTAAAACATATAAATATAAGGTCAATTTGAGGATTGAATTATGAAGAAGCATGGGATTGAAAAGATAAATCAAGGAAGTGAATTGAAGGATATCAGAGTATCCAAGTTGATCAAGCTATAAAGAACATTTTGATCAAGGAGGATCAAGTTGTAAATGCTCAAGAATGGTTTGTAACTATAGTTTCATCAGTTCTTCACACTAACTTGTCCCATTTTCTCATTTCATTAATTCTAATCTTTTGTCCAACTTGATTATCATTCAACCATATTTCAACAATATTCTTCATCATTCATATCCCCTTTCAAATCAATTGTAGATCACTTTGAAACCAATTTCCATTTTATCCAAACTTTCCAAAATCAAGTCAGAATCATCCCTAATCAACCCAAAATCATTCTAGATCAACCATAATCAATCTAGAGCATGTTGGATATCTAAAATCAATCATCATCTGTCCAATCCTAGACATTTTTGTGGCTCTCAATATCTTGGAAACCTATCAAAACCTATCAAATCTAACCTTAGTATTGTCATGGCTCTCAGTGCTAGGTCAAACTATCATTCTTGTATCTGATCATTGACATTGTTGAATTCCTTAGTGTTATATTGTGACATTATCAACCATTTTAATAACATTGACAATGCCTTTTGATGTTATTATGATCAACCTTATCAATCAATTTCAATCCTATAACATTTACAATGTTTGTTAAATATTACATATTCTTAATCTATGTTATGTGTCCTTGTAATATTATCAATCCTAATCAGTCAATCAATTTGACCATGGCTTTGGTTTATCCATCATCATCCTAGTCATCTACATAATCATCACACTCCATCAAAGGATATTTTTGCATTTATAAAATTAAATTGGCCAATCATTTACTAATTTATCCTATAGGATTAAATAACCCATAATTTAATCCTATCTCATTCCAATCAACTTCATCTCACATTTGATAATCATTCTTCCTAATTAACATCCTAAATTGATTAATATTATTAATTAATTGGTTTATCATTCACAAACCATGGAAATTCTCAATTTTCTAACTCATATTTTGCACCTCTAATTTCCAAATTCCTAATTTCCATTTGTGTGGAATAATAATTTTTTAATTCAAATATTCCACATAATCTTGCCACATGGACACCTTACATCATGGATTTTATCCTTAGACTTGGCTAAGAATTGTCATAATCCATATATTCTTATTCCTTATGCATGCCTATATTTAGCCATCATCATCATAGAATCTTGGCTTTAAGTGGCTTTGAGGTGTCACATGACGTGTCATAGATCCTCCACCATTTTTATCCATGTTAACTTCTATGCATCATACAATCTTACATTTGGCATCTTGTGATATATGTATCATGTAGTGCCTCTCCCATTTGACTTTTGTAAGTTGTCCTAATGGATGCAACCTTGATGATCTTTTGTTGTGATGGATCATGATTGTGACCCTGAGTGGTCTACACCGTCGAGGTGTTCGAATTTATGTTTCTGTATCAGTTGCTTTGATTATGCTTTTGACTGATCTTTGAGATTATGATGTGATTTTTGGTTCACTGAGGTTTGTGCCAGTGGTTACCAGGATCGATGTGGTATCATGAGGTTGTTCTATGATTACCCTCAGATGTGTGTAGAGATTGCACTATGTTCTTTTACCATGCTACACTAGACTAGGCTCCTGTAGCAGTGGTTAGTCATCTTTATGACTATGGTTGTTTATGTGTTTTAAATGCCTTTTTAATGCAGAGTAATCAATCATTATTAAATTCTTAAGTAATTTAATGGATTGTTCTTGTGAGATTATTTGGTTATGTGTTGCGAGCATTTACCTTGTTATATTTCTGATTAGAGAGATATTTGTTACTCATATTATGTTTACATTTGAGAGGACCCGAGGGTCAAATGTTGCTCTTTGATTCCAGTATCATAGATATTAGACTACTATGCTGTTCAGTTAATCATATTGCATGATGATGCCATTTTGAGATGACAGTGTGTTTTACGATGTTATCTAGTTATCTGGTATTTGGACATACCTCTGATTTCGCTATATGATGGATTTAATGCTATGGTTATTTACTTCATTCCTGCGTTGCTATACTTTATGCGAACGTGAGTGATGTAAATAGATTATTTTAATATAATTAAATAAATGGTTAAATTAGGTGATTTAATGCATTTATTGCTTCGGCTATATTATTATATGCAATTGCACTTGATCGTGTTCTTTAGTGTGCAGGATTATATCCTTGGCAGTGGCACATGGAGTTAGTGATTCAGCCTTTCATATTTTACCAATGTCGTCCTTGTATGGTCGATGTATCCTTTATTAAATGTTTAATTTAAACCTTTCGGTGATTATTAAATCCGAACTCATTTGCATTATGTGATTAGACCAGTAAGCGTGTTTGTGCATTTAGAGGTTCGCATTGTCGTGAAAGTTGTTTAAGGAGATTTATGTGTTTTGAGTTTTCGGGCTTTTTAATTGATTTATTTTAATTTTTGGCAGCTTTGCCATAGATGAATTCCTATTTATAGGAATAGCTTGTTTTCGTTTGGGTCGATTTGGAGTTTAACTGGATTGGCTGGTTAAATGCCCTAATTGATTATTCACCCAAAAAGTGAATAAATATCCAAAAAGGAATTTAATTCCTCACTTCTCACTTTCAAATTGGAAAGTTGGAGAGTAAAACCCAAAATCCTCTTCATGAGGATTTACTGTTTTGTTCATTGTGGGAGCTACGGGCGTAGGATCATCGTGAGGTTGGGCTCGTTGGATCCAGCTCGGGGAAACCTTGGATTGTCGCGATTTTCAGCTACTTCTACGAGATATTTATTTTATGGTTTAGATTCCCGTTTTGCCCTTTTGGCTGTGAGGTAGGGCTTTCCCGTTTTATTGTTTCTGCTCCGTTTCAGCTTCTATTTTTGGTAGCCATTTGTTTGGAGGTTGAGAACTAGTGTTCCCCTCTGTTTCTGTATGTTAGTTCTACCCGGTTGGGCGGGTATGAACATTTCTCTATTTTTTGGGACGAGGGTTTGGAATTTTACGCCGTTATGCTGGCCATTTTTTCATACGGTGTCTGATTCCATTTATTTTTGGATTTTTGGAGGTTTTGAACCCAAAGGTCAAATGGGTTTTAATTTTGCAGTTTTTCAAATTTTTTGGGATTTTTACCTCGTTTTGTGTGCCGCTCTGTTTTCTCAGTTTTCTTGGCACAATGTGGGTTGTGGACTTGGATGATCCGTTTGGATATCAGTCAGACCACTTTTGCACTTTTATGTTGCATTAAGATGCGTGTTGCATCCGTACTCCTAAGGTTGTGTTCGGTTGAGTGATTTTATACCTGTTATGGTTTCATTTAGACCTTTGCTTTTGTTTCATGAATGCTAGGATTTGTGTAGAATCCATACTCTCGGATTGAGGCCGATTGAGTGAGTTCACGATGTTTGGTCTTGTTACATTATTGAGATTCGTGTAGAATCCATACTCTCGGATTGAGGCCGATTGAGTGATTTCATGATGTATGATCTTATTGGCTTTGGGATTCGTGTAGAATCTGTCCTTCCCGTTTTGCTTTCAGTTGGGTGTTTTCTTTGCATTGTGTTCTCATTCCTGTCCTTGTGTTATGATCTTCGTGATGGTGGTACGCCACACACGAGTACATATGCATACATTTGTTGGGTGACTCGCGAGGCCCGATCTTCTATGAATTTTCTGGAAGTTATGATCATTGGGGTTGGGATGGGAGTGTGCATGCCCACGGGCACTTGTCATAGGATGAGCATGGGTAGGGTAGGGTAGCATATGGAGGGGGCTTCTATCTCGTAGCCTGGTGACCTTAGTCTCATAGGGTTGGCAGAGGAAGTTTTAAATAAGTGATAACTAAATAAAATGTGTGACTGGTAATAAAACTTAAGATAATAAAATGGTACTTTTGTGTATTGGCCTTCCGTTGAGGGAGTTGAGCTACACGGTGTATTGGCCTTCCGTTGAGGGAGTTGAGCTACACAGATCTGAGCTTGGGCTTGTCGATGCCAAGCGACTCTCCATGATGTCAGCCCCTACTTAGTAGCCTTTTGAGTGTCTGACCAGGACCTGTACTCCTTGCATTGTCTTAGGTTCTTGGTTGCAGCCATCATACTGTTTGGCATGAGTGTTAGCCTTGGATGTTGTGTTTTGTGTGTGTTTGTGGTTGGATCATTATCTCCATCAGCACGGCGGGTGTGGACCTATGGGTGCCACGTGGTTGGGAGGCGTAGCTACCTTCACCACTACTAGGGATCGGTGTACAGAGATGATCTTTTGTCCTAGTGCGACCGTTGCTGGATGTCTTCACTTGGTACTTCAGGTTCCGGAGTATGCTTTCTTTTGATTTATGCTTTCATTGGAATGCTTGGATATCATGTTTAGATGATGTTAGTTTACTTGATGCATTCCCTTATCATGATGTTTAGCATATGATTAGATGATGTTATTTGATTTAGTAGTACATCTGTTGCTTACTACTATTTAGCATGTGATAGGTGATGTTATCTACTGTAGGATTATCTTATGCGTTATCACTAGCATGTTAGATTTCCTTGTACTTATATTGTTGCATGTTTTTAGTAGTGACATCCCTATTACGACAGTACCGACAATTTGGTCGGTGGCTTGGGATGTTACGCGTGGGGGATGGCTAGGACCCACGATGGTCTTATGATGCTATTGACGGTTGGGAGGAACTGCGCACTTATTTGGTTGTTTATTTCTGAAATGTATCTTTGTTCATTGCGATGTTTATTTCAGTATGTGCTTTGCTTTTATGTTTTAGATGGTTAGATGTTCCTCTTTCCTTGCTGTTAATGCTCTCGAGTGTTCATTCCTCAATTTAAGTGGATCTGGTACTCCCCGGTGTGGAGGTTTCCTTGTTTGTTTAGCTTTTTGTTTGTGTTTTGTGTCGCGCTAATTTGTTTCCTCGCGCGAGATTGTTTCTTCCTCGCGTGAGACTGTTTCTTCCTCGCGTGAGACTATTTCTTCCTCGTGCGAAAGAATACACTTCCCGCGCGAGAATGAAAATCTTCGCATCGCGCATAGGAATCCTCGTGCGAGAATGTGAATCCTCGCGTGAAGCTCAGTAGTCCTCGCGCGAAGTGCGCACTTTCTCACGCGAAGTGGTGAAAGATCTCACGCGAAACTCTAGACTAGTTTTCTTTCTCGCGCGAGAAATAGGGGCTATGTAGGCTTGTCGGATGAAAGTTTGAAAGTTGGTTTTGGACACCCTTTTGGTTTTTACACCTTCATGGTTCAAAACAGATTTCTTAGGGGTTTAAAATATATCGTTTAAGTATAAGTTGACGTATATTTAATTCCTTATACTTAAGATATGTTTTAATATATGTGACAAATCGTTTGAGATAGGTTTCAGACCTCTCAGAGATAAGTTATGGATTCTAAGAAATTTTAGGGCTTCAGAAATCCAGACTTTGCCAATTTTCAGGGCTTCAGGATTTCAGGCTTAGCCAAATTTCGGGATTCTGCATATTACCTCAGCTTGGTGTTTTGTTGATGAGTGGTTTTTTCTTGTGCCCTCATCATGTGCTTTGTCATTGTTGGCTTTGGTTGTGTGTGTCAGTTTTGTAGTGGCGTTTGGAGATTCGTTGGTTGCCAGGATTGTGTTGAAGTCTTCCGTTGCGATCTTTGTGATCCCTGTATGATGTTGTCTTGTGCATTCATACTTGTAAAAAAAAAATATATATCTTGGCTGGATTTGAATCCTTGTTTCCAAGGATCTCCGGGCAGGGCATTACATATCATGGATTTCATAAGGAATATCTCGCCAAGTTGCATATCCAAGGTGACAAGTTCAATGATCTCCTCTTGCATGTTGGCTATAAAATGAGCCACATTGCTCTCATTTTTGGTCCCTTGATTCTTAATCTTTTAGAGTCCCTTTTCCTTTTTTCTCTTATGCTTAAAATCATTGTTCTATTATTATCATAGCATCATCATATCATAGACTTTTTCTTTCCAATTGTGTTCATTATAGACAATTGGAGCTACATCATATGGAGAAGAAAGAAGAACATGGGAGCTACAACTAAAGATGGAGTTTTACTTTGTGTTTCTTTCTTTATTTTGGTTGGCTTTCATGGTAGACTAGATGATTTTTAGTGTATGTTGATTGATTTTAGTGATTTCTCATAGTATGCTAGAATTTTAACCCATTTTCTAGTCCTACATAAGTATTCAAGCTAGAACAAAGATCTTAAATCAGCAAAGATAGTTTTATTAGCAATCAGGTCAAGTCATTGTTACTCTCTAATAATTGTAGCAATGAATCAAATCTCCTAACAGAGTTAGCCTAACAACTATTTGCTAAATCCTCTAACAAGGTTTCATTTCTAGATTGAAGTCTATAAATACCTCTAATAGGGCTACTCCTAACAAGGTGAACTAAATCCTTTAACAGGGTCAAACCTAACAGTGTGTTTTGTAACCTTTTCTAGGGTTGGCTCACTTTAGAAGAGTGAAAAATAGTAACTAGTTGTAACTGGTGGTTTTTCCAAATTGGATTTCCATGTTTAATCTTGGTGTCTCTTGTGTTCATGTTATTTTCTTTATGATTGTACAACTAAGTTAATTAAGGTTAAACACACTAAACATCTTAAGAAGTGATTATTTTAGTGTTTATCGAGTGATATTAATTCTTAGTGTAAACTAAGTGTTCCTATGTTACCTGAGTTACAATAGTATTTCAGTTTCAGTGAAGTATTGGTTTTTGAATTATATTGACATCTTAAGGGCTCTTGGATTTTTTTTGGTGGTAACTAATCCCCTCCCCTCTCAATTACTCCTCTTATATTTCCAATAGGAATAAACCATAAATGAGAAATTTAAATTTAAATGAGTGAAAGACAAGATAAATGTTAGGATTCACTTTTCTAGAAAATCCTTATCAATAAGGATTTTGTATGTAATGTATCGTAGATCTTGAATTAGGAACATAGGGTATCTCCACACTTTGTAATGGATCTATCATAATCCCATCATGGTACCATGGATCTAAGTGTATATCAATGAAGAAGATAATGAATTCCTATTGTAGATCTCCTCTCTTGATGGCCAATAATAAGATAGATATTGAAGATGAAATTCTAACAAAGGATCCCTAATGCTAGATAGAAAGCTTCTTGCTTTAATGCTTGAAAATTTTGGATAATCTTGAATACAAGAACTCCTTGAATGATTTTTCTAGTGGGAAAACAATAAAAGATAACTAGAGAGAAAAATAAAACTAATTAAACCCCTAAGGCCTTTTTGGCCCCAAGCCTTAAAATCACTAGGGACTAGGTCAACCTAGGTCAACCTAGTCTAGAATAGGTCAATCTAAGTTGACCTAGTCCTAGAGAGAAGGTTTAGAGTGATATATACAAAATAGGTAGATACCAAAAGAAATATAGTGGAAAGAGGAAGACAATAGGAGAAAAGGGGATCAAGCATGGGTACATCCATGGTCCAAATAAAGTCATTATGGAGGGGGTGCTAAAAATTCTTAAAAAGAAAGTATATCCATTTTAAGATGGTACATTTAGCCTCCACTTTAGTAGGAGTATGGGTTTCCTTAAAATTATAGTAAAGTAGATCTAGGGAAAAGAGTAGATCTTATCATGATCTAGGAGGAATAGCAATCATCAAGCCCCCAAGAGACTTGAGTCTTTGTCATATCCAAAAGCATAATAAGAAAAAGAACTACTATGAAGGGGTGTAGTTACTTTCCCAATAAGGTTTGTGTGCCTTTTTTATGAACCACACAAAAAATAGGAAGCGGGATGAATGCCTCTAAAAAGGGGGATGACATTGAATGGTCTAGAAAGTGTGTATGGTGTGCTAGTCAACCCATCAAAGATCAATGAAATTCTCTAGAAAATATGTGTGGCATGCTAGTTAGTCCATCAAAGAATCCAACTTTAAGGGATCTCCATGTCCTAAAAAGAAGAATTAAAAGGAACCTAGGCATAAGGATGTGTGTGTCCTTATGGGATCAAAACAAGACTAGGCTTCCAAGACTGTTAGTAGTCAAAAGAAGGGTCAAAAGAAGGATCGAGTCTCCCAAACTTTCCATAGTCTAGAGAGATATTAAAAAAGAGACCAATCCCCTAGGAATTTTCAATAGTTCTAAGAAATGAGGAGAGAGAGAGAGAGAGAGAGAGAGAGAGAGAGAGAGAGAGAGAGAGAGAGAGAGAGAGAGAGAGAGAGAGAGAGAGAGAGAGAGAGAGAGAGAGATGTAAAACATGAAATAACATTGTATAGATTTGAGAATAACTTAGAAAACATACCCAATAGTTAAGGCTAAAGTACTCCAAGATATACACATAATCTATATTTTTACTTCATGGTCAAAGGATGATCAAAGTGTATGCCCCCATGTTAAAGTAATTTCAAACATCTTAATGGGAGAAATAACTTTAACAGAAGTGTGCAAGCATCCACTAAAGAATGTTTCTACTATGAGATGCCCCAAAGAAGAGAAGCATATCAAGGGAAATGAGTGTATAGAAAAAAAAGAGAACACAAAAAGATCTACTAATATTGAAGTTAGTAAGATCATATGATAATATATAATATTATATCAAGTATGAAAGTGTCATCATTCCCCAAAGGAAGTAGAATTGTGATACAACAGAGTAAAAGACACATAAGAGTTATAAAGAAGAGTCTTTTTGGTCCAATAACATGGAGACCAAAAATAATTGGTGCTACAATATCATAAGAAACTCAAAGACTATACAAATTTACTGGTATGAAATAATATCATAGGTACAACATAACATTTAACAAAATATAGAAGAAAGAGATATAAATAGAACAATATAAATGACAAGATGATCACTTATATTGGAAACTATAATTGGAATAATTATTTTGTTGTCATTGATGTCAAACCTTATGAGATAGTTTCTACTTGAGTAGAGTGCCATATCAAGATGATTGATGAATATAATTTGAGAAGAATAGATAACAAGAGAACCGAGTTGAAAGTTTCAGTTATAATTTGTTCTCAAATTTCTTCTCTACTCTTTGTAACAACTTTTCTTGTTCATTCAGATCTTCATTGAATTTCTAGACAATTTTTACTAACTGAACCAAAATAGGTTGTAAACTATCAACCTTAGTTCATAGTGCATTTACAAATATGTTCTTCACATCTTCAAGCACTTGGTTTTCTATGCTTTTCTCTTCTTTAAGCTTCTATTGCTTAGCTTTCTTTTATAATAGTTCACCTATGATGTTCATTTGATCAAGATTCAGAGTAGAGATATCCCAATTTAGGATAACTATATCCTTATCAAGATCAATGTCTTCTTCTTTACCTTTATTTTTGCTTGAAACTTTAGTACTCGATTGAGGCTTTCTCTCAATTGTATTTGTACTTACTATTTGCATACTTGGAATAGTAACAACAATAGAAATAGAAGGGCTAGCAACAAAAGTAGATATTGCACTAATAGTAGAAATACCTTATTATTGTGTAGCCAAATTTGATGGTGGAGGAAGCACTAGCTACTTGGTAGATGAAGTGTTGATCACTTCAATTAATATGGTACTCAACTAAATAGATGTAGAGATTGGTTGAGTGCATGGTGTTGTAGTGGTTACCACAACCAACTCGGCATAAGCTTTCTCTAAGTTTGATGGTATTAAAGCTTTTCTCAGAGAGTGAGGAAATGAAGCCATAACTATTGCTGCAATCTTCTCTAGGTTGGTTTCCTCAATAATCTGAATCTCAGGGAGATTCTCCTCGGTAATTCCTATTCTTGCTCCTCATCATCTAGTTTTACATCACCTATTTCTATATCTTCTTCATCATTATTTTCATTTTCTTCCTTGTCATCTTTATTATCTATGTCATTGACATGAACAACAAAATCACTTGATTGATGAAATTTGTAGAAATTCTTCTATGTATGTAGTTGTAGCTATCTCCACCACATGTTCAATGCCATTAACCAATATCATGCATGTTTTGAATTTTAGAGTGAGTTTTTCCTAATTTTTCTTCATGGATTCTTTCATTTTTTTATCACTAAGACTTGGCATGAGCTACCTCAGACTCTGTTCAAATATATCTTTTGTATTTTTCTTAGCATTTTCCCATCTTGGCTTCATTACTTGCATAAGCTCATTGGGAATTTGTTGTGCAAGTTGATCAGGTGAGTAACTCCATTTTCCTAGTCTTGACATTATCATGTCTTTAACTTGCTTCTTCTCATCTACATTCTTGGTCTCATATCTGAGAGATTTGAAGTTTTCCATGATAGCTCTTGCATCAATTTCCTTTAATTTTTCCTAAAATGTAGGTGGAGGTCATTTGAAAATAATTTCCTCGACATCTTCCTCACCTAATTTCAATTTCATTCTTGATATAGATGCTCTTCTTGTGAATACTATAGTAGATGACTTGACAGGTTTAGTTATGATAACTTTACCCTTCTTCCTGATTATCTCTTCTTCTTTAGATTTTATTTCTTTTTCTTCATCCTCTGCTTCATCTTATCCCATATCATCTCCTTTTTCTTCTGTAAAAAGGAGAGTAGAACTTTCTTGCCTCAATTTTTCTATCCTCTTCTTTCCTTTACTAACTTATTGAGGAATCTTAATTT
Organism: Cupressus sempervirens; assembly: GCA_028749045.1. NCBI lineage: Eukaryota > Viridiplantae > Streptophyta > Pinopsida > Cupressales > Cupressaceae > Cupressus > Cupressus sempervirens. Next base: position 426,600,352 of record CM053784.1, on the reverse strand, counting down.
CAAGTTCTATTCTAGCTTTGACTTCATCAAAAGTACCAAAATATGTGGCCTTTGGATTCATAGGTTCATTCAACAGTGCCTCAAAGATAACCTTGGTGTCATCAATGTTAACCTCCTAGCTTAGAGGCTTAACCCACACCACTCTAGGTTTGACTGTTGACAATTGGCTAATGAGGATATATAATTTTTTTCATTTATGGCAATACATGATGTAGATGCTTACAAGAAACCTTAGAAATAAATATACTTTGCTTTTGGTACTCAAAAAATTGTCAAAGTATGAATTTGGTATACAATAGTGTATTGTTTTGTTTGTAACTTGTTGCTGATGTCATATTATGACTAGCAAAGTTAGATGGAGATAGTATACATGTTGACGATGACGTGCATATCCTTAGAAGTCAGTGTAGACTATATAGAAAAGAGATATTTGTGTTTTAATGTAACAGGATAGCAGAATTAAAGGAAAGGAATTATTTTGTTTACAAAATAATTACTTGTCCAATTAGGGTCAACATCCTAGATGTTTACTTTAAGTTGGAAAAGTGTATTATGGTCTTAGCCAACCTAGCAACAATTTGTGTAAAGGCATGGTATTTATGGAAAGGGCATCTTGCGATGAGAAGTGGAATTGTGATGTAAGTTGTGTGAGTATTATGGTATTTAAACTTACTGTGAGAGTGATATATGAAAATTTTGTGAAGTTATTTTGTGATCTAAGATTGAGATAAAGATCAAAGATTAGTTGAGAAATAAGTTACAGAATATATATTCCAAAAGTTTGGTTACTTGTTTGGAAAATGAGCTCTTCTTATAATTGGAAGTGCATATTTGAGTAGTGGGCTCATCTTGCATCTACTATACTACAACTCCTAACAAGGTTGGCATAGCTCATAACAAGGTTGGAATCTCCTAACAAGGATTCAAAATCTCCTAATAGGGACTCTCTATACTAAATTTTCTCATTGACTCCTAACTGTATATGAGAAATATGTTAGCAAGAAATACTAATCTATTAAGAGAACAAAGCATTAACTAGCATAAAAACCATAACGTATATGAGAGACAAAGTGAAACCCTCAAATGAGAATATGAGCCATAGAATGACTCTCCCAATGAGGATGGTCACTTGATTTAGGGATGAGTCTAAGTAAAGGATTGGTATGTATGCTCAAACTTTCTCTATGCTTCAATGGTGGGGATGAGTAAATGGCAAATTGGTAGCTTTGTGAGCTCTCAATTTGGCATCATAAGGGTATGGTTAAGGGCTTTTATTTCTCAAACTAGCATTATAACTTTAACTCAAGGATTGTGATGATATGTCTTAGGAGGGGATTCAATTTATAGGCTAAGGGCTTGAGGGATGGAGGGTCAAGATGCAAGGGGAGATGAAAGCTTAAGGAGGGCTAGGATGCACTCAAAGGGGAGCACATGGATTGTGCTTGTTTAGCACTAACCAGGGAGTGACACATGTCACAGGGTGAGTGGATGGAGGCAAGGGATTGGATGAGTCAATAAAGGAGGATCAAGGGATAATATCTTCATAAAGACCCTTCATAATGACTTGTAAGAGTCTTTATGGCTTTTGTAAGAGCATTCATGGCTTGGTGGTTGGGATATTTTGGAGGAAGTTGAGATTGTTGACTTTGCTTGGCTTACAAAAGTCTTAAGCTTGCTTAGGTAATGTGACAAGGTTAGGGGGGGATTAGAGGTGATTTAGGATTAGACTAAGCTTGTTAGAGATTTGCAAGTGGATGGCATTCAATGAGGGTGGGTGAGTTAGTGGCTAAGCTTGGTTAGTATGGGTGGATGGGGTGGATTAGGCTAAAAAGGGGGTTAGGGATAAGTTAGGGGCTTTTAGATTTGAGGGATTTATTTATCAAATAGATTTATTTAATAAATGAGGATTTTGGAATTTAGATAGAAGAATAGGATTAATTGATAAATAATAGGTTATTTGATTTATCAATCAGGACTATAGATGATTAATTAAATTAATCAGCTAGGGGATGGAAAAGGATTAATTAAATAGGAATTTAATTAATGATGCCTTTAGAGATAACTAAATAGGATTACCAAAGCGGTGTAATAAAATTTAGGTGTCTACACTAAAAAGGTCCATCCTCTAACAAGGAACTTATATATTAGTATATTATCTAGTGGGTATCATCTCCACTGGGGTTTTCCCTTGGCCAAGGTTTCTTTATTTTAAAAAAATGGTGTTATGAGTTATCTTTGTGCATGGTTATTATTATTGTTCAGCATTACTTTATTACTTTGTTATGTATGGTTTAAAGTAAGAAATTATATCCAATTGGCGAATAAAGTTTGTAGATTGTTGATTCCCCCCCCCAGTAATTCATATTTCTAACAATTGGTATCAAAGTACAATTACTTAGAAGAGGCTTAATAGCTTGAGTAAAATCCCTATGGATATGGAATAGTTGATGAAGAACCTTGAAGAGGCACTTGAACAAATTGATCTCCGTACTAAAGAAAGAGATAAGATAAAGGATATATGTGAAGACTCCAAAGTATACATTGGACAATTGAAGGAAAATATTGAACATCTCAAATCCAAGCTTGAATCTATTGAATTAGAAACTAGTGATGATGATTACTTAAAATTGAAGATAGAGTACAAGATCTTGAAGCATGAATTGAAGATTATGAATCTTAAGTTAACTTTGAGGAGTGATCCTGGCAAAGTTGAAACTAACTTGAAGATTGAGAATACAGATCTTAGAGCAAGTATGGAAAATGAGACATCTAAGCTTGAAACATTGAAAGAAGATCATAAAGAGCATAAGAAATACAATACTATTTTGAAAGGTGAATTAACTCAGTACAAGCAACAACTTGAGAAGCTTTATTCTAGCAGAAAAAAGCTTGATGATTCAATGTCAATACAGAGACCTGCTTATGATAAGACTTGTCTTGGTTATCTATTTAACATTTTTACAAAGAAACCTGAGATTAAATTAGATCCAAAAGAAAAAGATAAATCTGATGATAAGTTTGAATCTAGTCAATATTCTAATAAAGCTAAAGAAGTTGGACAAGACAAAGAAGTTAAGATATTGGATGAACCAAAGAAAATGGAATCTCCTAAGGAAACCATATATGAATTTAGAGGTAAGTGCTTTTCATGTGATGAAATAAGTCATATGAAAAGAGATTGTAAAAATAAGTCATTTAATCATGTTAAGGATTTTTATTGTCATAATTATCATGGTATGGGTCATAAAGCAATTTATTGTAGGAAACCTAAGCATGATAATGATAGAAGGAATAGTAGAATGTCTAGAAATACTAACCCTACATATGAAGAAGATCTAATGAAAGGATATCAAGAGAACAAATACCTTGTGAGGAAAGAAGATAGATCGTATGTTATAAGTGTAATAACTTTGGACACATAGCTTAGAATTGTCATGCACCTAATGATCAACAAAATCCTAGAAGCAAAACTCTAGTATGTTAGTTATGCAACAACTTTAGACATATAGAAAAGTATTACAGAATGGATAGAAACTTTGGAGATAGAAGAAATAATGGAAGAAACTTCAAAAATAGAAGGAATGATGGAAGAAATTTAGAAATGGTAGAAGCAACCATGAGAGGAACTATGGAACTAAGAAAAATGATGAGGAACAAAGAAACATAGTTAGTGAACTTAGAGAAGAACTCAATGAGGCATTTGTAAAAAGATTAGACATCTCTACAGAAAAGCTAGAAGATGATGAGATAGGAAGATCAAAGTTAGTTATCAATTTTGATTCAACTAAGTTGAATTAAGCTTATTCGTAGCACCAGGATTTGTAACTTCACTCAGAGATCGAAGTATGGGTAGCAAAGTTAGTAAAAGGTGTATCAAGATAAGTTTAGATAGTATCTATTCTCACTTGTAATTTGGATCTTATCTAATCTAGTTGTGAAGGAATTAAGAGTCACTGATATTATAGAGAAAGTTAATTTTGCAGAAAAAGATGAAAACTATGTTCTTACTAAGAATTTTGTGGAGCTTTTTCATGATGGAAGAAAGCTATGGAAAACCTTATGTAGCATCTAAAGATTGGATAGAAGATCTTGAGTAGATATTTGCATACAAAATGTAATTGATAGCTTTTTTGTGTTTGCAAAGTATGCAACTAATGCAAGTTCAATTTGAAGGAATAAAATGGAGTACATACTTGATTACTAATTCATTTCTATTATATCCAAAGTAGAGAGCACTTAGAAACAACTTGTTAATAATATTTCAAAGAAAACCCTATTTTTGGAAAAGGTATTTTGTCATTTATTCACAAAATTTATTTGATAAAAGTTCATATTTGTTAGAAGCATGGATATGTTTGTAGTTCATAATGTTGAGAATGAGGATAGACCTAAGTTGAAGGTTGTTTCCATGAAACCTATAGAAGGAAACCCTAGTTTAGCATTATCCATTACATTGAACAATATAGTTTATTTGGAAGATGTAGGAAGTTATCTTACCAACAAGTTTGAATCGATTAGAATTGAGTATATGAACAAGGATATGGATTTAGTCTTTAACCATGATATGACTATGAAGCCTGGATTTGAACATTTGAAGGAACTAGACCTATTCAAATATCATTTCTACTAAGAATTAGACATAAATGAGTGGACATAGATCATACTAAGTAGAATACATTATGGGAAACTATGGATGCAAGATAGTGTAGTTGATATTTCAGCTGACCTTATACATGAGGTAATTGGCCTTTGTAAATAAGGCAGTGTACCTATAGGTGAGAAGTTGGTTAAGAAGAAATTTGAGACTTATACCAAAGAAATTTATAATGGAAAGGCCATGGTTATCAGCACCATTAAACAAGATGATGTAAGACTCCTAAGTAGAATCATTGCCTACTCTATATGTGCAAGTTCAAATATTGATGAATTGTCAGCCAGATTCATCTATGTAGCCTACAAGATATGTGTTGAGAAGGAACAAGTTAATCTTAGTAAAATACTCAGAATGCAACTCCTTGAAAGCCTAGAAAAGATCAAGAGGACTAAGAATGGCGTGTTTAGATTTTAGTCATTAATTAATCACATATTCTTTCATGTTCTTAAAAGATTTCCATATTTGTCAGTCATAGAGATTATGAGCAGTAATAGATGTATAATGGAGAAGATAACATAAGTGTGTAGAAAACATCCTGTCATGCCCAAATTTACAAGGCAAAACAAAACCAATTTTTTTTTAAAGGTGAACTGAAGGATAATACATAAATAGATCCATACTTTGTTATGAGTATTCTATCAAACTATGGGGTATCAGGAGTATGACAATTCATATCCTTCAAGAATATTAGAATGTTACTTTATTTAGTCATTGAGTTGGAGATAATTAATCCTAGTTGAAGTGGGGAAATTTGTTTTCATATGAAATTTTGGACTTCAGTTTCTAAGGGAGACCCATTTAGTTTTCTATCATTCTTTAAAATCTTAGTTATAACATAGGAGCTAGGTGGTGTTCTCAACTCATTTTTACATCCAATCTTAGTAGTAAGAATTTATATATATGAATGTGAAGTAAAATTTTGTGCCATTGTAATTGTGATAGTTCAATTTGTCTGTGAATGTAATAACAATCCTAAATCCATATAACTTTCAAGAACTTAATAATTCTCGAGAATGGTTAGGTGTGTTTATATATATATATATATATATATATATATATATATATATATATATATATATATATATATATATGTATGTATGTATGTATATATATATATATATATATATATATATATATATATATATATATATATATATATATATATATATATATATATATATATATATATATATATGTATGTATGTATGTATATATATATATATATATATATATATATATATATATATATATGTATGTATGTATATATATATATGTATGTATGTATATATATATATGTATGTATGTATATATATATATATTTATATATATATATATATGTATATATATATATATATGTATATATATATATATGTATGTATATATATATATATATATATATATATATATATATGTATGTATGTATGTATGTATGTATGTATGTATGTATGTATGTATCTTTGCACTTATAAAGTGTTATTACATTTTAGGCCAATCCCCTTTCCATTTTATTTTATTATTTTATTTTTATTTTCTATTATTTAGGTATTCAAATTTCTAATGAGCTCTTGCATATTGTCATTTCGTTAAACTTCTAACTAATCCTATACCATCATTTGGACTATTGAAAAGGTATATATATATATACACACACACACACAAATTATTTAATTTTAATTTCTCTGGAACCTTACTATTAGTTTTCAACTATATAGCATTGGTTGGATTATCAAGTTTATATATTAACTAAGGGGCATGATCAACTTAACAATGAACTAACTGCTACCTTATCTACACTTGCCCCATTAACCAAGTTTTCACTCAATTTAACTATAGCATTATACTTTACTAACGCAACTACAATTTTAACTTCCATTATAATTATTACTAAATTTAATTAAAATTTTAATTATTAATAATTTTAACTACCATTCTAAACTATATGTTAAATCACCTAAAGTATTTTTTTCCCAAAAACTTAAGACACTAACTAATCCCTAATGCAAGCATTATTACTTATCCCATGTAATATAAAACTACATTCCCTTCTTCAAAAAAAATACCTATCTCACTTTTTACCATGATTACCTACTTAACCTACCTCTTCTACCTACCACATATCTACACTCCACCTTGGCTGACATTTAACCCTCCTCCTTCTCCCATTCAAATGCCCATGGCCTAGGCCCATGTGCCCCTTTTTTTTCCTCCTTCTCAATGATGTGACAATAGTCCCATCTTTCTCCCCCCTGCTAGGTGCCTAAGTGGAAGGCTTGGGTAGCACCATAACATATGGGTGATTTAACTTTTTTTTCCCAAGGATGAAGGCATCATTTTTAAAGGCCACTAACATATGTCAGTGGGGTCTCTTTCTCCCAAGTGCTCAAGTTGTTGTCAAAAGATAGTCTATTTTTTTAATATGTTAATTAGGAGCTATTATGTTATTCCACCCCAACACCTCTTAACATCCTTCACTATTACCAAGGCCATGCATTTTGGGAGGAGGGAAATGTTCAAATCCCAAGGCCATCAACTTTACATGTGTGGAAGGGAGGGTGGTCAGCTAAGTCAGATTTTGGTTGGTTTTTCCTTTGTTTTGTTTAAGTGATTATGAATATGTGATGTCCTTAGTGGTGAGTGGTCTTTTCTACTTCCTTTATTGTGTTGCATATATGAATATTTAAAATTTAAAAAATTTAAATTTTTTTTTAAAAAACTAAGTACACTTAGGTCCCCTCAACAGTCATGTGACCATAAAGCCTTTTTTTGTAATTTATATTATTATCTTTCATAAATTATTACCAACTATGCTTCATAGGTCTATTTAGGAGTCAAGATCCTAGGGAATAATCTCTAGGATCAATTTATTGGTTTGTAATAGGGAGTGGGATATTTTTCCACTCCCCATACAATTTCTAGAGAAGAATGTGCATCTATAGCTAACTTTTCTTATAGATTCTTAAGCTAAGTCAAGTAAGGAGCTATTTTCTTTCACTTCAACTATGAAGCTAAGATGATTTGTTGATGCTGAAATTGATGTTATCATCTATTCTATATAACCTTAGGGATTTAAATGATGCAAAATAATTCAAGGATTAACACTTCAATGTACAGGTTCTATTTTAAACATTTCTAAAGGTTGATTATTATCACATATGAGAGAAAACATCTACTCATAGAACCAATGAATTCAAGGATAATTAAGATCTTGTATGGAACCATTATTCAAGAGAGACAAATTAATTCTTTATTTGCATACTTGTTTACAAATACAAGCTTGGAACCTTTTATTCATGTTTCACAAATCACATAACAAGAACTTTGCAATACTCTCGTTCACCCTACCTTGGAAATGAAATGTGTAACACTGAATTTCTAACATAAAATTTCTACATAGTTTAGCTATGGATTGAATACACTAATCTACCTATGTACAATGAATCAATCTCCTATCTACAACATGAATTTTCTAGAATGATGAATATTACTTCACTTGATAATTTCCAAGAAAAGATGTACATTCTTTACACAAACTGTTTAATATTACTTCACAAAATAACATTAAAAAAAATAAACTCATCACAATCCTAGCTTCTTCCACATTGCCAAAGGGTGAAACCCCAATCTCTCCATAAGATCTACTTTCTCAAAGACCTACAAAATAACACAAAACTTGGAACCATGGAGGCTCACCTCCCATCCTGGGCTTCTATGAAGCCATCCATCGAGCAAGGGAAACAAGATTCAAATTGCATTGCATTCCAATCTCACAAATGCATAAACATCATGTTACAACACTTGAACAATTTCACCCCAAGGGTATTTCACAATGGTTCACCAATAGAACCTTGAACATAGGGTGAATGTGTGCTTTCAAATAGGAGACTTACCATATCATACCATATTTGCAATAAAAATCTTCAAGCCCTTTCAAGGATTTCACAAATTAACAATTTACATGCCCTTTTGGGGCTTCCACAAACCTCCTCCAAACATACTACCATCAGTTATAACTTCCTTGAAGCCCATACTTCATAAGCTTCCTTTCTACACCATCTTTCCCTTATCACCCCAAAAGCAAGATATGAATGAATATGGCATACAATGAAGCCCATACTCTAAGGTTCTCAACTAAATTTCAAGCCCAACTAAGCTCTTCACCCTAGACTTCTCTTCCCTTCCCAAAGGGTGAGTGAATCCCTCACACCCATAACAACACTTATGCATAAAATCATGGAACTTAAAAAAAAGAACAAGAGGACAATGAAAATCCAAACTTCATGCTCATCACAACATAACACAACACAAGACAACACAACATCATGATACAAGATGATACCACACATTTTTCTTACAATGCCATTCTCCATACCTACATACTCATGAATGCAATACCAAGATTCAACTTCAAAATGGAAGAAGTTAACTACATGGTAAGAACACCAACCTTGAATTCCTTTCAAACTAGTAATGAAAGGTTGTAGAAGAGCTCCCTCCTAGCTTCAAAACCCTAAGAGTCTCTAAACTTAGAGAATGGGTGAACACCTCACTAGTTTGTCCAAGACTCTCTAAAAAGGCCTTCTCATTAACTATTTTAGCAAAAACACCAAGCCACTTCCTCTTACAAACTTGTCTCCCCCTTAAGTTTTCTATTTTTACTTAGTGGAAATATGGGAAAGAGCTCATGTGACAACTCTATTTTCGAATTGATCAAAGAAGGCATTGTTAAAGGGTCCCCCTAGGCTATCTAGGCATTATCATGGTACAAATTAGGTCCCTAACATGTTATACTATCATATGGGTAGCTTATTTTCACAAAAAAGCACTTTGGGACCACCTAATGCCCCTTCAAAACCCTAGTCAAGTCTAATTTCGAATTTCCTTTGATTGTGACCCATCTTTAACCTTGTCAAGTGGGTTTACTTAGTCATTCACAAGGTGATTAGTTTAAAGATAAAATGCTATCATGACCAACCCTAGGTGACATGTCATTAACACACAAAAACCCACAAGTTTCAAGTGACACACTAAAGCACATTACACATCATCATGACATGTCTCTAATGCATTTTGATATTAAAAATTTCACACACAAGCAAGCTTACATTTATGACATAAAATACATCACAACAAGACTTTTGAATCTTCCAAAGATTTGCCTTGGCTAAATCATGTTCATTTTGGTTTGGACCTTGTTTTCCACAATAATTTCTATGGTTCCACTTTCTACACACTAAATTTGAGTATCAGTAGTCCAAGGAGGTCATATAAAACACATAAAAAATGCATATAAATTCAAATGTTACATAATCCATATTAACATGATTCAATTAAATTCCTTTTCCTAATCATTTCAAATAAGACATTCAACATGTTTAAATATCAAAATTTGAACATCACATTTAATCATAAATCATCATAAGAAATTTAACATTTCACATCACATCATAATCCTTTTCCTATCAAAATGACAAAATGTTGAATCTATATTGCTAAATCAACCAACATGAAAATTAGTTCCAATTACATACCTCAGATCAAAACCACCAAAATGTAAAAATCACAACTAGTATACTTGATTCAATTAAATATAGTTTGATTACTAACACTTTCTCATTATCATGGATCCAAATTCAAAAATCATGGCTCCAAAATGCAAGAAACATGAATGAAAACTAGAGAACTAAAAATGGCTAGTGCTCTAAGCATTTTTGAATTGGCTGGTTCTCTGCTAGGTAGGAAATTGGTAGGGGAGAATCTAGCAGGAGGTATTGATCTTGGAGGGATAGAAGGACTAATAGAGGAAAATATAGCAAAAGATGATGGGGCAAAAGGAAGAAATACTGGGAAAAATAAGGATGCAAGTACCATTAATTGTGGGGTTTGGGACCTTTCTTTAGATGTGTCTTCTACATTTTACGTGCCTGGTCAGGTATTTGAGAATGAAAAGAACCCTTTAGAGAATGTGGAGGTCAATATTGAGAATAAATCAGAAGGGTCAAAGATAGGGTTTACTAACCAAAGGACATGGTCTTCCTTGGGAAACTTGGTGGTAAATCATCCTTCCCACTGGTTACTTCAAAATCTCTTGTGGGAAAATTTATGGGGGCTAGACTAGATATAGATTCTTTGAAAAAAATGATTAAATAGAAATGGATTATTCATGGTGATGTTGATATAGCCCCTATGTTAAATGTCTTCTCATTTGTTTTTAATGTACAAAGAATATATGAATATGGTTCTCTATGGAGGTCCATGGTCATTTGGCAAAAGTACTCTCATTATTAAAAAATGGGAGCCAAATATGGACTTAACGGATGCTTTCTTCTTAACCACACCGATATGGGTTAGACTCCCTAGCCTTCCTTTAGAATTTTGGCATGAAGATATCTTTAAAGAAATTGCTAGCTCCTTTAGGGAACTGGTTGCTATGGATCATGCAATTGCATCGAGATCTAAACTCCAGAGTGCTAGGTTATATGTGAAAGTGGCAAACTTGAATCACCTCCTAGAAAAAGTGGAACTAATTTCAAAACTAGGTAAAAGAATATAGGAAATTATATATGAAAATATTCCAAATACCTACTTTGCCTATAAAAAATAGGGCCATTAGGTGAAAAACTATCCTAGTAAAGGCAAGAATAATCCCAAGGCTGAATAGGAAGCTAAAAACAAAGAAATAAAAGTTCAGAAGAAAGTTTGGAAACCTAAAGGTACTCATATGAAAGAGATGAAGGATAAATTGAATTTGGAACCTCAAGATATTGGTAAAGTGTCAAATTTGGCCTTGAAGGAAAATTTGAACATTGAAAATAAAGGGGATGAGATGATGTTGGAATTTGTGTTACCTAAGCAAAATATAGAAGATATAATGGATTTGATGAAACAACTAGTAATTTATCAGAAGTTTGATGATAGCTAGGAAGATCTAATTGAGATGGATGAATTAGAGGAGGGGAAAATTCTATTTGACTCTACTAAAATGATGGTGCTAGCAAATTCTCAAAATCCCCAACTGACTAAAAATTAGAATGTTACCCCAAAGTCTCTTGAGATGCCTATGTGCAAAGAAATTGTTCTCTTTAGGAATGAATTTGAGCTTGAGGATATCAAGGAGGAAGGGAAGGATCTTAAACATAAACCAGGTCAAAGGAAAAAGATAGACAAGAAGAGTAATATAGTTCCCAAAGGAGTGGAGACTAGAAGTAGCAAACTGGACCAACAAGCTAAGGTGAAACCAAATGTTGGTACCCCAGATAAACCTGGAAGGAAATCTTCTAGGAGAACTAGAGAAATGGAAAGTATGTAGAATATTGTGTATGGAAGATGGGAAACTATTCTGGATTTTACTCCTAAAAAATAGATATGAAAATTATTACTTGGAATATTAGGGGTTTGAATAATACTCATAAACTTGATGTTGTTAGGAATTTTGTTAGAGAGCATAAACCAGATTTTTTTATTACTGCAAGAAACAAAGATGGAAAAGGAGAAAGCTGAACAAATTAAATCTTTTAAAGATTATTATATAAAAGCTAGTAATTTAGAAGGACCTTTAGGGGAAACTATGATGTTATGGAAGAAATATAATTACTTAGGAACTATTTTGAATGCTAGTAAACATTGCATGGTGGTTAAAATTACTAGCATTGATCAGAATAAGGATTGGTATATTGACAATATGTATGCTCCAAATATCAAGAATCTTAGGAAAAAGGTATGGGGCACTCTCTCTCATATAAAGAGTAAATATTACTTTGGTCGATGGCTTATTATAGGAGACTTTAATGTTCCTTTTATGATCATGAAAAAAATGGAGGTAATGTGAGTCAGTTGGAAGGAAGACTCGATCTTATGGATTTCATCAATAAGGAGGGTTTAATGGATATGGATCTTCATGGTATTTAGTTTACCTAGAGTAATAAGAGGCTGAGTAATGACCGCATTCAAGCTCGATTGGATAGAGCACTTATTTCACCTGATTGGACTAAAGAGTTTGTTTGCAAACTAGAGGCACTTCAAAAAATTAGGTCAGATCATTTCCCTTTGATTTTCTCTGCTGAAAAGATAAATCTAAAGAAGAACTTTCCTTTTAGATTTGAAAAAATTTGGATGTAGCATCGACAATTTGAAAGGAAATTGGTTGAATGGTGGAATATAGATGTTGAAGGTACTACTCTATTTAGAGTGGCCTCAAAGTTAAGAAATATTAAAAAGGAGGTTAAAATATGGAATACAAGATGGTTTGGTAATATATTTAAGAGCAAAGAAAACATTAAGGATGATATCCAAACTATCTAGGACAAGATACAGAAGGAAGGGTATACTCTTGACCTTGTTAGAGAGGAGAATTAAAATTTGGTTCAATATCATGACATTGTTACTAAAGAAGAGATCGATTGGAGGCAAAGATCCAAATTAATCTGGCTAAATGAAGGAGATAAGAATACTAGGTTTTTCCATCTTTCTACTCTAAAGCATAGAGTCAAAAATCATATCTCATATCTTAAAAAAGGAGATTTGAAGATTACTGAGGAAAAGGATATTTCAAAAGAGATGGTATCCTTTTTTTCTTCTTTAATGTCAACTGATCCCAACATTGATCCTGCTCACCACAATGAACTTTTAAAGGTGATCCCTCCTTTAATTACTAAGGACCAAAATAAGTTATTAGGTTCTATTCCAAAGGAAGAATAAATCTAAAAAGTTGTATGCTCCTTAGGAGGGGATAAATCGCCAGGACCAGATGGTTTTCCCATGTTCTTTTTCTAGAAGACATGAAAGCTGGTTGGAAGAGATGTTTGTGATGTTATTAAGGAATTATTTGGGGCAAAAAGAATGCTTAACAAAATTAATTCTACCTTCCTATGTCTGATTCCCAAAAAGACTAGGGTTGATACTCTAGGCCAGTTCAAACCGATTAGTCTTTGTAATTCCTTTTACAAGATTATCTCAAAACTCCTAACTTCTAGGTTGCTGCTAGTACTTCCTTCTCTTATTTCTATTCAACAAAATGGTTTTATCCCAAGTATGAAAATTCTTAATTCTATCATTGCAGCTCACGAGAATATTCACTCTTTATCTTATTCTAATAATCAGGGTTTTATCATGAAAGTTGATATTGCTAAAGCCTATGATGACAGAGTTGAATGGGCTTTTCTTGTTAAGATTTTACAAGCCTTTGGATTTGATAATAATATTGTTGGAGCTATTTATCAATTGATCTCTACTACTTCTATTGCCATCTTGGTGAATGGTTTTTCTTCTAAATTATTTAGTCCCTTCAGAGGATTGAGATAGGGAGACCCTTTATCCCCTATTCTTTTTGTTATTATGGCTAATTGCTTGGGGAGATATATTGGGTAATTGGTCCAACAAGGGGATATTAAAGGTCTATAGCCTTCTTTCCAACCTCTTACTTGATCCCATGGCCAATTTTTTGATGATACTATCTTTGTGGGCAAAGTTGAAGTTAAGGAAGCTAGAAATCTCAAGCAAGCCTTTAATTTGTACTCTTTTTCCTCAGGTCAGTTGGTAAATTGGAACAAGAGCTTATTTTTCTTTTAATAATACCCCTATTCCAAGATAGAATAAAATTTCTAAAATTCTTGGGTGTTCAATTGGATCTTTTCCCTGTATTTATTTGGGACTTCCTTTGGGTCCAAAAGCTCCTAATTCTTTTTGGGAAGATCTCATAAAGAAATTTAATAAGAAATTGGTGGGCTGGAAGGGTAATCTTTTGAGTCAAGCTAGTAAAATTACTCTCCTTAAAGCTTGTCTCCAAAGTATCCCTACTTATGCATTGAGTCTTTTTAGAATACCAGTGAAATTTGCAGATATAACTGATAAAATTCAAAAAAAAATTCTATGGATTGGAACTGAGGAAAAGAAAAGAATGGCTTTGATTGCATGGGATCAACTTTGTAAGCCCATCAGGGATGGAGGATTGGGAATTAGGTCTATAAAAAGTATGAATAGAGCTCTTCTGGAAAAAGAAAAGATGGAGAGTTTATCATGATGATAAGGAATGGAGTACTATATGGAAACATAAGTATCTCTTTAATGCCAACTCTTTATCTAATTTCCTATCATCTCCTGATGTTCTTTCCCCTTTTGCTATTTGGGTAGCTATGCAGGGAACTAAGAATAACTTAGCCAAAGGTTGTTCATGGAAAATTGGAAATGGGCAAAAGGTTAGATTTTGGGAAGATTCTTGGTTAATGGATCATCCTCTAATTGAGGACTTTGAGGATACTACTCGAGTTAATAGATGCAAACAATTGTATGGGACTTTTGTGAAATAGTATTGGCATAACAACACTTAGGTAAACTTGCTTGATGTTGACCAAGGTTTTTATAACATCTAGATAATGTAAAATGCCTTTACTTTGTATCCCCATTAGGAGGATAAGATGATATGGAGTGTTGATCCTAGTGGTCAGTTCAAAGTTTCTTCTATTTTTAAATCTAAAGAGAAAGGTAATCAACCTTTATGGTCTAAAGCTTGGATAAATGGTCTCACACCTAAAATAAATATCTTTTATTGGTTTTTCTTAAAATAAAATTGTCACACTAGATAATTTGCAAAAAAGAGGCATTAATATGGTAAATAGTTGTACTCTATGTAAAGGAGATTTTGAAGATAGAGATCATTTTTTTTTGAACTATTCTTACACTCAAAAAGGTTGGACCTCTATTCTCAATTACTGGAACATAACTTGGGTTCATCAAAATAAGGTTGAAATTTGTTTTAAAAGTTGGAGTTGTCCATCTAAGGATACTAATGTTTAGTTTCTATGGAAAATTACTCTTCCTCATCTCTGGTGGGGTATCTAGAAAGAAAGAAATAATAGAATCTTTAGAAATAAAGAAATGCCAGAGTGGGTGCTTGGACAAAATATTGTCAGGGCAATAAAGGAAAATTTTAAGTCTTAGAGAAGATGTGATCAAAAATTTCAAATTGACTCTCCAATGTTATCCAAAAGTTCTAATCTTAAAAAAGATGACCCAAGATTGATGACTAGATGGAAGGCTCCCCCTATTGGATGGCTTAAAGGGAACTTTGATGGTATTGTGAATGGAAATCTAGGCAAAGTAGGTTGTGGAGGAGTTTTGAGAGATCGTACAGGTAATATAATAGATGCCATTGTTGTACCTATTGGTATCTCTAACAGTCACAAAGCTGAGGCAACTGTTGCTCTATATATTATGAGGTTAGCTATTCAAACTAGTTTTCCAAACCTCTAGATGGAAGGAGATTCTTTATACATTATTAATATGCTTAATGATAAAAACTCTATTACTTGGTCGATTGAAGCAAGTGTTATGGAAATTAAAACTTTAATGAATAAATTTGAAAAGTGGTTATATCTCACTCTTTCTATGAAGGTAATGCGATGGTAGATTGGATTGCCAACTGTGCTATCCAAATGGGATATAAGATGACGTGGAATGGTGACTTAAGTTGAAATGTGGATTTGAAAGCCCTCATTAATTATGATATAACTCATGTGATGGTGGGAAAGATTTTCCAAGATTAGCAATTTAATGATATTTCAGATCAAGTGGGGATATGGATGTCAGTGTTCTCTCCTTGAGGAAGTACATTTATGTGATTTTAACCCTAACTTTGCACGTATCTATTTTAATGTGTGCCTTAGTTGTATCAATGAATGTTTTCTCTTTGATTAATTTATTTGTTCTTCATCTCCATTTGATTCTATCTTATTGCAATAATTTGAAGTCTTTGGAAATGGGTGGAGAACCCCAAAAATAGGAGCCAAAAAATTGCAAGGCATGGAAGGCCAAAGCTTTTGTATGGCGTATTTTGTAGAAGGGTAATGTCACCACATATTCGAAGAATCTTAATGGGTATAAACCTCATGTTATTGAGGTATTATTCAAAAATTGGATTGAAGATAGAGTTTCTCTGCATGGAGTGATAGTGCATTTGATCAAAGAGTTCATAATTGAGGTGACGGGTTTGCCTAAGGAAGGCATTAAGTTCAACAAAGAAATGAGTATTTCAAATGCTACATTTAAGAAGTTTCCCAAAATGGATGAAGAAGAGAAAAAACTTGAGAAGAATGACAATGTTTATGAAATAGGTTAGATAAAGGTCATCTAGCAGGATGTGCTCTCCTATATTTGTGAGTATTTTATGTTAGATGGAAGAGCAAAGCCTGTGCATAAATTTCATTTTGTGTTCCTTAATCACTTGAGGCATTAGGATAGGCTCTTGTTTCCTTTTTATTTGAGATTTTTTTATGAAATTTCCCTTTACTGGTTTTTCCAACCTCTAATCAGATTTTCAAGATCAAACAACTAATATCACAAAGATCCACCAATTTCTCAATAAACCCCAAATCGGGTATGCCAGAAATAGTGCCAAAAGCTTCACAGCTTCACCTATTATTAATAAATCTTAAAGTGGACATTTTTACAGAAATTTGAGCAGCATAAAATCCTATAAAATGAAATTTCTAGATCTGTATAACATGCACACAATAGCTCCCAAATGGAGGACAAAAACAATGCTCATTGGGCTCCTGAAAATAGCACAAAATAGCCCGGAATCACCACAAAAATTTAATAATCTATCACAAAAGTATAATCATATAAAAATACATATTTTTAGTTCTATTTTAACATTTAAAAATCTTATATACAGCAGCAACCCAAACTGATATGAAATACTCAACTGGAAACACCATACTCTTACAAAATATACACCCGAAAACCCACAAATCTGCACTGTTCAGCACAAAAGAAAACTCTGCATGAGCATGCACATGGAATGGATTCAAACTCCCATCCTTAGCCTTCCTATAAACCTACAAAATCTCGCTCTTGGGTCTCCCTGGAAACCTTCAAACTCCCATTCTTGGGTCTCCTTCTCCATAGGTTTGGCAGCCTCTGAAGAATAACAAAGAAATGAGCAAAAATCAAGTTCTGGAATCAGCCCAAAATGCCTCCAAACCCCTTAAAAGAGGGCATAACCCTAACTCATGTCCAAGAGGGGTTAATAAAACATATTTTAATAATAATCTTCATTTATTAGTCCATTAGCTTCCAAAGATTATCCCCATTTTCCAAAACTTCACCTTTTTGGGCCTGCCTGCCTTAGCAAAGATTATTATTTTTAATTATTTGAAAAGGGGACATGACAAGTCCTCCCCTCCCAAACATTGCTTGTCCTCAAGAAATGGATGAAAAATAAACCAATCAATCCACCTGGATCCCAAATGTAGTCATGAACTATACTACTACCAATTAACATAGGCTCCTGCAATATCCTCTGCGATATGACCAAGAGGAATCCATAATCAAACTGACAATTATAGCTCAACCAAACTCCAAAATCACCATTGCCACAGTCAAAAACCCATGAGACACAAACTCTTAGAACATCAAAACCCAAGTAAAGGGCACAAATCAAACTGGTAACACAGTAAATACCATCAACGTATCCCACTGGTCTATACGGAATGTACAATCCAACTCTGCAACAATGGTTAACGCTCTCAAATGAAACTATACCAAGTATGGAGAATCCACACACTGTACAACTCTTGTAGTCAACACAACTCTGCAAATCACTGGCCACTGTCTCATAACCATAACTCCCATGCACTATTGATGGTAAAAAGACATTACAAGATAAAGAGCAAGAAATGGAATCCAAACTAAGTTTGTCTACCATCAACTCGTCAACACAAGGATCAAATGCTAACTGATGTACATACCCTGCAATATAATGTTGATAAAAAAAATCAACCTTAGTCAATAGCTCACCATGAACAATTGATACAACCCACTATGACTAATCACAAGCTAAGTCAGGAGATGTCATAGCCAAAGGAGTAGAATCAATAACAACACTCGTTGACGCATCACTCCAAAAGTCCTGCTCTAAGTCATGTATTATCAAGCTATCAACTACAGGACCTATTGCCCTATCATGCCCATCAAAACTCTCATCTCGAGGCATCAAACTATCCCATAACTAATGTTAAGCACTAGGAACCAAAGTACATCTATGTATCATCATCTCATCAACATGGTCATGAGCATATCTCACAATGTAATGTCGATAGAATGAACCAATCTCAATCAATGGCTTAGACTGCAATCCAAATGTAACTAACTACAATTGATCACTAACCAAGTTGGAACTGACTACTACCTCTGAAGACATCGCCAAGGGAGAAGTATTACTAGCAGGAACCATGCCAACTATCGGCTCACCAACATCACACATGGTCTTTGATACATCATCTCTAGTCTTTGTGCCATTAGTACTAGAGGTCACCACCATGTCAGGCATACCACAACAATCTATTGCAGCACCCAACTCAACTGAACCTAACTCTAGTGGGGACAAACCTGATATGCCAATGTTAGTATCAAGGATGGATGCATCCCCATCTCCACTATCTTTGATAATCTTGACCATGGACATCCTCGAGTCACCAGACACCATAGCTTGTGATTGTATAGAATCTAGTAAAGACTGTAGTTGCTCTAACTCCATGGTCACCTTAGCTAAATGAAACTGTGACTCCTTGAAAGCCAACTGTGTACTCTCAAGAATCTCAGAAGTCACCTCAAGCTAATGAGTAAGCTCACTCACCTCATCTTCCTTGGCCAACAATGCATCGTATGTTGTACTGCCCCACTCCATAAGATAATCTCTATCGGCTACCAACTGCATATAATCTTGTCTCAGAATCTGGATAGCCTCCCATAAAGAGCAGAACTCTGTCAAGGAAAGATAACTACCTCCCTACTCATCACTAGTAGGAGAACCCCATCCATAAATGGCTAACAACTGATGAGCAACATCAAAATGCTGGCAAGTGATAGCAATGTCTCACTCACTAACTCTCAACTGATTAGACACATGATGGCAATGGCTAGATTGTCTCCTACAAACCTCCTCTGATGCACTATCTAAAGGAGTATCCTCAAAGTTATTAGTCTCTAGAGTATTACCATCCATATCCTGTGAATCAACTCCAAAGCTCATATCAACAAATGGAGTATCAAAAACTATAGCACTGCTATCCAACTCCTCTGTACCAAAAGAAACTACCAAGGAAACTAAGTCTTCAAAACTGCCCACTACATCCTCCTGGATGTCATCAATGCCAATATGACCCTGGGACTCATCTGTACACACTACCAAATATGAAAGACCATCAACACATTCCAGCAAAAATGGTCGATTGGATATATGAACAAAGCCCAACACTGGTGTATAAAAACTAATACCAACATTGGACAAGCTACTATCACAAGAAAAGACAACACTGTGCAATCTACTAATCAAATCCATGATAGCACCCAAACAATCACTACTACCAAAAAGTGTTAAAGATGTCCAGTAAACTAAATCCCAAACACCAATATAACAATCTCGAGTCCATATCCATAAACTAGAATTAGCTAGTAACTCAAGAAAAATCCTAACCTGAGTAATATGACCAATACCAACTAACTCCACATACCTGTCATGATGAGATAATGTAGTCACAATACTATCTTCACTCACCTTCAGCTGGCAAGATAAATCATGTGAAGTACTACTAGCCTCAACCTCATGTGACGAAGCATCTAACTGTGCCTGGTACTCTCTCTCAGAAAAGTCATGAATGCTCAATGTCTGCTCATCTCTACTAGGTATCTCACCATCATGCACAACAACATCCTCATAATCATCATCCTTGAGGTCAAATCTATCTATCACTCTTTGAATAAAATCATCAAATGTAGTTACCTGATCATGACCTTGAGTAGTCATTCCATGATACCACCAATCATAGGCTGCATCTTCCAAGTGTAGACTTGCAATTTGAACAACATCACTCTCCTTCATGGGGTTAAGTGTGAAGAAGGTCTATAATTTTTGTAGCCATGCTCTAGCTGAAATTTTATTTGTTCCATCAAAAGTAGGTGCTATAAACTTGCTTATTTTATTTTTGAGCTCTCTTCCACTTATGTCATGCTCCCTTCTGTACTCTTTCTTGGGCATCAAAGTGTTCATCATATCCACATATTCTCTAAAAGGAACTAAACTACGAAATTCATCATCTAAACCATTGTAAGTAGCTCTTAATGCAATCAAGTTACCTGTAACCTCTTCCATGGGATTAAGGGGTAGATTTGGCACTGGTGGCTCATCTGCATGCAGAAAAATAGTTTTTGTTGATTGAGAGGGTGTGAGTTTCAGATTTCTTAACTCCTCTGAAGTGCTCCCTTTCTCATTAATAGATGCAACTCCTTGCAATTTTTCTGTCAATATTTGCAGTCTCTCTAGTTTCTGCCAAACTATCCACTATTTGCTTCTGAGTATTTTGGATGTCTTGGAAGAATTTCTTTGCCATCTCATCTAGATTAGCCATACTTTTTCCTTGCTTGGATTTTATACTTTTACTTTTAACTGGAGGTTTGATCAAAATTTCTTTATTCTTTTCTCGCTATAAATATCTCTTTTCTCTTTCACTTAGTTGCATGCAACCATAAATTTTGACATGCAGCTGATTAGAAGCAACATGCAACCACCAAATTCATCAAGAACTAACATGAAAATGATTAGAAGTAGAATGCAACCATAAATTTTGACATCCAGCTGATTGGAAGCAACATGCAACCATAAATTATGACATGCAAGATCTGGGTAGTTGTCAAAACTGACATGCAAGATCTGGGTAGTTGTCAAAACTGACATGCAAACTATTACAAACCCTTAGGTTGGCAAGATCATGGCTTTGATACCACTGAAATGTCCTTTTAATGGTTTTTTATGATATTTTCAACCTCTAATCAGATTTTCAAGATCAAACAACTAATATCACAAAGATCCACCAATTTCTTAATAAACCCCAAATCGGATATGCCAGAAATAGTGCCAAAAGCTTCACAACTTTACCTATTATTAATAAATCTTAAAGTGGAAATTTTTACAGAAACTTGAGCAGAATAAATTTCTATAAAATGACATTTCCAGATCTATATAACATGCACAAAATAGCTCCCAAACGAAGGACAAAAACAATGCTCATCGGGCTCCCGAAAATAGCACAAAATAGCCCGAAATCACCACAAAAACTTAATAATCTATCACAAAAGTATAATCATATCAAAATACATATTTTCAATTCTATTTTAACATTTAAAAGTCTGATATACAGCAGCAACCCAAACTGATATGAAATACTCAACTGGAAACACCAAACTCTTACAAAATATACACCCGAAAACCCACAAATTTGCACTGTTCAGCACAAAGACAAATTCTGCATGAGCATGCACATGGAATGGCTTCAAACTCCCATCCTTAAGCTTCTTATAAACCTACAAACTCCCGTTCTTGGGTCTCCCTGGAAACCTGCAAACTCTCGTTCTTGGGTCTCCTTCTCCACAGGTTTGGCAGCCTTTGAAGAATAACAAAGAAATGAGCAAAAATCAAGTTCTGGAATCAGCCCAAAATGCCTCCAAACCCCTTAAAAGAGGGCATAACCCTCACTCACGTCCAAGAGGGGTTAATAAAACATATTT
Organism: Cupressus sempervirens; assembly: GCA_028749045.1. NCBI lineage: Eukaryota > Viridiplantae > Streptophyta > Pinopsida > Cupressales > Cupressaceae > Cupressus > Cupressus sempervirens. Next base: position 426,578,142 of record CM053784.1, on the reverse strand, counting down.
TAATAATAATCTTCATTTATTAGTCCATTAGCTTCCAAAGATTATCCCCTTTTTCCAAAACTTCACCTTTTTGGGCCTGCCTGCCTTAGCAAAGATTATTATTTTTAATTATTTGAAAAGGGGACATGACATTTTAACTCAAAATTTTGCAAGCTCATAGGAAAAAAGAATCGTGTCCTATTTTGCATGAAGGGTTAATTTTACTAATTGAGGGTTTTTATAAAAGTAAGGCCATTGTGTCTTCTCCTCCTTCTAGAAAAAAGAAGGGCTCTATTAGTGAAAATTACTCTAGGAAGAGTAAGGGTGATTTAAGGGTAAAAGGAGGATTCTAAAGCAAGAAACCCAACAAACCCCTCAATAAAATGTGGAAGAGATTACTAAGTCTGATAAATTGGAGAATAAGGAGGAGAAAAACTTGGAGGAGGAGGAGAACATGGATGTGGGAGAATCCAACTCCAATATGGAAGGCTATCCAAGAAGTAAGGGTGAAACTAGTAATGATGAAGAGGAAGAGAGTAGTGAGAAAAATATAGAGTTAGGTAATGTAGGTGAAGAGGAAAATCAAAGTGAGCATTCTAAGGGAGTGAGGGATGGAAAAGAAGAAATGGTGAAGGATAAGAATGACCTTTCTGATGTTAATGTGAGGGAAGAGGTAAGGATAGACAAGGAAAAGTATTCTAGTAGAGAAGAAATGAGGAAGGAGAAGAACGAATCTATTTAAAGGGATACTATACTTTCTTTTCTGCTTATTACAAAGCTTATGGTTGATACCTCTCTGCAAGCTGAATCATGGATGTATAATGAATTAATGAGTCTAAAAACAAATATGGAAAAGGTGAAATAGAACTAGGAAATTGACTGTACAAAGATCAGCTAGATGGAAGTGCAGGTGGCTAATATACCAAAGAAACTAAATGAGTATGAACAAAAACTTTGTTTTCTAATCAAAGAAAGTGGCAATAAGATGGAGCAGATTACTTCCAGTATTTGTGCTACTGCTACAAGTCTTGGGAAGTGCACCAATGAAGAAATTATGTCTCTAGGGGGACTGAGTAAAAGAACCAAATAAAGTTCTAGGAAAAGGGCAGCTGAGGCTACTGGAGGTTCGGTTGCTGATACCATTCAAGGCACTATGGAGATCGGTAAAGAGGTGGTCAAAATGATAAAAGAGCTGTAATAGCAGCTAGTAGTGTCTTCGGTTTTTGGTCTATATTTTTTTTTACTAATCTTGGTATTTGGTCGATGATATTGGTTATATTATCTAGTTTGTGTTTGTTGTTAAAATTAGGTTCTAGGTCCTTGTAAAACCTGGGTTTATTTTATGATCCTTTAATGTGGTTTCAGATCCCTATAAAACTTGATTTCACTACTATTTAAATTGTACGTTTTAGGTCCTTATAAAACCTAGTAGTGCTTCATGGTTTATCTTTTTCTTTTCTATTAAGGGTTTTGGGTCCCCTTCAAAACCTATTTTTACCTTAATCTAAAAAACTATCTCATTATCATTATGAGATATTACATGATAAGGCATATGTGTCTAAAATCTCTAATGTTAGAAAATTAGGATGTTTTCATAATCATGTCTGTATAGGTTCAAAATTGGTCATTAGGTAAACCCATTATATTTGTTAGTCAATATATTATATTTTCATCTTAATCACCATTCACTATATCCTATCCACCTAATACTACTTGTACAAAAATTGACTTATTATATTTATAGCATGTCGAGCTCTATCGAGTAGGCCTTTATCTAAGTTGATAACAATTTATGTCTATAATTATTATTAGTACTCACAAGGGTGGGTGTTAATTCATCTTTTCACCATGGCCTCCTAAAAAAACTATCCTAATGGATCATAACATACTATGAACCCATCGACATAGTTTTCTAAGTTATAACATCTTGAGTCTTTATTCCATAGGGTCTTAGCTTACCAACCTAAAAAAAATTGAATACAATACTTATGACAATAATGACTACAATGTATATCAGTCTCAATTAAGATCTTAGGTCCAATATCAATAAGAAGGATGCCAATCATGACATACCTAAATCTTGGAACCTACTTATCATCATTCTATCATAAGGTGTATGCTAACAGTCTATAATACACATACTATGCATGAGAGAAAAAGACATGACATCTCACCTCTTTATGCTTCCTAGTTCTAACCATATTCATGTTATTTAGGGTTTATAATATGGTATTGGGGAAGGGGCCTTACACATCTAGTAGATAAGATATTGGATAGTGGGAATTTAATTATGAAGACATTTTTGAATGAAATGAGACAAAGATTCAGAATTGCATTTGTAATTGTAGACACATTTAAAGAAGACATTTGTGTTATGGTTGATATAGATTTTACTTATATTCAAGTAGTAGAACTGCATGAAACATTTCTTGATCCTTTAGGTTATGAATTAAGTGATGATATAGCGGTTGGATACATTGACTTATTGTTGAAATCAGAGAAGGACCAAGCTGAATATAGATTTGGAACTTATGATGAGATTACCCAATCAGCTCATCAAGCATCCTTTAGAAGGCATCTCGCAAGAGGATTGAAACAATAATGAAGAAAGCTTTATTAGAGGCTGGTAAGACTAAGACTAAGTCATAAGAAATTAGGAAAACCATGAAGTATGGTATACTAAAAGTGCAACATTTGCCAGTGTCTATTGTAGAGACATCTTAGAAATAGAGCATTCCTTATGCAGTAGCATTAGATGTTCAGACAAGTGAACCAAAGAGAAAATCTAAGAGATTAGTGGAAGTTGTAACCATAAAGACTAAAAGGGTCAAGAAACAAGCCAATAGACTAGGAAAGAGACAAACAACATTGTTAACAATTGTTGAATCTAGTGAAGAACAACAACAACAAGAAAAAATTAAATAGACAGAGAAGGTAACAACTTCAAAGTAGTCAGCAGGAAAAGTTTGGCAACCCTAGAAGCCAAAGATAGAGAAGATAAATTCAACTATTTTTAATGAAGGAAACTTTGTGCAAATGAAAAAAAATTATGATTTGTATAATAATTTTGAGAAAGATCAAATTGATATCTCTACTATGAGATACATTATAGCTAACAATTTGAAATTGAAGGATATTGAAGACACAATAAACTAAAAGGTCTATGATAGACTCATAGAAAAGAAGGCACTAGCTAGAGAAGAGGATATAGAAATTTGGAAGTCTATGTTAAGAATAATATGCAAGACTAATGATGAATAAGAAGTCAAGAGATTGTTAAAAAATCTAGAACCTTACTTAAGAAACAAGGTAAGACCATTTCTATTTATGGTGGGAGAGAAAGATAAGATAAGAAGTGAGACTACAACAACTATAAATCAAATGATGAAAGAGTCTAAAGTAACGTCTTCACCAACACCCAGATTCTCAGAAGTGTCAATGAGCGGTGATACAATGCAAATAGATTAGACCAATGTTACCATTAACATTGATCATACAAATCCATTTGAAGGTTCCAAGTAGAATGAACCTCATACTAAGGATATTGAAGAACAACAAGGACAAATTGAAGAGGAGAAGAGGTTACTATAAGAAGAGAAAAAGAAAGTAGAAGAGGCCAAGAATAAATTATTTAAAGATGAGATGAAAAGGAAAGAAGAGGAATAAAAGAAAAGAGTAGCAGAAGAAAAAATGAAAAGGAAATTAGAAAAAGATGAGAAGAAGAGATTAGAAGAGGAAGAGAAGAAAGAAAAATAAATAAAGCAAAGAGAAGAGAAAGAAGAAGAAGAAAGAAGAGTAAAAAAGGCAACTAAAAAGAAGCAAAGGGAAGATGACACTAAACTTTCTAGTTCATCTACTTTACTTTCTCTTGCTAGCCTAGCAACTAATGATGATGGTTAAACTAACTCAATCTCATCTATATCAAAGCTTATTGAAAAGAACAAGATAGTGAAGAGCCTACAGAGAATGTTGATGGAGGTTACTAACATCACACAGTACTTTGGTAGTCTAGCACACTAAAACAAATCCTGAATAGAGGGCATAGGTAGTGCTAAAATCTTTTGATGAAGAATTCACAAATTTGTTGAATGTTGCATAAACAAAGGCACATATCTCACAGGATGCTAACTTATTTAGCATCATTTGTCAAAATATAAAGAATGATTTGATAAGGCTTGATACTTGTATCAAGAAACTTTGGAAGTGTCAACAATATGGGAAGATATTGTACATTAAGTGTACTCTATCTCACAAGCTAACTAAGGATATGGACAACTAGATTGGAAGAAAGATGAGTGAGCTAGAAGCTTTCTCTAGCTGATTACAACATCCTACTAGTAAAATCAATGATTTTGAAGGACAAGTGGCTAGTATTCAAAATGATATCAAGAAACTAGAACTCTGGAAGGAACAAATTTTGAAGAGAGTATCAGATTTTAGAGAGTCTATTGCTCTGAAAATATCTTTTTTTGAGAAATAGTTGGAGGAATGTCTCAACGCCAAGGACACTTGTTCTAACTTTTTATACTCTAGCCTTAATGTAGTTGAGATTGCATCATATTCCTTATTGTAATTCTCACCTCTGCTAAATCCACCAAGGATGCATGGACTAAAGGTATAAACAATCTTAAGGAAAATTTTGATGATTGCATGAAGATACTACCAACTTAAGGCAAAAGAATAGAAATTTTGATAGTTTCTGGACAATTTTTGACATTTTAACCTTTGTCATTGATGTCAAAGGGGGAGAAGTACATAAGAAAATTTTAAAATAGGTAAAGAGAAAATTATGAAAGCATATTGTAAGGGGGAGCATGTGTAAGAAGAACAAATTGTAATAGACATGTGTTATTTAGTTTAAGTTTTTGATACTTAGCCAATTTTCCCTATTTTGTTGCCATCAATGCCAAAGGGGGAGATTGTTGGAAATTGGATAATGAGGATATGTAATTGTTGTCATTTATGGAAACACATGATGTACCTGCTTACATGAAACCTTGGAAATAAAAATACTTAGCTTTTAGTACTTAGAAAATTGTCTAGGTATGAATTTGGTATACAATAGTGTATTGTTTGTTTGTAACTTGTTGATGATGTCATATTATGACTAGAAAATTTAGATGGAGATAGTATACATGTTGATGATGATGTGTATAACCTTGAAAGTTAGTATAGACTATAGAAAAAAGTGATATTTGTGCTTTAATGTAACAAGATAGTAGAATTAAAAGAAAGGAATTATTTTGTTTACAAAATAATTATTTGTCCAATTAGGGCTGACATCCTAGATGTTTACTCTAAATTGGAAAAGTGTATTATGGTCTTAGTTGACCTAGTAGAAATTTGTGTAAAGGCATGGTATTTATGCAAAGGACATCTTGCAATGACAAGTGGAATTGTGATGTAAGTTGTGCGAGTATTATGATATGCAAACTTACTATGCGAGCGATATATGTGAAGTTTGTGAAGCTATTTTGTGATCTGAGATTGAGCTAAAGATCAAAGATCAGTCAAAAAAGAAGTTACAAAATCCATATTCTAGAAGTTTGATTACTTTTTTGGGTAGTTGGCTCTTCTTGTAATTGGAAGTGCATGTTTGGGTAGTGGGCTCATCTTGTATCTACTTACTACAATTCCTAATATGGTTGACACAACTCCTAACATGGTTGGAATCTCATAATACGGATTCAAAGTCTCCTAACATGAACTCTCTATACTAAATTTACTCCTAATAGGGTCCATCCTCTAACATAGAACTTATATATCAGTATATTATCTAGTGGGTATCATTCCCATTGGGGTTTTTCCTTGGCCAGGGTTTCCCTAGTTAACAAAATATAGTGTTATGAGTTATCTTTGTGCATGGTTATTGTGACTATTCAGCATTACTTTATTACTTTTTTATGTATGGTTTAAAGTAAGAAATAATCTCCAGTTGGTGACTAAAGTTTGTAGATTATTGATTCACCCCCCCCCTCCTCTCGCCCCCCATTAATTCCTATTTCTAACATTGACTTTGTAGTGCCTACCCCCGTTCACATCTTTTCTAGACTTATTGTTGCTATTATTATCAGACTTTGATGGACTAGTTTTATGTTGATGGTTTAGTGGTGTCGTTTTGACACTATCAGATATTATGATAGGGATTCAGTTGATATATGATGAGATCATTTAGACTTTACATTTCATGTATGTATGATGATCATTACATTGTTTTTAGTTATTAATGATGATTAGTTAGATGGTTTATTATCTCATGTGTTTTATTATGGTTACTTACCCCATACTTGCATGTGTATGGTGTGCATGTTTTCTTATTGTATGGTGTTTCTGATGTGGTTAAGGAAGGGAGTCATAGTCACTTACTTAGTCGGGATCTACACGATGCACCACTTCCTGCCATTGTCTTTTTAGCTTAGCATTATATATTGTATGTACATGCATGGTTTTTCTACAGGTTGTAGGTATGGAGTATTGACTTCTCTGAATTACCAGGATGAGCGTACCCTATTATACTATCTCAATGATAAGATAAGGGAGATAAATTCTCAAGTCCAAATCCCAAACCTAAAAACCATTTGTCCTAGTGAGTTAGGACAAGTATCAAAGTTGAATACCCACCGGATGTGTCGGATGACATATTTCGTGATTTTTAACCCTTTAGATTGATTTTGTATGATTTGTTCTATGATGGGTTTTCATATTTTATCTTGGAGGTCTATGGTGAATTTTCCATTAATTAAGTCTTAATAAATAGATTTAATTAATAAATTATTTATTTGAGAAAATTAATAAAATATCATGATCTTTGATATTTTGATTGTAATTAATTAAATGTGAATTATTGGGGAAAAGGAATTAAATAAAAGAAAACTAGAAATTAAAATTAATAATAATTATAAAATAATAATAAAGTAATAAATAAAATAATAATAATAAAAGTTATAAAAATTAAAATGAAAGTTATAAAATTTAAATAGAAATTATTTAAAAAGTAAATTGGAGTTATAAGCTTGCATGGGAATTAACATGTGTCAACAACACGGGGGTTAGTGCGTCAATTAAGCACAAGGTGTCTACAATTCTATGACTCATCAAAAAGGTTGGAAAAGACCCATGCTTAGTTGGTGACACCTTTCAGCGGTTTCAAGAAGCATTCCAAAGGTTTCTTGAGAGCTCTTTATATTCAGGCATTCATAGAAGCTTAGAGGGAGAGCATGGAGAGCAATTGGAGCATTGGAGGACTCAAGAACTTTGAAGAAGGGAGCTTGCTCTGCGGGTTTTCTAAGGAAAAGTGGATTAGCATCAGAATCTAGGTAGATTCTTGTGATTTTTCTTATGCTATTTTCGCATCATGCATTCCTGCCTTCTTCGTGTCTTCCATATGTCTTCTGAGGAATTTCATATTTTTATTGTATACATTTTCAATTTGGGCAATTTAAATTTATTTGAGAATTTTATATGCATGGATTTTTTTTTTTAAAAAAAATATGGGGCTAGGGTTAATTCATAGCCAAACCCATTAGATTATTTATTGGATAAATTTGAGATCAAAGTTTATAGGAAATTTCTGAAAATTAGAATTTCTAAATAAACCGTGTATATATATATATACATATATATATATATATATATATGTATATATATATATATATATATATGATTATATGCTGTGATGTTTTTTTTAATTCTGCAAGTATATATATATATATATATATATACATACATATGTATATATAATATATATATTTAATTTTTTAAAAAATGAATATCATTAATCGAAAACATTTTTTGAAAAATGATTGAACTTTATTTAAAAAATCGAATCGCATAATCGTGAATGAAAATCGCATAAGCGATTTTTTTTTTTTTTTAAAAGAAATTTAATGCAAATTGAGGCGGGCGGGGAGGGTCAAGCCCGTACCCCCACCCCACTATGTATATGTGGCAGAGGCTGACGACACTACTGCCGCAGGCTTTGCGACAACAGGCCCGCACGGTACCTCCTCTGTACAGTGATATAGATATATATGAATTGACTTCCAAGGTTGTGACGCAATTTTGCGATTTGCAATTTGCAATTTGCGGTTTTTGATTTGCGAATTGCGGTTTGATTATTATATTTTGTTTTATAAAATGTTATTTTTTATTAATTATAAATGATTATTATAAAGTTCTCAATTAATGGAACACTCTTTTAATGATTAAAATATTGCTATTAAGCTTGTCAATTATGAAGAGATATTAACAATTAATTTAATTAAACTTAGCTTTTTTTTTAATTAAGATTAATTATTAGAATATATAATCGAAGTTTTTGATTCATTGAGAATGTCAATTTTCAAACAATGTCATATAAATCAATTAGAAAATTCAGTCTGATGGAGAAACTTTTATCTATCAAACGAATACTTGGGTTAGGAAAAATGTGAAATTTCTCCACTTGATATAATTTGGAAAAATGTAAACTGAGACTTTTAAAATTCAAAAAACCTAGAAAAACCAAAACATGTGATTACATTGTGTATTCCTTATGCTATTGTTTTGGGTTTTGGGTTGAGTAGTGTTGACCAGTATAGGACGTCTACCAAAGGCTTGGGGGTTATGTGACTGTGATGCCATGATGATGTTTTAATCTCGATCTTTATATCCCAACCATGGTTATGTGATGGAATTCTCTGTGTATTGGATGTGAATACTGATTGTTATAGTTGAGATTCTTATTTATGAGACTTAACCATTATTTTTGGTCATTGATTAGTTATCCATGGTTATTTTCTAGTCGCCATGAGGGGACTGAAATGTGGATTTATTCATTAATGATGTCATGTTGTGACATGTTTGACTCAACCATTTTTGGAGTCTTCAATCAGTGTGTTTGAGATATATTGTTGGTAATTGAGAACCATTGGATACTTTTGATTATCAGTGATGCTTCAGTTGCCAATAGAGAGCTGTTGTGGTCATGATTTTCTATGGATGTTTGCTCATGGAGATTTGATGCTTTTATTTGATGATTTTATTATGGATTATTTTTGTGATTTTGAGATTTATGATTCCATGAGCATTAGGGTAGGATATTTGCATGTAGTGATGGCAAGTGGCTTGCAATGGGGGTCGGGGCCCTAAGAGGCTGCCAGGGTAACTCATTGTAAGTTGGATTAATAAGTGATAACATTCACACCTAATACTAATTGAATGAACCTAAAAAGATAAGTGTTTTGGTTCTCGCCCATGCCTTGAGTGCTTGTATAGGCTAGGATGGGAGTAGTGAGAATGCATGGTTGCAACCTTGCATTCCATAGTATGCCTTGTCAGTATGAGAGGATACTAGTGGCCACATGAGATCAATATAGACCTGTGGAGTTTAGCTAACTGCCAGGGTAACTTGTACGTGATAAATGCGATGACACTTTCTCGCTTGCATAGTAGGTTCCTACATGTCATTGTGTGCCTCTGGGATTAGATGTCAGTTTTGTGATTGGAACCTTTGAGTTAGTATACTTTTAGGATTCTTGAACTATAGAGATTTGTGCTATGTGTTATGGATAGCCTATTTGGGACTTGAGATTATCTCCTCAGCACGGTGGGAGTGGACCACTTAGGTACCACGTGGTCGAGTGGTAGTGTATTTTCCACTCTTATCATTTGAGATTCATTGAGATATCGTGGCTGATGCGTCCTTCGTGATGGTGGATATGTATCCTTTCATTGATGATTAGCATATGTTAGATGATGTTATCTTATGCTTATATTTGCATGTTAGATTACTTTCTACATACGATGTTGTATATGTTAGGAGTGACATTCCTACTATGTTAATACCGATGATCTCTTCGATGATTTGGGATGTTACACACAGAGGGATGGCTAGGGCCCACGATGGTCTAATGATGCTATTAATGGTTGGGAGGAACCGTGCACTTAGTTAATTATGTTCAACCTTATGATGGATGTATATGTATTCTATGATGATGTATCATGAGTATCATGTGATTTTCTTTGATGTAACATTGATTTAAAAACCTTTCATCAAACATTTAAGATGACATGACACAAGGGGATTTATAAGATCATAAACTTCATTTTGAACCCTTGCGATGCAAGAACAACATAACATATCTTAAGATTGTGAGACTCTATACATTACCCCTATGATGCTCTGCTAACCCTTACATTGTAACATTGGGAGAGGGAAATTTTATGCTTATGAAAAGATGCCTAACCTTTGATCATAAGATTTTAACATATGATTTGAAAGATGTACAATATCTCACTTGAAAGAAAACCTCGGGTAAGGATAAAAATGATTGAGGATTTTAATAAAAAAAATTCATGACAAGGGTGAAGACACAACCTTAGGATATCCCATTATTCTACTAGGGAAAGATTGTCAACATTGGCTAGGGAAAAAATAACCAGGTTAGGGTTGCTTTTGGGAAGTGAAAATAAATAAAAAAAAAACCCTAATAATGCAACACAATTCAAAGTATTTTCACAATAAATTTTAAAATTTTAGTACTATGAAAATGAGGGCTATCAATGAGGAAGGGCTAAGATGTCATGAAAAGGAAGCACATGAATTGTGCTTGTTTTGAGCTAATTAGTAAGTGACACTTGTCACAAGGAGGATGAGTGTGAGGGGATGGAAGATTTTTAGGGAATGTGACCATTTTGGGGAATGTGAGGGGATAATGTGGAGTAGTGAGGGGTGTGGGCTTGTAAGAGGCATTTATGGGGTATTTATGGCATTAGGGTGAGGATGTGATGGATGTGAAATGAGGGCAGACTTTGGTTTGGGTTAGAAAGTCTTAAGTGGTTTCTAAAGTTGTGCAAATGATTAGGATGATTTTAGGCTTAGGTTTAGGAGGGGATTAAGGATGCAAATAGCATGTTAGAGGGGTGCAAGTGGATGACATTAATGAGGGGGATTAATTAGTTGGCTAAACAGGGTTAGTATGGGTGAATGGTTTGGATTTAGCTAATGGAAGGGTTTTAGGAATAGCTAAGGAGTGTTAGAGGTTGTGGAAATTTATTTAATAAAAGGGATTTTTGGAATTAGATTAAATAGGGATGGCACCTTTTACTTTATTTAATAGTAGAAGAGGGATTTAATTGATGATTGAGGCTCTTGGTTGTCTTTTGAATATATCAATTGGACTATAGTTAATTTATTGATTTAATTAGCTAGGGAATGATAATAGATTAATTAAATATTGAATACTTAATCAATGATTCCTTAGGATATGACTAAATAAGATTACTTATTGTGTAATCAAATTTAGGTGTCTATAGGTCTTTGTTGGCGCTCGGTCGACACTGAATTTTCTCAACTTCTACTATTCACTTGGTTGACACTAGTACAACTCAACTTCAACTATAAGTTACTTAATCTTATCCTTTGAAGATTGGTTAAGCCCAAGTATTTATTCTTCATTGATAATCTCTTCTAGGCTTTAAGTGATGCAGGAGCATCCAGAGTTATAAGGGCAATCCTGTGTCACCCAAAAAAAATGTACTTAGACTTAGTTTCTGTTTCATGTCTTACATTTTTGGATACCCATTTGGCTCAAATAAAGGTTCCAACTCTCATAGTTCAACTATCAGTGCGTTTGAAAATCCCAAAAAAATAGGAGCATATATTTGGGCCATCATTTTGGTAAACTAGAAGGTGTGAATTGGCCAGATGAATGTAATCATGATTTAGAGCATTCCAAAAAAAGAATTAGGTCAATAGGCCCCACGGTTTGAAAGTTATTTCAGTTTTTCGGGTTTTGGAGACCTCCTAAGAATGCTTCAAAGTCAAGTTTGGGGCATTAAATGACCTCGAAAAGGGTCAAAAAATGGGGTATGAGTGAAGCTTGTCCATAGGGCTATAGAGCGCTTCGAGAGCTTTCCAAAAATGTAAACGGTTCGTCAATCGAAGCTACGGTTCAAAAGTTATGCCTCCCGGAAGTTCGGTTACCGTTTCTGGATTCTTCTAGATTTGCACCAACTTCTAACACAGCTTTTGGAACCTTCTATTTCATTGGTGGATGCCTACTAGCACTTTCTAGAATTTACTCCTAGTCCTTAACCCTCTAGGGTCTATTTAAGGAGATTTCTGGCATTTTAAAAGGCAGTTCGGAGTGGAGTTTGAGAGGAGGTACCATAAGGAGAAATTATCTCCAGATTTATGCTATTGTAAGCCCTTAGGGCATGTTTTAAATTTTATTTTCCTGTACTAGTTGTACTAGCTTATTTTCTCAGTTAATATAATTTCCCTTTTCTATTGTTTCCATTCTATTCTTGGGTTGTGTCCCCATCAAGTGGTATCAGAGCGGGTTTTCCTGAGTGTGTAGACAGAGCGCCGACTGTGAGGCAGTTTGCACCAAGACTGTGTGGTTGTGGGTTCAAGTTAGAAGATGCCTCCATGAAGAGAGTGTGGTGGAAGGGCCAAAGCTATTGATCCTGAGGAGGTTAGAGCCCTCCAGAGGCAGGTACAAGCATTGCAAGAGGAGCTTCATAGAGGAGCAAATATTTTCATAGGTGACAATAGTGAGGATGACAATGAAGACGAAGTAATGGGACCAAAAGAGGAAGTTGACGGGGAATTTTTGAATCCTGTAGAGGAAAGGCTTTTTAGGGCCATTACTAAGTTTGGGAAAAGACCTACAATTGAAGTGGGTATATTTTTAGGAAATCTGAAACCAGATGAGTTGATCGATTGGATCAATGAACTAGAAGAATACTTTGAGTATGAGGATATAAGGGACCCAGATAGGGTTAAGTTTGCAAAGGCCAAACTGAAAGGCCATGCCAAAATTTGGTGGTAAGAAGTTCAACTGGAAAGACTTAGAAGAGGAAAGGAGAAGATCACAAGATGGGATCGCATGGTGGACAAATTGAAGAAGCAGTTCATTCTTGTGGACTACGAGCTTGATCTGTTTAAGAAGATGCATGGGTTAAAGCAAGCAGGAAGATCAGTCCAAGAATATACAGAGGAGTTTCACCAACTCTTGATTAGAGCAGGGCATGCAGAAGCAAATAAGGAGAAGGTTGCTCATTATATTAGTGGGTTGCGACCTAGCATCCAGGAGGAATTAAGTCTGGTAAGAATGACCAGCGTTGAAGAAGCATACCAGTTTGCCCTACGAGTTGAAGAGAAGCTGAATAAAAGGTTTGAAGGAAGACAAAGAGGGCGTGGTCAAGGAGGAAGGGGAAGCGGTAGATCATCTAGAGGCCGCAATGAAACCCAAAAGAAAAATGAAGATGTGGGTACTAGCAAAAACCAGAGGAATGAGGGTTTCAACCGCTCCCATGATCAAGACTTTGGAAATCAAAGAGGAAGAGGTAGAGGACATGGAAAAGGAAGAGGAGGCTTCCATGGTACCTCTTTCCATTGCAATGAAGAAGGTCATCGTGCCTTTGAATGCCCTCAATGACAAGGAAGGACAGATAGGAGAACTGATGGCCAAGCTAGGGTTGCTCATGTGGATGAGGATGCACAATCATCACATTCAGAGGATACAGAATGAGGAGAGACCTTGGTAAATGAAAGAGTCCTACTAAGCAGTGAAAATGAACCAAGACAGTGGAGGAGTTTGTTTCGTACCAGATGCAAGTGTGAGGATAAATGTTGTGATGTGATCATTGATGGTGGTAGCACTGATAACTTGGTATCAGAAGAGATGGTCTCTAAGCTGAAGCTCAAGAGGGAGAAACATCCCCTGCCCTATCGAATTTCTTGGGTAAAAGATGATCATAAGGTCCTAGTAAGTGAACAATGTTTAGTAAAATTCAAAATTGGGAGTTACCATGATGAAGTTCTCTGTGATGTTATTTCAATGGATGTTTGCCATCTATTATTGGGTAGACCATGGCAGTTTGATAGACATGTAGTGCATGATGGACATGCAAACACATACTCTCTAACAAAGGATGGAGTTCGCCACAAATTGAAGCCCATGAAAAAGGAAGGTGAAAAGGTATGTAGTAGTTCTAGGATTTCTCTTGTTGATGGAAGGAAGTTTTTAGATGGCATGAGACATCAGCATATGTGCTATGCTTTGATTCCTAGGAAAGATAAAGAAGGTAGTAGTGAAATACCAGTTGAAGTTTCAAATTTACTAGGGGAATTTGGAGATATTATCTCTGATAATGTTCTAGATGGATTGCCACCAGTAAGGCAAATCAGTCATCAGATAGATCTAATTCCAGGAGCTAGTTTGCCTAACAAGGCTGCTCACAGGATGACTCCTACTGAAATAGAGGAGCTAAATAGACAGGTTTAGGAGCTATTGAGGAAGGGCTTGATTCGAGAGAGCCTAAGTCCATGTGCAGTACCTGTAGTACTTGCACCAAAGAAGGATGGAGAGTGGAGGATGTGTACAGATTCTCGAGCTATAAATAGGATAACCATCAAGTACCGATTTCCTTTACCAAGGATGGATGATCTTATGGACTGCTTGAGTGGAGCTTAGTACTTCACAAAGATAGATTTAAAGAGTGGCTATCATCTTATATGGATTCGAGAAGGAGATGAGTGGAAAACAACCTTCAAGACCAAGGAGGGTCTTTATGAGTGGTTAGTCATGCCCTTTGGATTGGCGAACACCCCAAGCACCTTCATGCGGCTCATGAATGAGGTACTTAAGAAGTTCTTGGGAAAAAATTTTATTGTCTATTTGGATGATATTTTAATTTTCAGCAAGACCTTGGAAGAACATTTATTGCATATTCGTAGTGTCCTTGAAAGGCTAAGGGAAGAGAAACTGTTAATTAATCTAAAGAAGTGTGTCTTTGCAAAAAGGGAGTTAGTCTATTTGGGATTTGTTATATCACCTGAAGGTCTCAAAATGGATCCAGAGAAGGTAAAAGCCATCTTGGAATGGCCTACTCCAAGGACTGCTATTGAGGTAAGATCATTTCATGGTCTAGTTAGTTTTTATAGGAAGTTTATTAAGAATTTTAGTGGCATATGTGCACCCCTAACTGATACAATAAGAGGGGATAGAAAAGAGTTCAAATGGACTTCAGCAGCTGCGAGAAGTTTTGAATTGCTGAAGAAGAAGGTGACTGAACAGCCTGTGTTGGCACTTCCAAATTTTAGAAAAGTATTCCAGGTGGATTGTGATGCTAGTGGTAGTGCTATTGAGGTTGTATTAAGCCAAGAAGGTAAGCCTATTGCATATTTTAGTGAAAAATTGAATGATGCAAAGAAGAAGTATTCTATTTATGATCAAGAGTTCTATGCAATAGTTTAGGCCTTAAAGAAATGGAGGCATTATTATTGCCAAAGGAATTTTTTTTGTATACTGATCATCAGGCATTACAGTACCTAAATAGTCAAGGTAAATTGAATCAGAGGCATATGAAGTGGGTAGAGTTCTTGCAGAGCTATACATTTGTGTTGAAGCATAGAAGTGGAAAATCTAATAGGGTTGCAAATGCACTAAGTAGGAGACAGTTTTTGCTTACAACAATGCAGGTTGAAGTAGTTGGGTTTGATGAACTCAAGAATTTGTACCCCGAGGATCCTAATTTTGCTAAAGCATGGAAAGCTTGTAAAGAGCCTGTTGCTGTAGATAGAACCAAGTGGTTAGATTATTTGATTCAGGATGGCATGTTGTTCAAAGGTAGTCAATTGTGCATTCCAAGGAGTTCCATGAGGGAAAATCTGATTAAGGAGAAACATAGTGGAGGGATGGCAGGACATTTTGGTCGAGATAAGACCATTGCCATTCTTAGAGAACATTATTTTTGGCCTCAAATTACACAGGATGTGAAGAATTTTGTACAGAGTTGCCAAGTTTGTCAAGTTGCCAAGGGTTTTAGTCAAAATACTGGCCTATATCATCCATTGCCTGTTCCATCAAGGCCATGGGAGGACATAAGTAAGGATTTTGTTCTTGGATTGCCAAGGACACAAAGGGGTAATGACTCAATATTCGTGGTGGTTGATAGGTTCACCAAAATGGCACATTTCATTCCATGCCACAAAACTCATGATGTTGTCCATATTGCAGACTTGTTTTTCAAAGAGGTGGTAAGACTACAATGTCTTCCAAGGAGTATAGTTTCTGACAGAGATACTAAATTTGTGGGGTATTTCTAGAGGACATTGTGGAAGAAGTTGAGAACAGACTTGAAATTCAATTCCACACATCACCCACAGACTGATGGCCAAACAGAAGTGGTAAATAGAAGTTTGGGCAATTTGCTGAGATGTTTAGTTGGAGATAAGCCCAAGGGATGGGATTTGATTCTACCACAGGCATAGTTTACTTATAATAACTCTGTAAATAGGAGTACTAGAAAATCACCATTTCAAATTATATATGGGAATAGCCCAAGGACTGCACCAAAATTGAGGAAGATAGAACAAGGGGAGAGAACAAGTGCTGAAGCTGAGGAATTTGCTGAACACATCAAGCATCTACATGAGGAGGTTCAAGCACACATTATCAAGATGAATCAAGAGTATAAAGCTAGGGCTGATCAAAGGAGAAGACATAAGGAATTCCAAGTAGGGGATCTATTCATGGTGCACTTACAAAAAGAAAGATTTCCAGTTGGTACTTACAACAAGTTGAAAATGAAGAAATTTGGCCCTTGCAAAGTTTTGAAGAAACACGACTCAGGAAATGCATATGAGGTGGAGCTGCCAGATGGCATTCACATTTCTCCCATTTTCAACATTACAGATTTAACAAAGTATCATGATGATGGTGTAGATGAGGAGCTGGTTTTAGAGCAATGTCCAATTCCTGCTACTAAGAAGGAGGAGATAGAAGACATTCTAGATCATCGTGTGGGTAGGAGTACCAGAAACAGGTAGTATGAAGAGTATTTGGTCAAATGGAAAGGATGGCAGATCAAGGACTCAACTTGGATTTCAGCAGCTGAGGTTTCCCATTTGGGATTTCCTCTACCATCCATAAAGTGACAGGGTCACTTTTCAATCTACCCTGGGTGTCTGATGTAGGAGCATCCAGAGGTATAAGGGCAATCCTGTGTCACCCAAAAAAAATGTACTTAGACTTAGTTTCTGTTTCATGTCTTTACATTTTTGGATACCCATTTGGCTCAAATAAAGGTTCCAACTCTCATAGTTCAACCATTAGTGCGTTTGAAAATCTTGAAAAAATAGGAGCATGTATTTGGGCCATCATTTCAGTAAACTAGAAGGTGTGAATTGGCCAGATGAATGTAATCATGATTTAGAGCATTCCAAAAAAATAATCAGGTCAATAGGCCCCACAGTTTGAAAGTTATTGCAGTTTTTTTGGGTTTTGGAGACCTCCTAAGAATGCTTCAAAGTCAGGTTTGGGGCATTAAATGACCTCAAAAAGGGTCGAAAAATGGGGGATGAGCAAAGCTTTTCCATAGGGCTATAGAGCGCTTCAAGAGCTTTCAAAAAATGTAAACGGTTCGTCAATCGGAGCTACGGTTCAAAAGTTATGCCTCCCGAAAGTTTGGTTACCATTTCTGGATTCTTCTAGATTTGCACTGACTTCTAATGCAGCTTCCGGAACCTTCTATTTCATCGGTGGATGCCTACTAGCACTTTCTAGAATGTACTCCTAGTCCTTAACCCTCCGGGGTCTATTTAAGGATATTTCTGGCATTGTAAAAGGCAGTTCGAATTGGATTTTGAGAGGAGGTACCATAAGGAGAAATTATTTCCAGATTTATGCTATTGTAAGCCCTTAGGGCATGTTTTGAAGTTTATTTTCCTGTACTGGTTGTACTAGCTTATTTTCTTAGTTAATATAATTTCCCTTTTCTATTGTTTCCATTCTGTTCTTGGGTTGTGTCCCCATCATTAAGATACAACTATCTTCTCCACTTAGTATCATGATTAAACAACACATTATCTTGCCAAAGTCTAACTAATCAAGTGCCCATTATAATTCCACATAACTCAACCTTTCCACTAGGTCCTCTTGTTATCTCTTCTTCTTAAATCCTCTTCATCAATTATCTTGAAATGGAACTCTACTCAAATAGCAACTGTCTCATCAAAAAGATTTGACATTAATGACAACATAATAGTTGTTCCAATTATAGTTTCCAACAATCTCCCTCTTTGGCATTGATGGTAGTATCACTAGTTACCATACAATCCAAAAATTTAGTGAATTGTCCACTTGATTTGCTTCAACCACATCCAATTGTGTCTAGCATCAGATCTTCATTAATATCCTTAGTTTCATTCTAAATCTCATCTCAACATTGAATAATCTTTCTGATCTAATCTTTTAGTTTCATTCTGATTCTTATCTCTGCAACTCTAATATGAAAAAATTGTAGTTATAAAAAAATAGACTCCCTTTATGACATCAAAACATATATTTTCCCCTTTGATATACATCTTATGAACTTCTTTTATCATCTCTCTTGATGGAAACACCTCACTCTCTGACTACTCCATAGTTACATCTTACGTCTATGACTTATATAATCTCTCCCTCTTTACTTCTTCATATGGTAATTGCATAACCAATTCTCCCTTTTTTTCACTATTTATGGTAACTATATAATATCTCCCTCTTTGACAACAATACCAAAGACACTTCCATACTCAAGTATCAATAGGATAATTAAATATATTTAGTTAACTATGTCTCATACATCTTCATCATGTAGATATCTCTTAGTAAATTCTCTACACTAGTTTCTTCTTTCTCATCTTGCTTATGACTGATTCAATATCTTATGCTTCCCACATGACAACTTTAGATAGGTCCTAAAGTGTGACCTTCTGCATCAATTTGTAAGATATTATGATCAAAATATTTGATGTAGAGCTTCATCTTAGCTGAAGTAGCCTCAGTTAGGGGAAGCACCCTCAATTTTCTTCTTAGATATTCATGCACATCCTTGGGTAAATATTTTGTGAGTTTATTAGTTATCTGTTCCTTTGTATTCACATACTCTAATCTCACTTCTTGGTCTCATACTAGCTCTCTCAAGTAACAACTCTTGATAGCAATATGCTTAGCCTTTGTATGCATCATAGGATTTTTACATATGTTTATAGTACTTTTGTTATCACATAATATGACAATAGGCTCAGCAATCATTTCCTTCATTCCTTTCAATGATTGCTTGATCCACACTATGTTATAACAATTAACTATTGTAGCTACATATTTAGCTTCTATTGTAGATTGGGAGATGCAATTTTTCTTCTTGCTTGTCCATGAAAGTAATCTCTTTCCTAAAAACATAGCTCCAACACTTGTACTCTTTTTGTCATCAAAATTTCCAACCCAATCTGCATTAGTATGCACTTTCACTTTAAACTTTTCATTCTTCTTGTATTACACTCCATAATCCTTTGTACCTTTCAAATATCTCAGTATTATTTTCACAACAATCATATGATTCTCCTTAGGATTTGTAGAAAATTGTGCAACAATCCCAACTGCTAGTGCAATATTTGGCTTGTTATGAACAACATATTGCAACTTTCCAATCATTGATCTATACAAGGTTTGATTCACATCAGTAGAATCATCATTCTTTGAAAGTTTATGTTTAGTAGCCATTGGTGTTCCAACTGGTCTTGAGTCTTCCATACTAAAAGTTTTCAATATCTCCTTGATATATTTTGATTGAGTAATGTAGAAACCTTTCTTCATTTGATACACTTGCAAGTGAACAAATAATTTAATCTCTCCAAACATAGACATCTCAAACTCTTGTGTCATTTGATCTACAAATGATGTACACAATGCATCCTTTCATCCAAATATAATATCATCCACAAATATCTTAGCCAAAAGTGTCCTTTTTTAAGATTCAAACTTCAATTATATATTTCCATTTTTATTTGTCCTTGCAAAACCAATCTTCACCAAATATGTATACAATTTTTATACCATGCTCTAGGGGTATGTTTAAATCCATACAGAGCTTTGTGCAAATTACATACCATATCACTTTTTCTTGGGTCAACAAATACTTCATGTTGTTCAATGTAGACTTCCTCTTCCAAAATTCCATTTAGAAATGAAAAATTGACATCCATTTGGTACACTTTGAATCCTTTGTAAGAGAATTATGCAAGCACAATTCTCATTCCTTCCAATCTTACAATAGGAGAAAATGTCTCCCCATAGTCAATACCTTCTTCTTGTGCATGTCCCTTGCAAACTAGTCTTTCTTTGTTTCTTGTTATTTCACCTTTCTCAATATTCAACTTGTTTCTGAATACCCACTTTGTTCCAATAACATTCTTGTATTTTGGTCTAGGTAGAAGTGACCAAGTTTTGTTCTTCTCTATCTGCTCAATCTCTTCATGTATTGCTTGGATCGACTGTTCATTATCCAAAGCATCCTTCACTGATTTAGGATCATATTCACATAGTAGTCATGTGTCACTTCTCATATTTTTCTTATCATAACTCTAGAGTCTTTGTCTCCAATGATTTGATCAGGTGCATGATGGAATCTCACATACTTTGCTAGTGTAGGCTCTTTCTTCTTCTTCAGGTTCATCTTGCAAATTTTCTTTAGGTAGCACTTCATGTATATTTGCTTTTTCTTCTAGTTGTTTGACATTCACTTGTTGATTCCCAACATGCTGTCATTGATGTTAGGCATGCATTTTCTAATGCTCATAACCAACTACCTGATGCTCAACATGCTTTTGCTATAACTCAGTAGGTGGGTATGTGCAGGATCACGATGTACCAAACTATGGCCTTAAGTGGCAGTGAAAAATTAGCAAATTAAGGTTATGTCAACTTGACACATAATTTTAAAGTGGTTATGAACTTTATATCAAAAAGTTGTAAGAAAATAATCTGTAGGAAATTGAATGTAGTTTCTAAACTACTAGGCCTTATCAGGAGAAAATAATAATTGATTGGTCATAAGTTTGAATTTTAATGTAGTATTATAAAAATTTCAGAGCGAAAATAAAAAGTAGGTGTATGTCTGACCACCTTAATCAAAATCAAATGATAATATTTTTTTAATATAATTATAGATATGAAAAGTAGACTCATGCCTGGATGTGATGCATATTTTTCGGTATTTTTATTCCAAACAAATAATTAAATATGAATTTTCTACCAAAAATTTTTTGGAAGAAAGAAGTCCCGTGTTTGACCACTTTAACTAATAGAAAATTTTACTAAATTTAATTAATTTTTTTTTCTTATACTAGGTGAAGCATAGAACGTGACGTGAATTTTAGATTTAAAAAATGTTATACCATTTGAAAGTTATAGCTATTTTTCAATCAATATGTCAGTCAGCACTTTACAATAATCTTCATTGATAATTAACTAATAAATACTTATCGAACTCAGAATTTGACAAAAATTATATCGATGGAATCTCGAGAGCGATATTAAAAAACCCTTTTTGTTTCATTCAATTTTTGATCAAAATAACATTGTCATATGACTACTTGAAGTCTGAGTATCATTAAAACCCTCTTCAAACACGTCTTTTGGGTTGATCGGGTAGGCTTGGTAAATACCAAGCCTAATCGAATATTCGATTTCAAATCCGATATCCGATTTCAAATCGGATATCCAATATGGCTCGGTGAATTTTGGTGGAAAATTTGAAATCCCAACCCATTTTGGTGAGAAAATTGGATTTAAGAGTTATAGCGTATGATTTATAAATTACTTTCGTTAAATTACTATGTGAATAGGTATTATAATATATATATATATATAATAACGTAATGTAAAGATATAATATATAATATATTAATATATAATAATATATTATGTTATTCTTATTATAATCTATAAATATAATTTATATTATTATTATTTTTACTAAATATAATAATATAATATGTATATATATATATATTATATATAAGTATGTTATTAATATATATATAATAACGTAATATTTTTATTAAATATAATAACACAATACATATGTTATTAATATATATAATAATTTAATATTTTTATTAAATATAATAACATTATATAAATGTTAATATATATAATAACGTAATATATATTATAATGTAATATTTTTATTAAATATATTAACATAATATTTTTTATTAATATAATAACTATATATATATATAATATTAATATTATAATATTAATATGGATGTTATTAATATATATGTATATTATTAATATATATGAGTCAAAGAGGCTCATAGGTTGACCTATGACCTCCTTTGACCTATTACATAATGACATATGCCCTTAGGGGTCCTAGAACCCCTAGTGACATATTAGAATCATTCTTATGGATCGAAGGGGGTCATAGGTTGACCTATGACCCCCTTCGACACATTACATGATGACATATGTCCCTAGGGGTCCTATAACCCCTAGGGACATATTAGAATCATTCTTATGGGTCAAAGGGGGTCATAGGTGACCCATTAAATGATGACATATGTCCCTAGGGGTCTAGGATCCCTTGGAACATATTAGAATCATTCTTATGAGACAAAGGGGGTCATAGGTTCACCTGTGACTCCCTTCGACCCATTAAATGATGACATATGTCCCTATGGGTCCTAGGACCCCTAGGGACATATTAGAATCATTCATATGGGTCAAGGGTGTCATAGGTTAACCTATGAACCCCTTTGACCCATTACATGACGACATATGTCCCTAGGGGTCCTAGCACCCCTAGGGGCATATTAGAATCATTCATATGGGTCAAAAGGGGTCATAGGTTGACTTATGATCCCCTTTAACCCATTACATAACGATCATAGGTTGACCTATGACCCCCTTCGATACATTACATGATGAAATATGTCCCTAGGCGTCCTGGGACCCCTAGGAACATATTAGAATCGTTCTTATGGGTCGAAGGGGGTCATATGTTGACCTATGACCCCCTTTGACACATTACATGATGACATATGTCCCTAGGGGTCCTGGGACCCCTAGGGACATGTTAGAATCGTTCATATGGGTCAAAGGGGGTCATAGGTTGACCTATGACCCCCTTCGACCCATTACATGAAGACATTTGTCCCTAAGGGTCCTAGGACCCCTAGGGACATATTAGAATTGTTCATATGGGTCAAAGAGGGTCATAGGTCACCTATTAAATGATGACATATGTCTTTAGGGGTCCTAGGACGCATAGGGACATATTAGAATTGTTCATATGGGTCAAAAGGGGTCATAGGTTGACCTATGACCCCCTTCGACCCATTAAATGATGACATATGTCCCTAGGGGTCCTAGGACCCTTAGGGACATATTAGAATTGTTCATATGGGTCAAAGGGGGTCATAGGTTGACCTGTGACCCCTTCAACCCATTAAATGATAACATATGTCCCTACGGGTCCTAGGACCCCTAGGGACATATTATAATTGTTCATATGGATTAAAGGGGGTCATAGGTTGACCTATGACCCCCTTCGACCCATAAGAACGATTCTCATATGTCCCTAGGGGTCCTAGGGACATATGTCATCATGTAATGGGTCGAAGGGGGTCATAGGTCAACCTATGACCCCCTTTGACACATAAGAATGATTCTTATATGTCCCTAGGGGTCTTAGGACCCCTAAAGACATATGTCATCGTAGAATGTGTCGAAGGTTGTCATAGGTCACCCTATGACCCCCTTCGACCCATTTGAATGATTCTAATATGTCCCTAGGGGTCCTAGGACCCCTAGAGACATGTTAAAAGGGTTCATAGGTCGTCCTATGACCCCCTTCGGCCCATATAAACTATTCTAATATGTCCCTAGGGGTCCTAGGATCCCTTAGGGACATATGTCGTCATGGAATGTGTCGAAAGGGGTCATAGGTCATCGTATGAGCCCTTTCGACCCATATAAACGACTCCGATAGAAATAATATAGTAAAAATAAATAAATAAATAAATATATAATATTTATAGATAATAATAATAATAACATAATATATTATTATATATTAATAACATAAGTCATAATATTAATAATATATTATAGATAATAATTTACATATGATAATAATAACAATAATATATTATAGATTATAATTTATATATGATAATAATAATAATATATTATAATAATATATATTATATTTATAGATAATAATAATAATAATAACATAATATATTATTATATATTAATAGATTATATATTATATCTTTACATATTTCATAACTCAAATTAGTTATATCACTTACAAATTCATTTTTCCCTCTAATTTTTGTGCCCTTTCCCTCCAATTTTTATGTCGCCGGTATCGGATATCGGATCTCATATCGGATATCAGATCTCAAATCATATATTCGATAAAGCTTGGGCCATACTTTTCAGGTTTGGTACCTGGATAGGTGAAAAAAAGTTAGAGTAGATTTTGAAGCGCTTTTAGACGTGTTCAAACTCTATTTTTTTCACATCACCACTTCTTGGCACACCATGATCCTGCACATACCCAGGTACTGGTTGATGTTCCTTGACATCTTTCTTCTCAGGTTTAGGCAAGGTATTTTTTTCACCATCATCAATGTATATGAAATTTTTGTAATCTTCAAGATCCTTCTTACATTCATCTTCATTCTTTTATGTATATTCATTAACTTTCACATTTGCACTTTCCACAAATTTGTTAGGGCCAGAGTTCAAACACTTTTTTTCTTTTTTCTTAGTAGAATATCCTAGGAATATGCCTTCATCACTTTTTGTATCAAGTTTTCTATTTCTATTATCTTTCAATGTGTAGCATTTGCTTTTAAAAACTTTGAAATATTTTATATTAGGGGCATATCTATACTATAACTCAAAAGGTGTAAGGTTTGTACCATTCTTGACTTGTACTCTATTCAAGGTATAAACAACTATACTTACGAATTCTCTCCAATATTTAGGTGCAAAATTCTTCTCCATCATCAATGTCCTAGCATAGTCCATGATGGATCTATTCCTCCTTTAAGCTATGCCATTCTATGTAGGGGTCCTAGTGTTGGATACAATTGTTCAATTGTGTGTTGTCTTTGATGTTACACAAATGTCATATCAGTTATTAGTTAGAGTCTACTGAGCTCATAAGGTTTGCAAGAAAGTTTATAGTGTCTACCGAGCATTCTCAAACTTTACCTTGTGTAGATAATTGTTACCAAGATTTTAAGGTTAGAAAAAGAAATTCAGTGTCTATCAAGCTCACTTGGTCATCAAAAGAAATTATGGTAGAGAATAGTTCTTACTAAGCTCTCATGGTCAACGAAGGAAATTTGGTTCTTACCGAGTTCACTTGGAAGCCAAAGAATTTCATAGAATTTGCAGTGTTAACCAAGTTGATATGGTTAACTCAAAAAATTATTTTTGGAGCAGTATATACCAAGCAGGGTTGGCCAATGAAGGATTTCATTGTTTTAGGAAATAAAGTTTATATGTTTAATGTAATATTTGTAGCAATTGATGTATGGTTTATTGGTAAATATAACCTTGTAATTGAGCTGACTTGACAATTTGTAATGTATAAATAAGAGGTCAAGTTGTGGATTCTATTTGTAAGGAATGGGTATGCAATGAGTTGATTGTGTGAAAAGGTAGTGTAAGCAAATTTTGAAGAAGGATCATATATCCTTGAAGGAGAAGCAAAGTTGTATTTGATCAGCTAGGATCTATTGAAGAAAATCAAAGATCTATATCAGAAAAGTTTAGTTGCATCTCATTTAGGTCACTTATTGTTACTTTCTCACCATTGTAGCAATATTTCTTAAATCTCTTAACAGAGTTGGTTTAACAACCATTTTGTAAATCCCCTAAAAAGGTGGACAGTTCAGTTGAATTTTTCTAAAGACCTCTTGCAAGGCCACTCCTAATAGGGTGATTAAATCCTCTAACAGTGTGTTTTGTATCCTTTGACAGGGTTGGATCCTAATAGGGCTCACTTCAGAAGAGTGAAAGTTGGTAGCTAGTTACTTGGTGGTTTTTTCCATATTGGGTTTCCACATTAAATCTGGTGTCTCTTGTGTTCATGTTATTTACTTTTGCATGCATGTTAATAATTATGAATGATTAAGGACCAGTAACAAGTTAATCTACCAAGTTACAACAATTTTGTAAATGTTTACTAAGTGACAGTATTAAGTAACTAGTTTGACATCTAAGGGATTTGTGGATTTGTTTTCACAATAAATGATTCACCCCCCCTCTCAGTTACTCCATCTATAACTCCAACAATTGGTATCAGAGCTTTTGGTGCTTGCAGGAAAAGATTTCAAAGATCTAAGCTAAAGACCAAAATGTCTTACAAGAGAGAAATTCCAAGACTTAATAGGGACAACTTCTCAACATGGCAGGGATTGATGAGACTTCATCTAGCTTCTATTCATGATACAACACTAAAGTACCTTGATGAAAAATATGTAGAACCTACTGGCACATTATCTGTCAATGATATTGCTGAAAAGAAGACTCACAACAACATGATGATAGATATTGAATCTACCCTAAGTTATGAAGAATTTGATGATATCAAGGATTGGAAAATTGCCTTTGAAATGTGGAACAAGCTGAAAGAGATCTATGGAGGTGATGATAATGTGAGAAGAGACAAAGTAGAAAGTTTAAGAGGTCAATTTGATCAGATGAGGATGAGAGAGGATGAAAACATAACAAAATATGTTGAAAGAGTTAAAGAAAATTTTAGTGCAATCAAAGCATCTAGAGGAGATATCAAGGAGGAAACAGTTATAAGAAAATTTCTTAGAACACTACTTCCCATCTATGCAATTAGAGTCTCTTCAATTCAAGAAAGAAGAAGTGAAGCAAATCATAAGATAAATTTAGAGGTCATAGTTGGAAGATTGACTCTATTCAAACTAGATAGCTATGATAATTATGTTCTAGTTGCTAAGAACATTGAATCAACATTTGAAGCCAAGCTTTCACTCAAGGAGAAAGGCAAGAAGATAAAGGATTCTCAGTCAGATAGTGAAGAAGAATAAAAACAAAGTTTAGAAAGTGATCTTGAGGTGGTTGAAGCTCTTCTAGCAAGGAAATATTCAAGAGGCAAAGGGAAATACAAAAGTAAGGTTCCTCTAATCTATTTTTCTTGTGAAAAAATTGGACATATTGTTGCTAGGTGCTCAAACAAGCAGAACCAGGATGACAAGAAAGGTCACAAGTGTAATGGCAAGAAAAACTTAAAGTCATTCAAAAACAAAGGTAAGAAAACATATTTCATGGTTAAGGATTCTAATGATTCTGATGATTAAGAAGAAGATGAAATTGTTTACATTGCTATAAAGGATGAGTCTAATAATGATGAGGAAATGGCACGTATTCCTCATTTGAACAAAAATGATACATGGATTATAGATAGTGGTTTTTCTCATCACATGAATAGTGATAAAACTAAGTTTGAACATTTTGAAGACTATGATGGTGGCAGTGTAAGGTTTGATAATAATGAACCTTTTTGCATAAAAGGAAAAGGAAGAATCTCACTAACCAAAGAAACTATATGTGATAATGCATATTGGGTAGAAGGACTAAAACACAATCTGTTGAGTGTGGCATAGCTACTCAATAATGGATTCAAAGTGGAATTCATGCATGGAAAAGCAAGACTGCTGAATGGAAAAGGAAAGCTGATTGGTTTAGGCACTCAAACAAAAGGTAATTTGTTTTTATCTTGAACTTGGTGAATGTTCATGTTTTATTTCTCAAGTTGAAGAAAGTTGGTTATGGCATAGGAGGTTGTTTCATGTGAACTTTGATAACTTGCTAAAAATAAGTAAATTTAGGAAAGTAAGAGGCATTCCTAACATAAAGAAACCTGAGGTTGGTTTATGCAAGAATTGTCAAATTTGCAAGATGGGAAAGACTAGCTTTAAAAGTAAGAATTATCAGTCTGAAGAAGTTTTAGAAATTGTGCATACTGATTTTTGTGGACCTATTGGAATTGAAAGCTATACTAGTGAAAAATTCTTCATTCTTTTTATTGATGATTACTCAAGAATGATGATTTTCATGTACCTAAGAGAGAAATTAGAAGCATTTGAGAAGTTCAAATGGTATTTGGCCAGAGTAGAGAAGGAAATAGGAAAAATACTGAAATTCTTGAGGTCAGACAAAGGTGGTGAATTCATTTCACATGAGTTCAATAAATTTTGCATTGAAAGAGGAATCAAAAGGCAGGTTTCAACACCTGGAACTCCTGAACAAAATGGAATAGTTGAAAGAAAGAACAGATCTATCACGGACTATGCAAGAACCTTAATGATTGAAAAGAACATTGCGATCAAATACTGGAAGGAAGCTACTAGCATTGTAGTTCATACCTTGAACCGAGTATAGCTAAAGAAGGACTCATTCAAAACCCCCTATGAGTTATGGTATGGCTAAAAACCCAATGTAAGTTACCTAAAAGTATTTGGAAGCAAATGTTGTATTTTGAAAGAATCTAGAAAAGGAAATTTTGATGTGAAGGGTGATGAAGGAATATTTTTGGGATATTCTTGCAAGAGTAAAGCATATAAATGTTTGAATTTGTCTACTCACAAAGTCATAGAAAGTGCACATGTGAAAGTTGATGAGTTTGCAAAAAGAAATAAAGAAGAAAGAAAAAGGGAACAAAAATAATAGGAGATTTGTTTTCATTGAACTTGATACAGTGCCAAGTACACCTGTCAATCAGAAATCTTCTACTCCAAAGTCTTCTGTAACTGAGTTGCAGGAAGTTCAAACCGAGTCAATGCTTACCAAGTCTGAAGGACCCGAGCTACAAATAGAAGCTACTAAATCAATAGCTACCAAGCCTGAGCAACCATAACTAGAAGTTGAACCTCAAGAAGATAACAATGCAAGTCATTCAAAAGGCAAGGAGCCCATGCTAGCCAAGTATGTCAGGAGACATCATGCACTAGATCAAATCATTGGAGATAAATATGAAGGAACTATGACAAGAATTAAGTTAAAAGTTACTTGTCTACTTGTTGATTTTGAACCTAGAAGTGTCAAAGATGCACTAGAAAATGAAAGTTGGATTGAGGCTACGAATGAAGAGATAGAGTAGATAGAGAAAAATAAAACACGGACTCTTATACCTAGGCCTAAAGACAAAAATGTGATTGGAACTAAGTGGGTGTTCAAAAATAAGCTAAATGAAGATGGTAAGGTATCAAGAAACAAAGCTAGACTAGTATGCAAAGGATACTCTCAAGAAGAAGGTATAGACTATGGAAAAAAAAATTCTCCTATTGCAAGATTGGAAGGTGTCAAGACCTTGCTTGCATATGTTGCATACAAAGGATTCAAAGTTTATCAGATGGATGTCAATTTATCATTTCTCAATGGTATACTGGATGAAGAGGTTTACATTGAACAGTTTGAAGGTTTTGGTGATCCAGACAAGAAGGAAATGGTCTGCAAATTACATAAAGCATTGTATGCTTTGAAACAAGCCCCTAGAGCATGCTATGAGAGATTGCCTAACTATCTTATTTAGATTGATTTTCAAAGAACTAATGATAATAGCGGCTTGCATATCAAGAAAGGACTAGATAATAAGATTGTTTTGGTAGAAATATTTGTAGATGATACTTTGTTCACATGAAATGATAATCTTTGCAAAGAATTTTTAGAACAAATGAACAAGGAATTTGAAATGTCAATCTTTAGTGAGATCAAATTCTTTGTTGGTCTTCAAATTAAGTAGAATAAAAATGGCATCTACATCACTCAATATAAATACATCAAGGAGATACTGAAAAAGTTTGGTATGGAAGATTGCAAACCAGTTGGGACTCCAATGTGTCTATATTGAAACTTACCAAAGATGATGAATCAAAGGAAGTGGATTAGACATTGTATAGATCTATGATTGGAAAGTTGCAGTATGTAGTGCATACAAGACCAGACATTGTCCTTGCAGTTGGTATTGTAGCAAGATTTTAAGCAAAACCAAGAGAAAATCACATGATGGCAATAAAAAGAATCATGAGATATTTGAAAGGCACTAAAGATTATGGATTATGGTATAAACTTGGAGGAAATTTGGATTTAAAAGTGTTTACTGATGCAGATTGGGCATAAAATATTCATGATAGAAAGAGTACAAGTGAAGGAGCTTTCTTTCTCGAAAAGAGGTTGGTTTCTTGGACAAGTAAAAAGAAAAATTGTACATCCCAATCCATAGCAGAGGCAGAATATGTTGCAGCAGTAGTGAACTGTTCAAACATTATTTGGTTTAAACAATTATTGGAAAGCATGAAGGTAGAGCTTAAAGGACCAGTTGTTATGTTTTGTGACAATACAAGCGCAATTATATCCAAAAATTCAGTGATGCATTAAAAAACCAAGCATATTGCTATAAAGTATCACTTTGTTAGAGAATTGGTGCAGGATAAGGAGATTAGATTGGAATATGTTTATAAAAAGGAACAAATTGCTAACATATTCATAAAGCCTTTACCTAAGGATGCATTCTTGTATCTAAGAGGTAAGTTAGGGGTCATTCCCCTACTGAAGCTCACTAAAATACAATTTTAGTAATGCATCAATAGGAACGAAATTGAAGATCTATTAGTTGGTGCAGCAAAGTAATGAAGATATTGCATATGAATCAGTACTTAAGGTACATTGAATTTCATTTGAGTTGTGTTGTCTTTGGCATGTGTTGTCAAAGAGGGAGAGTTTACTGTCATATCTTTCTGAAATTTGTAAGAAAAAGAGAGTTTATGCAAGAGGGAGAGATAACTATGAAAGAGGGAGATTACTATATTTGAGGAGTTTTGTGAAATGAAATGTAAGAAGGAGAAACATTCTATCAAGAAAAGACTTGTTTACAAATTTCATTCTTCTATGACATGTTGTGTTGAAATCAATGCCAAAGAGGGAGATTGTTGGATACAATTGTTCAATTGTGTGTTGTCTTTGATGTTACACAAATGTCATATCAGTTATCAGTTAGAGTCTACCGAGCTCCGAAGGTTTGCAAAAAGGTTTACAGTGTCTACTGAGTGTTCTTAGACTTTACTTTGTGCAGATAGTTGTTACCAAGCTTTTAAGGTTAGGAAAAGAAATTTAGTGTCTACCAAGCACACTCAATCATCAAAAGAAATTATGGCAGAGAACAGTTCTTACTGAGCTCTCATGGTCAGCGAAGGAAATTTAGTTCTTACCAAGTTCACTTGGTAGCCAAAGAATTTTACAGAATTTGTAGTGTTAATCAAGTTGAGATGGTTAACTCATGAAATTATTTTTGGAGTAGTATTTACCGAGCAAGGTCAGCCAATGAAGGATTTCATTGTTTTGGGAAATAAAGTTTTTTTTTTTAATGTAATATTTGTAGCCGATTGATGTATGGTTTATTGGTAAATATAACCTTGTAATTGAGCCAACCTGACAATTTGTAATGTATAAATAAGAGGTCAAATTGTGGATTCTAATTGTAAGGAACGAGTATGCAATGAGTTGATTGTGTGAAAAGGTAGTGTAAGTAAATTTTGAAGAAGGATCAAATATCTTTGAAGGAGAAGCAAAGTTGTATTTGATTAGCTAGGATCTATTGAAGAAAAGCAGAGATATGTATTAGAAAATTTCAGTTGCATCTCATTCCGGTCACTTATTGTTACTTTCTCACCATTGTAGCAATATTTCCTAAATCTCTTAACAGAGTTGTTTTAACAACCATTTTGTAAATCCTCTAACAAGGTGGACAGTTTAGTTGAATTGTTCTAAAGACCTCTAGCAAGGTCACTCCTAACAAGGTGATTAAATTGTCTAACAGGGTCACACTTAACAGTGTGTTTTGTAACCTTTAGTAGGGTGGGCTCCTAATAGGGCTCACTTCAAAAAAGTGAAAATTGGTAGTTAGTTACTTGGTGGTTTTTCCCATATTAGGTTGCGATGTTAAATCTGGTGTCTCTTGTGTTCATGTTATTTACTTTTGCATGCATGTTAATAATTATGAATGATTAAAGACCAGTAACAAGTTAATCTACCAAGTTACAAATTTTTTGTAAATGTTAACCGAGTGACAGTAGTAAGTAACTTGTTTGACATATAAGGGATCTGTGGATTTTTTTTTGCACTAACTAATTCACCCCCCCTCTCAGTTACTCCATCTATAACACCAACACCTAGGTGCAAACATATGTATTTTGACTCCTCTATCATTGCGTAATGTGTTGAATTCCCCATATATGAATTCAACTCCTTCATCTGATCTCAAACACTTCAAGTTTTTCCCTATTTCCTTTTTAACTCTATCCAATTACTACTTAAACATGTGAGACACATCATAGTTTTCTTTAAGAAACATTACAATCATCATTCTAGAGTAGTCATCAACAAATCAAATAAAGTATTTGTCACGATAGTAGGTTTGCACATGAATAGGTCCACAAAGGTCAGTATGAACCAACTCTAAAATAACATTATAAGTATAGGTCTTTCTATTGAAACTAGACTTTGTCATTTTCACAATTGACATATTTAACACATCACATTATCAGATTTCTTGAATTTTGGTAACCCTCTTACTTTCTTCATTTTACTAATGCTTACCAAATTATCAAATTTCACATTACATATCCTCTTATGCCATAACCATTTATCATCACATTATGCAAACAAGCACATATCATTATATAGGTCTAGATAGAACAAGTTACCTCTTGTTCGGTCTTGAATTCTAATCAATTCTCTTGAACCATTGTAGATCTTAGCCTTCTTTTTCTGAAATTCAACTTTGTAGCCTAAACTATTCAACTATGTCACACTCAACAAATTGTAGTTAAGTCCTTCAACCCAATAAGAATTATCACATCTGATCTTATTAGTCAATTTTATTGATCCTTTACCTTTCACAAGACATTGTGCATTATTACCAAACTTAACACTACCCCCTTTATTATATTCCAAGTTGTCAAACTTACTTTTATCACTAGTCATGTGATGTGAGCAACCACTATCAATTATTTATCTATCGCCTTTATTCACATATGAAATAAGTGTAGTTTTCTCATTTTCATCAAAGTCATCTTTTTTAGCAATATAAACTACTTCTTCATCATTAGTATCAGAATCACTATTACTCTCTTCTTCAGTAATGTAAGAAGACTTCTTACTTTTGATTTTTTAGTCTTTGTATCCTTTTTTGTCTTTTCCATCTCTTCTTCTTTTGAAAATTTTGCCTTTCTTCTCATCCTTGTTATCCTTGTTGGGACATCTTGCAATAATATGATCAACTTTATTGCATGAAAAACATATTACAAGTATGTTCCTTTTCCTCTTGCAAGTGTCCTAGTCATTAATGCGTCAAGTTCCTCAAGATCATCATCAGAAGATTCACTCTCAATAACTCCATACTTTCCTTTCTTCTTCTTTGACTTATGCAAAACTAATTGTGACTTGAAAGAAGATTCAATAGTTGGGGCATTAAAATTATCAAAATTTGAAAATTCAAAAGTAGTGAGTCTACCAACTAGACTATCCAAAGTTAGGCCTAGTTCTTATATTTTAGAAACTCTAATAGCATAAATAGGAAGTAAATTTCTCAATATCTTTTTTATTACAGTTTCATCACTTATCTTTCCATCAACTCTTTTGATAGCATTCAGAACTTCTTTGACTCTTCCAACATATTGGGTAATATTCTCATCTTCTACCATTCTCATGTCATCAAACTTTCCTCTCAATCTTTTTAATTTGGCTCTTACTACATTTTTATCTCCTCCATGGATCTTTTCCAACTTTTCCTACATCTTCTTTGCAGAGTTGTAGTCCTAAATATCATCAAACTTTGAATAGCTTAGGGAAAATGCAAACTCCAATATTGCTTGATTGTGCTCTTATTTCTCTTTTATTTGTTGGGTTGTCAAAGGTGAAGGTGTAGTTACATATTCATTCTCCAAATAGAATATGGTCTAATCTCCAATTCTAGCTATGTGAAGCTTCATGAGACTTCACCATGCAGAGAAGTTATCCTTGTTCAACTTAGGTATCTCCTTTCTATACATCTTGATCTTTAGCTTTAAGTCCCTTCAAAATTTTCTCTACAAGAACCAATGCTCTTATACCAATTTTTATAGTGATTTATAATAACTAAGAGGGGAGGTGAATTAGTTATTCTAAGGTCTAGATGTACCAATTAAAAATTTTAAACTCATCAAACAACTTAGATCTAATATCTAATCCACTTGATCTCTGTAAAAACTTTTCAGTAACATAAACTTACAATCCACTATCGCAATAATAAAAAACTTGCATAATATAAAAAAATAATAGTAAAACATCTCAAATAACATCCATACAAGTAAGACATCGAGATTTAACATGGAAATCCAATTCGGAAAAAACTACTAGCAACATGTGACCAATTTTTCTCTCTTCTAAAATAAGCTCTATTAGGAGCCAACCTTGTTACAATACACACTATTAGGTGTGACCCTAATAGAGGATTTAATCACCCTGTTAGGAGTGGCCTTGTTAGAGAACTTACAAAAATTCTATTAGAATGTCACCTGTTTAAAGGATTTACAAATGAGTGTTAGGTCAACCTTGATTAAAGGATTTCAACTAATACAATGATTAGAAAGTAATAGTAGAATGATATGAGTAAATACAAATCACTTTGAAAATCCATATCACAATTTGGTTCAACATTTGACTCATTGACTGGCCTACATTAACATCTCCATCACTAATTTTTTTGGCAACCCTTCAAGAAACTACTTTTCACCTTAATACTTCACTATTTAGCCTTATGCTCAAGTTCGCCAATCAACAATTGCTCCAACATTATTAGGTATGCTAACCTCCCTCTACCAATATTTTTAGATTATCCCTTATGCCTTCTTAAATAGGTAGCTTGATCTTTTGTCACTTAAACATCGTAGTTGATCTTAGGTTTAGGTCATATTCATTGAATCCTTCCATGTTTTCATTTCCTCCTTCCTCTTCTAAAAACTTCTCAAAACTTCCCTTTGCACCTATACATAGAAACACTCAAACATGCTTTCCCTTGCATTAAATGTCCAACTCATCAATATTTATCTCCAACATGCTTTACATATTCTAAGAATTCAACTATGCTGACCAAGAATCTCAATTGCTTCACAAACTATTAAATGTTGTCACTTGGACAACATTGTATTCCTTAGCCTCGGTCATCACAAATACAATCTCTTCTTCTTCTCTGCGATCAAATTCCTCATCAAAAACTTGATGTTCTACGAGATAGTATGTCTTCTTGTTGTTCCTTTTGGATTTTATGTCCTCCTATTTTTCCTTATTAGATAATCTTAAAGAAATATTTCCAATCTTCTTGCACGAGAAGGACTTCAAAGGTAGTATACCATTTTTTTCCCACTTCCTCTAGGTAGCCTCTTAGTATGCAACACTTCTAGTTCCCTATGCTCTTTTTATTCAATCAAGATACATTCATAAACATTAGACTAATGAGTGGAACTACTTGTGATATCCATTCCTTTTCTCATAGAGGAAAGAAACATAGATTCCTTGAATGTAGCTTCCATTTTATCCATATAGTTACAAAAGTTAATTAAAAAGTAGTCAACTTTCCTATCAGTGCATTTAAAGTAGCTACACTAGTTCCTAAAGATTTGACTTCTTGAATAGTTGAGACCCTAATAGCATATTGAGGCAACAAAATTCTAAGTATTTTACTTACCTCATCCCTTTCCTCAAGAGTGCCTCCAACACCATTGGTAGTAGCAACAACATTTTGATCCTTTGGCTATATTTCTCAATGTCACCATTCTCCATCATCCTCATTTCATTGGAATTACCTTTTAGACTATCTGCCTTAGCCTTTTTCACATGTGAGTATCCTCCATAGAATCTCTCCAATTTTTTCCCCATATCATGAGCGGTCTCTAGGTCTTGGAAAAATGTATTCTAAATCAAATTGAGTGCTATATATGGCTTCTATAGTATAACTACTCTCTTGCATGACTTTAATTGATCTACATAAAGAGTTCATGGAGGAACAACATATCTTGTAACTACATGATTCTAATATTGCTCACACATACCTATGAGATAGAGCTTCATCTTGTCACACCACTCTAAGTAGTTGTACCTTGTGAACCTAGGACCTTTCTTCCTCATTGTCTTGGATCTTTTCTTCAAGCTATTAAGCTTTACCACAATAGAGGACCAAAGCTATAATACCAATTGTAGTCCTAAGGGATCCAAATACTAGAGAGGGGTTAATTTCTAATCAACCAAATAATCATCTTTTCAACCTTGTAAACATTTAACTAATAAAAAAATAAATAGAAACATATAAAATAATCCATTACATGAAAACATCCACAAAGTTGACACACATATTTCATATCATGAAAAACCAACTTGGATCAAAATTGTGGTAGAGATCAGTACCCAAAAATTGTGTACTCTTCTAAAGTGTGCCTTGTTAGGAGATAAAAAGACACTATTAGGTGCCACCTTATTAGGGTATTTACCTCTAATACTGTGAGGAGTTTTACCTTGTTAGGAGATAAAAAGACACTATTAGGTGCCACCTTATTAGGGTATTTACCTCTAATACTGTGAGGAGTTTTACCTTGTTAGGGGTAGCCTTTTTCAAGAACTTTGAATACTATCCAAAATGTCACCCTGTTAAAGAATTTACGATCCTAATAAAGTACATATTAGGATCCACCTAGTTAAGGTATTTTAGCTATTGTAACTATTTCGGAAAAGTAGAAAGAATGATATGTGTAGCAACACTACCTCTACAAATTAGAAAATCACTTTTCAACAGACTTAACTTCTTTCTAGTTGGATCACACCTTGCACTTCTTCACCACACTTCCTTAACCATGATCAACAACACAAATTATTCATCCTTTACCTATAAATATTGATTTTCCAATTCCATTGCCTTAATTATACCCTAAACATGTTACTGATATAAAATTCAAATATCCCACTTGGATCCAACACCCATAACTCTACAACACTTTTAAATGAATGCACCAAGTAATTCATAGAATTTTGTGCTAGAGATCAAACACAGTTGACCTACTATTTTCTTTCTCTACAATCTTCTTCATACACTATTCTCAATCAATGTGATGCCATATAATCATCTCTAGATGTTTATCCATGTCATTAGATTACTATTGACTCATCCAAATTCACTGTAACCCTTTCATTGGTCAACAATCATTAGCTAATTGGTTGTTACTCAAGAACTCTCAAGAACTCATTCTTCTTTAACATGTCCATCAAATTGATCACTATTTCACCAGTCACCTTTCCATCCTAGGACAACTGTACCTATAATGATAACCATTTCATCTTCATTGACTTCTTCACATCAACATGTGATCGCTCCATTCTATCTAACATAGATTTGACAAAATACTAAAATCATCTATTTCTTGTCACTAACTATTCTAATAGTTACATTGTGAACTCAATGATCATCTTCATCTTCTCTTCAATAGTAGAGTTCACCATATACACTTAAAGTGGCATCCCCAATGCTCTCTTGATGATCACACTCACTAATTCTCACTTAAAAAACTCTATTCATCATAATATGCTCAAAAATATACTAGGAACACTAGATCAATAACTAAAATTAATAACAATACAATAATTGATCATCATGCACTCAAATTTATATCATGTAGTGCCTGTCCTAGTTTGCATTTTACTATTGTT
Source organism: Cupressus sempervirens (assembly GCA_028749045.1). NCBI lineage: Eukaryota > Viridiplantae > Streptophyta > Pinopsida > Cupressales > Cupressaceae > Cupressus > Cupressus sempervirens. Next base: position 426,540,556 of record CM053784.1, on the reverse strand, counting down.
GCCAAACTCTTTTAGGCCAATTTTATGTTTGATGATTAGTAGTATTATTTTGAGATTATCAGATATTATTTCAGATTCAACTTATTATATGATGAGATTACTTGGTACTTTATATTTCATGTATGCATGATGATTATTACAGTATTTGTAGTTATTGATGATAATTAGTTAGATGATTTATTATCATATTTGTTTTCTTATGGATACTTACCCCATACTTGAATGTGTATGGTGTGTGTGTTTGTTTTCTTTCTATATGGTGTTTCTGATGTGGTTAAGGAAGGGAGTCGTAGTCACCTGCTAGTCGGGATCTACACAATGCACCACTTCCTGCTAATGCATGTTTAGCTTAGTATATATTGTGCTTGTACATACGTGGATTTTATGCAGGTTGTAGGTACCGGGTATCGACTTCCCTAAATTGCCAGGATGAGCGTAACCTATCACATTATCTCAATGGTAAGAGAGGGGAGATAAATTCTCAAGTCTAAATCCCAACCCTTTAAGCCATTCATTCTAATTGAAAATTAGGACAAGTATCTGAGTTGAGTACCCTCTGAATGCATCAGATGACGTAATTCATGATATTAACCCCTTAGTTTGATTTTGTATGTGTTTTGCTATGATGGGTTTTTGGATTTTACTTTATGAGCCTTTGGGGTATTTTCTACTAATTAAGTCTAATTAAAAGTTTTAATTAAATGGAAAATTACTATGATATTTTAATATTTTATTTTATTTTATTAATTGGGAAATTAATTAAATAAAAGAATTAAATTTGGAGATGAAAGTTATAAGTTTAAATTTGGAATGTGATAATATTTATTTAATTTAATAATAATATATTTAAAGTTCATTTTTAAATAAATGCTAAATAATATTATTATTTAAGTTAATAAATATTTTATCAATTAAGTTTTGAAAATAAATTTAAAAGTGGAAAAGATATTAAAATTATTAAAAGATTCTAGATCGCATGATGCGTGCATGTGATTAAAAAAACAAGTGGATTTAATAAAGTGAGTGCATGAGATTTAAAATTAATAAATTAATTTAAAAGAAAGAGTCAAGTGAATATTAAATAAAAAAATTTAATTAATTAATTAATATGCATTATTTTAATATTTATTCACATAGGAGTATGCAAACTCTTGTGAGTTGTCATGTTGACAACATAGGAGTTTGCACTCTAATTATGCACGTGTTGTCTACACTTAGGAGTTAGCACATTATTTGAGCACATGGTGCCTACAACATTCTAGACACCTCATCATGTTTATCTTCTTATCGTGGAAGTTATGTGCTTAGTTGTCATGCTTATCTCCTAGTTCTTTCTAGACACATTCTAGATGCATCTTAGAGGCCTTTATATAGAGGCTCTCCTAGTGTGTATGGACATCCTCATATGCTTCAACAAGCTCATATGCTTCTACAAGCTCATAGGCTTCTACATCCTCAAATGCTTCTATAAGCACTCCTAGTCACTTGGGGGGTTTCGGTTCTTGGAGGGATTGCAAATGTTGGAGAAGGAAGGAATTTTCAAAAAGCAGAAAGTTCTAAGAGGAGGGGCTTCTCTACAATTTTTTGAGGCATAGCGAATTAGCATCAGTGTCTAGGTAGGCACTTGTGATTATTTTGCATATTTTTATTACGCTCTTTCTCTTCCTGTCTTCATCCTGTCTATTATGTGTGTCTGAATTATTCTCTATGAATGAATCTTCAATTTTGTAATTCAGGCATGTATATTGTTTCATCCAGTTATGAGAATTAAAAATATTATTGCAATCTTCCCTTAGTAGAATCAAGATTTGGAAATTGATTCGGGTTTGGTTTTGAATAAAAATAAAATCTTATTATTATTCATTAGTTTTATATGATTTATTAACTAATCTAATTAAATTAAATTAACTTAAGATTAGTTTTTGATTTGGAAAATAGGTTTTACAGGGATCCTGAAACCCAAAGTTTTACAACATAAAACAACTTAAAGCATAAAAGTCAGAAAAAACAAAAATAGCCTCAAAAGGCCAGAAACAAAAAGGCCCAAAGCCAGGGAAACAAAGGCCAAGAATAGAGCCTGGCGGGCAAACTAGTGCCCCTTCTTCTCCATTGCCTAGAGGATTTCTGCAGCATCACTTTCCTTCTGGATAGCCTCTTCCTCCTGGGTCGCTAGGGGGAAAAGCATCTGGTCCCCCTGGCTTTCCTGGATTCCAATCTCTTTCTGAGGATCGTCCTGGATGGTCTCGTGCTCTGTACTCTGCTCCACATTCCCCACAATACCGGCATTGGTCAGATAGTCCCCATGATTAACAATGTTTTCATTCAAGGTATGGAGGGTATCCACAATCTGTTTAGTCACAACCTGGTGGATAGAATCCAGCCTTTGGACCTTTTGCTCGAGCTGGGTGATTTTGTCCTCCTAATTGTCATTGGGGTCCTTGCTTCTGTCTTTTTCCTGGCTGCCCACCTGGTCTTTACTGCCTCTGGCCTCATGATCCTTGACTTCCCCCCTGTTGTTTGTCTAGTTGGACCTGACCTTCAGAGTCTCAATTTCCTGAAAAAGCCACTTAATGGAGTGAAAATTGTCAATCAGGCTGTTCTTTCCATTGTTGAGGAAGTTGAAACCCATTTCACGGGCATTGTTAGAGAGAACCAAAAGAGTCGGGTCAAGGAGCTCATCATAGTGGGTGCTACTGTCGAGATCCTCCAACACCTGGATTTTAGCAGGTTCTCTAACAATGCCCATACTAACACTATCCATATTGAAATTTTTCCAGGCTCTTCTCTTATTTTTCCTAATGGCCTCCCCACCCTTTTCAACCATAATTTCTATCATCTCTTCTAGGGGCGAAATGGGGATCTCCAGGGGGGAGGTGGGCGTAGTGGGGCTGGGGGGCAAATCAGCATTATCGCTGAGATGATCATGAGTTGGGGTTTGGTCCAATTTAATTAAATTAAGCTTAGTTAATAGTAGAAGAAGTGTAATTAATTATTAGTCAATTTAAGTAAATGGATTTTTAAATGAGGGAAAATTAAAAGAAAAGAGATATTCATAAGTGTTTAGTGGAATTAAATAATTGAATTATTAATGAGATTGATTTTACTTAAAATCAATGAAGATTATTTTAAATAAATGATTGTCCTTGAAGTGTTTTAAGGAAATTGTAAACTAATTATTTGAAGGTTGATAAGTATACTTTTAATAATTTGAATAATGGGAGACGCTTCTTGGAATTATTAGTAACATTGTTTTTTTAGTGAAATAATGTGAATGATTTTATTAAGAGTCAATGGGAACTAGTTCAATGATTTAAATAAGTAAATAATTATCTTTTGACTATTTTAGAAAATTGTTTAAACTAATGGAGGAATAATTCTATGCATTATTCAAAAATAAATGGGTTGACTTGTAGAAGAATCTTATACTCTTGAAATATACTTGATACAAAATTTGACATCTCATATTTGGCTTAACCATGTGATTGCAAAAGCAAACCAAAACATGTGTTTGTATCTTGTTTCTCTATGATATATGTGTGTTGTGGTTTTGGGGTTTGTCCTAGCTTTGACCAGTCTTAGGTTGTTACCAGTGGCTCGGGGGTTATGTGTTTGCGATGTCATGCTGATGTTGATCTCGATCTTTTTAAAAATCCAACCATGGTAATGTGATGGTATGCTCTATGAGATGTTTTTATTTACTGATTGTTATTCCTTTCTAGTCTTCTTGTGTGAAGCTGAGGTGTATGTATATGAGATACTTAACTTAACCATTTTTGAGTCATCAATCAGTTATACTTGGGTTACTTTCCAGTCACCTTGATGGGACTGGAGTGTTTTTTTTATCTTGATGATGTCATGTTGTGACATGTTTTGACTTGACCATTTTGGAGTCTTCAATCAGTATTACCTTGAGATACTTTATGCTTGCTTGTTGAGAACTGATGGATATTATGATTGTCATTGGATGTTTTCAGTTGCTCATGGAGAACTGATGTGATTATTTTGATTATCTTTATGATGCTTTCCAGTCGCTTGTATAGGGCTGAGGTGATCTTTTGATTTGTGATTTTATGAGCCTAGGGTAGGTTATCTACTTGTAGTGTCAGGAAGTAGCTTGCAATGGGGGCCGGGGCCCTAAGTGGCTGCCAGGGTAACTCATTGTAAGTTGTTTTAATAAGTAAAAACATTACACTAAATTGGGATTAAAATGAAACTAATAAGATAATTATATGTTCTCACCCATACCTCGAGTGCTAGTACAAACTAGGATGGGAGTAGAGAGAACACTTGGTTGCGACCTTGCATTTCATAGTATGCCTTGTCAGTACGAGAGGATACTAGTGGCCGCATAGGGATCACTAGGGGTCCAGGGTCTATTGAGAGACTATCAGGGTAACTCTAGCGTGATCTGTGCAATGACACTTTATCGCTTACATAGTAGGTTTCCTACGTGTCTTTGTGTGCCTTTGAGAATTAGATGTCATTTTATGTTGGAAACTTTGAGTTAGTATACTTTTAGGATTTCCTAGACTTAGAGAGTATTTGTGTTATGTGATTTGATATCTTGTTTGGGACTTGAGACTATCTCCTCAGCGTGGTGGGAGTGGGCCATTTAGGTTCCATGCTGTCGGGTGGTAGTGCTTTTTTACTCTTACCATTTGAGATCCATCCGTAGACACCGTGGTTGGAACATTCTTTGTTGGCATTTATCTTCATTCTATTCTTTGATCCTATGATGGATGTTATTTACTGATAAGTTCCTTTATATTGATGATTAGCATGTGATAGATGATGTTATCTACTTTGTAAGATCATCTTATGCTTTATTCTTGCATGTTAGATTTCTTTATGCATATGTTGTAGCATGTTAGATTTCCTTTTGCATACGTTGTAGTATGTTTATGAGTGACATCCCTACTATGATAATGTCAATGATCTCTTCAATGACTTCAGATGTTATGCACAGAGGGATGGCCAAGGCCCATGATGGTCTAATGATGCTATTGATGATTGGGAGGAACTGCGCACTTAGTTGTGTTTTATGATGGATGGTTATCTTTTACGATGGTTGTTATATCATTATTGATGGATGGATGTATCATGTATGTTATTGGTTTCATTTACTTTATTGTACTTTGTGTCATGGATTTGATGATGATGATGTATCTTTATTCTACATATGTATATTCTTTTAAGCTTTTCATACCCTGTGACATGTACAATGGATGATTGAGTATTCCAAATTTAATTGCCAAGAGGTATTCAGAAAAAAAAGTATATTATGGACATTGGACTTTTTAATTATTCTTTCATATGGGTGTGGTAATTCTTAGACTTAGTATTAATTAGATTAAATGTGACTCAACATCTTGGGATCCTTAAGGAGTGTTACCTATTATGTATACTTTTAGTTGAATGTGTGTTATTGCTTCTGCTACTAGATGTTCGATGTGAATGTTTTATCTTTCATGTTTAAAAAAAAAAAAATTGTTTGGCAAACTTAGTAAAAATTTAGGTTAGTTCTTTTGGATCCCTTGGCAGGGCATTACATATCATGACATCACTAACATCACTAGCCATCACACCATTAGTTATATTAGTTATGCCAATAGAAAACCTCAAGGAACTCTACCCAAACCTCACTAATCCAATCTCTCAAATCTTGAAAAGAAATTAAAATGTTCCAGAATTACAAACTAACACTCAATTATGAGGTACTTATATTAAGGGACTCTCCCCAAACCTCACTAATCCAAGCTCTTAAATCTTGAAAAGGAATTGAAATGTTCTAGAATTACAAACTAAAACTCAATTGTGAAATACTTGTATTCCAGATCTTAACAAAGAATCAGTGAGTTTGATGTCATGATCCTAATTTTCCCTTGTTTGAGAAAGTCTTCCTTATGATATTTATCCTATTAATAAATCTCCTTGAATACACTGTCTGAAAGGAATACCCTCACTATTATTATTTACCCACCTTCCACACCATCCTTATCTTTCAATGATTTGCCTCAATTATGTCCTTTGAGAAATTTGAATTATTCATATAAACCCTTTTACTAGATGTAGTGTTGTGAACTTGATTAATTTTTAATACCCCGCCTCTTTTATATGATGACCCTTTCTCATTCCTCCCTGATGGATACCTCCATATTTTCCTATCGGTTAATGTTGCATGCACAAAAGCATGCAACTATTAGTTAAGCCGATAGGCTTTATGTGGGAGCTTTGCTCCTAAAAAGAATAATTTCGACGAAAAAGTTGTCAACCTAAACATTTTTCTATTTTATGGGAGCTTTTTTGATAGAAGTCATTTTTTAGAATTATTCTATAAACAATACTTTTTAAAATTTTCTTTCAAATAATACCCTTTTTATATAAACTTTCTATTTTACTCTTACTCTTATGTTGCTAATTCTCTTCTTTCTAATTTTATTTAACTTACTAATTCTCTAGTGTTTTTTGAACTTTGTTCTTCAATGTCTTCACTTGAACCCAAATCAGGTGAGTGACCTTTCATTATTACTAGCTCTAGGTTTATTTTTGTCAATTTGATCTATTGGTTTGGTAATTTTTGCGGAAGCATTTCTAGATTTGGTCAGTTTGATCTATTGGCTTCAGCATTTTTTATAGAATCGATTCTAGATTTGATTTTATTAAATTTCCACTTGTCCAAATTATTAAATGCATTTTTTGGTACCTATCTTAACCTTTGAAAGCTTTTGGTGATTGAATGCTTGTTTCCATTTCTTATAGGTGTTTCCCATCTCAACTTTGCAATTATTTTCAGAAGAGGAATTGGAAACACTTATATGTGGTGTGCGTGACTTATAAAAGGTAAGTATGAACTATGAAGCAGTTTAATTGATTTTTATTTATCATCATCTCTATCAATGTTTGAGTTTTGAAACGTAAAATGTTTTAGCAGGATCAAATGCTAAGGGACCACATCAAATTCGGCCATGGATACACTACTCAATGTGAGTATGCAGTGGACGTGAGTTATACATTCCTAGCTCTTATGTTTAGAGTGTGTTTATTTCTTGCTAAATTTTGAGACTTTGAAAACCCTAGATCTGCAATACCCTAACATCTTTTTTTCTTAATTACGTGAAGTTTATTGAGATCATGGGGCAATTCATACCAAAGCTGCAGAGAGCATTTTTGCAGTTTGTTACTGGCTATCCAAACCTTCGTCCAGGTGGTTTGAGTGCTCTGAATCTAAAACTGACTATTGTTTGCAAGGTAAGTGCATTGCTCACATTTACAAGTATAGATTCATTATTTCCAAATTTTACATCTTCTAAGAATATGTCTTCAAAATGCAAAATCCCTCAAATTCAATAGAGGTTGTTGATATGGATTTGCCGAGTGCTATGACTTCTACAAATTACCTAAAACTCCCTCCTTACTCAAACAAGGTTTTCCCTTCTCCCTATTGAATCAAGAACATTTATGATGTATTTTATGGCTCTCTGATAATTTTCTATGGTAGAATATGTTTCTAATGAATAAAAGAATCACAAAAAACAATGTGTTATAGACTGGTGTATGTCATTACTGAAGGGCAGGGATCTTTCGACCTCTCATAAAAACATGGGCGATTGAATCATTCACAATGTTGGCATTTTTTGAGCTCCACGAAATGATTTCAGAATTTAGAAGACATTGGCCACTTCTACCCATTCAAATGCAAGAACCTTAGTAGATTGTCTTGCACATGATGAAAATCAAATTCAAGGAATTGTTTGCCACGTTACAGAAGTTTGAATGAAATAAATGTAGAGATAATCCACTAGTGAAGAGAAGGAAGTGCACGATGATAGACATGTCCGCAAAATGGGAAGCCTCTAAAATGCTTAATCACATTTGGTCTAATTCAAAGTATCATGTTTGTTGGTTGCTTAATTCCAGTAATTCTATTTATGCCAACATTGTTGAAGCTATGGTTAAATTTGATGGAATAAGCATGTTCTTGTGATAGGTTTTATGTGGGAGCTTTGCTCCCCAAAAAAATATAATTTCAGCAGAAAAGTTGTCAGCCCAAACATTTTTCTAACATTTCCCATCAAAGTCAATTTACAATTGCAGGCTTAAATTTAAGTCAAAAGCTTATAGGGTTTTATAGCCATTTTGTAAAAATTTCACGCCCACGTGATAATTTTTAATGATTTCTTTTTTCCACTATAAAATCTAGAACCAATGGAAATGGCTAATACACTTTTTTTTCTTTTTTTTTGGCGATTCCTAAATAAGTATGTGGACTAGTAGGTCTACTTAATCAAGTGAACAACTACTTTTGAAATATATTTTTATTGGCGACTATTCAATTTCAAATTATAACAAGAGTTTAATATTGTATTGTTGGTTTATATACATTTTGTTTAGGTTTTATTATTTTCGTGTACAAAAGTTAAAGTTGGGTCGAAATATGGATTGATAAACTAATTTTTCTAATGCTTAAAGTCTAAGTTGTGTACACATGTTATGGATTGACATTGAGTCCGCCGTTGATGATGGCATGAATCGATGGAGGGTTAGTTACCGTGTCATTTTTGTTTTGTTTTGCATGTCATTTTCTGTTGTTCTTAGTGTGAGTTGGCAACATCAATTTCTATTGCTCTTGTGTGAGCTGGGAACATGGTGTCATGCCTTGAAATAGTAATGCTTAGCTTGGTAAAGATTCTCTATAATTTTCCAGTGTTATGTTATACTATGCTCTCACGAGGCCATATGTCTAGACACTTTCATATCCCTCTTTTGTTTGACCTCCATTTTTCAAACTTCCCCCTTTCAAGATTCCACCTTTGACCAAGCTATATAAATTCTCCATTTTTGGAGTGGAATGGGATGCTTTAGAAATGGCCCTCATAAATTCTTATTAATGATGGCCAATCTTAGCTAACTCATAATCCATTAATTACTTTGGCAGAGAAATCACGCTTCACTTGGCGAGCAAAGGAGCAAAAGTGGCAGTTTGTTACTGCGTGAAGAAAGATAGAGTGGAGGAGGTCGCTGCCACAATTAACAATAAGCGTGGGTCAGGCAGAGCCATCACTTGCAGAGTCGATGTTTTCGAAGCATCGAATGTGGTTGCGCTTTTCGACAGGGCAGAGCAGGCCTTCGAGGGCGTTCACATATTCATAAACAGTGCAGGCGTGGCGAGCTCCACGTACCCACCTCTAGCCAAAACCCCAGAGGAGGAGTGCGACTATATTTTCAGCGTCAACGAGAAAGGGGCATTTGTGGGGTGCAAGGAGGCGGCGGGGGGCGGATAATACACATTTCTTGATAGATCCATTGTTTGAAAGGACGGTAAAATTTAGAGATTAATTAGTATAAAATATAGAAGAACTATAATATCACTCCCAACACACAGATTCCACTTTTTTTTATTAATATTCCACTTTTAAATTTCTGTAGCAAGTCATGGGTTCCACTCCCAGTAAAAACCGTCGCCACATCATTTCTCCAGTGTTTAGGAGGAATTCACAGCCTATCATATCTTAAAAATAAGTAATTCTTATTAAGGATTGTTCTTAGTGTGAGTTGGCAACGTCAATTTCTACTGCTCTTGTGTGAGTTGGGAACATGGTGTCATGCCTTGAAATAGTAATGCTTAGCTTGGTAAAGATTCTCTATAATTTTCCTAATATGGTATTGTAATTAGTGTTATGTTATACTATGCTCTCACAGGGCCACATGTCTAGACACTTTCATATCCCTCTTTTGTTTGACCTCCATTTTTCAAACTTCCCCCTTTCAAGATTCCACCTTTGACCGAGCTATATAAATTCTCCATTTTTGGAGTGGAATGGGATGCTTTAGAAATGGCCCTCATAAATTCTTATTAATGATGGCCAATCTTAGCTAACTCATAATTCTGTTTTTTCTTACAACATTCCTCAAATTTTTGAAAGTTTAGGGATATTGACATAAATGGCCATTTTACTCTCATTGCAGCAAGCAGCTGAAGAAACAAGTGTTGTTCTTCTCATACCAATTTCAATCTCTCATTGAAAGGAGTGTTGAAGCAGGGAGAAATGTCCATGGCTGATGAGATTACAACTAATAACTTCCACAACCATGGAGAGGAGACATATATGAGCCATCCAGAGAAAATGCAAGAATCTTCTTCTAATGAAGCTAGGTATTTTGCAAATGTTATGGAAACTGGGTATGCTTATCACCATGAGATCTCACCTGAACATATGAGGTCTCACAATCAAAATCAGAAGCAAATCCATACTCTCAATAGAAATAGAGGGCACCAGATTCATAATGTGATAAAGGGCCAGTGGAATACAGAGGAAGATAGGTATTTCATTATTCTTCTTTGAAGGCTATTTTTTCCCCTTCTCCTTTGGTTTTCCTTTTGTGACTAATGGTGAAAAAACATTAAAAGGTTGTTTTTGGGGGCAGATTTTGAAGGTGGTTTCTGTTTTGAGATTCTTTATTGAATGATTTTGGCTCAAACAATGTATTTTAAGGTTTGGCTTGTTTAAATGATTTATATAGAAACAGGATAATAGATATGTAGTGATGTTTCTGTTTAAGCTTCCCAAGATTTTTCTGCAACATATCTAAGAAATCAAGTAATGTTATGTATATATAATTTGTTGCTGGTGCTCTTCAACATGTTATGGTTTTTCTCAGTTTGAACAACATATTTTAAATAAATTTTGATTTGTTTAGGTGATATATTTGATTAAGAATATATCATTGATGATAACTCATGTGGCCTCCATTGTAATTTTCAAAGGTTTTCTTATTTGTTAGGCATTAAAGTGAGAAATCTGTGTTATATTTGTGCAGGTTGCTTGTGAAACTGGTCGAAAAGCATGGGGTGCACAAATGGTCAGAAATAGCAAAAATGCTGATAGGCCGTGTTGGAAAACAGTGCCGAGAAATATGGCACAATCATTTATGTCTTGGCATTAAGGTGATTTGCACGCTTTTGCTATTTTTATCTTTGACTAATGATTTAAATTCATTTTGACTTTTGACCTCCCTTGGTAGCTTCCACGCTTCAGGCTTGTGTTTTGCATGTTTGAACCTTCCATTAACTTTTCATTTGGGATGCTACTCTGGTTTTGCACAGAGAGATTCGTGGAGTGAAGAGGAGGAAAGGATGATTATAAAGGCGCACAGAGCATTGGGGAATAAATGGGTAGAGATTGCAAAATGAATTCCGGGAAGAATAGAGAATGCAATTAAAAATCACTGGAATGCTACCAAGCGTAGGCAATCTGGCAGAAGAAGATGTAAAGGTGGTGGTAGCCATGAGAGGAGCTCCATTTTACAGGAATACATTCAGAGTTTGAATGGTTCAAATGTGAACAAATCCTCCTCCTCCTTTGAGAATGATGTGCCCATGATGAGCGATTCCACTCTCTCATTTTTGCACTCTTCTCCCATGAATGACAACATCAGCAGCACTACAAGCAGCATGCCTCCTATCTTTTCATGGAACTCAGATCTTAACATGTCTTTTCTACTGGATGGATTTTCAACTAGGGATGGTGAAATCATGTTGTTGGATGAATCAATTGGTATAAACAAGGTGGACCGTTTAGATCATGGGAAGGCAGATATTGATCTCTTTGAACTGGTGTTTGGATCTTACACTCCCCAATTTGATGTTGTGTAGATTCATTATTATTTTATTGGATGGTTTTTGGATTAGGAAAAATCATATTATTTAATGATTTCATGAGTGTAAATAAGTGGATTACTTAAAGGATCGAAAGGGAGAGATACATCACTGGATTATTTTTGGCAGAGATGATGAAACAATATTGTTGGAGAAATCCATGGATGTAAACAAGGTAGGTTGTTCAGAATATGGAAAGAGATAAGATTATTGGATGGCTTTTTAGTAGAGATTATGAAACCATTTTGTTCTTGATACATTTGTGAATATAAACAAGATAGATTGTTTAGATCATGGAAAGAGATTTTAGTTTCTTCCAATGGTATTGGGATTTCACATTCCCCACTTATTTTATGTAAATTGATTATTATTTTATGATATTTTTATATCAAAATTTTGTTGATAATATATATATATATATATATATATATTTTGTGTATGATAATTTCTATATATTTTAATTTATTAATTATAAATAAATTTACTATAAATTCATTATTATTTTATGATATTTCCTAAGATAATATATATAATTTATAATTTTTTATAAATGGTTAATAAGATCTTCAAATATCTTTATTGCATCTTGTTAAATTAATTCAATTTGTGTATGTGTGGGCACTTTTGTAATGTCTTTTGAGGAATGATGATGATGGTGAACTAATCTTGTGTAGTGTCTATGTGGCACAACATCTATCAATTGAAAAAATATTTATTTTAGAATTATACACACAAAATAGTATCGTTTCTCCCTCATAGGCAAGGGTGGATATACTAACTATAATGTCTCTTGGTAGCACTTTGATTAAAGTGATGAATGATTTTTAATATATGTGACACTATTCCTTTTAAGTTATCTGAGAAAAGAAAAAAAGGGTCCAACACAAGGGGATTATCAAAGAAAATCCATTGTGAGGATTAATAGGGAAGAGGTGTATAGCAAGGACAACTTTAAGAGTAATGGTAAAATTTAAACCTCAATCTAGTGTTATTGTTGTTACATTTAACTTGATATCATTAGAATTGTCTAGTCTATTAGTTTCTATTGACTTGAAGAAAACCTAATTGATTTTTTATTGTTATAAAATGAGCTAACTTTCATTCTCTATTCATTTTATTGTGATGTTACAAGCGTGTCCTATACATAGTTTATATTGATGCAATTCAAATACTTTTGGCCTTTATCTATATAGAAATCCATGTGAAACTATAAACTATTAGCCAAAGTTGTTTTGTAGCCAAAATAGCCTATTAGAAAAACAATTCACACCTTTTTTATGCATTATATTGAACAATTCATATGACTTGTTTTATCTTACATATTTTGCATACATTTATGCCAAAACTTTTTATCTATGCATTCTCAAAATTCATTTGCCCATTATGCTTAAATAGATATCCATGCCTTATTCTAAATTTCATATTAACCAAAACTTGTTTCTTTCCAAGATATTTAGATCTAACTTTTGACTTATTATTTAAATCATAGCTAAAGTTTCTAATTTTGTCAAGAATTAAAGTAATATTTCCTTTGGTGAGAAATAGATAGATTGATGCAGATCACACAACTTAAAAAATAACAAATCTCTATTTAGAGGAGTTATACAATCATTTAAAGAAAAAAAGATTGGTTCATATTAAGACATCATATTTTTCCTTAAGACAAACCTAGATTCAAGTTCCATAAGTCAATCAACAAGATTTAAGTAATGATCTTGCATAATGAAGACTTAAATTGGATATCAATATATAAAGATATGTTAATGATCTTGCATCAATATTTTGAGTGTCCTTTTATATACTCTACCTAAAAATTCTTAACACCATGTGATCTCCACTTCCAAACATTCAAGAATGAATAGAATATGGGTGAATTAAATTCAAACTTTTTAATCCTATAGTATGTGAAGTATAAAATGTCATCCATCTTTTAGATTTATCAAATGTGAAATTGTTTGAAAGTTATATGCATTTTCAATCAACCTATCAATCAAGACTTTAATTATAATGTGTCTAGAAAATAAATAATAAGCATTCATTAAATCAGAGATAAGACACAAATTATATTGTTGGAAAGGTGACAATTTTCATAATAAGCCATTTTTGTCTTATGAATTTTGGGTAAAAGTATTATCGGCCACATGGGTGAAGCCTAAACATTTATTGAGATATTGAAAACATGTTTTTTTAATTTTACATCTCTAGGTGTGGCATCTCCAAGAAAAATCTCATAGAAATCAAAGGCAAAATTTGGCAAAAGAGTTATGTCCAAAATATGAATATCTAATAGTAATGGATGTCCATTTTTAAAATGCTAATGAATTATGTTTCCTCAAATTTTTTAAAATATAATATTCTGAAAATGAATACATTTTGCTTTTCTAAATAGTTATTCATATTGAAAAGCCTAAAAAATCATTTGTAGAATGGGCAAAACTTTTACAGTTTTATCCAAATTTCAATTTTCATAGTAATAAATAAAAGTGATTTTGAGCTCTAAATAATGCAATAGGAAGTTTTTTCTATAGCATACATAAAAATAATTATAATTAAGTTTATCCTTCATATTAAAAAATTAAATGTACGCAACTTTTGCATATGATTTGTATATTTCAAGATTTATAATTCTCAAAATACATGAAATATTAAGTTAATAATTAATAATAATAAAAAACTTAATCATTTTTCAATGGAAAGTTGTAAATTTTGATAATCCTCTCTCTCTCTCTCTCTCTCTCTCTCTCACACACACACACACACACACACACACACACACACACACACACACACACACTCATGTAAACCTAGATTGGTTCGTCACCCTTTTAACATCCCTCTATTTATGCCCCTCTTTGCTCAAAACATAGCTTTAAAATACCAATAGTCACTACGTAAAACCATAATTCTTCCAAAGGAAGATGTTACTTTCATTCCTTCTAAAAATTGCATCACAACTAGGTAAGAGTGATGTTGAGCTGTCATTTTGCATGATGCATAATGGCAGGAGTCCTTTTGAACGCCTCTCTTGAAAAGCTAATCTAGAATCAACTCCAAGGTTCTAGGCAATCTTACAACCTACTAGAATTTGCTCAATTGAAGATAACTATATTTTTTCATAAGGACGCCTTTGCTAGTTCCAAACAATTAAGATAAGATGTTTGATTTGCTATTTTGAAAAGTAACCACAAAAGAGATATTTTTTGTTTTTTTTGTTTTATGGTGAATGCAATTTATCAATGCAACTATATGAATTCCTAATTTAACCAAGTGTTAGCAAAGAAAATAAAAAATATGAGGTAATGAGAGATTAAAGAAAATAACTTGAAAGGGAAATTCCTAATGGACATAAACCATAGTAACAGCACATCTGTGAGTTAAATCACAAAAAATAATAGGTAGGAAAGTAATAAAAATAGGAGCAATGCTTCCTCAATTCCACTAATGCAATCATCAATGGGAACTTAATAATAACCAAAAGATGTTTCACTTTTCATAAAATTCCAAGGCCATAGAAAGTGTGCTAATGTGAGACAAGAAGTTATGTAGGAACAATGGGTGATCTTTTCTCCAACTAGGTATGTTAGCGGAATTTGTTAACACGAGGCAATCGCCAGAACTTAAAGATCACACAATCAAATCAATACAATAAAACCATTGGATCAATTATTATTCATGAATATGAATTCAAAAAATTAACACATTTCGACAAGAACAACTACAATCAGAATGAGAGCACCAATAGCATATATTATTATATCAAAATAATGACCTAGAGTACATATTACATCCATGCATTTATAAGAACACATCTCCTCTTTTTGTGTTGAGAGTGAGAGTTCTTAAAATGCAAACACATGCTAAAAACTAATAAAAAAAATCTAATTATATACAAATTGACTCTCTAAATGGTGCTAAGTAGGTCTCCACCCTTTTTTATATCAATTAATGGGTGCATGAGCCTTTACATGACTTAAAATAAAAAAAGAATGAGAAAATAAGAAGAAGGAAGTTGCAAGAGGATCTGTGAGTCACTAGAAGCTCTAAAAATGGAAGTGTACGATTTCATAATAGATGAAGATAATCACACCATTGTCTTTCGCAAGGATACTATATCTATTCTAAAGACTACCCATTCTATCATGAATTACACTTGAATTTTCAACCCAGGGACGTAGGACTTGAAATGGGTCAGCATGGTATGTGCACTAAGCTGCAGGAAGGTAAAATGCATGAAAAAAATCTATACTATTGTTACAAAATAGTAACACACTTGGACTAACGACAAATAACTGTAGAATCTATACAGGTGTTAAGAGTCTTAACACCTATGCTGCAGGAAAGTAAAATGCATGAAAAGAATCTATACTATTGTTACAAAATAGTAACACACTTGGACTAACAAAAAATAACTGTAGAAAGCTTTGGAAAATGAACCTAAACTAGTTAACTCAAAAAATCCACCATGATCATTTTCTATAAGTGTTGCAGGAACTTTCATAGTAACAATGTTGCAGGACTAATACAGTAAATCTATCTTGAAAACATGAAATTGCAAAGAATGAATCTACTCTACCTAAATCTATTCCACCTTCCAAGTGGGCCTCCTTGGTTTGTTTCAAATAACTATGAACACAACAAGTATTCCAAAATCACTCTTTCATTAAAATCCTTCTTGGATTACATCAACTGAATAATTCATGAAGAACATAAAAAGAGTAGCTTCTAAATCTTAAACCAACATTTTCTATATTCTCATTAGCTTACTAAGACAATCTGAATCCATTATATAGAGGATTGGATACTTATTAAAAATATGACATAAAAGTCTTGAACAATCATTGCCAGAAAAGAAGGTGGAAGATCAATCATGACATAGTACATTTACTACTAAGCAACATAATAATAACTTGCAGGAAATATAGCAAGTTGTGTCTCCTAGATTTTCTAGAATAGTAACTCCTCTGTAGGCATGACTTATCCATAGGAACTAAACTGCGCTTTCCTTGCCACAATTGGTCTCCATCATCCTCTTTCTTTAATGCAGTAATCACCACCCTTTGCATCACTCTTCATTTTCCTAAAAGTTAGAATCATCTGGAACATATACGCAAGATAACATTCCTACTCTTATTTAGATATTAGAACATAGCTTAAGATATTTATTTGAAATATTGCATTCTATGTATAATATTAAGCAAAGTATGTCATACACACCACCCATAGGTTTAGTAAGTTCTAGCTATCTCTAGCATAAGTTCAAAAGATATTTACACAAATGTTTTGGAAATGTTTTTGACAAAGCACAAAGTGTAACTCCAAACTATGAATACTATATCAAAATTAAGACATTAATATGCCTCATCATTTGCCCCCCACTATTCAAATGTTTGTCTTCAAGCATTAAACTTCCTTGCCATAGCTCTAAAGTCTTCCACTATATTTTTCCCTTCCTTCCCACTTCTAAAAGTGTAGAAGAATCCTCCAGTATGCTTCCAATGTTCACCCATGTGTTCCTCAACTAATGGATCTTGTCTATTAGCATCATTACCATAATGAGGGCAAATAAGTGTAGGAGGCTGAAAAGTCAATGGCATCCATAGTTCCTTTTTGATTTATCTTCCCAGTTGTATATACTTGGCCACCCTATCAATAGATGCCTTGTAATTAATAAGGCATGTGGTTTTTCCTTTTTGAAAGTTTCTGGCAGTCGGTTCCATCAGTTCCTAAGCCCTGTAATAGCTCTTTGTTGTGTAAAGTTTGGAAGTGTATGGTAATCTCTATAAACCTTTTCTCTTTCTGCAAACACTTTCTCCCTAATCTCTGGTTATGGTTTTCCATAGGTTAGTCTTAATCAGTCTCTTAGAAGGTCATCAAGCTTGCGTGATTCAACCCATAGTGGTAATGGTTCAGATTTCTCAAGATCTCTATAGGCATTTAAATACCTATCATAGTTTGTCTTGTTGTGCATCTAAGACATTAAAGCTCTGAGGTGAACATCCCCAATGTAAAGCAAAGGGTTCCACTCTATCTCATGTAGAATTATGAAATTATGTAAATAGAGTTCACACAACAAATTCTTCTGCCATGAAGGCAAAGTCTAATACACATTGTAAAAATATTCAACATTTTTAAATTCACAATCAACATCCCTTATTGTCATCATCAGTTGAAATAACGAAAACTAATCCTTCAAAAAAATGGAATGCACCCTTGGTGGTGGTCTACAGGCCATTACTTGGTCAGCTAACATTAAATCCTTATTCATTCGTTGTTTCTATTTCTCAAGTTGCTCTTTCAGTGACTCAATTTCCTCATCTTTGTCAAATATTACTTTTTGCATTTGGTCTCTTTCTTGCCTCCACAAGGCCTTTTGAAAAATGAAGTGATTGTACAAACTAAATAATATAGATTGAATTGTAGAAGAAGGGAATTCTTGAGCCATATATTTCTTCTTTTTTTCCTCAACAACTTGCTGGAAGTAATGGGTATACCAAGAGGATCTATAAGGCATGATAGAAACATTAGAATATGCAAGGATTAGTGGCAAAGTAGGTTGATCATTTTTAGGTTCTTTTTCTAAGACAACAATAGGGTTTGACTCACACATTTCTTGATTTCCTTGTGGCATTTCATTAATAGGCTCATTTTCATTTGTTTCCACATTTTGGGGTTCCAACTATATAGGAGAGTCATCTCGAATATTCTAAACCACTGATTCTATATAAAATTTTGAGATTGAAGCATTTAGGTATTCAAAACTAGGGTTACTTGACCTCACATATGAGGACTTCAATGCTCAAAAACCTCTTTAACTTCTATTATTTTGCGGGTCCGCCTTGGTTTAGGTGCTATTGGGGTAGATGTTGTAGGAGTGGTTGCTGTAGGAATAGACCTTTTTCACTTTGTCACTTTAACAGAAGGGTTTTGGGATTCCTTTTCAAGATTAGGGCTCTCTTTACCAACCTTATGCTTGCCTTTATCTCTAGAAGAGCTAGGTATGTCAACCTATGGAATAGGCTCAATAGGTTTATCAAGAGAGGGTAATACTAGTTTTTTTCTATTTTAGCTAGATTCTGACTAGGCTCTGAAATTTCTTCTTCATTCCCTAAATTTTGTAAAATAGGGTTGGCTTGAGGCTGCAAGGTTTTAAATTCAAATTATGCTCATGATACAAGGGAAGAATCCCTAAGAGATCTTTCAACTAAAATTTTGATGAGGGCATGATGAGAAATAGAATTTACATTTCTTTTCTGAGTTTCTTCAATATTGATACACAACATATTATAAAGGAAATTGGGGATATTAACTTGAATTTTATGTCTTGCACAACTGAGAAACTTAAAATAGTGAGTGTGCAAGTGTGACAGCCTGCCTTCACAGGTCAAATACCTGATGATATGGGTTGCCAATTTTGAATATAGACTTTGGAGAGAGACTCTTTTACACCCTTTCTTTGTAATTTCTAGTAGAGGGTCACTCGACTGAGACAACTGCACCTACGACAACCTGCCATCATGTTTTTTTGAATAATGCTCCCCATTAGCTGGTAGTCCTATGACTTTTTCTATCCACTTCTTAGTAGAAATTATTGTTAATCCCCATACTATGGCTTTCCCTTTATCAAATATCCTCATAAACTCCATTGCTACTTCATTGAGCTTAGTTAACAGTAGGAAGTAGCCAAGCCATCCACAAGCATTAAATAGTCAGACTGCTTCCACATCCGCAAGTAGAATACTATGAAAAATAGGCTCATGTCTCAGCAACTATCCTCCCATCTTCAAAATGCCTAGCCTCAAATTTCTCCATTCTCACCACCCTGATAAGTTTTACTCCTTTAACACTTCAGCAAATACCCTCTTCTTAAAATTTCAAATTGATCTTCTTCAGAAATGTCGATACCACATTCTCTTAACATGACTCCATTATGTTTGGCATGCAAAATAATGATGCAATTAATTATGAAGGACATCAAGGTTTATCTAGAAGTGTTCTTGTAATAAATCAATCTTTTTTCAATCATGTCAAACACATGAGATCTTTCCCAAAATCACAATGAAAAGGTATGACAAATACAAAAAGATTTTAAAATTAAAATCAGACCACCACCAAAGTACAACTTATAACATGGACATGATTAGGGTGATATGGAGATGACATTTGAAAATTAATAAAATTTCTCAGCCCCCCATTAAATTTTGACAAGTGTCCACACTTAAAAATTTTGGCATAGGAATGAGAAATTAGCTTAAGGCTTATACGATACATTTAATGTAGTATTACATATAAATATTGAAAGCTATGCATTGAAAATGAATAAAGAGTAAAAATGTTATACCTAAAATTTTTAAAGTGTCCTTCTACATGAAAATTGATGAGGTGGCAAAGTCTAGTGACCACAGAAAAGGTGCTGACGATATGTTTTATTGAAAGTAGTAAAAATAGAATGTGTGGGTGGTGTGGAGTGTGAGTGGATGATAGATAAATAAGTGAGATGAGTTGATATGAAGAAAAATAAAAATGAATTAAAGAATGGACCTCAGATTAAATGAGCTTTTATTATGAGTTCGTGTTGAAGGTTTTTAATGATATGGCCACAGAAAGAAGGTTTGCACCCTCTACTATAGGAACTATGTCCATAGGAGTTGGTAAACTATTTGGTTGGAACTAGTATAGGAACTCATCTTTGGTTTGTGGTTTATGATAGAGGTGCAATCTATTTCCATTTACAAGCAATTTGAACTAGATAGGATCAATGGTTGTTAGTTGGATTGCCATATTTTTGGATACATACTAAATTTCATAAGTCCATAGCCACTGAGTCTACAACTTTCCTAGATTCTCTTTGAAACAAGAATTGTATAGGAGAGCCCAATCTCCCACTTGGAATTGTTTATTATTGATATTGGTGTCATGTCACTTCTTTCATTGCTGTTGAATGATCTCTATTCTTTCCAAAGCCATCTTTCTCATTTCATCCAGTGAGTCCAAGTGGAGAAGTCTCTCTTCTTATGCTGCAAGAAGACTGATGTTCAAATTCAATAGGCAACATTGCTGCTTTTCCATACACAAGCTCAAATGGAGCAAATCTAGTTGTTGTATTCCATGTGGTACAGTATGCCTAGATAGCTTTAGTTAACCTACTACTCTAATCCTTCCTATTTATTTGGATTGTCTTGGTCAGAATGGCCTCAATTTCTCTGTTGGTGATCTCTGCTTGCCCATTTTCCTAAGGGTGATAAGGATTGGATTTTTGGTGTCTTATGTTGTATTATTTCATAAGTTTAGTGATCAAGTTTGATGTGAACCAGGTGCCTTGATCTATGACAAGTTCTCTGGGAACTCCATAGCATGTGAATATTTTCTCATATAAGAATTTAGCTACTTTCTCATCTCTTTCATTTTGCATTGCCCTGACTTCCACCCATTTAGTTAAATAATCTATGCATACCAAGATGTAGGATTTTCCATTTGATAGTGGGCCAATTGCACCTATGAAGTCCATACCCCACTTCTCAAAGGGTGTTACAATAATTTGAGGATTGAGTGGCATCTCATCTGATTTGGTTGGCAGGCCCATCCTTTGGCATTTGTCACACTTGGTTGCATAATTTGTTGCATCCTTATGTAATGTTGGCCAATAATATCTAGTTCTAAGTACCTTCAGTGCTATTCTTTTTTGTGCAAAATGGCCTCTACATGGTTCATCATGAAAGGCATGTAGTATGTCATATATCTTATCCTCCCTAACACATCTCCTCATAATCTGATCTGGTCCAGTATAGAAGAGATTATTATCTATCCATGAATAATGAAAAATTTTCTCTGATAGCTTCCTCCTATCTTTGTGAGAGAAGTGTGGGTACATTCTATTTGTAGCAAGATAGTTTTCTATGTCTGCATATCATGGTGTATGAGTTGTTATGTGGAACAAATGCTCATTTGGAAAGGTATCTTCAATTGGAGTCAAATCTTCATTAGCAACGTGTAGTCTAGACAAATAAGCAACAACTATGTTGGACTTTCCTGGCTTATCAATAATGATAATATCAAACTCCTGCAACAACAAGAGCCATCTTGCCAATCTACCAGTTATAGCAGGTTTGTTCATTAAATACTTTATAGCTGAGTGGTCAATATGAATAAAAATAGGATATCTAGTTACAAAATGTTTGAATTTGTTTAATGCATAAATTACAACTAAAAGTTCTTTCACAGTTACTATGTAGTATAGTTCAAGAACATGAAGGCTTTTACTAATATAGTAGATTGCATTTTCAAGGTTAGTAGGTTTTCATCCTAATACAACACCTACAACATATTTTGATGCATTAGTATGGATATGAAATGGAATTCACCAATCAGGTCCCTTCAGAATAGGTGTTGTGGTGAGGAGTTTCTTAAGCTGCAAGAAGGCTTCATTACATGCAGGTGTCCAAATCAATTCAGCTTCTTTAGTCAATAGTGTATACAAAGGACTAGCTAATTTACTAAAATCTTTTATGAAATGCCTATAATAGCCAACATGACCTAAAAAAGATCTTACATCCTTTAGTTTTATAGGTATGGTCAATGTTAAAATTACCTCTATCTTAGCTGGGTCCACTTGTATCCCTACAATAGATATAAAATGACCAAGTACCACTCCTTCTTGCATGAGTATGAAACATTTCTCACTATTGAGTGATAGCCTTTTCAAGATTCATCAAGGCTTCCTCAAAGGTGACTCCAAACATCGTGAAATCATCCATGTATATTTTCATGTAGCCATGTGATATATCAACAAAAATGTTGATTACAACTCTTTGAAATGTTGTAGGAGCATTGCATAGGCCAAATGGAAAGACAAAATATGAAAAAGTACCCCATGGCCATGCAAATGTCATTTTATCTTGATATTTTGGAGCTATACTTATTTGATTATAACCACTGTACCCATCAAGAAAAGTAAAATATTTCTTACCAGCCAGAGTGTCTAGAACTTGATCAATAAAGGGTAAAGGAAAGTGATCCTTCTTGGTTGCCTTATTCAATTATCTATAATCTACAAAAATCTACCATTTCCCTCCCTTTTTAGGTACTATAACCAGAGGTGAAACCCACCTACTATCAGATATAGAGTATATAAAACTAGCATCAAGCAATTTTTTAGATTCAATTTTAACTATTTCTCTAAGTGTTGGATTAATCATGCACTGGGGTTGATAGAGTAGCAGACACCCTTCATTGATATATATTCTATGAGTGCATAATGTAGGACTTAACCCTTTCATATTCCCAGAGTCCCATGTAAAATCCTTTTCATATTTTTGAAGAAGCTCTCTTAACTGTTTCATCTATTTGGGAGGCAGTTTGTCGAGAGTATGACCTTTTGACAACTCAAAATTAGTTGTGAGATCAACCATAGTAGCTTCAAAGATTGGAATTGAATCTAGTTGACATGGTAAAAGCTGATGGATAATGTTTGGTTCCTTGGGTAGAAAATAATTCTCATTACATTCCTTGTATGTAGTTAGTTCCAACACAGAACTATCAAATACATCCTTTTCTACCACACAAGTATTATTAAGAATACTTTGAATTACTAAATCCTCCTCTTGCAGCTTTAGAAAAGACTATCTATATAACATCACAAGTTGTGCTATAGAGTTTAACTCTTCCTCTCTATCCCCTAAATTTGGTCACACAGGTGTGCTTAAATCTAGTTGGGGTTGTGCTAGAGGATACAGGAAAAATTTCTTTGTTGCATGTCCATTTGATATGGTCATACTCCATAACCTACAACTTATATTTTCATCGGCTATAGCTACCCATGGTCATCCTAAAATGATAGGGTAACTAGATAAGTTGATTTTTGGGGACATAATCATGAAATCTATAGGGTACTCTAGATAGTCTAGGGTTATTACTATGTCTTCTATCATCCCATCAGGAGTGACAATATAACTATTTGCAAGTTGTAAAATTTTTGGGGTAGCCCTTAATCCTTCTATATTCAACTTTTTCATAGTATCCTTGGTCATAATATTTATAGTAGCACCAAGATCAATCAAGGCATTTTTAATAGTTTGAACATTTATAGTCACATTCCCAATTGGACTTCCTAGATCAGAATATTTAGGAATAACCAATTTTCCTAACATAATATCAGCCAATTGTCCTATAACATGGATTGTGATTGGGTCCTTCTTCTTTCTCCTAGGATTTTTTAGACAAGCTTCTCTAATGGCTTTGTCATAAATAGTAACATCTTTAATAGCTTGGAACAAAGGAATTTGGACATGCATGTTCTTTAGTTGATCAATGATGTCAAAGGATTGTTCCTCTATTTGTGTAGGTTTACTTTGTATGAGCTTTTGTGGAAAAGGAGGTTCAATTATTGTTTGAGTTTATGCTAAGCTAGTTACATTGGTTGGGTCAACCATTGGCGCTAGAGAAGTTGCTAGTTCTGATGCTATAGGAATGTTTGGTATTTCAGTTATGAGAGGTGGTCTAGGCATTGGTAGGGTTATACCAGATCTCAAATGTATATTTGCAACATTTAGAGCATAAGTAGGATATTGTTGATCATCAACAGAATACATGGGTTATTCTAGCTATTGGTTATTTAAATTTGGTTGAGGTTGTGCAGGCAACTGTGTCTTCTTTTGAGGTCCAAAACTTGTAGGTGGTGGCATTAGTGCAGGTTGTTGGACTAGAGGTGGTAGTTGTGGGTTACTAGGATTTTGGTTAGGTCATTGTTGAGGTCCTCTCCATTAGTTTATTGATTGCCAATTCCCTTGGGATGTTTGCCATTGGTTCTATTGATTCTTCCATTGGTTATCTTTCTAGTTAGGCCAAGAAGGTTGGGAGTACTAAGGCTGTTGTGGATTATTTTTCTAAGCACTTTTCCAATTAGGTTGACTATATTGTGGAAGACCTTGGACACTATGGTTTTGCCATTAATTACCATGTGGATTTGAATTTT
The DNA here is from genome assembly GCA_028749045.1 of Cupressus sempervirens. Classification (NCBI taxonomy): domain Eukaryota; kingdom Viridiplantae; phylum Streptophyta; class Pinopsida; order Cupressales; family Cupressaceae; genus Cupressus; species Cupressus sempervirens. The sequence goes on along the minus strand of CM053784.1, from coordinate 426,515,933 downwards.
GTAAAGGGTCTTGAGGCATACCTTGATGTGGGGCCCATGGCTAGCATTGAGCAACAAAGAATACTTGTTCATCCTCTCCTTCTATCTTGAGGTACTTAGTTGGAAGATGTTGGTTCTCCATACTAGCGACCAATTTTCATTGACAATCTTTCTTCTACTTTTGCCAGTGTGGGCAGTACTCAGCTAACTACACCTTAACCTTTGCATGCTTCATCTTTGTAGTCATTATGTCCAAATCTATAGAAACATCATTTATGATGTCCTACTTGAAATCTGAGAGTAGATTAGATGTCTCAAGAATACCCTAATTGATCCCTTTAGCTGCTATAGACCAGTTTCCTTTTCCTTTCTTCATAGTTGAACTTGAGTAGTTAAGATAGATTTTCTTGATGTCATCCCAAGAGGATTGATATACATCAACACCATCCATCAGGTCTAGTGCTTCCAAAACATTATTGTTTACCCCTCTCAAGAAGACTAGTTTCTTTGAATCCTTCACTAGTACATGCTGGGGGTTCTTATGCATTGTATACAAGAAACATGAAACATATTCTTCCAATGTTTCATCCTCCTTTTGTGATATTCTAAAGATGTCATCTCCTCTTGGATTATTCCCCTTGCAATACTCTTTCTATTTCTCCAAAAATAGAGTGCATTTCATCCTAGGTACTTGTTCATTAGATCCTAAGCCCATGAACCATTGTAAGGCTAATTTTTTTAGTGTTCTTGGAAACAAGATGAGCTTATGGGCATCAGTGTTATAGTCAAATCTATGATAGAGTATGTCAAACTCAAACAATAAAGTATCAATATCCTCAGTTACAAGGACATAAAACTTTGGAAGAGTAGCTGTAGGTATATTTTTGAGATTAACATTGGTTATGAGGCTCAAGAGAGGAAATGGAAAAGTAGTTTGTGCCATTACTGGAGGTATTTGATTATGGGGTTGCTATTGAAAAGGATCGTTGGCTACATGATTGTTAACAATAGGTGGATTTGGACCAAAACTATCAAGAAAGCTGGCCAAAATTTCAGCAAAAGGCTGATGACCAATTGTGTCCAAGGTTTCTGCTCTAGAGGAAGATCTTGTAGGAAAATCAAGGCTTGCATCCTCAAAAGGAAACTCAACTTCTTCTTTAATTTCTTCATTCAAATTAACACACTCCCATGGAAAAAAACTACCATATTCATCTTGTTGTCTTCCTCTTCGATGCATGCAATTGAATTGGTGACTTGTTAATAGAGCCCACAACTTTGCGATTTTTGGCTAACAAACTAATTTGAAAATAAAGGACTCATGAAGGTCCCTAGTTTGACACCATGCCTAACAACGACACCAAAAATGTATGGTTTCATAATAGATGGCGATAATCCCACCATTGTCTTTCTCAAGGATACTATATCTATTCTAAAGACTACCTATTCCATCATGAAATACATTTGAATTGTCAACCCAAGGATGTAGGACTTAAAATGGGTCAGCACAGTATGTGCACTAAGTTCCTTTAAGAGTCTTAACACCTATGCTATAGGAAAGTAAAATGCATGAGAAGAATCTATGCTATTGTTAAAAAATAGTAAACACACTTGAAATAACAAAAAAAATTATAGAAAGCTTTGGAAAATGAACCTAAACTAGTTAACAACTAAAAACATCCACTATAATCATTTTTTGCAAGTGCTATAGGAACTTTCATAGTAACAATGTTGCAAGACTAATACAATAAATCTATCTTGAAAATAGGAAATTGCAAAGAATGAATCTACTCTACCTAAATCTATTCCACCTCCCAAGTAGGCCCCCTTGGTTAGTTTCAAATAACTAAAAACACAACAAGTATTCCAAAATCACTCTTTCATTAAAATCCTTCTTGGATTACATCAACTAAATAATTCATGAGGAACAGAAAAAGAGAAACTTCTGAATCTTAAACTAGCATTGTCTATATTCTCATTAGCTTACTAAGAGGATCTGAATCCATTATATAGAGGATTGGATACTTATTAAAAACATGGCATAAAATTCTTGAACAAACATTGCCAGTAAAGAAGGCGGAAGATCAACCATGACATAATACATTTATTACTAAGCAACATAATAACAACTTGCAAGAAATATAGCAAGTTGTGTCTCCTAGATTTTTTGGAACAATAACTCCTCTGCAGGTGTGGCTTATCCATAGGAACTAAACTACACTTTCCTTGACACAATCGATCTCCATCATCCTATTTTTTAATGCAGTAATCACCACCCTTTGTGTCACTCTTCATTTTCCTAAAAGTTAGAAACATTCGGAACATATATGCAAGATAACATTTCTACTCTTATTCAAATATTAGTACATAGCTTAAGATATTTATATAAAATACTACATTCTATTTATAATATTAAGCAAAGTATGTCATACACACTACCCATAGGTTTAGTAAGTTCTAGCTGTCTCTAGGATAAGTTCACAAGATATTTACACAAATGTTTTGGAAATGTTTTTGACAAAGCACAAAGAGTAAATCCAAACTATGAAAACTATGGAGTCCAAAAAAATTTCATCTAAGTCATATGGAGTCCTCTTTTGGGTTTTTTAACATAAGATAACTAATGTTTGCTTCTTTGTGAAAATAAATTGACATCCTCATTAGCCATAACAGAAACAATATCCATGGTATTGGATAACTTGTCCGGATCATAACTTTTGACCTAGAGCTCAAAATTCAAAATTGTTTACACTGTTAGAAAGAAGAACTAAAAATCTAATTTTAGTCCCTAAAATATTGAGCCTTCAGATTTCCAATTTTAGAGACCAATAAATGATTCAACTTGAAATTTTGAGCAGAAGACCTCTGAAAAATCCAGTTAAAATTGCCTAGAAAATCTTGTATATATATATGAAAAAGTTTCAAACATTTGATCATTTTCAATAATTTGGATCACCTAGTCCCCAATTAGGAAGAATTGGACAATCAAAGAAAATAAAAAATCAAGGAATAGACTTCACAATGCATGAAGATGTGCATAACACAAAGGTGTGCAAGTGCGCATAACATGAAGGTGTGGCACATAACACACAAGTGCATAGATTATCATAGCATCTTCATTATCATCAGCAATAGAGATCTCACCTAAGCTAGTAACCTTCACCTCCAAAGGAGTCACATATAAGTTTTGATTCATGAATTTACACTAAAGATCAAAGATATAGAGGTTGGACACATGAACCAAAACAAGTTCTTCACCTTATGAAACTATTAATGATAAGATTCAACACATGTACTTTGGGAGTTCAGATAGAAGAAGCATAAGGAGTTCAAGTCTATGACAATGTTGGGCCATAAAGTGGGTATAAATAATCAAAAAGGGAAAAATAAGTACACACAAGTGCTCCCAGACCTCGTCTGAGAAAAACCCAAAAATCATTTTGAAAATAGAGAACTTTAATTTTTTGGTGAATTGAGCACCTTGCACAAATTCCCTAAAGGTGTGCAGGTGCACAATTTGAAGATTTGGTGAATGAATTATCTCTAAAGGTGTGCATATCTAAAACATTTATAGGCCCCCTGAGGTCCTGAACATTACCATGGTTCCTTGTCTTTTGTAGCAAATAAGATCACACTAACCCATGACTTTCAAGTTCCAGAGAATGCCCAAGAAGTCACACTTTATGATTTCCATAGGGAAGTGAGGGAAAAGTATGAATCTTTAGACTTATTATCTCCTTAATAAATTACCTCTTCTATCCACAATTTCAAAGGGAGACATTCACACATCATTTTGATACAAATGGGGAGAAAACCCAGATTTTGGAAATTCAATTTTGACACTTGGGGGAAAATTTTGGATTTGTTGAATTTGTCATTAAGTTGTGTAGGTGTGCAGGTCATATAGGTGCACTGACTATTTTGAAGAAGTAATAGTACGCTAGTAGTTTTTGAAGAAGAAGCAATGTACTGACTGTTAACGATCAATTGCTATTTTAGAGCATTCCATGCACCAGAAACACATTTTGAAGATAGTTCAACTCCCAAAAATTGCCTAGAGAGGGACAAGCTTCCATTTTTAGAGCTCCTAGAGACTTCCAAATCATCTCATGGCTTCTATCTTCTTATCTTCTTTTATTGTTTTAAGTCATGTAAAGACTCATGCACCCATTAATTGATATAAAAAAGAGTGGAGACCTACTCAACACCATTTAGAGAGTTAGTTTGCATATAATTAGATTTGTTTTATTAGTTTTTAGCATGTGTTTTCATTTTAAGAACTCTCACTCTCAACACAAAAAGAGGAGATGTGTTCTTATAAATACATGGATGTAATATGTACTCCAGGCTGTTATTTTGATGCAATAATAAATGTTATTGGTTCTCTCATTTTGAGTGTAGTTATTCTTTCCAGAGTGTGTTATTTTTGTGAATGTGTGTTCATGAATAATATTGGATTCAGTGGTTTTGTTGTGCAATCTTTTAGTTCTGGTGTTTGCCTCATGTTCACAAATTCTCTTTGACATATCAAGTTGGAGAAAAGATCACCTATTGTTCCTATATAGCTTCTTGCCTTGCATGAGTGCACTTTTCATGGCCTTGCTATTTGATGAGAAGTGAAACATCTTTCAATTATTATTGAGTTCCCATCGATGATTGCATCAATTGAATTGAAGAAGCACTACTCCTATTTTCATTGGTTTCCTACCCTATCTTTTCAACGATTTAACTCACAAACATTTTGTTACTGTGGTTTATGTCTATTAGGAATTTCCATTTCAAGTTATTTTCTTTAATCTCTTGTTACCTTATCTTTATTCTTTCTTTTCTAACACTTAGCTAAAATAAGAATTCATATAATTGCATCAATAATGTTATGCCCAAACTAAGGGGCAAAAACACACACATTTTTTTAAAAAAAAAATTAATAATTATTATAATGCTCAAGTTGATAAGTTTGCGATCACATTTCAAGAAAAGATTCTCTTCATTACATCATAAGTTTATAAACTCTTGTGGAGGAATACATCGTTAAACTGAAGCTCTCGTTATTAAAATAATATCGACGTTTATTTCGTTTCATATTAATCTTAAAACAATAGATTTAAATTTCCTCTATAATAATATAATTAAAGATAGATTTAACATTTATTACATAGCATCTTTCATCTCATATAAGGTTAACATTATAAAAAAAGAATTTTAATCAAGTTCAATTATAAATCTCTTAGACAATTATCGATTGAAAATTTAATCGATATTGAAAAGTCACTTTAAGAAAAAAAATTAACTAGAATTAAAACAGTATATATATATATATATAATTTATTAACTTTAAATATTTCGACTACTCTAACATAATAATTAACTATCAAAACCCTACTAAAAATCAATTAACAACTAACTAAATTCTAACTAATTTAAAGCTTTCTAAATTAATTAAACAACTAAATTAACATAATATAAAAACTAACTAAACTTATTATTAGAAAACTATATTAAAATGACAACTATCCAAATCATAACAAAACATATTCTAAAACTTTAATTTAAAAAAACTGTAACTAAACTAAACTAAACTAACAATTAAAAACTTAATAATAAACTAACCTAATAACAACTTACAACTAATACTATAACAAATGGAATAAGAAAAAATATACTAAACTAACCTACTTACTAACTTAACACTAACCCCTAACACCTAACTCTAACATTCCTACACTAACCCCTTTACCCCCTACACTCTACTTCCCCCCTACACCCTACTCTACCCTTCCTTCCGCAAGTCCCATTGTTCCCCCCCAAACCATGCACAATCCAAATTCGTGCTTCCCAAGTGCTGCACTTGGGATAGCGCACAGTCCAAGCGGGGTACACTGACACCCCCCACCACCATTATGTGAGGTGGCGACCTAGTTCAAGGGCAAAAGAAAGACATTTAAAACAATTCAATCTCCTTCCAAAGTCAGAAAATAAATGGAGGCAGGGATGACATCATCTATTATGATGACAAAGACTTTGCAACATAAAAACTTTTTTTTAATAAAAACCTTTCTAAAAAATATGCCTTTTTAGAAGTGACGTGCAAGGGGAAATTTAAGCCAAAAGTTAATTAGGTAGAATTTAGATATTTAAGATGGAATGTTTTATAGATTTTTTTTTTTTTGAAATTTGTTTTGTTATTTTAAACACATATATATATGTTTTTCTCCTATTTTATTTTACTTCAAAATTTAAATATAAGAATATTTTTAAGAATATTCTCTGTTGTAAGAAGAAATTTAAATTTCAAACCCCATACAAAAAACAGAGAGTTTTTACTCTCTTGGAATACTTTTTTTTTTGTCAACATTTTTCTAAGGATTTCAAAGCAATGTATTTTTTTTTAAAGTGTTTTTTTTTTTTATAGATTTAAAACATAGATTTGATCATTGTGACACAATAATACAAGATTAATTGATATCTCAAACAACTTGAATTGAACTATAAACCATAACCATTTTTCTTTCCTCAACATAGTTTTCATATTTAACATATAAGGAAAACTTAAAAATTTTCTTAATTAAACCATCATCATTCATCCTATTTTTAATGTGCATCCATCTAATTTAAAATTATGATTAAATCACTTAATAAACAAATATACTCAATCACCATTTTTTATTGGCAAACCTGATTCAAAGGCTCAACCGGGAAAGAACCAGGAAAAAAGCCCAGCTTCGTTGCCATTACAAAAAAGTTTGAAATACAAATTACATAGGATATCAATCCCAAATTACAACAATTTAATTTAATTTCTTCATGACCCTCATCAAGGGATTCATAACAATTTCTGCAACACATTTCTAGAACCATGGAGGGAACAAAATCTGATCAGGTGTCAACAAGCATAACCAAGAGACAATTCAAACATGCATATTCATACGAGGTTTTCACAATAGGATTCACAATGAATCAAAACTAGGGAAAGGTGGATTTTTCACACAAGATATGTCAGGCACAACACCAAACTAGGTGCCCAATTGAGGCTATAAATCAAGAACTTCTGTTCTTCCATTCTTACATGCCAAAACTTATACACGGTTTGTGCTGACAGGTAGGGGGCCATAACACCCTACCCTCTCTCCCTCTTCTCATCTTGAGAAGAGACTCTACATTGTTGGAGTCCAACTAAAAGAACCTTTCTCAAAATTGACCACTTCTTCCCTCTCCAAGGGTGAGTAATGCTAAAACACCCATGCAAGAAAATCTCAAAATTCAAACATAACAAGAAAAGAAGACATTCAAAAAAACATGGTTTTCAAATCTTCCCAACATACCCACAATCATACAAGCATTCAAACATCAACAAGGTAGCATAAGCATGAAACAAACATGAAAATCTGAACAAGGGAGATGAGAATTCCTACCTGCACAAAGAGGTAATGGCAAATGAACAAGTTTGAGTAGAGCTTTTCCCTTCCTTGATTCAATCTTCCAAGACTCCTCTCTAAATGTAGAGATTGGGTAACAACCTCCACTAGTCCAAGAAGGGCCTCTAAATAATCCTCCAACTCAACCACCAAAAGGATCAATAACTTCTCCCACCCACCTACAAATCTAGAAGCTCCTAACTCAACCCATACTATGGTTAACCACTAAGTGGAGGTGAGGTGAGACAACTCATGGTAGCCATAATCAATTTTCATACAAAGGCAAAAAGAGACTTTTTGAGTGACCTCAAAAGTCAATAAAAGGGGCTTAGGGGTTGGAAAAGACCCCCAACCCATACCCATACCCCTTGGGTATAAATATTTCATGTTTTAAAGCCTTAGGAATAGGTTTAGAACCAAACAAAGCTAGGAATTAAATAGGACCATCTAACAACTCAAAAATGCAGATTAAGCACTAATCTGAATTAAGGGTGACTAAACTTGATTAAGAACCCAATTAGCAAATTGACATTAACTTAATTTGACTTAGGTCTAGAGGTTACACAGCTAACCCTAATCAACATGCTGAAGAGCATACACAAATTCATGAGTGTCAAGCGATACTAAAAGAACATAGTTATGAACATTAACATTCACTGAACACAGAAAGAAAATACATACATCTCACAGTTAAAATACTTGAATTACGAACAACAAGGTTTTCAAAATTAGTACATAGGGATCAATTCTGTTCCTCCATCAGTTTTCTCAACTAAAATATCTGCACACTCATTGCACACATCAGTAGTCTCATAAAATTACATGTACATATATATATATATATATATATATATATATATATATATATATATATATATATATATATATATATATATATATATATATATATATATATATATATATATATATATATATATATATATATATATATACATATCAAAAATTCACATAAATTGAAACATACATCAATCAGGGTTTCTTTCATCCTACTTAATTCTTAACCATTTAAAATCTCTTAAATCAAAGTATCAATCCTACATTTACTGATTTCATCAACATACATATACATAAAAAATTAAATGACAAACATCAATTATCTAAAAATAACATCACACAACATAAAATAATATAATATGTTCAAGTATCTGATAATGTCTCAACATCTCGAGTCGTGAGTATCAAAATGATAAAGTAACAACTAAGGCTACGAAGGGTTAGGGCAAGGCCTCATAGATAAATTGCATTCATCATAAAACATAAAATACCAAATTTTTTTACCTCTTTTATGGTTATTTTTCAAAATAGCAGATCAAACATCTTATCACAAATTGGTTAGAGCTAGAAAAGGCCTCCTCATGAACATACACATTTATCTTCTATTGATCATATTCCATTAGGTTGGAAGATATCTTGGAACCTTGGAGTTGATCCTAGACTATCTTTTCAAGAGAGGAGTTCAAAAGGATTTTTTTCAATAGATGACAAAATTATCAATTTTATTGACCCTTCAAAAGTCAATCTTCTTCCTACTTATAAAAAAACACTACAACCTCATAGAATTGGAAAATAACCCTAACCCTAATCTACCAACCTAGGTCACCAAGTAATTATAGATACTTAAAGCCACCTACACATAGAGGCATCTACAAAATGTAATGTAGTTATTTTACAACTATGAAAAGGATAGGAAGAGATGGGGAAAGGAAAAGGGGAATTTCCCAAGTGAAATTTCATCCCAATGGTCACCTCCACATGCTTATTCTATCATAATCGGTTAGTTTTCACCTTGGAACATCCACCAAATGATGAGACCAGGTCATTCCTCTAACAACATCAAATGCATTATGAGTGAGCAATGAATGTGCAGGTGAAAAGGGATTTTTTGTTATCATTTGTTGTATGCGTATTCTATTTAGAAAGAAATACCTTCCATTATGAATGGATTGGCAAATGCAATTTTGAGTACCAGATACAATGAAATGTAGCCTATCAGAACTACTAAACAATTGTCTTTCTGTTTGCACCTGGGGGGGCTAGTCTTTTGAAACATCCTCCATCTTCTGGCATTTAGATGGAACCTTCTTCTATTTTCATACCAAGAAGCCCATGCCAATCTCTCTAAAGCTAGCATCTACCAACACACCTCCAAGGACCAAACATATGTTAGTGGTTTGAAGTATTATTAACTTTTCTAGACGAAAGATATCATTTAGGTTCTAGGGTATCATGTCTTCCTTCCATTTTATGAGACAAATTATAATGAGGAAAAAATGTTAAAATTAAAAATCCAAAGACAAGTAAAGTGAGTTCTATCAAATATAAGAAAAGGGATTTTGAAAGATCTTACCTTACAAATAGAAAACTACCTTTGTCAAAAAGAGGGTTCTAGATCTTTAGAACCCAAAATCATGCAACATCATATCACCATTTAAGTATAAAAGGTAAATCTTGCATATAAATATTTTGATTTTGTACTTACTAGAAACAATAACTTGCACTCTTTGGAAAAAGTTCCAGCGATGTGGATGATGATAATGAGTTGTCCTATTGTTAGTGATAAGACCAACATTTAATACTAACTCATGTGACACATAGGAGAAATTAATATTGCATACTTTTGATGTGATAGATGTTTAAATTAAAAATACCATCATATTAGTTATAGAATGACACAAGGAGCTTCATTGGAGGTTGATTGACATTCTATGAGTGGTTAAGGTAGAAAGTTGCCTCCCACAACCACTAAAAGAAATGTGGAGGCACTGCTAGTGTGACACCAACAAGACACCAAAATCATCCAAATCCATGACCAAATAGAGAAATTGAGTGACAACAACTTATATCACAATCCAATCTTAAGGCATCCATGAAGGCATGTATACAACTTCCTGGTTAGGTTGAGAAAATAAGCCCATCTGATGATATCTTTCCCCATGTAGAATCAAGGAAGAAAATAGGAAGTCAATGAACACTAAAAAAGGCCCTACTAACAATAAGGAGTCAAGGCAATCCTTTTCAATGGAGAAAACACTTAGAAAATTGAGAAAGATGAACTTTCCACCCACCTAAGATAAAAGAAACTAGCAATGCAAGCAAATATTCTCTCTTGTGAAATGTCATTTGTACTACAACATGAAGGTGACCTATTCTTCAGGGTATGGAGGCATTACACAAGCCAAGGCCCTCATTTGCCTTGTCCAATGAGGGTGGAGCCAAAACACTTGTATCCAAATAAAATGACCAACAACAAATAATTACAAGTAGCCCAAAACATGCCAACCAAATAAACCTACAAGTAGAAATAAAATGAAAAAATCAAGGCAAATGCTCTAATGACGAAAAAGAAAGAGTGAAAAAGAAAGAGTGAAAAAGAAGGGAAGCAAATGACCCAAACATTGCAAGGGACAAAGAAAATGATCACCAAACTAGAATTCTGAGCATGATATTTCCCTAGTGCCTTAACATACTTTTCTCTAAGTAGGAACCATAACTAGTGCAACCTAATGGAGTTGTAGGCATGCAACTACCTATGAACAAGGTGGTGAATGACCTTCTCTTATGAAATGTATAAAAAAAATAGAAAAAACAATCTTTGAAGCCTTCTTACTATCTTAAATAGCCCAATAAACACATTGATTAATGTGTAATAATTTTACTTTAATCTTCCTTTAAGATTTTTCCACCTATCACACTTCATACCACATTAAACTTTCCTTCCATGGAGGACATGAGGAAAAGGGGAGACTTGTGAAGTTCAAAAGTCAATTGCCATTACGTACAATTCAAGGACACCATTGGTGTAATGCCCCACTCAGAGATACTTGGAACAAAGATTCAATTCAAGTCAAGATATTATTTTTTTACAAGTATGAATGTACGTGAAAATATCATACAGGGATCACAAAGATCGCAACTGAAGACTTCATGACAATCCCGAAAACCAACAAATCTCCCAATGCCACTAACAACTGACACATGTAAACAGAGGCCAAAAATGACTATACACATGATGAGGGCTCCAACAAATGACCACTCATCAACAAAACACCAAGTTGGGGCATAAATGTAGAATCCTAAAATTTGGCTAAGTCTAAATTTCTGAAGGCCTGAAATTTCCTAGAATCTTCATCTTAACTCATAGAAGTTTGAAACCTATCTCAAAATATTCATCGCATATATTAAAATATATCTTAAGTATAAACTTATACTTAAACAATATATTTTAAACCCCTTAGAAAGACTATTTTGAACTAGAAAGGTGTGAAATCTAGTACGGTGTCCAAAACCAACTTTCAAAATTTCCTTGGCAAAGCCTAACTATTCCCTATTTCTCACATGAGGAAGTGCACTAGTCTCAAGTCTTGCACAAGACCTTGCATCACTATGTGCAAGAAAGTGCATTTCTCTACACAAGGATATGCATCACTTCACATGAGGATTCACAACAGGCTGAACAAACTTTCACATTCTAACACGAACAAGTACAATTTTGCATGAGGAAACACAATAGCATGACAACAAAGCAAGAATAAAAAGCATAAAAACATGAAAAATTCCACATTAGGCAGTACCAAACCCATGTAAATTGAGGAACAATCACTTGAGTGCTAAAAAAATAAGATACCATGAAACCAGAAAGAGGAGCATCTATCCATCTAAACGATAGCAGTAAAAGAATGTACTGAAAGAAACATCGCAGTGTACATAAATAATATCACAATGTATTGAATAACCAAACTAAGTATGTGGTTCCTCCCAACTATCAATAGCATCATAAGACCATCATGGATCCTAGCCATCCCCCATGCATAACATCCCAAGCTACCAATCAAATCATTGGTACTATTGTAATAGGGACGTCACTACTAAAACATGCTACAATAAAAACATAACAAAATCTAACATGTTATTAGTAAAGCATAAGATAATCCTACAAGTAGATAACCTCACCTATCACATGCTAATAATCATAATAAGGAAATGCATTAATAAATAAAGTCATCTAAACATGATATACAAGTATTCCAATGAAAGCATAAATCACAAGAAAGCATACTCTGAAACCTAAAGTACCAAGTGAAAATATCCAACAACGATCACACTAGGATAAAAGACCATCTCTATACACCGATCCCTAGCAGTGGTGTAGGTGGCTATGCCTCCCAACCACATGGCACCCATAGGTCCACACCTACTGTGTTGATAGAGATAATGATCCAACCACAAACACATGCAAAGAAAACATCCATGGCTAACATTTATGCTAGGTAATATGATGGCTATAACCTAGAACCTACGACAATGCAAGTAGTACAGGTCCTGGTCAGACACTCATAAAGCTATTAAGTAGGGGCTGACATCATGGAGAGTCACTTGGCATCGACAAGCCCAAGCTTGTATTTGTGTAGACTCAACTTACCAATGGAAGGCTCTCACACTAAAGCATTATTTTATTATCTTAAATTTTATTACCATACACACATTTTGTTTAGTTATCACTTACTTAAAACTTCCTATGCTAACCCTATGGCATCATGACACTAGGCTATGAGATAGAAGCCCCCTCCATATGCTACCCTGCCCTACCCATGCTCATCTTATGACAAGTGCCCGTGGGCATGGATATTCCCAATCCAACCCCAATGATCATAACTTCTGAAAGTACCATGGAAGATCAGGCCTCACAAGTCACCCAACAAATATAGTACACATACTTGTGTATGGTGCACCACCATCACAAAGATCATAATAAAAGGACTAGATGAGAACATAATGCAAAATATCACTAAACTAAAAACAACTCAGGAGGATGGATTCTACACGAATCCTAAAGCCAATAAAACCATACATCATGAAATCACTCAACTAGCCTCAATTTGGGAGTATGGATTCTACACGAATCACAATAATGCAACAAGACCAAACATCATGAACTCACTCAATCGGCCTCAATCTGGGAGCATGGATTCTACATAAATCCTAGTGTCCACAAAACAATAACAAAGGTCCAAAAGAAACCATAACATCAGGTATAAACTCACTCAATTGAACACAAAGTTGGGAGTACAGATATGGTGAGCATCCCAATGCAAACACAAAAGAGAAACAATTGCCTAACTGATATCCAAATAGATAATCTAGGTCCATGACCCAACTCATGCCAAGAAAACTCGAGAAAATAGGGTGGCACGCAAAACAAGGTAAAAATTCCAAATTTTAAAAAACTTCAAAATTAAAACCCATTTGGCCTTTGGGTACAAAAATCTCAAAAAACCAAAAATAATTAAGTTCAGACACCGTATACAAAAATGACTAGCATAACAATGGAAAACCCCAAACCCTCATCTTAAAAAATAGGGAAATGCTTATACTCGACCAACTGGGTAGAACCAGCAAATAGAAATGGAGGGGAAAACTACTTCTCAGACTCTTAACAAATGGCTAGCAAAAATAGAAGCATAAATGGAGTAGAAACAATAAAAATGGGAGAGCCCTACCTTGCAACCAAAAGGGAAAAACAAGAATCTGAACCAGAAAAAAAAAAAAGTTTGCAGAAGTGGCCAAAAATTATAGTAATCCAAGTTCTCCATGAGCTAGATCCAATGAGCTCAACCTCATAACAATCCCACACCCATAGCTCCCACAACAAACAAAATAGTAAATCCTCATGAAGAGGATTTTGGGTTTTACCCTCCAACTTTCTAATTCAAAAGTGAGAAGTGAGAAATTAAATTCCTTTTTGGATACTTATTCACTTTTCAAGTGAATAATCAATTAGGGCAAATAACTAGCCAACCTAGTTAAACCTTGAATCGACCCAAATGAAAACATGTTATTCCTAGAAATAGGAATTCATCTATGGAAAAGCTGCCAAAAATTAAAATAAATCAAGTAAAAAGCCCAAAACCCCAAAAACAAAAGATTTTCTTTAACAAATTTTGTGACAATGCAAAACTCTAAATGCATAGACATGCTCACTGGTCTAATCACATAATGCAAATGAATATAGATTTAATAATCATCGAAAGGTTCAATTAAATAATTAAAATAAGGATACATTGACCATATAGGGATGACATTGGTAAAATATGAATAGCTGAATCACTAACTCCATGTGCTACTGCCAGGGATATAAATCCTGCACATTAAACAACACAATCAAGTGTAATTGCATATAATAACATATCCAAAGAGATAAATGCATTAGATGACTAATTTAACCATTTATATGATATATTAAAATAATCTATTTACATCGCTCATGTTCGCATAAACCATAACAACATAGGAATGAAGTAGATAACCATAGCATTAAATCCATAACATAACATAATTAGAGATATGTCCAAATATTAGATAATTAGATATCATCATAAGACACACTGTCATCTCAAAATGGTATCATCATGCAAATATGATCAACTGAGCAACATAGTAGTCTAAAATCTATGATACTGAAATCCAAGTATAACATCTGACCCTTAGGTCATCCCACATGTAAAACATAACATAAGTAGATATCCACAGCACATAGCCAATGAATCCAACATGGACAATCCATTTCTAATTATTTAAGCATTTAATAATGGTTGTTTAAACAACATGAAAGGGCACTTAAAACACATAAGAAAACATAGTCATAAACATGACTAACCACTACTATAGGAACCTAGTCCAATGTAGCATGGTAATAGTACATAGTGCAATCTTTGCACACATCTCAAGTTAATCACATAACAACCTCATGATACCACATTGATCCTAGTAACCAATGCTACAAACCAACATGAACCAAAAATCACATCATAATCTCATAAATTAGTCATAAGAATAATCAAATCAACTAATATAGAAACATAAATCAAATCACCTCAATGATGTAGACCACTCATGGTCACAATCATGATCCATCATAACAAAAGATCATCAAGGTTGCATCCATTAGGATGACTTAAAAAAGTCAAATGGGAGAGGCACTACATCATCCCCCCCAAAAGACTAGGCTTACTCCTAGAAGCTTGCAATCCAAGAATAGAAACCCAACACACCAAGAGAAAAATCAAAAGTGAGCAATAGGAATGACTCAATGAATCACCACAAGTCTAACCCAATTCACTCCAACATTCTCAAACCATCACATCAACCCCCAAATAGGTCAACAACAATAGAATAGGTGTCACACTGACACAAGGTTCTCCAACAAGGAACCTTCTATGTGCTAGGAAAAACCCATCTAGCCATAAAGTCAACCATACAAGGTAAGGAAAAACCCACTCTACCTTGTCAACAGGTGCCCAACTACACCATGCACCTACCATATGACCACACAGCTAGGTCAATGCACTACACACTTCCAATAGAAGTTGGAATCATGGGGAATAACCATCCCAAAATTCCCAAGAATACTATCATGTCACACATGAGCATCCTTGAATCCATGTAAACTCACCCTTAGAACATAGAGGATGATAGTTTACTAACAAAATTACACACTCCAAGAAGGATACTCACCACCATGCATAGGAGCACAATGCCTCTCCAAGGTACAAAAGGTCAACTACCACTGGGAACTAGGGTTACATAATGCAACTAGATAAGATATCACCTTCCCACAAGGTTGCAAAGACTTTCGTCAGTGGACACAATCATGTAATATCTACATACCAAATCATAAGATGGTAACATGTGTCCAACGATACCATGTCCCTCCAACACCATGTTGGGAATACCACACCCAACCTACCACTAAGCTCAATCTCTAGCTTCAAGTCAACAATTAAAGAGAAAACTCAACTGAGACAATCCCCTTCAAGAAATAAGTTTAGGGAGAAAGAAACTATAGAGTAATAGGACTGAGAGGGAGTCTCTCTCAACCTCTACACTAAATCATCCCAAGATGCGTTAGGGAATTCACAATTTCACCAACCATCAACATACTCATCTAAAAATACTAACTGAGCTAGAAGCATAACCATGCTAACCTACTCTCTCAAGAGAGAAAAGGATACAAATATGTGCCAAAGTTAGCATCCAAAAAGGAGAATCTAAACTCATCAAAGAAATGAGTCACTCCCAAATGATAAGGTAACATCAACCTTGAGCAAGGTACACTTACAGGCTACACTTCACCTTACAAAGGTGGATCAGTGCAATAGGAAACACACAAACCCAAGCATGAACCCCAAAAATTATCTAGTAGATTATGAAGACTAGATAACTCTTCCATTAAGGATAACATGAAGAGGTAAACTTCTCCAATGACCATAAATGTGATATGTCATGATTGAATTGGCCTCTACTCAATAAAGGGTACTTGGAACATTGATCTACTCCTTCAAAAGTGCAAATAGGTTGCTCATTGTTCCCCAGGAAAAATCTTGCATTAGCATAGTCTTGCATGAAGTTTCTCATCAAACCAGGTGAGAAAGTGCTTGATCACCAATTTCTCACATGAAATTTCAAATCAACATAAAAATTGCCTTCACTCCAGAGACCATAACTTTCACATCTGGACTTGGATTAACTCTATTTGAAAAGCATTAGAAAGATATCAACAAGGAATAAAACAAGATGGAGCTTAGAGAGTCCTAAAACCTAAGAGTTTGAGTCACCACTCAAGACAAAACAACATAAGAAAAAACAATAGTCTTGGTTACCAAGACAAGTGATGGAAAAAACATCCAAAACCATTTAAGAACACACATGCCCAAAACAACATAAGACATAGAAAGAAAGGTAATTCACACACTAAAACCATCATTACTTATCTTTCATAATTTCATTAGTTAAACCTGACACAAGCACTAATGCAAAATGAAACTAAAAGGTTTTCAAAGCAAGGGTTCAAGAGTCACCATAAAACAAGCACATATCTTTCAATTTCTTTAAAGAATAACATTAGGTTTACTCATCTTTTAAACCATCCAATTACATTAACAACTTTAAATCTATCAAGGACACTAGCATGTGCTCCATGATATTATCTTTTATATGTACTATGAGAGGTTCGAGATGAACATGGTAGAATCACAACACACAACTAGGTAGTAGCTAAAACACATTTAGAATAGTCATCATGAACCAAAACAAAAAGCCCAAATGGGGAATTGTCAATTCCAATGATAAATATCAAAAAGTGCACATTTCAACAATAAATCAAATGTGGCAATTGTCACAAAGAGAGTGATAGGTGAAATTTGAAGACTATTCCAAGAGAGAAAAATATTGAAAACCAATGCTAGCCCAAAAACATGAGGAAAGTACCTCCAACCAAATAATAATAATAAACATCAATCAAAGCACATTACATGTGATGACTGAGGACAGTCACACAAGAGGCATAAATAACCACACAATGCTAAGGAATGCATCATCCTAACAACGTTAGAGAACAAACTCACACACCAAGCAATATACCATCAGTAGCCTCATGCATATGTAGACAAAAATAAATTTTCTTAATTATTTTCCATGCAATGCAACATTTAGATATTCATCAATTTAATGCAAATTTCCATAAGCTTAAGAAGTAATTTGATTAGGGACTTGAGTCATTAACCCAAAAGATCTAATGCAAGACCTACTTCTTTGCAATGATTCTCAATAAACACTTATTTCTCAATGAAAGGAACCATTTTATTACTATAACGATAAAAAAAAATCACAAATAAGATTCCTTTATTTAGTTACAATTAGGAGAAAATAGGGAAACAATGCACCTAACTCCGCAAGGAGAAACAAAAGAGGCACTCAAAACCAACACATGGACACCAATTAGTGGTTCCATCTAAAAAGAGTCACACATGCAACAAACCAAACAAGACACATCAATTCCATCTACAAAACAAGGAAGATACACTTCCTTCCCCTCACACTGATCTAGTTGCATCTACTAGATAAGAAAGTCCATCCCAAGTAGGCACTGAAGCAATAGAAGATCATGAGCTCTTCTCCAAGACACTTGAACTCAACCAACACAACAACAACCATATGGGAAACATTTACACAAAGATCCCAATGTTTGAACATGGGCTCTGATACCAGATGTAATGCCTCGCCCAGAGATCCTTGGAAAAAAGATTCAATTCAAGCCAAGATATTATTTTTTTACAAGTATGAATGCACATGACAATATCATATAGGGATCACAAATATTACAACAGAAGACTTCATGACAATCTCGACAACCAACAAATCTTCAAACACCACTAACAACTGACACATGCAAACAGAGGCCAACAATGACCACGCACATGATGAGGGCTCAAAGAAATGACCACTCATCAAGAAAACACCAATTTGGGGTATAAATGTAGAATCCTAAAATTTGGCTAAGTTTGAATTTTTGAAGCCTTGAAATTTCCTAGAATCTTCATTTTAACTCAAAGAGGTCTAAAACCTATCTCAAAAGATTTGTCACATATATTAAAATATATCTTAAGTATAAGTTGAAAAATATATGTCAATTTATACTTAAAAAATATATTTTAAACCCCTTAGAAAGACTGTTTCAAACTAGAAACATCTGAAATCCAATAAGGTGTCCAAAACCAAATTTCAAAATTTCCTTGGCCAAGCCTAACTGCACCCTATTTCTTGTGCAAGGAAGTGCACTAGTCTCGAGTATTGTGCTAGACCTTGCATCACATTTTGTGAGAAAGTGCATTTCTTTGCATGAGGATATGCATCACTTCACACAAGGATTCATAGTAACCTGCACAACCTTTCACATTCTTGTGCAAACAAGTACAATTTCACACGAGGAAACACAACAATGTGACAATAGAGCAAGAATAAAAAGTATAAAAACATGAAAACCTCCACACCAGGGAGTATCAAAACCACATAAATCAAGGAATTATCACTTGAGTGCTAAAATAACAAGATACCATGAAACCAAAAAGAGGAGCATATATCCATCTAAACCATAGCAATAAAAGAACATACTAAAAGCAACATTGCAGTTTATAGAAATAACATCACAATGTACTGAATAACCAAACTAAGTATGTGGTTCATCCCAACCATCAATAGCATCATAAGACCATCATGGATCCTAGCCATCCCCTGAACATAACATCCCAAGCCACCGATCAAATAATTGGTACTATTGTAATAGGGACATCACTACTAAAACATGCTACAATAAAAGCATAAAGAAATCTAACATGCTAGTAGTAAAGCATAAGATAATCCTACAAGTAGATAACCTCACCTATCACATGATAATCATAATAATAAGGAAATGTGTTAATAAATAACATCATCTAAACATGATATACAAACATTCCAATGAAAGCATAAATCACAAGAAAGCATACTCTAAAACTCGAAGTACCAAGTGAAAAAATCTAGCAATGATCGCACTAGGATAAAAGACCATCTCTATACACCAATCTCTAGCATTGGTGTAGGTATCTATGCCTCCCAACCATGTGCCACCCATAGGTCCACACCCACCATGTTGATGGAGATAATGATCCAACCACAAACACACACAAAGAAAACATCCATGGCTAACACTCGTGCCAGGCAGTACAATGGTTGTAACCTAGAACCTAAGACAATGCAAGTAGTACAGGTCTTGGTCAGACACTCATAAGGCTACCAAGTAGGGGTTGACATCATGGAGAGTCACTTTGCATTGACAAGCCTAAGCTCAAATTGGTGTGGACTCAACTTCCCAATAGAAGGCTCTCACATTGAAGCATTATTTTATTATCTTAAATTTTATTACCATTCACACATTTTGTTTAGTTATCACTTACTTAAAACTTCCTCTACCAACTCTATGACATCATAACACTAGGCTATGAGATAGAAGCCCCCTCCATATGCTACCCTACCCTACCCATGCTCATCCTAGAACAAGTGCCCGTGGGCATGCATATTCCCAGCCCAACCCCAATGATCATAACTTTTGAAAGTACCATAGAAGATCAGGCCTCACAAGTCACTCGATAAATGTAGCACACATATTCATGTGTGGCCCACCACCATCATGAAGATCATAACACAAGGACTAGATGAGAACACTATGTAAAATATCACTCAACCAAAAACAACTTGGGAGGATAGATTCTACATGAATCCCAAAGCCAATAAAACCATACATCATGATATCACTTAACCATCCTCAATCTAAGACTATGGTTTCTACACAAATCCCAATGATGCAATAAGACCAAACATTATAAACTCACTCAATCAACCTCAATCCAAGATCATGGATTCTACATGGATCCCAGTGTCCACAAAACAATAACAAAGGTCCAAAAGAAACCATAACATCAGGTATAAAATCACTCAACCAAACACAAAGTCAAAATATGGATGTGATACATATCCTAATGGAAACACAAAATATCAACAATGGCCTAACTGATATCCAAATGGATAATCTAGGTCCAAGACCCAACTCATGCCAGGAAAACCCAAGAAAATAGGGTGACACATAAAATGAGGTAAAACCCCCAATTTTTGGAAAACTTCAAAATTAAAACCCATTTGGCCTTTGGGTACAAAAACCCCAAAAATCAAAAAATAATTAAGTTTAGACACTATATGCAAAAATGGTCATTGTAACGGTGTAAAACCCCAAACCCTCATCTGAAAAAATAGGGAAATGCTCATACCTGACCAACCAAGCAGAACCGACAAATAGAAATGGAGGGGAACACTAGTTCTCACCCTCCTAACAAACAACTACCTAGAATAGAAGTAGAAATAGAGAAAAAACAATAAAATGGGAGAGCCCTACCTCGCAACCAAAAGGGTAAAATGAGAAACTGAACCAAAAAATAAAAATCCCATAGAAGTGGCCAAAAATCATAGCAATCCAAGGTTTCCCTGAGCTGGATCCAATGAGCTCAACCTCGTGATGATCCCACACTCGTAGCTCCCACAATGAACAAAATAGTAAATCCTCATGAAGATGATTTTGGGTTTTACTCTCCAACTTTCTAATTCAAAAGTGAGAAGTGAGGAATTAAATTCCTTTTTGGATACTTATTCACTTTTCGAGTGAATAATCGATTAGGGCAAATAACTAGCCAACCTAGTTAAACCCCAAATCAACCCAAACAAAAATAGACTATTCCTAGAAATAGGAATTCATCTATAGAAAATTTTATAGAAATTAAAATAAATTAATTTAGAAGCTCATAAACCCAAAAACATATGAATTTCCTTAACAACTTTTGCGACAATGCGAAACTCTAAATGCATAGACACACTCATTGGTCTAATCACATAATGCAAATGAATTCAAATTTAATAATCACTGAAAGGTTTAATTAAATATTTAAAATAAGGATACGTTGACCATATAGGGACAACATTGGTAAAATATGAATAATTGAATCACTAACTCCATGTGCCATTGCCAGGGATATAAATCTTGTGCACTAAACAACACAATCAAGTGAAATTGCATATAATAAAATAGTCAAAGCAATAAATTCATTAAATGACTAATTTAACCATTTATACAATTATATTGAAATAATCTATTTACATCACTCACATTTGCATAAACCATAACCACATAGGAATGAAGTAAATAACCATAGCATTAAATCCATCACATAACATAATCAGAGATATGTCCAAATATTAGATAATCAAATATCATCATAAGACACACTATCATCTCAAAATGGTATCATCATGCAAAAATGATCAATTGAGTAGCATGGTAGTGTAAAATCTATGATACTAAAATCCAAGTATAACATCTGACCCTCAAGTCATCTCACATGTAAAACATAACATAAGTAGATATTTGTAGCACATAACCAATGAATCCAACATGGACAATCCATTTCTAATTATTTAAGCATTTAGTAATGGTTGTTTAAAAAGCATGAAAAGACACTTAAAATACATAAGTAAACATAGTCATAAACATGACTAACCACTACTACATGAACCTAGTCCAATATAGCATGGTAATAGTACATAGTGCAATCTCTTCACACATCTCAAGGTAATCATGAATTAACCTCATGATACCACATCAATCTTGGTAACCACTGGCACAAACCTTAGCGAACCAAAAATCACATCATAATCTCATAAATTAGTCATAAGCATAATCAAATCAATTCATACAAAAACATAAATCAAATCACCTCAACGGTGTAGACCACTCATGGTCACAATCATGATCCATCACAACAAAAGATCAACAAGGCTGCATCCATCAAGATGACTTACAAAAGTCAAATGGAAGAGGCACTACAATTGGCATAGGGCCAAAGACTCCTACATTTTGTTTCAAATGAAATACCACCTTCCCATGGATGTGGGATGTGAGAACCCAAGACTTGACATTCAAGGAAAGATGAAAAATATTGCCTTGAAAGAGACAAGGAAAGAATAAAAACAACAAAAACAAAACCAAAAAAGGAGGGACCCAACTTTTTTCTCACAAAAGGTAGGGACGAGCATGCAAGGAATAACACTTATTTCTATGGCTACTTTATTTGGTGATGATATCATAGTTTCAACATTATATTTTCAACCCCTGGGACTAGGTATACTAGCCATAGTATCTAAAAATGCTAGGTGTTTACCATATTTAAAGGGTTTGAATATATATATATATATGAAAAGTATCCTCATACATACTTTGGTAAGAAGAATTTGATCTTCTTCCATTATTTCATCAAACAATGGATTTGGAAAAAATCTTAGAACCATTTTTAAATGTAATTATTTCCACTTCTCACTCACAATGAATATCTTGGATATATGTATCATTGTTGTGATAGAATATTTACCTCTTTATTATTTACATAAGTCTCCATCTCATCACAAATGTCATTGCAACTTTTAGGTGTGAGTGAATCATCAAGAATTTGTGGTGTATTATTTGGCTTATTCCATTAGTTTGTTTATCCCTATGAGTTGGAAAAAAAATTAAACCATTTTTGTGCACATATACCTATGATATTATTTGTATAATAAATTTGAAATTTGTTCAATATTAAGAAATATTTCCTCCTCATTTTCATGACTACTAATATATGCTTCTACTTTCACCATGGATAAGCATAGATGCATGTTCAACTTCCTTCTCACAAAATTCTAATAACAAATCATCTTCATTTGGATGTGAAACACTATTAGTTCCCATTACTTTTTTGTGGATCTCACTATCTCATTATCCATTTCACTTCCATTATTGGCATCATCATCTTTTGCAACAAGTTTCTCACAAAAGGGCACATACACTTTATTGAATAACTTAATTAGCATAGATGCATAAAGTCTAATATTTAAAGGTATCTGCACATACATTTACAACATCCTTTTGAAAAAGAAAAGTAAAAATTCATCTTCATCATTTTCTATGTTGAAAAATGCATGTAGAGGAGATGTGCAAGATTTTGGTTCTATAGTGTAGTTTTGATTCTCTTCTTGTGTATAGGGGGTGTTGGCTCCTAATCTAATAAGGTTTGAAATACCTTGTTGGAAAGTAGGAAATACGTAGGAGTTACCTACAAACCATGATAAGTATCTCCAATCAAGACAAAAGACCCAACTGACAAGATAATATTGTCTTCTCCCCTTTGAATTATGCAAGATTCAGGTAGGTATGCCTAGTATTAATCAATATTCTCTCTGTCTCTAAACGTTGGACATTAATCCTCATTAAAATAGAAGGTGATCTTTGAAACTATTAGAAATTAAAGTCCACCAAGATAATTGATTTGGTGGGGGGGGTGGGGGAGTGAATCATTTATCAGATCAATATAACTTTTATCAACCTCATTAAACCTTAAGCAAGTGAATGATATAATCAACAACCATAAGAAGATACACATACACAATAACACCAAATATATTAACTAGGGAAACTCTTGATCAGAGGGAAAACCCCACTGGGGATGGTACCCACAAAATGATGTACTAATATAAAACTTCCTTGTAAGAGGATGGACTCTGTTAGGATCCAATAAATACATTTGGTACATATTAGTCCATGTTAGGAGACTTTAAATTCCTATTAGGAGTTGTAGAAGTTAGATAGATCCACTATCCAAATAGCCTTAGGGGCAAGACCATCGAACTCACTGTCCAGCCAGTCTTTGTATTATTCCTTGTAGAATAATAGAATATAGAATAACTTTATCTCCTTCTCTATCCTCTTGACTAGATCAAATCTCTTCAAATCTCAATACCAAATCTTTGAACTTGTATCACTCTAATCCCTTTGATAGTTACATGCATTTACCAATTTCGCATATCACTTCCACAATTCACAAATCCTTACGCACATTCCCACTTCATCATAAGGAAAATAATCCTCCTTTATACCATATCCTCAAAATAATTCTTTAAGTCGACCTTGAGGCTTTCCTAATTAGTTGTAATAGGACCCCATTAAGATATTGCAGTTCATTATATCTTTTTGCAATCATAAAATATTGTTGGCTCACAATAAATACAACTTCTCACATGTGCAACCTCTGACCTCACACACTTAGTGATGTCATCCTCAAGTTGTATACTATGACTATCTAACTTCTCTCATCATGATTCTATCCCTATTAAGAAATACAATCCAAACATCATAAACCACTTCTTAAGTACTTTGTCTGCACATTGTCCTCTATAATTATTGAATTACTCATGCATGTCTTTGACTCTCTACACATACACATGTCCACTTCATCAGGAAACAATATAGAATGTATCCTCAACTACGCTTGACCAAATCATTAATTTATAGTTTGGATGACCTTATTCTCTATCTTCTACTCTATCAAACTTTAAGAAAATAATACTATGTTGATATCAACAAAAAACATAGTCATGAATGCAGCATGCCAATCATGCTAACAATATCTTAATTTTTTCTATCAATTTGTAGTATACTCCCCAAAAGGAATATCATCAACATTCACACTAATAATCTCCCCCTTTAGAATTTATGGCAAGATTGATGAAAAACATCTAAGTTCCAAGAATATCAAATCCAACTCTGATGTTGATGTTTCTCTCTTCTTTTCAAATCCTCTTCATCAATCAAATTTGAAACTTACAGGAACAACTCTCCATCTATGATTTCTCATTCTTACATGGATGGCATCGGTTGTTCATACTTCTCCCCTATTAATATAACTTAATATTTCTCCTCATTGACATCAATCTATCCATGAACAATTCTCCCACATACATACATCTCCCACATACTCTCAAAAGAAGCTTTTTATGTGACCATTTCCCCCATTGACATCAATGATAAAGGCTTCATTATGTCAATCAACTACTCAACATCTTTAACTAGCTCATGTGTCCAATGACACTATTCTATACCAACTACCAAGAGTTCTTGATGACTCTTTTGTAATGTCCCCATCTTTTTAGCATATTGGTGGAGTTCTTAGCCTTTATGCTCTTCAAAGGCTAAGTGGAGAAATAAGGAGAAATTAATTAAATTAATTTCTTATAAAGCCATTAAATAAATTAAATTTAAAAAGTGACTATATTTAATTAATTTAATTTTCTAGAAGCACAACTAATTATTTTATTGAAAAAAGGGAAGCTTCTAGAGAGTGAATTTTCTAGAACTACAACTAATTATTTCCTTGGAAAGGAGGAAGCTTCTAGAAAATGCAATTAAATAATATTTTATTTCCTTCTAGAAGGATGAAGGAAAAGAATAAATAGGGAGAGAAGCCTCATTGTTGAGTAGCAAATGTGTTGCCATATACTCTTCTAGATAGCTTGTGGAGCCAAGGGTTTCTATAGTTATTATATTGATGATTGGGAATGAACACTCCCACTGATTTGCATAACTAAGGTGGTGAAATATCTTCTGAAGGGTTGCAACTACTAGAGAAGGTAAATCAGTCTTTTCGTCGTGCCAAATTTGTGGCCTAGGGCCAATTTTGTGGAGTAAGGAATAAGTTGGAATTTGCTATCGGAAAAATCATGTTTCTAAAGTAATTTCAGGTTTTCATTTGCTACATTTTGCATTGCTTGAGAGTAGATATTAAGGGCATGGTAGGGTTTGTAAAATCTATTGTAATCTAATTTATATTAGAATTTTTTGACCTAATGTCTTATTGATGTAGATGCATATTTTCTTATTTATAATCGGTACTATTCAAAAACAATTGCATCTTCATTGTTAGTTGTTTGGTGTGTTCTTTGGAAGCATATTTATTAAGTCTGGCATTTAGAAAGAAATCAAAATTTACATATGCAATATATCTCTTGCTTGCAAAGTGTTTGACAAAATGTCAAACAATTGAATTTGAGAAGGATTTGGTGATTCACGAAGTTATAATTAGTTGAGTTTATTACATCTTATCACAAATACTCCCCCAAAGAGGAAGCATCAACATTCAATCCAGAAAAAAAAAATACAATATACCCCTAGGTTGATGCAATCTCTACATCATCTACTCATAAGTAGGCATGGGCATAATCCCAAGCATACCTCACAAATACTCAAATGTATCCTTAGGAAAAGGCATTTTAAAAATGTCTATAATCTATTTTTTTGTATTCACATACTCTAATATGATTTCTTTCTCTGCAAATTTCTCTCTCAAAACATGATACTTAATAGATATATCTTAGTCTTAGAATATAACACAAGATTCTTAGGTATACTTACTATACTTGTGTTATCACAATGTATGATAATAGATTTTGAAAACTTTAACTCAATGTAGTTCATCATTTGTTTTATCCACATGATTTGATTATAATTGCTTTTTGTTGCTACATACTTTGCTTCTATTGTACTCTATAAAATACAATCTTGTTTCTTGCTTAGCTAGGAGATTAATGTTCTTTTAAGGAAAAATTCTCCACCACTAGTACTCTTTATCTCATCCATACTGCCTTACCAATCTAAATCACTATATGCACACAAAGTAAAGTCACTTGATTTTTCAAACCATAGTCCAAAATCAAGTATACCCTTCAGGTATTTGAATATTCTCTTTATTGCTACATAATTGGCTTCTCTAGGATCTTCTTGAAATCTTGCAACTATACCAACTACATTTTCTATATCTAGCCTAGTAAGATTTAGTTATTGTAAATCTCCAATCATGGATCTACACTTCTTCTTCTCAAATATAGGTGTCTCAACTTTGTTAGATAACTTATGACTAATTATCATAGGTGTTTCAATGGGTTTTCCAAGCCAAATCTCTTCAAAAATTATTTCAAATACTTAGTTTGTGATAGAACATACCATTGCTATTCTACATAATATGTAGATTGAAGAAATATTTCATTTTTCCAATCATACTCATCTAAAATTCATTCCTCATTTCATCAAAAAATGCACTTGCTTCATCATTACCTCCAAAGATTGTGTCATCCACAAATATAAAAATAATCGGCAATTCATTCTTAATTTCTTTCAAATACAAATTACTATCTCTGGTACCTTTAGCAAATCTCAAATTTTCCAAATACTTGTCTAACCTCACATACAAGGTTCTAGGTGCTTGATTTAGTCCATACAATGCTTTCTTCAATTTTCATACCATGTCTCCTTCTATTGACAAAGGAAATCATTTAGGTTTCTCAATGTAAACTTCTTCTTCAAGTTTTCCATTCAAAAAGGATGAATTCACATCCATCTAATACACTTTGAACTTCTTACTTGTTGCATAAGCCAAGAACATTCTTACTACTTCAATTCTAGCAACAAGGGATAATGTCTCTTCATAGTCTATACCTTCTTACTATAAATATACTTTTGATACCAATCTTTCTTTATTTCTCACAACCTTACCTTGTTCATTCATCTTATTTCTAAAAACCCATTTATTTTCTACAACATTTTTGTCTTTAGTCTAGAAACCAATTCCCATGTCTCATTCTTCCCAGTATGATCTAGTTCTTCCTTCATTGCTTGAATCCAATGATCATCCTTGCATGCCTCATCTCCACTCTTTGGTATACTTGAGAAACTAACACAATTCTTCATGTACTTTGTTTCTTGTTATAACTCCTTTTTCTTTGCTTCCAATAATCTAATTAGTAGGGTGATTCTTTGTCAAATTTCTATTAGGTGTAGGTGTTACTGACTCAACTCCTACTTCTTTTCTAGGCTTAGATCTCAGTTCTTCTCTTTTTTAGTCTTAGATTGGTTTTGGCATTTGAGTGTCATCACACTTAACTAAATTCTCAAGGTGATGCTGAGTATAATATAGATGCCGATCTATAGTGTATGTCGAGTCAGTGAATTCAATAGGTGCTGAGTGAACTTTAGGAGCTCAACAATCTTCATGTGCCAAGTGAAGTTCAAGTTCCAAGCAAAGTATAGGTGCTGAATCACTATAAAAACCAAGTGAAACAAAGTCACTATAGGATCCGAGTGAGCCAGCTTTTCTATATGAATTGAGCATCAAAGGTAACAAGTGTCAAGTAACACAAATTGGACATAGTTGTTTGTAATCACACAAACACTTATGGAAACCATTTTGGAGCTAACATAGGATGAATCTTGAAGGATCTTAAAGATAAGAATGAATCTTTTGCATTACCTATGCAATTAGCATGTAACCAATAAGAAAAATGGAGAAGGCATGCAACCAATAAGAAAAGTGCATGAGTTGAGTAGGAAATGAAGAATGAATATGGATCATAGATTCATACCTAACCCTAAGTCTTCAAAATATTTAAAAGGAGGATGAAACCCCATTGTATGCGTGTGAGAGAGAAGTGTATGGGTGAACTACAGTGAAATTCATAGAGAAGTGTAAAACACTTAGTGAAAAATAGAGAAACATTACAAAATCTAGTTATTGAAGAAAAAAGTATCAGAATATCATAGAGTGACATATTAGATCAAGCAAGGATCAGGTTAGTCACAACAAAACAAGGATATGGAATCAAGAATTGTAGATTGCAAAGATATCATGTCAAAGACTTTGTAATACTCTCTAGCAGTTGTATTAGATAATGGAAATCCTATGGAATTAGGTTGGCCTAGCAGCCATTTGTAAATCCTTTAACAAGGTGGGATTCCAAATGAATGTACTAAAGTCCTTTAACTAGGCCTACTTTTAGTAAGGTAGTGAAATAATTTAACCAAGTCATTTTTTATAGGGTTTAAACTCTTTAATAGGGTAGGCCTTTCATAGGGTAGACCATTGGAAGTGGTCAAACATTGTAACCTTGAACAGTAACACATTGCTGCAGTGATATTTTGTGGGTGTCATCCCCACCCCATTTTTACCTTCTCATTTTTGGAAGTTTTATGGGTTACCAAATCTGTGTTGTCTATTTTCATGCATGTTTTTACTTTTATGTTCATTAGATGAATTAGATGCATGTGAATGGTTTCAATTAAAAGTATTTGAAAAGGTTAAAGTTAGCTAATTCTAATTCACCCCCCCTCTTAGAACTGTATATTCCCACTTGTTAATTCCAATAATTGGTATCAGAGCCTTGTTCTCTCAAGAAAGAGCTTTATAGCTTGGAGATAAGATCTGGAAATGGAAGTCTACAAACTTGGGAAGATCATAGAGAATCAAGTAATTGACATACAACTTTCTTTACATGCACTGGAAGAAGCCAAAGACTTAAGAAAATCCTTGAAAAGAAGAAGAGAGATTTCCATAACTGAGAATGACACATAGTATAAGGATATTGACACCTCAAAACTATTTTCAAATGGATATTCCAAAGATTTTGATGCAGCAATAGTAGACCTAACGGAGAAGAATAGAGCTCAAGCAGAAGAAATCAGAATACTAAAGCTTGAACAAGAATCACAAGCCATAATGCTTTGTGAAGTGACTAAACAAAAGAAAAGAGCCATTGAAGAAAAATCTATGATAGAAGATGACAAGAGAAACCTTACCAATAGACTAGAGGAAAAGATAATTGAGTTTGAAAGAATTTCTAACATGCAGCTAGACACCCTAAGCCAGATGTTGAATGCACATCATGAGCTGAATATGAAAGACATTGAGATCTCCACATTGAAGATTCAAAATGAACAATTAAAAAATAACCTGAAAAGAGAAAAGGAGATTCCAAAAAGCTTCAACAAACCTAATGAGGAAATCAAGTACTTTGAATAACTATTAAAATCACCAAGGTCTGGCAATGACACTTCAAGATTAGGATACACTAGTACTGAAGAAGGAGAGTCATCCAAAACTACTGAAGAAAGGAGTAACAAAGGTAAGAACACTAAACCTACCTATCATTTCTGTGGTAAAAATGGACATACCTCTAATGTATGTAGAAGTAAGAATGCCCATAAGTATGACAAACCTAAGAATGTGGGTTACTATCATAAGTGTAAAAAGCAAGGACATCAAGCACATAACTACAGGACTGGGACTATTAGAACACTAAAATTTGAAAGTCATTGCTACAATTTCAATAAGTATGGATATAGAGCTTTTGAGTGTAGATCAAAGCCTAAGTGGACACCAAATCAACCAATAGGAGAAAATCATGGTCATCACTACAATTGGGATTATAACACCAAGTATAACTGTCATTACTATCAAGAATATGGACACATTCTTGAAAATTGCATGAGAACACATTTCAAAAGGAACTACAATAGATGGTTAAGTCAAACCACATGTTTCAGTTGCTTGAAGACTAGTCATATCAATAGGAATTGCTCGACAAGGTCAAAAGCACCCAAGTTAGAAGTCAACAAAGGAGAAGGGAATGTAGATGTTGAACACATTAGAGGAGAAATGAATAAAACATGGAAGAAGAAAGATAATTGTAGCTCATCAAATAAAGGGATCACTTCACCTAACAGGTCAAGTGATCACATTTCATCAAACTAAGTAGATAGAAGGCATAAGGGACTAATTTACAAAGTTTTATCATACATTAGTTCCTAGAAAAGAAAGAACTGAAAAAGAATAGATCAACATGAATAGAGATGCAAAGTTGAAAATTCAAGTTTTCACTATTGTTGCCAAGTTGTCCTTAGAAGTTGAGTGATTGGTCACAACCAAGTTGGCAATGGAAGCTGAGTAAAGAGGAAATTTACTTGGAGTTGAGTGATGGAAAGCCAATGAAAGCCAAGTTATGCTAAAATCTTTAAGGAGCTGGGTGTACAACTGTATATGCACTACACATTAATGCTATGTTTTAAAGAGTATAAGGTCAATTTTTTGATTGTTTCTTGTCATTTGAATGTAGAGCAAGAACAAGAAGAGCATATAAGTGATTGACAAACAATAATTGAAGATTTTGCATAGATTTTGACAGAGATCAAGCACCATTTTCATAGATCTAAGGTATTCCTCAAGTGTCGAGTTGCACAGTTATAAAGTTTAATATCTTTTAAAACCCTAGATTTGCAATATGGCTTCCGGTTCTAAAAACCCTAAGGAAAAGGAAGGTTTTGAGGTTCAGTTAGTTAGTAGTGAGGTTAAACAACTAGATTTTAAGCCGATTCTAGAAGTTGTATATAAGAACGACCCTATAGGTGCACTATCCATTATTCCACCCAAAGTCGTGATGGTGCAAGATGTTAGGAAATGTTATAACTACAAGATAGGAGCCATAGGTGATATGGAAATGAGGGAGGCATATGATAAACTATGTGAAAATGGAGTGTTAAAGGAAGAATTTTGAATAGTTGAAAGAAAGAGCTTATCCTGTGCCCTAATTATCCCCACAATTTTCAAAATTGAATGGATAAGAATTTTCCTAAGAAGAATACATGATGGTTATTAATGGTTAGAAGGAGGACCTATCAAGATAACAAAGAGAATCATGCATAGGGTTATAGGTTTTCCAACCCTAGATCAATACAAGACCCTATGAAGTGATTCTAAGGAAGCTGTTGAAAAGAACACCGGGGAAAAATGGAACAAAAGGGGCATGACTATTGATACAATCATAGATCCCCTTTTGGACTTTGCAGTAAGAGTTATATCTCACAAGTTCTATCAATCAAGCAAATTGAATAGTGTTCTATGCATTGCTATGGATGTGGCCTACAAAATTGTCAAGAAGGATCATACATATGATCTAGCATAATTGTTATTATAGCAGATCATGGAGAATTTGGGAGCAATAAGAAGATCAAAAGGTACTCAGTATAAGTTTGGATCAATTCTGATTTGTATATTTTTCTATGTTCTGTAAGAATTTCCCTCTTTTGGAAAAGTAAATTGGAAATCAAATAAGTTAGCTATTACTCAAATCAATGAGTACATTGAGAAAATGAGAGACAACTTTGAATCTCTAAGGACCAGTTACTTTGAGGATTTCAAGAAATCCATGAAGCAAAGACTAAGGATACTAGTTTCCCTAGTGGAACAACACATCAATGATATTTGTTTCTTAGTTGATATTGATCATACTTATATCCAAGCAATAGTTCCAAGGGCTAGATGGCTAAGACCATTAGGATATGAGCTAAACATTGATGAAGCATCAATAGCAATTAGAGCATTTCTTGTAGAAGAAATTGATAAGAGTGCCCAACTTTTTGGAACATATGATGTTGTAAAATCCAAAGTGGAAATGGAGTTGAAGACTGCCTCCACATTAAAGAAAAAGGATAAATTGGTAAAAAAACTTAAGAAAAGATTTGGTGAAGGTGCTTATGTCGAGGAAGAGGAAGCTGATGATGATGATGAAAAGGAACATCAACCTCTTGCACTAACACAAGACTTAGGTTAGGATGAAGAAAAGGAAGAAGAAGTTGAGGAAGCACCAGCTCAAGATAAGCCCAAGAAGAGAAAGGCCAAATCTCAGCCTATACCCTAGCCTAAAGCAAAGAAGGTTGCAAAGCCAACCCAAGCCAAGTCAACTATACTAGTGATAAGAGCCACCACACGATCCTCAACTCAAAAGGCTATTGAGTAAGACAAAGAGGAGAAGAAGGCTACTGAACTGACTATTCCTGTGCAGAAGAAACCAAAGAGAAGATATGTTGCACAACCAGAGTTAGATGATGAGAAAAGGATAGAATCTAAAGATATCAACCAATTTTGAGTGGTAATCCATGCTCCTAAGTCAAATATTGATAAAATTTGTGATAATGTTTGGAAGAATGCAGATTTTTTTGAATTGAAAAATATTGATTTTAATAAATTGAGTAGAGAAGATTAGAATAAAGTTGAAGAATCAGTATATTCCATGATGGAAAAATTCAAGAACACTTATCTTGAATTAGACAATAAAATGTCCAAAGAGTTATATGAAATTGTTGAAAATAAATGGCATTATTGTTTTGAAATGGAAAAAGAAATAAGAGAATCCACAGTGGCACAAGTGATGACAGAATTGAGTAAAGGTCAAATAATTAAGGCAAATAAGAAACATGAGAGCAAGTTTGCACCAAAATATAGAGCCTTTAGCATCTTGCAGAATAAAATTGAAGAAGTTGTCAATAAATCAACAAGATTGTGGAAGTTTCTATATGGCTTGACTAATGTCAAGGATGGAGAAGAAGATCCCTTTGAGGGATAGAAAATTGAAGAGGATGAAGATGCAAATAAGGCTGAGGCTAGTAAGAAAGAGAAGGAAGATAAAATAGTGGAGGAGGAAATAGAAAAAGAAGATGAAAAGGAAAAAGCTAAAGAGAAGCAAATAGATTAGAGTGTGCAAGACACACAATTACCACCTCCTAGCCCTCCACATGTCATCTCTACACCTGTAGATACCATAACTATAAAGGATGTTCTTGACAAATCTTGTTAGAACATCAATCCATTGACTGCAGAGGATCTCAAAAAGATCCTTGACCAATCCACTCAACAAGCAAAGTTATGCACTAATCTAGTATTGGTTAGTGTGGATGAGTTGCAAAAAGAAATAGCTGACTCATCTAGAGATAAGGTGAATCCACAAGAACCACCTTTTTTCATCTCTACAACTACTAGTGTTCAACTTCTAGTGCCTATATTGGTAGTTCCATCAACCAAAGTTGCCACATTCAAAATAGTTGATACCATGCTACAGAGGCTAACTGTAGAAGAAGATAAAGACACATCAACAAGGTAAATAGGACAAATTACTACATCTATTCCTATGGTAAAAAAAAAAGGTACACCTCAAATGATTATAATTGATCCAAGGAGATCAGATGAAGACAAGGACACTCCAAAGGAGAAGGAGGAGGCTGCCATACAAACATTAGTAAATCTACACACTACTAGCACTCCTACAAAAGTCCTTCAACAACCGAGCACTGATGCAATGCCATTGCAAGTTTCTACACTAGGCTTGAGCTCTACCAAGGTTACAAGGGTAATTCACTATGGAGAGCTTGCTCTTGATGAAGAAATAGTCATACCATGTTATGACTCAAGATCCATGAACCTACAATAGATAAATGAAGTGCAAGAGGCACTAGAAAGAGGGAAAAATGAGTATAAGTAGAAGCAAGCACTAGTAGAAATAAAAGATATATTTCTTGATGCATTTAGCTTGCAGACACCTGATGAAACCAAGCCTATATTGGAACAACTAATAGATATTGTAGAATAGGTGACTAATGAAGACCAAGAAACCAATGTGAAACTCATGGAATGGTTTGAGAAGAAATTTCAAGGAAAAGTTAATGAGAAAATATCTAGTGAAATAGCACTTTCACAGGTTGAATTGGCAAAGAAGATTGAAAAAGTAAAGAAAGTACTTGAGAATGTATTCTCATTGTACAAAAAGTTATATGATTTCTCATATTTCACATAGGAAATAAGCCAAAGGATCCTAAGATTGGAATGAAATCTAAAGATTTCTAGCACTCAGCTACCAAAAGATCCAGCTTAGAGTGAGAAGCATTTTGCCCAAACGCTTCACACATAGAAAGAGTTAGTTGTGTTGACAAAAAAAGAGGTCAATATCAAGGCCAAATTGATGCAACTTCAGTCTTCCATTACCCCACATTTGGAAGTACTTCATAAGGAACAAGCCTATGCAGAAACTATTCTAAAGAAAGATCCTAATCTTTCTATCTTGGAAGGACTTGTTCATCTTGCAAAAGAGACAACAATCTAACACAAGTCATTGGAAATTTCTTTAGACAATTGGGATGTATCTTTGAAGATGATTATGGAGGTAAATACAACATTTTTGGAAAGATATGGTCTTAATCCTTAGAATCTTTTGACATAAGAGTAAAAAAGGGAGAGACTTAATAAAGGAGGAGAAATAATAACAAGAGTAAAGACATAGTGTGTAATTAGTAAGGGGGAGATATAATGTTTTGGGGGAGTTGTAAATAAGAATGGAAGGTAATATAGATATAGAGTACAGGAAGTAGAAATAGGGTACACAGATACAAAAACAAAGGAAAAGAGTATTAGATACATTAGCATGAGACAAATTCAGCATAGGAGTTTTGGTTACAGGAATGGAAATGGAACATTAGCTTAGAGGGAGCTACAAGATTTTGAGGTATAAAAAATTTTGAATAAGTTTTTGAATTCTTGAATAAGTTTTTGAATTCTTGTATATATGCCAAACATAATATGTAGACTACTCATAGAGATTAGATGCATAATGGCCAATTAAGTGTTTTTGCCACTCATGTCAAATGGGGAGATTATTAGTCTCATATTGGTTTTGAAATTTGAGTGTCATCACACTTAACTCAATTTTCAAGATGATGCTGAGTATAATATAGATGCTGAGCTACAGTGTATACTGAGATAGTGAATTCAATAGGTGTCAAGTGAACTTCAAGAGCTGAGAAATATTCAGGTACTAAGTGAAGTTCAAGTGCTGAGCAAAGTATAGGTGCCAAGTCACTATAGAAGCCGAGTGGAACAGAGTCACTATAAGAGCCAAGTGAGCCATTTTTCTATATGAGCCAAGCATTAGAAGTAACAAGTGCTGAGTAACACATATTGGACATAGTTGTTTGTAATCACACAAATGCCTTTGTAAACCATTTTTGGAGCCAACATAGGATGAATCTTGAAGGATCTTAAAGATAAGAATGAATCTTTTACATTACCTATGTAATTAGCATGCATCCAATAAGAAAAATGGAGAAGGCATGCAACCAATAAGAAAAGTGCATGAGTTGAGCAGGAAATGAAGAATGAATATGGATCATAGATTCATACCTAACCCTAAGTCTTCAAAATCTTTAAAAGGAGGATGAAACCCCATTGTATGTGTGTGAGAGAGAAGTGTATGGGTAAACTATAGTGAAATTTAAAGAGAAGTGTAAAAGACTTAGTGAAAAATAGAGCAACATTGTAGAATCTAGTTATTGAAGAACAGAGTATCAGAATATCATAGAGTGACATATTAGATCAAGCAAGGATTGGGTCAGTCAGAGTAGAACAAGGATTTGGAATCAACAATTGCAGATTGCAAAGATATCAAGTCAAAGACTTTGTAATACTCTCTAGCAATTGTATTATATAATGGAAATCCTATGGACTTAGGTTGGCCTAACAGCCATTTGTAAAACCTTTAACAAGGTGGCATTCCAAGTGAATGTACTAAAGTCCTTTAACTAGGCCTACTTTTAGCAGGGTAGTGAAATTGTTTAACCAAGTCACTTTTTACAGGGTGTAAAGTCTTTAACAAGATAGACCTTTCATAGGGTAGACCATTGGAAGTGGTCAAACATTGTAATCTTGAATAGTTACACATTTTTGCAGTGATATTTTGTGGGTGTCATCCCCACCTCAATTTTACCTTCTCAATTTTGGAGGGTTTCTGGGTTACCAAATTTGTGTGTTGTCAATTTTCATGCATGTCTTTACTTTCCTGTTTATTATATGAATTAGATGCATGTGAATGGTTTCAATTAAAAGGATTTGAAAAGGTTAAAGTTAGCTAGTTTTGACTCACCCCACCTCTCAGAAGTGTAGCTTCCCACTTGTTAATTCCAACACTCTTTTCTCAACAACTTGAACATCATTTTGTAAATCATTGTTAGTCTTAAAGAAAGTTTCAACATTTTCTATGGCAGGCTTAGGATTAGCTTCTTCTTCATTAGAATCATAATCCAACATTCTTTCTTTAACTCCAAACTTTTCATCCACTTTCACACTTTCACACTCAACAATAGTCTCAATTCTTTGACTAAAATATCTATAAGTTTTAATTTTTAATGAATAACCAAGGAACATACCTTCATCACTTCTTGCATCAAACATACCAATAACATCATCTCTCTTTATGTAACACCTACTTCCAACAAATATGAAATACTTCATTGAGGGTGCATGTACAAACCATAATTAAAAGGGAGTCTTGTTTGCACCTTTTCCAATCTGCACTTTGTTCATTGTGCATACTATTGTATTAATTTCTTCTCTCCAAAATGTCTTTGATACATCATTCTCAAAAATCACGTCTCTCATTTATTCTAATACAAACCTATTTCTTCTTTTAGTGAATTTATTTTTCTCAAGAGTCTTAGGTGCTAATAGTTTTTTCTTAATGCCATTCACTTCACAAAAAGTGTTAAACCCATTTGAGGTAAATTATTCACCTTTATTTGATCTTAAACATTTAATCCTCACTCTAGATTCATTCTCAACTCTATTCTTAAACAACTTAAACTTTTCAAATGCCTCAGACTTTTCTTTAATGAATGCTACCCACATCAACCTAATAAAGTCATAAAAAATAATCATGAAATACCTTTCACCGTAGAATCCTCTTGTTCTAGTAGGACCAATTAGATATGTATGAACAATATCCAATTTCTCTATTGTAAAGAACTTTTTTCTCTAGAAGAAAAATTTCTTCTACTTGGCCATAACACATTCTTTGCACACAACATTAGTAGGCTTCACAATTTTAGGTAAATCTCTGACAACAAATGTATTAATAGCCTTCACAATATTATCAAATTTTATATAAAAAACCTTCTATGCCACAATAAATTGTTATCCACTTACAGCCAAATATGTCATCTCTATAGGGTTCAACTAAAAATAATTACCTCTAGATTGTGTACTAGTGCTAATCAACTTACCATCTTTATCCTTGATAATGCATGTCTTCTCTATGAATTGTAACTGATATTCCTTATCAACTAACTATCCAATGCTCAATAGGTTATGTTTTAGTCCATCAACAAAATAGACATCATATGTTTAGATTTTCCATCAAGAGTAATAGATCATATTCCCTTGATATGATAGGTTGCAATGTTACCAACTCTAATAATTCCTCCATCACAACTATTGAACTTACCAAATTTATTCATGTTGCTAGTCATATGATGTGAACAACCACTATCTATGATCCAATCATATTTCTTTTCAACCTACAAAACTAGGGCTTTCTCTTCTCTGGCTTCTTCTTTAATAGCTACAAATCTTAACTCATCATCACCTTCACTCTGAACTCTTTAATCAAATTCATCATCTTGATTTGCATACAAACAATCTCTAGGCCTTCTAGACTTGAAATTATTTTTATACTTTTTCTCTCTTTTAGGAAACTTAGAATCATAATGACCAAATTCATTGCAAGTCCAACATTTAAAGATTCTCTTACTATCTAGTTCTCTCCTTACAAGTAGGGAAATTCCTTCTTTAATTGTTTTATCCTCCTTAGATCTAGATCTATTTCTACTAGCATAGTCTCCACTAGTTCTTGCACTTCTTGATAGGGAAGGGTCAATACTTAATGCACTAAAAGTTCTTTCCACTCTAGGGAAACCTCTAGATTGCTTCAAGATCACTTTTTTTGCTTCTAA
This sequence comes from Cupressus sempervirens, assembly GCA_028749045.1. NCBI lineage: Eukaryota > Viridiplantae > Streptophyta > Pinopsida > Cupressales > Cupressaceae > Cupressus > Cupressus sempervirens. The sequence goes on along the minus strand of CM053784.1, from coordinate 426,476,867 downwards.
TATTCCAACAAGAGTCTCTTTGGTAAAATTCTTAGTGCAAGGTATCACTTTCTAAATCGTCTACACTATCTACTTTAGTGGCGGTGTTAAGGATTTTAAGATCTCCCATATAATATCATCTTTATCTTTAGATCTATTACAAGACTTAATTCCTGTAATAATTTATGATATTCTATCAATATAGCTTCTTATATATTCATCTTATATCATTTTAGCATCTTGAAATAAACATATCCAGTTCTATAATTTGATTCTCTTAGCATGTACATCACCTTCAAAATTAGATTCTAAAGCTTTCCAAATCACATGAGATGCTTCTAAGGATTTTTCCTAACTATATTAATTCACAGAAATAGCTAACAGTAATGCTTCACTAGAAAGCATATTGTACATAATTAGATCTATTTCAAATTTACTACATTCTTCAAGTTTTATTTCTTCCACAATCTTCTTTCTATTCTTCATCATTAGCCAATATCCTAGACCCATACATAGGAAATGAGTCTTCATCTTATTTTTCTAGCTATCATAGTTAACTTCATCAAATTTAGGACTTCTTTTTTGAAATGACCCACCATTGATCTCCTTAAGGTGTTAAGCTTTTCTTTTGAGCACCTGATGATCTGATACCAATTGTTAGAAAGTAAACACCACCAAGATAACTGGAGGGTGGGGGGGTGAATCATTTATCAAATCAATATAACTTTTATCAACCTTATTAACCTTAAGCATGTGAAAAATATAATCAACAACTAGAAGAAGATACACATACACAATAACACTAGATATGTTAACTAGGGGAACCCTTGATTAGAGGGAAAATCCCAGTGGGGATGGTACTCAAAAAATTATGTAATAATATAAAGGTTCCTTGTAAGAGGATGGATTCTATTGGGAGCCAATGAAATACATTTAGTGCATATCAGTCCCTATTAGGAGTTGTAGAAGGTAGATGGACCCACTATCCAAACAACAACAAGGGAAAGACCATTGAACTCATTGTTGAACTGGTCTCTATATTATTCCTTGTAGAATAATAGAATATAGAATAACTTAATCTCCTTCTTTTTCCTCTTGGTTGGACCAAACCTCTTTAGCTCTTAATACCACATCTTCAAACTCACATCACACAAATCCCTTTGATCTCTTACACACATTTACCATTTTTTCATATAACTTGCACAATTCACAAATCCTTACACACATTCCCAATTCATCATATAGAAAATTACCTTCCTTTATACCATATCCTCAAAATAATTATTTGAGTTAGCCTTGAAGCTTTCCTAATTAAATATAATATGACCTCATTAAGATATTACAATTCATTACATCTTTTTACAATAAAAAAATATTGTTGGCTCACAATAAATACAACTTCTCACATGTATGACCTATGACCTCACCCACTTGTTGACATTGTCATTAGGGTATCTACTATCACTTTTTAACTTTTCTCATCATGATTCTATCACTATTAAGAGATACAATCCAAACATTAGAAACTACTTCTCAGGTAGTCTGCACACTATCCTCTGTAATTCTTGAATTACTCATGTATATCTTTGACTCTCTACATGTACACTTTTCTACTTCATTAGGACACAATGTAGAATGTATCCTCAACTACACTTGATTGCATCATCAATACACATTCCATACAATCTTGATCTATCTCTTCTACTTTTCCAATCTATAAAAAAATAATACTATGTTGACATCAATGACAAAGATAGTCATGAATTCAACATGTCAATCATACTAATAATATCCCAATCTATTCTATTAATGCTTAGGATACTCTCCCAAAGCAATATCATCAACATTCATGCTAATAGAAGCTTCTAACTTATAGGCAACAAAAGGGACATAGGATAGACAATATTTCCTCCCTATCATTTCCTAAGTCAAGTATAAGTCAAATCTTTTAGATCTACAAGAAAACATGAAATATAAGAGTTTTGATTAAAATATTTTTGTTAGCATGTACCCTTTTATGCCCATCTAAAGTTCAACATGACTAGTTCTTTATTCATTGGGTTTCAATTTACAAATATGACTCTAGATGCTATGATCTATCCTTATCTTATAAGTGAAATCAATATACCATTTAGATCTTATCATAATCTTTCTATAAAACCCTATGATCTTCTCATGCCATATCAAGAAATTACTTAACCCATTAGATTAAAAGAAAGATATCATTTGAGATATAATTTAGAATGAATCGTAACTAAAAATTCACATAAACTTGAGGTCAAATTCAAAAGATCAAAGAAAAAAACACAAAGAGACAAGATCCATATAGTATAACTCTGTTGATCTTTCAATTTGTATAAAATTTTCTTGAAAATTATACATATTTATTCATATCTATAATTTAGAAAACCAAAAGACTTAGACAACTACTATATGCTTTCTTTTGTTTATTGATAGTGTAAAATTGAATACACATATATTTGGATTGACTTAGAATAAGATTACTCTTCTCAAATTAAAATTTGGACCCTCAATCTCACTCTTGGAAATCATTTTATATGCAAGGATTGCAACAATATTTGAATATGGGAGAGCATAGACACATGTCACAATTTCATTTGAAAATCACTACTTGTTACATATAAGATAACATGTCAACATTTGTGACTTTGTAAACAAGAAGAAAAAGAAAAATATAGTTAGAATAATTATAGATGGAAGTCCGATTCTTCAAGAGTAGTTCCTTGTTTGTTATGTAAGTGTAACCATAGTGGGTCAACCAAAAAAGTAAGATACCCTATTTAGATAATTGTCTTCCCTCTTTTGGAATTTACTATTTGTCTTAAGTTTTATGTCTAACTATCTTTTACTATTGCATGGATAACATCCTCTAGTGGTGGTATAACCTCTTCTATTTTATCCAGATCACCAATTACCACCTATAGATCTTCTTCTTTGGAATTGTATCTTATTACCCATTCATTAAAAATTGTATCACTAGACCAATTAAATTCAATAATCTCTTTTTCCTTTATAATAATATCCTTCCACTTCAGCTTCAATTGTTTTATTTCAAGAATGAAGTAATTAAAAAATATCTTTGCTCTATAATCTCCTCTGTAGTTGTTGCAAACAAAAATGTATCCTTATTAATTATTATGTCATTCATCCTAACATTGAGGATAGCACTCAATTATCTTTCCCATTCTCCATGAGTTTTTATGCTATTTTCATCTTTTATGGTGAAAGGGTAAATGCCAAAACCTTTATTCTCATACTTAGAAGAAGTAAAAACATTAACCTTTGCTATAGTAGCTCCCTATTAATATCAAATTCCAAAAAAATTTTGACTTGATTATATATTTTTTCAATTAACTCCTCGTCATGTCATCCATCTTTAGTTATTGCATAAGTCTCAACTAACTCTTGTTCTTTACCAATCTACTTATCTAAGATCTATCTTAACACATTTTTATTTTTATTAAAAGAATTTATGATATTCATGAGCTTTGATATCCAATAATGGAGAGGCCTAGTGTCAATTACATATGCTATATGTAATATTGTATCTTTCACTTTCTCCTCATACCTTTGTACCACCTCTGTTTGCATAGATCTAAGTTTGGCCTTTTCATCCTCAATTTCTTCATAGAATTATTCTTTAGGATGCAAAGGAGTCTAAGAAAGCTCAATTATGGGACCAGTAGGAGGTGGTGAAGTTGGTGATGATGCAATCATTCTTTGAGAGGATTCTCCCACCTCCACTTACCTCCTTTGTTGCTTTTCATACATAGCCACTGTATTCAATAACTCGATATTTTTCTTCTTCTGGCATCAGAGGCTTGCAAGACCTCCTCATACTTGAGATTCAATTTGTCAACTTTATTTTTATCTTTTTTAGTAGTGACCAATGAAAATTCTATGGTCTCTTTGTTCATAAGGGTGGCCTCATATTTGAAGTCTCACCTTCCCTTCTTACAATTAGGCTTCCTAAATGATTAGTATCAAAAGATTCATGTTTCCTAGGTTTATCTCTCTTTTCTAAAGACCATATGACTAATGCAACATTATCATTACTATATTTCACTCCTCTAGATGCTAACTTGGATTCTTCTTCAACTCTAAGCTTGGTGTTTTTTTGTTTCCTAAATGCATTAAAAACCATGGTGTCTGCAATATCTCGTTCATGAATAATCAATACTCTAGCTTCCTTTATCATCACCCTTCCTTTCTTTGGAGTGATCTTGCTAAATTATTCCATTATTTCCTCTTTTATCTCATCCTTTATTTTAGATTTATCTCTGTTAGGATGCTCTTCCTTCATTTTTGTACACCTAGCCTCAAAATTTGATATGCTTAATCTCCAGGGAAACTAATTGAAAGCTTTTGATTTAAAAAAAAAATTGACATCCGATAAAAATTTCTTGTAGGCTTTCTCAACAATAGGGTCTAGTTCCTTGCCCTTAAAATCCTCTACAGTGAGGTCCATAGTTGGCATTGTAGGCTCTTCTAGCAACTCCTCTTCTAACACAACTATAGTAACAACAGTGTCACCTTGATTACCCAATTTCACTAATTTCTTAGCTATTCCTTGTTCACTTTCAAAGTGCATTGGAGAATGGGAGGGAAAATATATTTATTTGCTTGATGAAGTACCTTTTTCCACTCTTTGTTTCTTTGAGATAGAATCCATAGGTGGAATTTCTAATAAGGGTCTTTTATATGTTGGGGCAAGGGGAACTTTTTTGCATGGGGTTGTGAGGATCTACCCACTGATGGAGCCCAAAATTCTAGTCTCCATTTTTTATCTTGAAGAGTCAGTAAATATGAAATCTGGAGCAAGAAGGGGTTCATAATTTTAAGTTCAAACATAGAACTTGTTGGATAGAGGATGTAATCATGATAGAATATTACTAATATTAGAGATAATTACACATATTGTCCATTCAACATACCTGGGCTTGATGTCTCTTTTCAGTGCTCATTCAATAATAAAATCATGCAAATTAACTTGAAGTTTATATTAGAAGAATAATGGAGAGATAGTAACACAAAATTATTATTGAAGGAACCAATGATGTTATGCATTGATGTGAATAGCTAGAGTATGAATATAATCAAATAGAAACACATATATACATTATGGAATGAATAAAAATAATGTTTGGAGTCCTTAATATGTATGAATTCAAGTCCCATGAACACATTACCAAAAAACTAGAAAGTATGGCAAATGTTTACAATTCGTTGCATAAGTGTGATATACCAACTCTTGATAATAAAAAAATTATTCAAAGGAAAGTGAATATTTTAGTGACTAATTCTTGGAGGATCCTGTGACAATAAGAAATTTGAGGAATAGACAAAGATAATATTTTTGTCTTGAGTTTGAAGATTGTCTTCTCCCATTTGAAGTTTATCACCATCCTTCAATTGTCTTCACACTTAGTTGCTTGAAGCACTAATTACAGCAAAAAAAAAATTCTTGTCTAATGTTTCTTTGTTTTGTTTCAGGTGTATGGAGAATACGATGGAAGAAAATTAGAATGTTGAGTACGGCAATGATAAGAGTATCAAAATGAACTTCAATACTATCAATTCTCCTTTAATTTAGGTGGCACAAAGATCCTCCAAAATAATTGAAATCACCATGGTATTATGGTAGGCTAAAGAGAAACTCACAGATATTCTACTTCCATAAATCTAAAGAGCATATGAAGAAGTGCATCATGGAATTTACATGAGTATTCATCAGCATCACTTGTAAACTCCTTGGTAGCACTAGAAATCCTCATTCACATCCAATAAGTAGTGTATAGGCATCAACACATAAAGACAAAACTATGGGATGTTGCATGAATAAAACCACTCATTGCAAATTGATTATTCTATGAAATTATATTGAAAAGCGTTATCCCAATCTAAGCCACGATTATCACTAATTGAGAATGTTTTATTACAAAATGAAAAAAAGTGGTTCATGATTGAATTATTATTCTATTAAGACTCATCATGTGCTCTAGGTAGATTCATGGCTCAAGGTGTTATTGAGTGGTTTCTTTGTTAAAGTATGATTAGTTTCTTGGAGAGACACACCTTTTCATCTCCACACCCTCTTATTTGTGTATAAATATAGATGCAAGAAACATAGAGAGAGACGATTCATATGGATATTCTAAAGAAATTATATACTATGATTCTTTTATTAGTGAAGAAATAAATTCTTCAACAAAGCCCATAGATTTGAATTATTGGGTTGATTTTGTGTGATCCAGATACATTCACAATAAATGGATCATTTGTAAGGAATGCCTTTATTGTGATGTTATTTCTGGCATAATTATTTATTTTAAATTTTGGAGTTTTAAATTATTATTAAGTTGTGTCCTTTAAAAATATTTTAAAATTTGGATAAGTGGACTAGGTCATTATTGCATTTTAAACTTGATAAACATAGATATGGTGAAATATTTTATTGTTTCCATAATTATGTCTAGTTTGTCTCTGCAGGAGTTAAAGTGTATCCTAAACTAGTTTAAATTTACATTCATATAATTGATCCATTGCATCTAAATTATTAAAAATTTTATAGTTTAAATACATTGAACTTTATAAAGTGTATGTTTCAACTTATAATATTGACTCTAATTGCCCATTTAATTAAGCACTAATCTTTTACTCTTGATTCATAATCCATATACTAGCAACTATTTCATGTCTTTCCATTGAAGAATTAATATATTCATTTGTTATATTCATTATCTATTTAAAATATTATCACATTTATACAATCATTTATCTTTTTTCTCAATTCATAATTTGTAAGTTTGAAGTTTTCTATAATTCTTTCCATTAGGAAAACTTTTATTGTATTCATGTTCTAACTAATCTGCCTTAAGCATCTAGGACTTAAGGTTGTTGTCCATGATTAGGTACACCCGCCTCAATTTTGTAGAGCCAAAAGCATAGGGGATTTGGATCATGTCGATCAATCCTATCAAGTTAGCCTTAACCGATTGGGTATCCCAACATTGAGCAAGCAAGGCTTGTAGGATTCCAATCTACAGTTTTGTGAACCAACACCCACCACTTCTTTACCTCTCTTGGCAATATCCTCATTTTTCTCACCATAGTATACCCAACCCTCTTCTAAAGAGTGTATTATCCTAGAATCACATCAGGGTCAAGTACAAGCCTTTTCATTACTTCTCTTTCTTTATTATGATATGCAGTAACTAATGTAACTCTTTTCTCTTTTAAAACTTCCATGATTTTGGTGAAATTTGTCATCAATTGGTGCAAATTTTCATTCCATATATTTACATCCTTCAAAGGATCATATTCATTATCAAAAGAATTTATAAAATCTAGGGCCTTCTTGTAAACCCTCGACTTTTCTTTCTTAACCTCTTTATCTGGCAAGGAAAATTCACTCCTGGTTATGTCCCCATGGTAGTAGAATTGGTGTGCATGCTTCTTAACCCTAGTTATTTTTTGAAACATTCCATAAAACCCCTCTAAATTTAAAAACCTAGCATGGGACGCAACCATATTTTAGGGATCTAACACTTTATTGAGATGTATACATCATTTCTTTGTAATTACAAATTAGGGTGCAATAATGAAGGAAGGAAAAATTATAGCTCTCGATCTATTTTCTATCTCTTTTTCCTCCAATCCTCCAATATTTCATAGAACCTCCACATCTCTAACCTTAAGGGTAAGTTGATAAGGCAACACATGAGTCCCCTATTAGGATTAAACCTTAGATATAAATAATAATTATATGCAAATATAAACAATATCAAAAAATAATAGATCACACATAAAAGAACACAAGACACCAAGATTTAACATGGTTCACCCAAACCTTGGGCTACATCCACCAAACAATAAGTCCAATATTATTATGATTCAGTTATTACAACCTAATTACAATCTATAATCCTTTATAGCTCAATATCACCACAAGAAGTAATTTTTGCATCACACCTTATGAAACAATCCCTAACCCTAAGCCCTTTTATGCAAGTATTTTTGTTGCTTTAGGGTTAAATTTAGTTACAACATGTTAGCCATAAATTGGTGAATATAAACAATATCCAACTGGCAAATATTAACCATTGGCAAATAGTAGCCTAAATTTTTCTTTCAAGGTGATGCCTTGAACCCCAAAGAATTTATGAAGTATGTATAGTACTTCCCTAACTAGTCACCACAAACTAACATCCCCTAAAAATGATACACTTTGGAAATTGTAGAAATTGAGTAAGGAATAACATATCCCCAATTAAGGACAACCTTCAAATCTATAGCAAATTCTTTTGGTCTAATTAACTCCAACAATGCCTTGGGAATTCTAGGGTTATCATGAGATAACAACGCTCTCATTCTAGAGGCAACATCTATGTACTCCAAAATAATAATGGAGAGAGGGAGAGGGAGAGGTTGGGGGAGTGGATAGGAAGCATCTGTTCAAAATTCAAACCTAGTTTCAGGTGGGAGTCCTCAAGGAGGAGGATCTCAGAAACTAGGTACAAAGGAGGGGTTTCAGGTAGAGTGTGGAGAGGCAAAAAATGGGGATGGGGACCCACGTGCTGATGGTGAAGTCCAGATCAAGCCAAAAATACAACCCAATATGGTCAAGCCAGGGAATCTTCTAGTGAAATTGGCCTCACTTTTTGGTGTCAAACCATCCAGTAAGTCATCTTTCCCTCTAGTTAAGATTACATCAAGTCTAGAAAAGGGATCATGCATGATTGCTATTCTAGATGAATTAGTTGATCATAGCATTGCTTTGATGGAATCCATGCTGGTTGGAAATTTTATTTGTGAGAGACCAAACATTGATGTGGTGAGGTCCTTCACCTTGAAGAAATGGCATCTTAAAGGTTAGGTCAATGTTACTATGATGGAAAAGGGGTTTCTCTCTTTTGACTTCACCTATAATGAGGACATGGCTAATATTCTATGTGAAGGGCCCTGGAGTATAGGACGAGCAACTCTAGTGTTGCAGAAATGGTCTTCAAAATTGGACTTAAATGAATCTTTTTTCAGTAAGCTCCAGTATGGGTTAGACTCCTTGAGCTGCCCTTGGAATTTTGGAACAAGGATGTTTTTATGGGTGTGGCTAGTTCCTTTGGAGAACTATTATCAATTGATCCTATTACTGCTTCTAGGAGTAGACTTACCTATGTGAGGATATGCATAGGAGTAAGGGAAGGGGATGATATGCTAGAAGTGGTGTACTTCGAGTGTAACCTCAGCACTCACATATAGAAGATGGACTATGAGAGCATACCTTTTTGTTGCTATCATTGTTTTAAGACTAGACATAAGGCTTTTCAATGTCTAAAAGTGAAGATGGACAAGAAGAAGTCTCTCCCTTCCTTTTATCTCAACAAGGACAAGAAAATATGGAAGAGGAAGACCACCAGCATAGGCCACAAGGTTGATCCTATTATGGTTGGTCAGAAGGCTAGAGAAGTTAAGAAGGATGTTACACATAAGCTTGCACCTTCTACTACAATAACTCATACCAAAGATAAGAAGGGTGTCCCCCATTCTGAAGAGCATGCCCAAAAAACTTCAAATGGTGAAGTATATGCAGATCTAAAGGAAAAGCCAAAGGCAAATGCCCTAGAAGGAAACCAAGTTGAGTTGCATGAGTCTAAAGACTCTTAGATTGTAGAAGGGGTAGTAGATTTGCAATAGGTAAAGCCTATGGTTAAATATTACAAGGGAGCTCCTCAGCAGATTATGAAGGAAGTAGATCTAGAAGGGATCCCTAAGTCTGAAGGGAGAAGTGTTTTGGCCACCAAAGATGAAGAAAAGGATAGAGTTAATAAGGATATAATTATCTATCAAGACCCAGAGGATGATTTTTTTCCCTCTAGAATAGGAGGTGAAAGTGTTGTGGAAAATGAGAAAGAAGTTTTGGTGAGGGTGCTTGATGATTGGGAGGATCCTCCTACAACTCTAAAGAAAGCTCAAATAGTATCTAGGTCTTTGGACTCTATTTTGGAAAGAGAAGCTTTTATTTCCCCTAAGCCTAGGAAGAAATTTTTTAGAGAACCCTCTTTGGCCTCTCTGGTGGAGACTAGAAATAGCTACAAACTAGATGTGGGAACAATGGCTAGAAAAGGTAGAAAAATAGAGAAGCAAACTAGAGAGGAGGAGACCAGAAGATGCTTGGTGAATGGGTGCCAGAGAACTCTTCAAGAGTGTTCCAAGAATGGAAAATAAAGATCATATCATGGAATATAAGAGGCTTAAACAAAGCCCACAAATAGGAAATTATAAGGAATTTGATCAAAGATCAAAGACCTAATCTTTTGATGATCCAAGAAACTAAGATGAAAAAGGAATCTCCAAGGAAAATTAAGTTTAGTAGCATGATGAGTGGGGAGGCTTCGGATGCAAAGGTTGCCTTTGGTGGTCTACTGACCCTATTTAATACCAAGCATTTTAGAGTTGAAGCAGTGTTTAATGAGGGTAATATTCTTCTCTGTCATGTTCATCATATTCAATCCAATGAAAATTGGTTTTTACTGAATTTATATGCTCCAAACAATAAAAGAGATAGAAAAAATCATTGGACTAAAGTAGGAAACCTAGTGCAAAGTAGTAATTTAAAGAAAGGAATCATTATGGGAGATTTCAACACCCCTCTTGTGGATGGAGAGAAGATGGGTGGTCTAATCCTGGACTGGGAAAGTAAACAAGACCTCTCCAGCTTCATCAATGGTTTGGCTTTTCTGGATTTGGATCTTATGGGAGGTGACTTTACTTGGTCAAACAAATGCTTGGGGCAGGACTACATCCAGGTTAGATTGGACAAAGCTTTAATCTCCCCTAATTGGTTGAAGTCTTTCTCTTGTAGGTTAGCTCTCCTGCCTAGAGTGGGATCTGATCATTCTCCTATGTCCCTCTCAGTTGCTCCTATAGAACCTAGAAGGAACCTGCCCTTCATATTTGAAAAAATATGGACTTCTCATCCTGATCTTTTGGATAAAGTCAAATTTTGGTGGGGTTTAGAAGTGGAAGGCACTGCTATGTTTAGAGTTGCTAGGAAATTGAGTAATGTTAAGAGAATGGTTTAAGTTTGGAAGAAGACTAATTTTGGCCATATCTTTCATGAGAAAGATGTCTTGTCTAACAAACTTATTTTTGTTCAAGCCTCTATTCAGCAGGAAAAGTATGATGAGCTTAATAGGGAGGTTGAGTTGTCTATTCTTATAGACTTACATAATATCATCAAAAAAGAGGAGAAGTTCTAGAGGCAAAGATCTAGGGTCGACTGGCTTAAAGATGGTGATCAGAATTCAAAGTTCTTTCATCTAATCACCGTCAAGCATAGAGCTAATAAATGAATTGTTGACATCATGAAAGGGTAGGATCTACTGACTAAGGAGAAGAAAATATCAGCTAAAGTTGTCTCCTTCTTCTCTTCTCTCTTGTCTTGGGATCTTCTTATGTCAAAGGTGGACCAAGAAGACTTGGTTGTTTCTATTCCTTAGATAATCCAACCTCATCATAACTTAATGCTTTGAGCCATTCCTTCTGCTGTTGAAGTTCGTAAAGCTCTCTTTTCCTTGCTTGTGGATAAATCTCCTAGCCCTGATGAGTTCCCTACCTTCTTTTTCCAGATGTATTGGCAGGTGGTGATGGATGATGTGGTGAAGACGGTTCAAGAATTCTTTGGAGCTAGGAGCATTCTTAAGGAGATTAACTCCACTTTTCTGGTCCTCATCCCTAAGGTGCCCAAGGCTAACTCTTTGGAAAAGTTCAAACCTATTAGCTTATGCAATTCCTTTTACAAGATTATCTCAAAGGTTCTTACCTCTAGGTTGCTCAAGCTCCTCCCTTTGATTATATCACAACAACAAATGGGTTTTGTCCTGGGCAAAAAGATTTTAGACTTAGTCATGATGGTGCATGAAGTGATCCACTCTATGGAAGCTAGAAAATGAGAGGGGATGTTGCTTAAACTGGACCTATCTAAAGCATATGACCAAGTTGACTAGACTTTTCTTGATATGGTGCTCAAGGATTTTGGGTTTGATTTAAAAGTTTGTAAACTGATATCTCAGCTTGTCTCTACTTCCTCTCTTGCTGTGTTGGTTAATGGAGCTCCTTCTAATTTTTTCAAACCCTTAAGAAGACTATGGCAAGTGGATCCTGTCTCACTAATTCTCTTCATTATCTTGGCTAAATGTATGGGAAGGCTTATTGAGAGAGAAAAGAAAGAAGGTAGAATTAAAGGGATAAAACCTTCCTCTAAAAGTGATCCTTTCTCTCATTAGAATTTTGTTGATGATACTATCATGGGGGGGCGGGGGGGAGGCTTCTATGAAGGAGGTAAAACCATGACGAATGTCCTGGATATCTACTCTAGAGGGTTGGGCCAACTAATTAACTGGGAAAAGAGCTCTTTATATTTTATTAATACCCTAGAGGACAGACAGAGGAAAATTTCTAGGATTCTAGGTTGTAATGTGGGAAAGTTTCCCTCTACCTACCTTGGCCTTCCTTTGGGTCTGTTTCCTCCTGACTCCTTCTAGAATGGTATTATGGATAGGTTTAGCAAAAAGCTTGTTGGATGGAAAGGAGCTCCTCTCAGTCAAGCTGGCAAATATCAACTGGTTAAATCCACCCTTTAAAATTTGCCACTGTGCGCTTTAAGTCACTTTGTGATTCTAGTTAAATTTGTGGAGAGGATGGAGAAAATTCAGAGGGATTTCTTATGGACAAGAGTTGAAGGGAAAAAAAGATACCCACTATTTGCTTAGGAAAAAGTTTGTCTCCCTAAGAATTATGGAGGTCTTGGCATAAGGAAGCTTACTCATCTTAATAAGGCTCTTTTGGCAAAGCAATTATGGTGTATCTTCAATAGCACTGGGGAATGGAGAGACATCTTGGTTAACAAGTACATTAAGAGGCCTTCTATTTAGTTCACCCTTTTTAGTGAGGACATTCCTAGAGGATCAGCTATCTGGAATGGTTTTTTGAAAGCCAGGGACCTAGCAAAGGAAAAAGTATCTTGGAAATTGGGGAATGGGGAGGATATCCATTTTTGGTCTGATAGTTGGCTTATTTAGGGACCCTTAATGAACAATCCTATCTATGATGTTTGGGTGAACCATTGTATTCAACTTTTTGGGCTGAAAGTCTACAACTATAGGAATGACCAGGGATGGATAGATCTGTCTATAATCTTTGATGATCTAATTCCAATCATGTTAATGTTAAATTCAATGGCTCTTAGCAACAAGAGGGATGAAATGATCTGGGGGGACAATTCCAGTGGAAACTAATCTATTTCTTCTAGGTATATGGCTCTTTGGAGCTTAAAAGAGAAGCCTCCTTGGTCGAAAGCTTGGATCCCATGCCTCACTCCTAAAGTCAATATATTTTATTGGATGGTCTTACAGAACAAAATTCTCACTCAGGATAACCTTATAAAAAGAGGACAAATTTTGCCAAGCAGATGTAGTTTATGTAAGAACCAACTGGAAATAGGAAACCACTTGTTCATTCACTATTCCTTCTGTAGGGAGGTTTGGGACTTCCTGACCCAAGACTTAGGGATTAGCTGGTGCATGCCAGATAATCTCCTAGATTTTTTTTGCTAATGGAAATCCTTGTTCAAATCCCCTATTTTGTAGGAATTAGGAACCTGGATTTTACCCCACTACTGTTGGAGCATATGGAAGGAGAGAAACAATAGAAATTTCAGGGAAAGAGAGGAAAATGGAGAAGGAAAAAGAAAGAATGTTAAAAAGACAAGAAGCCAAGTGGCTTCTCCCCCTAGAAGGATGGCATAAAGCCAATTTTGATGGGGCCTCTAAAGGAAATCCTGGCTCCTCAAGATGTGGAGGCATAATTAGGAATGAATTCGGGGATGGAGTAGTGGCCTTCTCTCTCCCGCTAGGATTCCAAACTAATCTCTTTGCGGAAGCAAGTGCAATCTACCATTTGGTGAAATTGGCTTTTGAAGTTGGAGTTACTAATCTATGGCTTGAAGGGGACTTGAATAACATTATTAAATGTTTAAATGGAAAATATCATTATTTGTGGTTGATTGTAAATCTTATTGATGACACATGAGACTCTTGCTAAATTTGATAGAGTCCATGTCACTAACATTTTCTGGGAAGCAAACTTGGTGGTAGATTGGTTCACAAATAAAGGTGTCCAATCTGACCAAAAAATGACCTAGCAAGTAGGAAAGAGTTTTTCAGTGGATGTTAAGAGCCTGATTATTGGATAAGATCCAAGGGAGTACAAAGGAGATCAATCTGCAATTATGAATAGGAAAGGCTTATGGGGAAAGGGTATGACTCTTAAAGGCTATATTGGTAAATGCAAGAAGTGGGAATTATTATAGTTTATTCGGTACGCTTTATGGGTATTTTTTTACATTTGAAACTTGAGTAACGAAAAGGCTTATTTCATTAGTCTCTCTCTAAAACACAGAGAACCCTATCAGGTGGTGAGGTTTTAGAGGGCTATGCTTATGAGAATTGTGGGAGAGAAAAGTGCCGATATGGTGGGTGAAAGGTGCAAAAAGGAACTAGTGGGTAAAATGGAGAAATGGAGAAGTAGGGAGAAAGTGTGGGAGAGTCTAGTTCAAGGTTAGATTTCAAGGTATATCATGAAGCTGCATGGTTATGACCAAAATGTGACTAACGACATGGTCAATTCATGGAAGGATGGTAGAGTCAAGGTGAATGGGATAGCTTTTTTGATAATAGAGGAGGTGATTTTAGCTGTTATTGAGATTCTGATGGTGGGATTTAAGTTCTTTAGGGACAAAAAGCTTTCGGCCAGTGCAGTGAAGGACTTTGTCAACAACTCTAAGGAGCTGAATGCCCTGAAAAAGAGTGATATGTTTTATGATCCAAATTCTATAATGAAGGTTTGGAGGTATGTTTTTCATGTTGTCATTGAGTACATTACTCTTGACCCTAGGTTTGATCATGTTCGCACCCACCATTTTGTTCTTTTGAATCATTTTCAACATGATAGAAAAGTTTCTTTCCCTTTCTATTTGTTGAATTCTATGAGCAAGGTGATGTCAAGCTTCAAAAAGAAACCCTTTGCTAACCCTTCTTTGCACGAAGGGTTGTTACTACTCATCTATGAGCACTTCAAGGTGTAGACAATAAGTCACATCCCTTTACAAGCTAGGAATGAGGAAATTGAAAGCTCTAGCTACTCCTCTGATTCAAATGATATATAGAGTGTTAGTTCTAAGGAAGGGGTGCTTACGTTCTTGTGTAAAAAAGCAATGCCTAATGTAAAGAAGTCACCCTCCCCCATTACCCCTAGAATAAAAAGCCCTAGAGATCATGGTCAGAAGAAGCTTGGGAATGAGGAGCAGGACAACTGTGATGAAGAGGAGGCTATGGAGTCTAAAGATGAGGAAAAGGAGAGGTAGGAGGAAAAAAAGGAAACCCAGGGTGGGAAGAAATGCAAGAGTTTGGGCATAGAGAATGAGAGATTGCAACAGGACCAAAACTCTTCTTTGTTACCTCTCTCCCCTATTCATCCCCAAGCCCACCCAGAGGAGCAGATAAAGGATAGTTTTGGATTTGATGTGGGGGGAGGTGCTGGCCAAAGATAGGAGGAAAGCTTGGAGAAATTTTAATGTGAGGACTTTGAAAATGGGTATTTTCAGATAACTGATGAACCCCCAAATCCTAGTGGATAGCTAGGAGGAATCGCATCTTGAAGAGCTCATTAACCCTAAAATTGTAACAATCTCTAATAATGCCAAGGAATCTAGGATGAACCTCTTGAAAAATGCCTACAATAGCATGATAGACAATTACAGGTCAATCAATTAACTTTTTCATGAGCTAGAGGAGGTTAAGGAGAAGGTGGGTCAAATGGAAGAAGACAGGAATCTAAAGGGCCTAGAGAAAGGGACATATTATGATGATAGGCATAGCCTAGTGAAAAGGAGGATCCATAACCTGGAAAATTACAATCACAATCTGTCAAGCCAGATGATCTCACTACTCAACTCGATTAATAACAACATTCTATCTTTAACTAATTGGCTTAAAGATAGAGGCATGTAGGGGGATGTGGATCGAAATGATAGGGGTAAAGCTAGATCTAATGATGATAATACCACTGGTATCAATTTTTCTACTCTACACTAGGAAGAACACAAGACTCACCAATAGAAGGCTGAGGAGAACCTGATAGCCTAGGAAGCTGCCTAGGTCATGCAAGAGCTAGAAAGAAAGATCATGGATTAGTTCCTGTCTTTTTCCCTTTTGGCTAGCTTTTTGTTCTAGCTTTTGACTATTTTTCTTTTCTTGTCTTTTGTGTTTGGCCTTTTTTTGGCCTTTGTTTATTTTGCTAGGCCTAGGCCTAGTGCTTATTATCAACCTTTATACTTGTTACTTTTGTGGTTGGGATTCTAACACTTATTTTAGGCCTATTATTTTTTAACTCTAAGGTTTTAGGATCCCTGTAAAATCTATTTATCTAATCAAAAACATCTATGAACTCCATATTTGGATAGGAACATCTCTCCATTTTTTTCCCTTATCAATTCATTTCTTTCTCAAAATAAGAAGCTCTCTTAAATAGGAAAATGTACATGAGCATGGAATACCATCCAAAAGGTTTGTCAAGTTTTCCTTTCTCAATTCCAATCAAGCCATTATGGATCTCTTTAGAAATGAAAGAAGAAAAATCAAATATCGCATCAACATCATGATATAAAATCCTATTTCATCATCACTAGCACCTACTGCTTGATCATCAAAATCATCTTCTTCATTAGAATACAAACAATATCTATCTCTTCCTGGTTTGAAGTTTCCTTTATTCTTTTTCTCACTTTTAGGACACTTAGATGCATAATGACCAAATTAATTACAAGTCCAACATTTAAATATTTTCTTACCATCATTTTCTCTTCTTATAAGAAGGGCTACTCCTTCTATCATTCTATCCTTATCAAATTGGCTAATGCTAGCAAAATCTCCTCTAGCACTTGTGCTCCTTGATAGATTCTAGACAATTCTCCAAACTATCTAAGCTCAATCTCAATTGCTTCAAGTCTCCCTAGTAGTGTCTCCTCAGTAAAATATTTGGTACAAGAGATAAAAAATTGTATCATTTGTATTACCTACTTAAATAGTGGCATTAAACTCTTCAATATCTTATAGATCACCTCATCATCTTCTTTGGTTCCTCCTTGAGATCTGATACCGTTAGTAATTTTTGATATTCGTCCTACATATGTTCTTATAGATTCATCTTCCATCATTTTAGCATCTTGAAATGCACAAATCCAACTTTGTAACCTAGATTTCTTATAATGTTGATCACCTTCAAAACTATTTTCCAAAGCTTTCCAAATCTCATGAGAAGTATCAAGTGTTTTTACCTAGTTGCACTCAATTTTAGGAAGTGTAGACAACAATGCTTCTCTAGCTCTCATGTTTCACATGAAAAGTTCTCTTTCATCCTCGGTACAAGATTCTAGTGCACTTTGAGAAATAATTGTCTTGTTTGATTTTGTCAAGATCCAATATCCTAGACCCATACATAGTAGATGTGTCTTCATCTTTTCCTTCCTGCTGTCATAATTTGTTCCATCAAATTTTAGACTATCCTTTCTAAATATGTTTTCCATGGATCTCCCAAAGTTGTTAAATGTTATCTTTAAGGACCTGATGCTCTGATACCAATTGTTAGAAATAATAGTCTACCAAGATAACTATTGGGGGGAGGGGGGTGAATCAGTTATCCAATTAAAACATTTATCAACCTTAATTAATCTTAACCATTCAACCAAAATAAGTAGCAACCATAACAAGATGCACATACACAATTACGCCAGATTTGTTAACTAGGGAAACCCTTGATTAGAGGGAAAACCCCAGTGGGAATGATGCCCACAAAGATATACTAATATAGGGTATGTGCAGGATCATGGTGTGCCAAAAAGTGGCGATGTGAAAAAAAGAGAGTTTGAAGATGCCTAAAAGCACTTCAAAATCCGCTCTGACTTTTTTTTACCTATCCAGGAACCAAACCTGGAAGGTTAAGCCGAGCCTTATCGGATATCCAATAAGGCTTGGCTTAACCTTCCAGGTTTGGTTCCTGGATAGGTAAAAAAAAGTCAGAGCGGATTTTGACCCATATGAACGATTCAAATATGTCCCTAGGGGTCCTAGGACCCCTAGAGACATATGTCATCATTTAATGGGTCAAAGAGGGTCATAGGTTACCCTATGACCCCATTTGACCCATATTACCCATTCGAATATGTCCCTAGGGGTCCTAGGACCCTTAGGGACATATGTCGTCGTTTAATGGGTCAAAGAGGGTCATAGGTCACCCTATGACCCCCTTTGACCCATATTACCCATTCGAATATGTCCCTAGGGGTCCGAGGACCCCTAGAGACATATATCATCCTTTAATGGGTGAAGAGGGTCATAGGTCACCCTATGACCCCCTTTGACCCATATGAATGATTCGAATATGTCCCTAGGGGTCCTAGGACCCCTAGAGACATATGTCATTGTTTAATGGGTCAAAGAGGGTCATAGGTTACCCTATGACCTCATTTGACCCATATTACCCATTCGAATATGTCCCTAGGACCCCTAGGGACATATGTCATCGTTTAATGGGTCAAAGGGGGTCATAGGTCACCCTATGACCCCCTTTGACTCATATGAATAATTCAAATATGTCCCTAGGGGTCCTAAGACCCCTAGGGACATATGTCATCGTTTAATGGGTCAAACGGGGTCATAGGTCACCCTATGACCCCCTTTGACCCATATGAACTATTCGAATATGTCCCTAGGGTCCTAGGACCCCTAGCAACATATGTCATCGTTTAATGGGTCAAAGGGGGTCATAGGTCACCCTATGAGCCCCTTTGACTCATATGAACGATTCAAATATGTCCCTAGGGGTCCTAGGACCCCTAGGGACATATGTCGTCATTTAATGGGTCAAAGGTGACCTATGACCCCCTTTGACTCATATGAACCATTCAAATATGTCCCTAGGGTCCTAGGACCCCTAGGGACATATGTATTCGTTTAATGGGTCAAAGAGGGTCATAGGTCACCCTATGACCCCCTTTGACCCATATTACCCATTCAAATATGTCCTTAGGGGTCTTAGGACCCCTAGGGGCAGATGTCGTCATTTAATGGGTCAAAGAGGGTCATAGGGTGACCTATGACCCCCTTTGACCCATATTACCCATTCGAATATGTCCCTAGGGGTCCTAGGACCCCTAGAGACATATATCATCGTTTAATGGGTCAAGAGGGTCATAGGTCACCCTATGACCCCCTTTGACCCATATGAACGATTTGAATATGTCCCTAGGGGTCCTAGGACCCCCTAGAGACATATGTCATCATTTAATGGGTCAAAGAGGGTCATAGGTTACCCTGTGACTCCATTTGACCCATATTACCCAATTGAATATGTCCCTAGGGGTCCTAGGACCCCTAAGGACATATGTCATCGTTTAATGGGTCAAAGGGGGTCATAGGTCACCCTACGACCCCCTTTGACTCATATGAAAGATTCAAATATGTCCCTAGGGGTCCTAGGACCCCTAGGGACATATGTCGTCATTTAATGAGTCAAAGGGGATCATAGGTCACCCTATGACCCCCTTTGACCCATATGAACGATTCGAATATGTCCCTAGGGTCCTAGGACCCCTAGGGACATATGTTGTCGTTTAATGGGTCAAAGAGGGTCATAGGTCACCCTATGACCCCCTTTGACCAATATTACCCATTCAAATATGTCCCTTGGGGTTCGAGGACCCCTAGGGACATATGTCATCGTTTAATGGGTCAAAGAGGGTCATAGGTCACCCTATGACCCCCTTTGACCCATATTACCCATTCGAATATGTCCCTAGGGGTCTTAGGACCCCTAGAGACATATATCATCGTTTAATGGGTCAAGAGGGTCATAGGTCACCCTATGACCCCCTTTGACCCATATGAACGATTCAAATATGTCTCTTAGGGTCTTAGGACCTCTAGAGACATATGTCATCGTTTAATGGGTCAAAGAGGGTCATAGGTTACCCTATGACCCCATTTGACCTATATTACCCATTCGAATATGTCCCTAGGGGTCCTAGGACCCCTAGGGACATATGTCGTCGTTTAATGGGTCAAAGGGGGTCATAGGTCACCCTATAACCCCCTTTGACCCATATGAACAATTCGAATATGTCCCTAGGGTCCTAAGACCCCTAGGGACATATGTCATTGTTTAATGGGTCAAAGAGGGTCATAGGGTGACCTATGACCCCCTTTGAACCATATTACCCATTCAAATATGTCTCTTGGGGTCCAAGGACCCCTAGGGACATATGTTGTCATTTAATAGGTCAAAAAGGGTCATAGGTCACCCTATGACCCCCTTTGACCCATAATACCCATTCGAATATGTCCCTAGGGGTCCTAGGACCCCTAGAGACAAATGTCATCGTTTAATGGGTCAAAGGGGGTCATAAGTCACCCTATGACCCCCTTTGACCCATATGTACGATTCGAATATGTCCCTAGGGGTCCTAGGACCCCTAGGGACATATGTCATCGTTTAATGGGTCAAAGAGGGTCATAGGTCACCCTATGACCCCCTTTGACCCATATGAATGATTCGAATATGTCCCTAGGGGTCCGAGGACCCCTAGAGACATATGTCGTCGTTTAATGGGTCAAAGAGGGTCATAGGTCACCCTATGACCCTCTTTGACCCATATGAACGATTCGAATATGTCCCTAGGGGTCTGAGGACCCCTAGGGACATATGTCGTCGTTTAATGGGTCAAAGAGGGTCATAGGTTACCCTATGACCCCATTTGACCCATATTACCCATTCAAATATGTCCCTAGGGGTCCTAGGACCCCTAGGGACATATGTCATCGTTTAATGGGTCAAAGGGGGTCATAGGTCACCCTATGACCCCCTTTGACCCATATGAACAATTCGAATATGTCCCTAGGGGTCCAAGGACCCTTAGAGAAATATGTCATCGTTTAATGAGTCAGAGAGGGTCATAGGTCACCCTATGACCCCCTTTGACCCATATTACCCATTCGAATATGTCCCTAGGGGTCCTAGGACCCTTAGAGACATATATCGTCATTTAATAGGTCAAAGAGGGTCATAGGTCACCCTATGACCCCCTTTGACCCATATGAACGATTGAAATATGTCCCTAGGGGTCCTAGGACCCCTAGGGACATATGTCATCGTTTAATGGGTCAAAGAGGGTCATAGGTCACCCTATGACCCCCTTTGACCCAATTATCCATTCGAATATGTCCCTAGAGGTCCTAGGACCCCTAAGGACATATGTCGTCGTTTAATGGGTCAAAGGGGGTCATAGGTCACCCTATGACCCCCTTTGACCCATATGAATGATTCGACTATGTCCCTGGGGGTCCTAGGACCCCTAGGGACATATGTCATCATTTAATGGGTCAAAGAGGGTCATAGGTCACCCTATGACCCCTTTTGACCCATAATATCCATTCGAATATGTCCCTAGGGGTCCTAGGACCCCTAGAGACATATGTCATCGTTTAATGGGTCAAAGGGGGTCATAGGTCACCCTATGACCCCCTTTGACCGATATGAACGATTCGGCTATGTCCTTGGGGGTCCTAGGGACATATGTCATCATTTAATGGGTCAAAAGGACCCCCTTTGACCCATTAAAGGATGACATATGTCCCTAGGGGTCCTAGGACCCCTAGAGACATATATCATCGTTTAATGGGTCAAAGAGGGTTATAGGTCACCCTATGACCCCCTTTGACTCTTATATATTAATAATATACATATCAATATAATAATATATAGCTATACATATACATATTACATTATTATATTTAATAAAAATGTTACATTATTATATAAATATATTAATAACATACATATTAATATAATAATATTTATAATATATATTATATTTAATAAAAATATTATGTTGTTATATAAATATTATATTATTATACATATTAATATAATAATATATAAAACATATTACATTTAATGAAAATATTACGTTATTGTATATATTAATAACATACATATTAATATAATAATATATAATACGTATTTTATATATATAAATTACGTTATTATATTTAGTAAAAATAATAATAATATATATTATATTTATAGATTGTAATAAGATTAACATAAGATATTATTATATATTACTAGATTATATCTTGTATGTTTACATTACGTTATTATATATATATAATATATTAAAATATGCCTTTACATATTAATATAAGTGAAATAATTTAAAAATAAAAAACTAGAACGTTTAAATCGAATTTTTCTCCAAAATTTGAAGATTTTTGGAATTTGACTATCGAGCCATATCAGATATCCGATGTCAAATCGGATATCCGATTTGAAATCGGATATCCGATCAGGCTTGGTATTTACCAAGCCTGCCCGGTCAACCCTAAAGACGTGTTTATAGAGAGTTTTAGTGATACTCAGACTTCGGGTAGCCGTCTGACAATGTTATTTTGATCGAAATTGAATGAAACGAAATGGATTTTTTAATATCGCTCTCTAGATTCCATCAATATAATTTTTGTCAAATTCTGAGTTCGATAAGTATTTATTAGTTAATTATCAATGAAGATTATTGTAAAGTGTTGATTGACATACTAAATGAAAAATAGCTATAACTTTCAAACGGTATAACATTTTTTAAATCTAAAAGTTGCTTCACATTCTATACTTCGCCTAGTATAAGAAAAAAATAAAGAAAGAAAAATTTGATCAAATTTTTTATTAGTTAGGGTGGTCAGAGACGAGACTTTTTTTAATCCAAAAAAGTTTTGGTAGAAAATTCATATTTAAATATTTATTTGGAATAAAAATATCAAAAAATATGCGTCACATCCGGGCATGAGTCTAGTTTTCATATCTATAATTATATTAAAAAAATATTATGATTTGATTTTGATTAAGGTGGTCAGACATACACCTACTTTTTATTTTCGCCCTGAAATTTTCTTAGTACTGCATTAAAATTCAAACTTTTGACCAATCAATTATTTTTTTCTCCTGATAAGGCCTAGTAGTTTAGAAACTACATTCAATTTTCTACAAATTATTTTCTTACAACTTTCTGATATAAAGTCCATAACCACTTCAAAATTATGTGTCAAGTTGACATAAACCTGATTTGTTGATTTTTCACTGCCACTTAATGCCATAGTTTGGTACGCCATGATCTTGCACATACCCTATGTATATATTTCTTTTTAGAGGATGGACCTTATTAGGAGTCTATAAACACATTCAGTACATAAGATTCCCTATTAGGAGACTTCGAATCCATGTTAGGAGATTTCAACCTTGTTAGGAGTTGTAGAAGATAGAAGGATCCACTGTCCAAATAGCTTCTAGGTCAAGAGCACTAAACTAACTTTCTAACTTATCTCTCAACTATTCCTTGTAGAATAATTGTTCATACTATGTTTTATCCTCTTTTCTCTATCCTACCAATCAAACCAATCACTATTAGACCTTGCAGACCATGTCACAAACCACATATGTAAATATAAAACATTAGACCACTCAATAAAACCTTCATAATGAAGTTCCCTCCAACTTTTCTCTGCTCTTCTTATCTTTGCATTTTGATCTTCATACTTCTTGTAATCATACATATAATCATATGCAATTAAAGAAAAATTTTCTTCCTTTATACTAAATCCATAAAATAATTCCCTAAGTCATCTATTATACCTTCTGAATTAATTACTATAGGACCTCATTAAGAACATGTTACACTTAGTGATAAGAATAATCAATCGCCTTGTAACTTGAATAACTTTCCATACATGTAATATTATGATGATCTAGCTTAGCCAAATCATCTCCAACATGTCTTCTACATGTCTTTAACCTTTCTTCTTAGAACAAAAATTTTGCTAAGAGATATAACAAGTTTACCATAACATGCTTCTATAAACTCTATCTCAAAATAGTCTTCACCAAAACTTGCATAACTTTTTCTATACTTAATATGTTTTTCTTCCAAGGTTAGCTTCATATAGTCAAGACTTATTAGTATCTCCCATTAACCTTGCTAGTGAAAGTACTCAATGATCTATCTGTACCAATTTGATCTTTTCATTGTTCTTCTATCAGATACCACAAAAAACTACTATGTTGAAATCAATGACAAACATATTTATAAATGTAACATATCATCATGATAATGATCTAATCATATTTCTAAAATACTCCTCAATAGAAGTATCATCAACATTCATTCTTCCAACACTCTTGTTATCTCCTCTTTTCAAATCCTCTTCATCAATCAACCAAATGATAGCATTTAGAGAAAAAAACAATTGTCGCACTAGAAAATAATAGGTTTGACATCATTGAAAAAATAATGATTGCTCCATTATAGGTTCTACACTTCAAAACAATCTCTTTTCAAAAATATTTCTCTTTGGCATTGATAGCAAACCAATACCAACAACAATACCAAAAAGAAAATAATATCTTTGAAATTTCTCCCTCTATTAGTATATGTCCTTCCTTTGTATTAGGTAGTGTAAGCTTTGTCAATATCCTTCAATACATCTCTCTTATATCTCCCTCTTTAGGTTATTTTCCTCTTTTCATACTTATCACTCTCTTTGACAACAATGTCAAAGAATTTTGATCTTTTCATGTAGATTTTATTCAATTTAGGTTCTCCCTCTATCACCTTGCATGTGACTATAATTCTTCTAATTCATCTCCTTCATTACTTTAGGTAGCTCCTAAAGTAAGATCCACTACATCAAGTTGCAAGATACAACATTTAGCTTAGTTGATGTAGGGCCCTACTCATGCTTCTTAAGTAGCTTTGGATAGGGGTATCACCCCTAGTTTACCTCTAAGATACTCATGTGCATCCTTAGGTGAAGTTTTCTTTGAATATATCATCTATCTATTCTTTTGTATTCACATATTCCATTTTCACTTCTTTGTCTTAAACAAACTCTCTCAAGTAATGATACTTGATTGCAATGTGCTTAGTCTTTGTGTGTATCATAGGGTTCTTTGATATGTTTATAACACTTGTATTATCACAATAAAGTACCATAGGTTCAATAGTTTCCTCCTTCATGCCTTTAAGTAGTTGTTTGTGTAGATGCTCAAAAATGGTTTGCATCTATGGTTTCATTACTATTTTGTACTAACTCATCCAATTGGTTTATTTCACTAATTCTAATCATTTGGACAACTTGATTTTATCTCAACAATTTTTTTATCATTCATATCCTCTTGTGTGTCATTTGCATATCATTTCAGAATCATATCTAATGAACACAAAACCATTTCAACATCATCAAAGTCATATGAAATCAACATGGAATCCCCCTAAATCTTCCTTAAATCACTTAGAATCAAACATAACCAACCCAAAGCACATTAGACATCCCAAATCAATCATCATCTATCCAATCCTAGGCATTGTTGTGGCTTGCAATGCCTTGGAAACTTATCAATCTAACCTTAGTACTGTCATGTCTCTCAGTGCTAGGCCAAATCATCATTCTTGTCATTTGATCATTGAAATTTTTGAGTCCCTTAATGTTAGATCATGACATCATAAAACCATTTTAGTAACATTGAAAACATACATCAATGTTATTATGATCAACCATATCAATCAATCTTCATCCTATAGCATTTACGATATCAGTTAAATGTTATGTGTCCTTAATTCATGTCATGTGTCCTTGGCATGTTATCAATTTTAATCAATCAATCAACTTGAACATGGCTTTGGTCTACCTATCATCATCCTAGTCAATCTATATATTTTTTGTATTTTCATCAAAGGATATTGTCGCACTTATCTAATCAAATTGGCCAATCATCTACTAATTTTCTCTATAAGATTAAATAACCCATAATTTAATCATATGTCATTCTAATCCTTTTTCATCTCACATTACTAATAATTATTCTAAATAACATCCTCAATTAATTAATTGATTCATCATTCACAAACCATGGAAATTCATAATTTCCTAAGTCATATTATCCACCATTAATTTCCATTTTACTAATTTCTATTCATGTGGATATATGGATTTTTAATTCAAATATTCCACATAATATTGACACAATCTTGACATCATCATGACACATGGGCATGGCACATCATGGATTCTCAATTTACACTTGGCTATGATATGTCATAACCCACATATTCTTATTCCCTTACACATATCTATATATAGCTCTCATTGTCATAGATTATTGGCTTTAAGTGGGTCTGAGGTGTCACATGACATGCCATAAATCCTCATCCATTTTAAGCCATGTTTGATTTCCAAGCATCATAAAATCCTACATTTGGCATCTTGTTTCATATGTGTCATGGATTCTCAGAGGAATCTCTTGCCAAGTCATATATCCAAGGTCACAAGTCCAATGCTCTCATCTTGTGTGTTGATTATAAATTGAGTATTCTTCCTCTCATTTGTAGTCCTAAGTCTTGAGGTCCTAACTTCTTAGTCTCTTTATGCTTCAAATAACTTCTTCTAGTACTCTCATATTATCATCATTATTATAGATTTTTTTCTCCTAATTGTGTGCATTATAGGCAATTGGAGCTACATCATATGGAGAAGAAAGAAGGGCATGGGAGCTAAAAATGAAAGAGGGGGTTTTAACTTTGTTTTGCTTTCTTTGCTTATTTGGCTATCATGGTAGACTAGAGGGTATCAATGTATGTTTATTGAGTTTTTTATTTTCTTATAGTATGTTAGATATTAGCCCATTTTTTGGTCCTACAATTAGTGAACCCGACGTGAAAATCATGTTTAACTAACTTGGGTTTCTTGTGTTTTGTGTTTATGGGTGCAAGGAAGGAGCTCACTTGGAAGGGTATAATGGATATCTTCACTTCCTTATCACATATAGATTAATTAGAGGGCCTAGTAACATGATTTTTTTCTCATTTATGCATTTTATTAGCTTTTTGTCCTAGGGTGACTCTGCTTTGTTAGGGTGTACTTGGGACCTCTAGGAGGAAATTTTAGGGGCCTAGCAATCACCATAACCCCCATCTATTGTTCACATCTTACCGACTACACTCCAAAACAACCACATATGCCCTTGTAGGTCCCAAGTGCACCATGGGCATAGTCTACACTATCTAGGCACACTTGGTCAAGTTGATTTCAAAATTTTAGTTTTTGGGTCTTGTTTAGGCACCATTTCCCACAATCTACTTCCACTTTCCCAACCATGCCTAGAAACTACCAGGTGTGCCCTTCTGGGCCCCAAGGGCACCATGGGCATATTTAGCACTATTTGAGTGCACTTGGGGACATCTTGGGTCATTTTGGCCTTCTAGGGTGTAGTCTTCTCTATTAGAGCATACTTGGTTCACAAAAAGCACATATTTCACTCATAATTTGCATCTAGGGCTTTTTTTCCCTTCTAGGACATAGATTAGATGTTTGCATGTTACTAATGATCTATTTACAATATGTGGTGATCATTGGATGAATACATAATCATTACAAACTACTAATGCTTGTTTGCAGAACATTGTCAAAGACCCTATTTTCTTGTCTAAACTATATGTGTGGATTTCCTAGATTAGATCACACTTCATTTGGTGAATTAAAATGAACTTTCTATATTGTTTGGTGTCCATGAATTGTTTAGAACCCTAGGAGTTACATTGATGTATCCTCTCCCCTCGCCATTTGTGGATCTTGAGTGTAAGAGAAATCCATGTGACTTCTATAGATAGGCCTTCCTTGGACCCAAGACTCATCACTTGGTGAGCCCTAGGGGATTACCTTGATGTGGTAATGAGCCAAAGCTAGGTCAATGTTTGAGCTGCTATATAAAAATTGATACACTTAATGTCATGTCAGCAATATTTCTACATGATAGCTCTTCTCCAGTACCCTTATGATGCATCAAACTCTAGTTCTTGAGGCTGGGAGACCTTCTAAGGAAGTTTATCATTCACTTTTCAAATAGAATTCCTGCACTAAATACTTTTTCTTAGAGGCCAAAAACCTTTCTATCCACTAGCGTAGGGGGTCACCCATGCCCATGAAGACACCCCACATTCTTGTGGTCTTTAGTAAAGACAATAGTCCCTTGGGAAGTCATGCCTCTTAGGAAGCAGATCTTGGTAGCCCAGAGAAGTGAGTGCACTATAAGGGGAGCTTGTGGTGCCAAGATTCTAAGTTGTTCACTCTGGATAAGTGCATATGAACTTTAGTTCAAGTGGGAATTCAATGGATACAGTCTTAAATCCTAGGTTGTGGTGTGTCTTTTCACTTTAACAACAACTATTCTTGTCTTATTGTGTCTTTTGTGTGTGTAAAACATTAATCAAGATAAAAGCCAACGTGCAAATTTACACCTTGGATACTATTCAAACCTTATCAAAACATTACACATTGTCAAAATGTTGCAAACCCTGGTCCAAAATGTTCAAAACTTGGAAAACATGACAAATTGCAACCTTAGATGTGCTTGGCATGACTTAGATTCCATCTTTGCATAGCATCCACTTGCATTCACCTTATCTTGAGCATCATAATTTCATCCTCTAGATCTCATATGGCATCTTATTAGTCCTAATTTTTCATCTCTCATCATTCATATTGCATTCATTAGGTTTTACTTTGCATCCCTTAGTATTCACATTTCAACCCCAAAATCTACATTGTGCATCTTCCATCTTGCATCTTTACATGCCGAACCTTCATTTTACACACTTTAACCCACATTCTATGTGTCCTAACCATCATTTTGTACCTTCATCCTAGTCTTAGCACTATCCTCTACTCTTTGACTCTTTGGAACATCAATCCAGAAACCACAGAACCCCAAAATCACCTTAGTTTTAGTCCAACTTACCAACTACACTGTGAAACTACCACTGGCACTCTAACTAGACCCAACTACACCATGGGCATAGTTGTTACTATCTGAGTGCACTTGGTAGTTTAAGAACCTAGTTTGGACTTCAAGACAAATTTATAGACTTTAGAAGTGTCCTTAGGTACCTAGATAGGCCCCTTTATATCAACATGTCTTGATCTAAATTTTGCATGTCTTAACCATTATTTCCTTCACTTAAGGATTCATTCCTTAGGGAATAAACTTCATTCTACATCTCCTATCCAATCATAGCATCATCCCCAACATCCTAGCTCTCTGGTATAGCAACTTAGCAATCACCTAGCTCAGAAGCAACAGACATACAACCCAGCCTCCCAACTGCATGAAAACTGGCCCAAGTGCACCATAGGCATAGTTGGTGCTATTGGGGCACACTTGGTACTTTTAGAGTGCACTTGGGTACCTGGATGACTATTTTTGGCCTCCATACTATATTTTGGGACTCTAAAACTATATCTAGAAGCCTTTGTAGGTCCTCGTTCTACATATGACCCAAAATAACCTCTTGTACCCAAAACTGCATTTTGCATCTTAGGGCCTTTGCATATTTCATATCCAATCAGTATAACCAGCATTTTGAACCCCCTAAATGTCATTTTGAACCCAAAACCTTTGAACTTAGTAAAAAATACGAATAAAGTATGAGTCCTAGGGTATCTCCTAGTATTGATGGATGATGGATCTTGACTAGTGCTTTTTTCATTTTTATCATTTTTATTTGGTAAAACTCTATCTATATCTTTATTGGTTTTACCTTTTCATCTTTATCAACTTGATCTTTTTTTCTTTTATCTCTTTTTGGTCAAGATCCAAAGTCCATCTTCACAAGGTTAAACTTTTAGACAAAATACTTTCCAAAGATTTGATCCTAAGTTCAAAACCTTTTCATTGAACCTTTTCATAACATTATCATATTCCTAGTCTCCCTAAATTTCATTTTGACTTACCCTAGTGGTATATCCCCTTCATCTTGCATCATTCAAAACCCTAGCATCATTTCCACTATCAAACACTTTAAAATTGTCTATCAACCAACTTGTCTCCTTGATCACATATTCTCATTTTGCATATCCTAAATTTCATTATAAACCTTAACACACCTCCCTTTTCATGATCCAACTTGCATACATCATCTTCCACTATCATTCCCTAGTCCAAATTCTAACCCTAATCTTCATTATGTATACCATATAATCATTTTCATCTCATTTAGTCAAAAGTCAAAAAATTTTGCTCCACATTTGCATTTCCATTCTTCCCCTAGGATATTTTCCTCTTTCATATCAAAAGCCTAGCTCATTTTAACTTTCTTAGGTTTCATAACATCTATAAACACTTAAAAATCCAAAAAATACTCATATCTTGCATACCCACTTCTAGATTTCCAAGTTTTGCCCTATTTTACCAGTTGCACCCCTGTTTAACCAATTATACACTTCAAGTGCATAGTTGGTAGTTTTACAACAGATTTGGTAATTAGGGATTTAATTCTAGGTTCTAGAACCCTAATATGCACTTCCCTAGCTTGCATTGCATTCCTAAACACTAGAAAACACTCAACAACACTCAAATCATTCACATTTTGCATTTTAGTCACCCTAACATCTCTTTTTACCAATTGCATAGCTTCTACTTACCAATTTCTTACCTTCAATGCCCCAAGTACACCAAGGGTGCACTTGGTACTATATAAGCATAGTTGGTAGTTTAGGTACACACTTGGGAGGTAGAGTGTTCATTTAGGGTTTCCTCTATGCATTTGCATCCTTAGGTATCACACACACACTTACAAGGACTCAATCAACTTGGAGACCTTAAGCACTTTATCAACCCTTTTTTTTTAGGTACAAAAACAACCAAAACCTTGTCCAAGACCAAATAAGAACAAGAAAATTCAACAAACATTTGACGAAGACCAAATTGAAGCATCACAACCCTTACTTGTGGACCCCTTAAGCATGTATCCACAAGATCACAACCATAAATGGATGACACAACAAACCCTAAAGAACAAACCTACTATGAAATTTCATTCAAATAGTTCTCCTACACATGGAATCATTTAGTGGATCCCTAACTTTGAACCTATATTTGTACTGATACCACCCGGAGGTGGAAGTGTACTAACCACACCCAAGGATGAACAAACACACTCCTTTGAATTTAGAAAACCTAACACAAGTACCTTTAAGCCCAACATATCAAAAATACAACAAGTTATTCTATACCTAAGTGATGACTCTAAGATAGATTATGGCATCACTAAAGAATAAATTGCCAAGGCTTGCCAAGATAAGACTTTTCACAAAAACTTTAAACTTTTGGCAGCCCAAGAAATTGTCAAACTTAATCCACACTTGGAGGGCCCTAAGTACAAACATCAAACCAACCCAACACTTGAAAAGATACAATGCATGATTACTTCATACTTAGATAAGGGAAAACAACCTTTGGAGTTTTCAAACACAATGATGACACATATAAGATCCCATCAAGAATCAACCATTGAAATCCTCCAAAGTATATTTGAACACATCAACATCAATCCCTTGTTTGAGAAAGCATCATCAATAAATGGAAACAAGACTCTTCCTAAATATCCCAAAAGGATGTTAAGACTTGATCTCAATCACATCATGCAACAATAAGACATACCTAAAGGGATTTGCACTTTAGGGATGCCAAACATACCTCCTTTGGAGGAAAATCAACAAAGTGCACCCTTTCTCACCTTACCAAATGTTATGACATCAAACATTATGTAGCCTCCCATGAATACACCATGTGAAAAACATCAATTGCAACAACCCCTACTAACATATAAAAGAAGAGCCTTATTGACATTTCACCCATTCCCAAAAGAAACATGTCTCATTGCTAAATCAATATGATGTCCCAAGGAGAAATGTTTAACACACAAAGGTATCAAAACAAAAACCCAAAAATGATGTTCAATTCTCAAGGACATAACCAACTCACAAAACAAAAACAACCTACAATGGTACAAGGACTTAACATTTCTAATGTACAACCAAGTCAAAATCCACTTAACACACATACAACATATCAGAAGCAACATCAACCACACCAACAACCTCAAGTGGTGCAAGGATCCAACATTCCCAACATGCACTCCAATGTGAATCCACTTGACTTACATGAAATGTACCAACAATAATCCATGTTTTCTAAACAATAAGAGAAACTAAAATAATAGTTGAAATACCAAAGATGTCTTGAGAAACAAATTGCCTATCAACAACACTTGCTACAACAACAACATATGCCACAACAACCTCAATAGATACCTCTACAACAACAGTCACATACATAGTTTCACATGCAACCAATAGAGGTATCTCAATAATAACCACAACAAATGACACAAAAACTACCATAGCAAGTGATGCTACAACACATGGTGCAACGCTCATAGTTGATACCACAACAAGTACCATAGAAAATATCACAACCAGTACCACAACATGTACCACAACAAGGAAGCTTTTGTCTTTGAGGTGATAATATACCTCCACCACCTAGTGACACATCACCTGACTCTTCAGGCATAGAAATGTCAGAACTGAGTAGACATAATTCTTGCCATAGAAAATAATCTACTTGTAGATACAAAAGATTTGAAGAGAAGACTATCATGAAAAACCCTAATGAAGAGTCACTACAACAATTCAAACAACTTTCCAAATAATTTGAGGCATTGGGGTCCAAAATAAATAGGCTCTATATATAGAAAGGGACTTACGTCCTAATCCATTTGATAAAAGTCTCTATATGCTTCCATTCCCAAAACACTTCGAGACACCTAGATTCAAAAAATATCTAGGAAATGGAAGCCCTATTGATCACATCAAGGAATTTTGTGCCTCTTGTACCAAACTCAGTGATGAGCCCACCTACCTCATGAGATTGTTCCCTCATTTTTTGGGTGGGCCCACACATAAATGGTACTCAAAACTCCCCAATAACTTCAAATCTTGGTCAAAACTAGCAGACAAATTCACCTCCCATTTTGCATTGAACATTACGAATGAGGTGTCACTTTCTAATTTGTGCTCAACTAAATAGAAGATGGAAGAACCATTTATCACATTCTTATTATGTTGGAGAAACTTAGTCATTCAATGCTCACTAAACATTCCTAAAGAATAACAAGTCAATTTGTGCATTGAAAACCTAGTCCACAACTTAATCTACAAAATCAAGATCAAAAGTCCAAGCATGATTTCCAAGCTGATGAAAAAGGGGCTAGTATTGAAGAAACTCCTATCTATACGGGAATCCTCAAAATGAACAAAGAAAATACAAACACCAACTCATCTAATGACAAGGAAATTTTTCCTCCAAAAACAAGAACGTAACCAATAATGACATTGTGGATGCATGAAGAATTAGCACATCACAACCTCAACTGACTTTGAAAGGTGCAAATCCTTTGAATTCACAAACTCCCAATCAAACACCACCTCAATAATAGAAAACTAAGATTTCCACCCAGGACAAACCTTGAAGATGTCCTAGAACCAAAGAAAAGAAATTAACACCCTTGGGGATACCTCTAGACACTACACTTCAACAATTACTAAGTAATAACATCTTGAAATTACCCCCAATCAAGGATGAGCCACCAACAAAATCAAAATGGTGGGATGAAAAGAAATTTTGTGATTATCACCATACTAGAGGACACAAGACTACCTCATGTTTTCAGCTCAAACATGAAATCCAAGACCTCATTGATGATGGTATAATTACTGTAGATCCCTTACTGCTAGCATCCAACTCTAATCACACTATTTCTAAAGATCCTTTGGGTAATCATGACAAAGAAAGGGCCTCCAGTTTAAACTCAAACTCACAAGCTAATGTGAATTATACATGCACTAGATATGACTACACCATCAACTATTTCAATGAGTCTAACTCCCACATATCCACATTCACCTTAAAGCCTAAAGATCCTCATTGCACTATCACTATGCATTGTACCAAGATCACCCTACCTAGAGCTCCTTCTAGACCTATTGCCTCTACTAGATCTACACCCCCTAGTAGACCAAATTCTCCTACTTAATTTGATATAGACTTGTTGAACAACTTGGAAAGACCCCTATGCAAATATCCATCTTGGACCTACTGTGTGCATCTCCGCAACATCAAAAGATCTTGGATCAAGCCCTTAAAGAGTCAGTGATCCTAGATAATATTGATGTTGCCCAATTCTAGGCCATGGTTGGAAACCTATCCACATCACAACATATCACCTTTCCCCTAGAGATATTCCTAAGGATGGACTCAATCAAAATGACCCCCTCCATGTCAAAACCTTTATCCATAATGCCAAGGTTAGATATGTCTTGATAGATGGTAGTTTAGGACTAAACATTTACACCCTCAAGGTTGTCAAGGGTTTGGGTTACTCTAAAGATGATGTGTATCCCTCTCATAGAATCATAATAAAGGCCTATGATGATGGTGAATTCTTCTCCAAGGGCATCATCATATTACCCATTAGATTTGGTCTAGCTACTAAAAATACATTATTCCAGGTCCTCGATATTGAAATGAATTGCAACATGATACTAGGATGCCCTTGGATCCATGCTATGAAAGTAGTGCCCTCTACATACCACCAATTCTTAAAATTTTCCTATAACAATGTAGAGGTTACCATCCCTAGTGACCTAGACCTATTCCAATTCAATGCCAGTCTTAGAGGAAATACTGCATACCAAATCCTGATAAATCATGTAGCCAATCCACTTGAGTCCACTAAATATGTTGATCCTTCTACACTCACATGAACATTCAAAGGAAAGCTCAAAATTGAAGATCAAGGCAATGGTGAGTATTCCATGTCACATGACTTTCACATTGGGAAACTCCCTCTCTCTCCCAAGTCATATAGTAAACCACAACTTATGCAGAATAAGCCTAAGTTTACATTTCAAAAGAAACCTTTTGTGACTTTCAATAGTGGAGGTGGACTATACGAAGAAAATGTCTATGAAAACACATCTACATATATTGAAAAGGTTAAAGAAGAACAAGAACCTATTCCTATATCCTCAGATGCATATGGAAATGGATTCACCATCATGTAGAAAAAGGGATATGACAGATGTAGTGGTCTGGGACCTCAAAATAGGGCATTAGGATGACCTCATATCTTGGGACTTGGATTCAAACCATTTGTTTTGGGTCTCCCTAATACTTAGTCATCTTTATCTAAGAATGTGAATGCTTTGAATTATGAAAAGGCATCTAAGAACACCCAAACTAAACCCACAAAACCTGTATCCAACATTGATGACCCTGATACCTCCTTTGGTATTGACCACATCTTTGATCCTAATGAACTACCCATACAGGATTTACTGGCCCTTCAGTTCATCCACAATCCTTCAACAAAATATGTTGGGACCCAAGCCCTCCCACCTCTGAGCTTGGTTCTTATGACCCCTTTGATAGTGACACCTATATCCTTGCCTTTGACCAAATCTTATTCAACATCAATGATGACATATCCCTAGTTTACCCTAAACTCGTTGATTGGGACCAACAAGGACCACCAATATTTGACTAGTTTGAAAATGATGATGCCATCAAAAAATTATTTGAGCTTTGTGAAGACTTAACACAAGATAATCACAAGTCAGGATTCTCCATTGACCTAAATATCATGGCATATTTTGGGGAGTCAACTCCATCTTCTAGTTGCAAAAATTGGAAAAATAGAAAAAAAAAAAGACAAAAGTAGGTCTCTTGGTGAAAAATAAAAGGCACCATTAGACCATGAAAAAGTAAAAATAAAGGACACATCCAAGGGTGAAAACATCTCTAAGGCACCCGAGGATGGAAGATTGGACATACCCTCATTGAAAGAAAGATCAACTTTACTTTTGAAAATGACAAAAGAGATAGATTTGGGAACACCTAACAACCCTAAGATCATACATTTTGCATCCTCCTTATCAAAAGAAGAAATAGATGAGTTTGTCAAATTATTTTTGGAGAGGTAGATCAAATTTTCCTGGTCTTATGCAAACATGTCAGGATTAGATCTTGAACTAGTCCTTCATCACATGCCACTAAAACCAGGAGTCAAACTAGTAAAGAAAAAGTAGAGAAAGATGCATCCTCAAGTTCCTCTCCTTGTCAAAGCCGAATTGAAGAAATTATTGGATGCCAGCTTCATAAGACCCATTGCTTATGCAAAGTGGATATCTATTCTAGTACATGTAAGCAAACACTCTGGGGGCATCTAGATATGCATTAAATTCCATGGTCTTAACAAGGCATGTCCCAAGGATGATTTCCCTTTACCAAATATAGACATCATTGTAGAAATGACAACTGGATATGAGATTTTTTCACTAATGGATGGCTTTTCCAGCTATAATTAGACAAGAATAGCTCCTGAAGATCAACACAAAACAACTTTCACATGCCCTTGGGGAACATACTACTGGAATGTTATGCCATTTGGTCTCAAAAATGTTGGGGCAACATATCAAAGGGTAATGACTACCATATTCCATGATTTCATGCACATCCTAATGGAAGACTATGTAGATGACTTACTTTGCAAATCCCCTAGATGAAGGGATAATTTGGGCATCCTAGAGAAGATATTCAATAGAATGGAAGACAATAAGCTCCATTTGAATCCCAAAAAGTGTGTGTTTGGTGTTGTTCTAGAAAGCTCCTAAGATACATTGCTTCTCAATGAGGCATCGAAGTGGTTCCTGAGAAAGTAAAAGAAATACTTGAAATGCATCCTCCAAAAAATCTAAAAACATTAAGAAGTCTACAAGGGAGATTATAGCTTATCCAAAAATTCATTGCACAACTAGCAGATAAGTGTCACTCCTTTCAAGATCTTTTATGTAAAGGAATATCCTTTCAATGGAACAACTAGTGTGAATATCTCTCAATCTGAGTTCATGTGTGAACTTGTTGGTCCCAATACCCCTTGGTATCAAGACATCTATGATTACCTACATGTCCAAATCCTACCCCCTAACTTATCCAAGAACAAACATCAAGCCTTTATTTGCTAGACTGCTAGATATGTCATCATCAGTGACACCCTTTACAAGAGATCCTTTGACCAAACCCTTCTCAGATGCCTTGACTTGCAAGAAGCTAAAACTGCCATACACAAAGTTCATGAAGGTATATGTGGAGATCATTTCAATGGTTTGACTCTAGCCAAGAAGCTAGTATGACCTTTTAATATTGGCCCACCATGGAACAAGATGCATATGATTTTGCAAAAACATGTCATAAGTGCTAGATACATAGTAATGTAATCCACGCACCAGCACAAGAATTACAACTAGTCATATCTCTATGGCTCTTCCCACAATGGGAATTTGATCTTGTTGGAGCTATGTCTCCTCCTTCCTTTGATGGTCATAAGTTCATCATCATAGCATTAGAATATTTTACCAAGTGGGTAAAAGTCATCCCTCTAACTTTCACCACTGGAAAGTAGATTTCAAGGTTTATTATGAACTACATCATATGTCAATATAGAGTCCCCTTGGTTATTATTATTGATCATGGATGTTCTTTTCAAATCAAAGATGTGGATAAGCTCTATGAGAAGTATAACATATACCATGGATATTCTAGTATTTACCATCCATAGGGAAATGGCCAAGAAATAGCATCTAATAAGACTATGGTTAAGATTCTCCAAAAGATTATCAATGATTCTGGTTGAGACTGGCACTTACCACTAAATCTAGATCTTTGGGCCTACTGAACAAGTATGTGTCCTCCCATTAGCACAATAGCACACTCTCTTGTCTATGGCACTAAGGCCATACTTCCCATTGAAGTTGAAATTCTATCATTGAGAGTATCCCTTCAAGATGTTGTTGATGATGAAAACTACAAAATATCTAGACTCCATGAACTTGAAATGCTTGATGAGCCACCTTGACACATCTACAAGCTTACCAAAACTGACTCAAAGGAAGCTATAATAAGAAAGTTTGAGGTCATCATTTTGAGATCAATGATCTAGTCCTAAAGATGAAATACAAGACTCAACAACATAGAGAAAAACTAGGCAAATTTGAACCAAATTGGGAAGGACCTAATGTAGTTATTGCAGCATTTGGGTCTAGGGTATATCAACTTGTGACTCTAGAGGATGAACCACTGCCCATTTCCATCAACAACATGCATCTCCACAAGCATTATACTTGATTTTTTCTAAAAGTCCTAAAAAATATCAAAAAAATCGCAAAAAGTCCTGAAAAAGTATTAAAAAAAAGCAAAAAGTCATGAAAAAAGAAAAGTGAAAAGTGAAAAAAGTCATGAAAAAATGGATGTCTTGATGAAAACTTGGCAAATAGGCATCTTGGCACAAAAATTTGAGTCAAGAGAAAAATTTCGTCCAAAAGTGAAAATTTGGAAAACATGCACTTTGGGAAAGTACCATGGTTAAAACCTAGCAAATAGGTGCCATGTGTAATCATTTATTGCTCCTCCATCTATTAGGATTCCATCTAGTTTTTCCCCTTTTTTCCATTCCCTGATCATATCCTTCATACTGCAAGACATCCCAAGTTCTTGATCATGGCCCACAAATTGTTAATGTCCATTATTATCTTATCTAAGCATCGCCAATCTATACATACTCTATCTTTGGCCTTTTTACATAGTTTGTGTCTTGTCTGGGGGTATATCGCCTACATGTTGCATGAGTTTGAACTTGAATTGGGGGCACCTCCCTAAGCACACGTTATCCATTAGACTTATTGCATAATGGATTGGCACTAACACTTGTGAATCCTTTTATGATCCTAAAAAAATTCCTAAACATTCATAAAATTCCCTAAACAAACTCCTAAAAAAACAAATATGATCCTAAAAAAATCCTAAACATTCATAAAATGCCTAGAACAAACTATTAAAAATTAAAATACGATCCTAAAAAAAATCCTAAAATGTCTGGAACAAAATCCTAAAATTTCAAATATGATCTTGAATAAATCACCAAAAATTGTAAAATGTCCTAAACAAAATCCTAAAAATTCAAATATGATCCTAAATAAATCATCAAAAATCATAAAATTTCCTGAGAAAATCACTAATAATCATAAAATGTCCTAAGAAAATCCCTAAAAATCATAAAACATCCTAAAATAAACCCAAAAAAATTCATAAAATGTCTTGAAGAAAATGAGTAATACAAAAGAAACAAATATCCTCAAAAATCCTAAAAAAATAAAAAATCCCATCGAAAAATTGTAATAAACCTTGTAACTACTCATTGTGGATTATCATCCCTTTTGCTTAAATACTCGCACTTTTGTAGACTAAAACTCAAAGTACTACACTTTCATGACAACAACACTATCT
This sequence comes from Cupressus sempervirens, assembly GCA_028749045.1. NCBI lineage: Eukaryota > Viridiplantae > Streptophyta > Pinopsida > Cupressales > Cupressaceae > Cupressus > Cupressus sempervirens. Next base: position 426,437,474 of record CM053784.1, on the reverse strand, counting down.
GAGTAATGTGAACCAACAATTAATCCAACATATCACTCTGAACCTATCAACTAAATCCAAAAATAGAGGTATCACATGATCAACCTATTCAACACTATTTGAAGATCTAAAATGCTAAAAGGCAATTAATAATGGACAATAATAGCTATTGGCTCATGCTATTTAGTGAGTGATTTATTTTTTCTTTGATTTTCTTCAATCATGTTTTGATGCCACTCGATGGTATAAATTGATCTATGAGACTGTTTGGGATGGTTCATGGCCATCTTTTTCTTTTTTATCTATTAAAAAAATGTACCTTTGAGAGTCTAGGACATGTCTATATATGCATCAAGAATGACAAGGTCATTTTCTTTCTACATCATGCTTGTTTATGCAAAAGGTTGCATTGGCGCTATGGCCCTTTATGCCATGATGCATTGTAGTCCATTTTCAATATCAAAATAAAGCTCCAATAACATATATTGTACTTTACAAAAGAAAATGTCCTCACTCACCTCATACTAATTGTCCCTTGTCTCATCTCTTCTCCTTCTTCTACATCTCCTTCTTCCACCACCATGGTCTCATACTTTGATACACAAAGAGCATTGTCAACCTGCATTCTTGCATATGTCAAAAATCCAAAACAACCCAAAGCAATACATATATGCATAAAAATGGTATTCATATCATTTTACATTTCATTTGCATTCATTCCATATCATTTTATAGCTCATTACATATTCATTCATGAGAAAAACATGTCAAAAAAATAAAGATGTCATTTCCTAAGCATAACATGTGATAAATCAACACATGATGTCATCATATCAAAGTCTACAAAGAACAGCATAAATGCATCTATATAAAACATATGCATAATCCATCTCATAAAGTCATCATAACATAATTGCATCTCATAAATGTCTTATGAATGTACCAGAGTACATGGCCATGGTTTACATCAATAGTAACTACCCATAGGTGTGAACCATAAAAGAGCATAGTAGAAAATTAAAAGAAAAATAGAGAAGCCCCTTTGTACATGAGCATGTCTATGTCACCCTATGTTGTCCCTAGCCTCGTAGCCACTGTCTAGCCTCAAAAATGATCCCTCTATCGTCTATGGTGGTCTCATCATTCCCATCACCCTCACACTAGTTTGTGTCCTCTGTGTCTACTATGAGTGAGATCTTGATGCATGGAAGCTCTCTACTGTCTACCCTAGTAGCACTACCATCTCATATCAATCCCTCTAGTATTGTGTCTCCATATGTACACTAGTCATCATCATAGCCATCTCTCAGAAGTTTGGATCTCTGATGTTGTTAATGAACTCTCATGACTCTTGCACTTCCCTCTCTACCCTGTGCACTATGGCATCCCTCCCTACCATATCCTAATCCCTCTCCATCATAGCCTAATACATCTCTATTATCACTACATCTCTCCCTACTACCATTGCATCCTTCTCTACTACAACCTAGTCTAACTAATTTCAAAGACCTTTGATCACCTCCATAATTTCTAATGGGCTAGGCCCTACCAATAATAGTACTAGCATCCCCTTAGTGTAATCCACTAGATCCCCCTCAATGTCCATCACTACCACATCTACACCTATGTCATCTTGATCACCTCCCTCATTGTCACCACTCACACCCTCCTCATAATCATCTCCATTTTCTCCCTCATCACCATCCCCACCACCATCCCCACCCCTAGTATCCCCACCCTCCTCATGATCATCTCTATCATCCTCATCTCCCTCATCCTCCCCCTCATTTTCCTCATCATCATCATCCCCCACCTTAGCATCCTCATCATTTTCCCTCACATTGTCATCCCCCACCTCAACATCATATCCATCCTCCCCCTCCTCTCCATCACCATTCTCATCTCCTCCCTCCTCATCATCTCCCTCATCTTCCTCCTCATCATCCTCCTTACCCTACTCTACTTGTGATCTCACTCATGGTACTAACACTGCTGGATCTATCAATGGCCTTGGATGATGTTGCACATACCATTTATCATATGCTACTATCATGCCTATGTCCACCATTTTTTCTTTTTCTCCCCATACCCTTGGCTATAACTCCTCCAACTATGTATAAGCCACCTATGTCCTAATAGGTGCTCCCCACTCTTAAACTTCTATTCTGGACTATGCAAACAATGCTAGACCTATTGGCACCTCCTGTATCTCTCCAAATTATCTATGTACCCACTCTAGTAGGTACATCTCTATCACCAAGTGACTAATCATTGTGTGCCCTATCAAATAACACTCATATCTATAGTGTATTAGGTGGATCTCATCATTGTCCCACTTAGGGAAATCTCTATAGGGTCTTCAAATAAAATATGCCATAGTACCCAATTGATGCCTAGAGAATTGAGTGTACCCTAGTAGTCCTTGTGCTAGTATACCTCTATAACTGTATGAATACAACATGTCCTCCACTAGCTTCCACTCTACGAGTGGTTTGAATATTGCAATATGCTCATACACCCAAATCTATAACAGTGTACCCCTAGTAATAAATGTCAACCTTCCTCTATATGATACCTGAAGTAGATAGTAGTACAACATCCCTAACATGCATAGTCCCCAAGAAAACATGGTCCTTTCCATGGCCATCCTCTCTAACACCTAGCCCCATTCAACGGGGAATCCATGTCCATGCCTATCAAGTATTAGTCACTCATGGCATGCTACTAGTAGCTCCCATCCAATCTCATAATCTTGGATCCCCAACTCTACATCTCCACATCCAAATAACTAGTGTAGCACCACTCTCCTAGTATCTAGGTTGTACATAGCTAAGTCCTCATGAATTGCAATCCTAAGTATGCACCATAAATCCTCCAAGGTCATAGTAGCCTCTTTTGTCAATAGATGGAAAGAACTAGTCTGTGAATGCCATCTCTCCATTAGTACTATTAGTAGGGCTATGTTCCCTCTCACCTTTGGCATAAATATGATATGATATAGAACAAGTCCTACTAAGATCTCTCATTCACTAGTAGTCATCTAATGATGTAGCATCAATCTCTGAGGCCTATTTCCTCTCATTTACAATAGGGGCAAATCCTCCTATATAACCATAGCCTATATCAACCTTCTATGGATTTATATCCAATTTAGCCTACATTTGACCCTATTTTTACTGAGTTGACTTATGTTTTGAACTCTTTCTAGGGTTTTGAACATACATACCAAGTTTTGAGTCATTTTGAACTCATTTACATCATTTTGATCCTCTGCCTATCCATCTGTTAACATTTTTCTCCATCTGAGCTACGTTTCACTAGGTTTGACTTTTTATCTGGCCATGTTGACCTCAGTTGACCTATGTTTTCAACTCTTCCTAGGTTTTTAAACATGTAGTCTAAGTTTTGGGTCATTTTAAGTCTATTTACACCCTTTCAATTCCTTTGTACCACTCTTTGACACATTTGACTAGGGTTTGACCTATATCTCCCTAAGTTTGACCAAGTTTAACCACTTTGACCATATTATAATAAGTCTTAACCCTTTTCTAAGATCACCCTAGAGTATTGCTAGTGTACCCCAAGTTTTGGGTTGATCTAGGCTCATCTAAACCTCGTTCGGAGCCCTAGAGCATCCTAGGGAACTCGTGACATAGTTGGTCATGCCAAGTGTGCTCAGTGCACACTTGGGCATCCCAAGTGTGTGTACTATGTAGTTGGCTATGTTTTGGGTACAGTTGGGGCATTTTGATTCCCTTAACTAGCCCTGGGACCCTATTTGACCCCCATTTGACCCCCAATTGACTCCTAAGAACCTAAAAAACATAGAAACGCATAAAATACACAAAGATGGCTTAGATGTACTCACTAGAGGTCCTACATCTACCTTTCATTGGTAGGTATGCACTCATTCACCATGGTGTTGCTCCTTGGGTAACCGGTCCATTCTGCTTGATCCAGAGCTCTTTCTACCAAATGTGAGGGTGAAAATCACTTTCAAACCCTCTCCAAGCCCTTTTATAGTCTATTTCTAAATAGATGGATGTGAAAGAGGCACTTTTTATGTTGTTGTGATGCCTTTTTGCACTCCATAGCCCATAAATTTTGTATTTCAGCTCCAATTTGTGATTTGTTAGTTGCTATGGCTTTGTTTTGTCATTGTTAATAGAATTGATCTATCATATGTCCATGTTGGGTCAATTTCTCAAGGGTGCACCAATATATACCACCATTACTAGGGTATTATTTTTTGAAATTTTCATCAGGGTTCTTTGACACAACACTCTAAATCACATTGTATCAAAGAGGGGGAAAATGTAGATGCTCAAAAATGGTTCATGTGTATGGTTTCATTACTATTTCATACTAACTCATCCCATTTCCTCATTTCACTAATTTTGATCTTCTGGCCAACTTGATTATATCTCAACAATATTCTTTATCATTCATATCCTCTTTCACATCATTTGCATATCATTTTAGAATCATAAATAGTCAACCCAAAATTATTTCAACATCATTAAAATCATATCAAATCAACACGGAATCATCCCAAGTCTTCTTGGAATCACCCATAATCAACCATAACCAACATAAAGTATGGTAGATATCCCCAGTTAATTATCATCTATCCAATCCTAGGCATTATTGTGGTTTTCAGTGCCTCAAAAACCTATCAATCTATCAAACCTATCAATCTAGCCTTAGCACTATCATGGTTCTCAGTGCTAGGTCAAACTGTTATTCTTGTCATTTGATCATTGACATTGTTGAGTCCTTTAGTGTTAGATCATGACATCATAAAACCATTATAGTAACATTGATAGTGTCCATTTATGTTATTATGATCAACCATATCAATCAATCTCGATCTTGTAGCATTTATGATATTAGTTAAATGTTATGTGTCCTTAATTCATGTCATGTCATTAATTTTAACCAATCAATCAACTTGACCATGGTTTTGGTCTACCCATCATCATCCTAATCAATTTTCATAATTGTTGCATTTTCATTCAAGGATATTTCTGCACTTATCTAATCAAATTGACCAATCTTCTACTCATTTTCTATATAAGATTAAATAACCCATAATTTAATCCTATCTCATTCCAATCATTTTTCATCTCACATTACTAATCATTCTTCTTAACTAACATCCTCAATTAATTAATTTTATTAATTAATTGATTCATCATTTGCAAACCATGAAAATTCACAATTTCCTAAGTCATATTATCCATCGTTAATTTCCTTTTTACTAATTTTTATTTGTGTGGATATATGGGCTTTTAATTCAAATATTCCACATAATATTGACACAATCTTGACATCATCATAACACATGGGCATGAAACATCATGTATTCTCCATTTATACTTGGCTAATATATTCCATAACCCATATATCCTTACTACCTTACACATATCTATATTTAGCCATCATTGTCATAGATTCCTGGCTTTAAGTGGGTTTGAGGTGTCACATGATGTGCCATAGATCCTCATCCATTTTTAGCCATGTTTGACTTTCAAACATCATACAATCCTACATTTTACATCTTGTGTCATATTTGTCATAGATTCTCAAAGGAATCTCTTGCCAAATCACATATCCAAGGTGACAAGTTCAATGCTCTCATCTTGCATGTTGATTATAAATTGAGCATTCTTCCTCTCATTTCTAGTCCTAAGTCTTGAGGTCCTAACTTCTTAGTCTCTTTATGCTTCAAATCACTTGTTCTATTACTCTCATATTATCATCATTATCATAGACTTTTTCTTCCTAATTGTGTGCGTTAAAGGCAATTGGAGCTACATGATATGGAGAATAAAGAAGGACATGGGAGCTACAAATGAAAGAGGGGGTTTTAACTTTGTGTTGCTTTCTTTGTTTATTTGGATTTCATGGTAGACTAGAGGGTATCAATGTATGTTTATTCAGTTTGTGATTTTCTCATAGCATGTTATATGTTAGCCCATTTTCTAGTCCTACAATTTGATCCATACCACATTTAAGCAATTTACTATGGCAGCCACATATTCAACTTCAACAGTAGATTGAGATATACAATTTTGTTTCTTAGTAGTCTAGATGACCAATCTCTTTCCTAAGAAAAATTCTCCACCACTTGTACTTAGTCTTTCATCAATGTTTCCATCCCAATCAACATCTATATAGCCTCTTAACACAAATTTCTCATTTTTCCTATAATATAGACCATAATCTTCTATCCTTTCAGACATCTCATAATTCTCTTAACAACTTGATGGACCCTTATTTTTTGGCAAAATTTAGGGCATCCATTTGAGGAGTGAGACTTATGTATTCAAGAGATTTTTCAATCTTCATCATTAATGTCAAAACTAAAATTCCAAAGCATGTTGAAGAATTGTAGCGGTGGATGTATTTAGACATACTATGGAGCAATGTCATAAATCTATACAATTGTGGACTATGGAGGAAGCATATGTCAAAGCCTCAAGAAGAAATAAGTGGAACACCTTTCAAGGACTTCTTTATCTATATTAATCACACTTCATTAATATTTTGTGATTGTTAGGCCTAAGTGTTCAAAGATTTGATTTATGTCCAAAAGCTCTTTGTCCAATATCTATATCTTCAACATACTTCAGATTAAGAAGCCTTGTCTTAATTTGTGGTATTTTGAGGGAGTTATCATCAAGCTTGTTCCTCTTAGTTTTTTGAAATCACCAAGAATCCATGCTAGAGGAGGCACATGATTCATTAAGTTACACATTTGAGAAAGAATTTGTTTAGTTATATATGCAAGTTATGAGAAAGAGAAAGGTGCATTTGGAAAGCACAAAGATGACTTTCAAACTGGTGAAAGAATAATATGAATAATGGCATGAGTATGATCATTGTCAAGAAGACATAATAATCACTCATAGTGATAGTGGTTTTGTGTATCACTCACTTTGCATATTGTATATATGAAGCACTATTTGGAAGACCTTAATCTTGACAAAGTGCAAAGGCTTTTACAAGATGATATGCTCAAGAATTTGTCCCAATCTCACCAGTCTAGAAGATTACTTATTGATTTGGATGATGCTTGTTAATATCTTTTTTTCTCTTCATGTTGAGGTGTTTATGATGTCTCTAGGAACATTCTATCAGCTTCATATCATAGGACAGCAATATATACATCCACAACAACTTCACCTAGCAATTTACCAATGTGAGCAAGTAGCCAAAAGGGATCCTACTTTAGAACTGGCAATTCAATGGTGTGCCTAAGGATGTGAGTGTTTTTTCAAATGTAGTACTGAAGACCATTGAGAGTAATGTCCAAAAAAAATTTATTATCAAGGCATGGAAGAAGTAGCAATGACTTGGGAATCATGTAATATACATGAAGGCTATCAGTAGTCATTCCCAAATATTTAGTCCTCATGAATAGTGAATTTTTTCTTTTCTAGCAAAGAAAAGGATTTGGAATAGTATTATTATTCATTAATATAATGGTGCTCTCTATTATTGCAGATGAATGTATGTGTAGTAGATTCATGGCACAATTTTTGAATTTCTTAGTACAACAAAAATTATCAACAGGATAGCAGAAGAGGATGTTCGCAAGAGGCATATGGAGAAATATGGAAGCATATATAGCAACCAACATTATGTATTTAGATGAAACTCCATTTATAATAAAGACTATGTACCCACATGGAATGAGGGAAGTTTGCAAAAGTATGATTCAGTGATCAAGGTTGCAGTTTGACAGACTTGGGAATAAAATCATATCCAAAAATCCTTTTGAAGTGAATAGAAAGGTTGGATAGTCACCCAAAGTCTTCATTGGTAAAGACGTCACTAGAGATACCTAAAGAAACCACAACCACCACTCAAATAATAGGATTCATGGATTTCTGAGAGCATAGAATTATAAATGTATGTGTTGGAAGGATTTTTGCATAAATGGAGATGAAAATAAATATACATTGTGGATGGAGCATGGGAGATATAATTTATCCAAATGTCAATGAAGTTTCATAGTCCAATTTAGAAAAATGAATCATTAAATTATAAAATCACTAAACTTTTGTGTTTGTTAATGATGATTTATTTGTTTTGAAGGGACACAATGCTTTGAAAAGACATTTGATACCCCCTTTCACATTTATAAATATGAGATGTAAAACAAAGACAAGAGAGAGACAATTTTTATTCATATTCCTATAAATTTATACATATCTTATTCATTTATGATATTTTATATTTTTCATTTGCAAAGAAATGATTTTTTGAACTAAGCTTGTGGATGGTGGATTATAAAATAAATTCTTGTGCAATTCTAGAGTCAAACTGTATTGGATGGATCATTTGTAAAGAGTGTCTCTAGTACAATTTTATTTCTGGATCAGTAAGAAATATCTATTTAATTTATTTGCATTAGATTTTTAAGTTATTATTAAGTTGTGTCTATTATAAATGTTTTTTTATTAATTTCTATAAGTATTTTAATGTTCATATAAGTGGACTAGGTCATTATTGCATTTTAAATTTGATAAACATAAATATTGTAAAATATTAATTATTTTCGTATTTATGTCTTGTTTGTCTCCGCATGAGTTAAAGTGCATCCTAGACTAGTTTAAAATTGCATTCATATAATTGATTCGTCGCGTCTGAATTATTAAAATTATTTATAGTTTAAGTGTATTGATCTTTATAAAGTTGTACATTTCAACTTATAATATTGACTCTGATTGCCCATTCAATTAAGTACTAGTCTTTTATTCTTGATTCGTAATCCATATGCTGGAAACTGTTTTATTTCTTTGTATTGAGGAAATAATATATTAATTTTTTGCAATCATATATAATAAGCACTTTTATTAAAAAAAATCTTATATATTCTTTTACTATTCTTAATTCATAATTCACATAATTGAAGTTTTCTATATTTCTTTCCATTAGGAAAACTTTCATTGTATTCGTGTTTCAACCGATTTTCTTTAAGCATTTTGGATATAAGGTTGTTGTCCAGGATCAAGTACACCCACCTCAATTTTGTAGAGCCAAAAGTGTAAGGAACTCAAACTATATTGTTCAATTCTATTAAGTTGGCCTTAACTTGTTGGATATCCCAGCATCGAGTAGGCAAGGCTTGTAGGATTCTAATTTGCGATTTTGGGAACCAACACAACCATCAAATAATTCTAGCTAGGATTTTCATAAAATCTTGCAACAATCCTAATAGCTAATGCACTTGATGCACCTTCTAATCTCTCTATCCCACTTTCTTTTTCTCCCATATCGGACCCTAACAATGAAAATAAGAGTGGAGATAAATCCAATGGATCTAAGAAATAACTAGCCTATCTCATTATCATACCCCACACATGCATCCAAATTACCAAAACCCAAACCCTATTTTATTTTCTAACAATTTTGTGTCATATGCAACAAAAGGAGTAGTGACACATGGATGTAAATGTGTCTCCCACAAGGGTTCAATCCCAGTGTGTTAATAACAAGAAATATCTTACTATTAAATAAAGAATAATATCAAAGGGATATGTAATTCTATTGTGTGACACCATTTAGTGGATTTCATAAGAAGAAACAAGTAATTGGTCATTTAAGGGACAACATTTCATGTTGAAACCTTATAGATTAATTAAAATAATAGATAATGTGTTTGGAAATAGAGATTAATGGGTGGAAGAAGAGGAAAGTGCCAAGAAATATGTGATGAAAAACCTTCAAAATTATGTAGAAACCTTAATGAAGAGGTTTTTATATCAATGGAGAAATGTTGAAAAAGTGTCTTATAAATATCTTTCGAGCATTTTTTATGGAAGCAAGAGTGGATTCACACTATTAAAGAAAATAAAATGAATATAAAAGCCCTAGGTGAATTCAAAAGATGAGCATGATAGGGATGTTAATATTTATAAAGTTGATTAACAATGTTTTCATTGTCCAATAGTAAAGACATACACAATATATCACAATCATGTTAATAAATAAAACTATTAGAATTCTTTAGAATAGCTGAGAGGGGGGTGAATTAGTTATCCAAGGTCCATATGTACAATTAGGAATTCTCATAGCTTAGTAAACCCATAAAATATTTTCATCATGCATGTATCCATTAGATTATGCAATCACTTAAACTTGTAGGTTACTGTCAAATAAATTTGTAGAAATGTAAACATGAAACATAATAGATTCAATAACACATTTCACACAATGATTTAATGTGGAAACCCAATTTGGAAAAAACCACCGGTAACATGATACTCATTCTCAATATTTTTAAGTGATGCCTTGTGAAAGGCCAACCCTATTAAAGGTTACAATAGACACTGTTAAATGTGACCCAGTTAAAGGATTTCAATCACCCTGTTAGGAGTGAGCCTTGTTAGAGGACTTTAGATCATTCACTTGGAATGTCAGCTAGTTAAAGGATTTACAAATGACTATTAGCTCAACCTTAATCCAAAAGATTTACCCTAGACTGATACAATGATTAGAAAGTAAAAATAAAGCTTGATCTGATAACAACTTACAACATACTTGCAGATTACAGATCTTTGTTTTAGTCCTTCATTTTTCTTAGCTTTCACACACTTTAGCTCTGATAGCTTGTTCACCCTTCAAGCATCCATACCCTTAAGTCTTCTTTCTTTTCTTGCCAATTCATTCTCTTCTATTAGGTCACTAAATGAAGTAATATCCTAGACTCCTTGTATTCCTTAGGTTCTCACACATGACAACCTTTGCTTCTAACCAACCATCTCTATAAAGGGAGAATTAAGACATTTTTCATTCATCCTCTATCATCCATTTTATGGTTAGGTAAAATTAGGTAGGATTCAATGAATATAACTCTTATTTCATTTCATTCCCTTCTAGAAACTTCTCCTTCAGTCCTCTTAAATTCACCTCAAAATAGTTTACCATGAATTTTGTGCCACCAACTCATCAATCTTATCTTCCACACAATTCACACAATCTAAGAAATTAAACTTTTTGGCTTAGACTCATTGAATTCTCAAACTTTCTCATAATGTCGACACTCAGCATTAACTAGCTTCTAATTATTGGTACATACTACATTTCTTGACATCCACTATAAAGTCACTTGGCACAAACTAAAGTTTACTGGTGCTTAGCATCAACTAAGCTTTACTTGCCTCCAACTAATTTTTTTCTTGACTTGCACTAACTTTTCTTGACATCTACTATGTAGATTGTCAAGCTTGGAAGAGTAACTTCATTTAACTTGTTCTTCTAAATTTAATCAGTGTAACTAACCTTTGCAACCTTAAGTAGATTAGCAATGCACTATAATATCACTATCTTAATTGATTCTTGTACTCCTTTTCCATATCATAACTCAACCTTTCCTCCAGGTGCTATTGTTACCTTATTTGATAAAATCCTCTTCATCAATCAAACAAATGATTCTACTTAAATCATATAAGCAATTGTCTTACCAACAAGTAGTATGTTTGACATCAGTGACAAAATAATGATTGAAATCCATTTATCGTACTTGTATCAATCTATTTTCAACAACAACAATGAAGGAACAATGTCACAAATTAAAAATAAGAAAAACACAACATGATGTAAACTATTTAAAGAATGAAAAGTTCCATTTTTGCATAAAAAGTTTTCATTTTAATGAAAAGTGTCAAAATATTTGAAGATTCGTTACATTCTTAGCAATCATGATAGCTAATTTGGAAATAGTGATATGGTATATGTTATTGTTGACGTAAAAATAAATCAACAATTCAATATGGTATGATATTTTTATATGTATCATACTAAAATATTGACTACCAATTAAAGCAATAAGTTGGTTCTATATGGGAAAATGCATAATAAGCCAAAATGCTAAGTGTCCATGGCTAGTATTACTATATTTGAACATAGTAACAACAAAAGATGGTGCTCAAGGAATCGTTTATATAGTGTTGTGATCTATAGTATCCTTGCATCACAAATACAATTGTGATACTCTAAGTAATGTTGGAAATGAAAGGCAATTATAGTGGAACACCATAACTATTGGAGACTAGGACTACCCAAGATCAAGAAAAGAAACAATGTTGATCTCTTTAAGGAATACAAGCTTGCCAAATAGTGAGTAAAAGGTATCTCAAAATAAGTAGAAGATTTAACTAATGTGTACAAGAGAAAATATTTAAGATCCTAGTCAGAAAAAAATCAAAGGATAGAAATTTTTCATATTATAGCATGAACAAAAATATTAGAGCCAAGGGTATCAAAATAGAATAGTTGCAAAGAGAACTTGAACTCATGAAATTGAATGTTAGGAAAATAAAGGGATAACCATAAAAATTTTAAACCTACTTAATCTAAGTCAAAGAAAAAACTATTAAATATCACAAAATCTAGTAATACCAAGGAAAAACATAAAGTCTAGTCAATTTTTGGTGTTTTAGAAATCTAGTTTGAAGAAATTTGTTTTAAAACTCATCAAAATGGTCAACAAGATAGAAATATGTATAATAGGTAACATAAAAAGAAGCAATTATATGGTTAGGAGGGTTGATTTTGATCTGAGAAGCCATCAAAATATAAGGAGATAATGCAAAACAATTTGGTATCTAAAATGGAATGCAATCAACCACACAAAATCTTTAAAAATTCATGGAAGTGTTGTTATGTGGAGCCTAACTAGACTTGGTGATTAATTTTTCTCCATTTTATTCAATATGGTTTTTTCCTTGATTTATTATAGGGGTTTGCGAGAAATTCCCCCATGTTCTAGGGGTTGAGGGGAAACACCCTTTTTAGAATTCTATGAAAGCACCCTGCATGAGGTCAAGAGGTAGCACCCCTTGTAGGGTCCTAAGGTCAATGTCCCCAAAGCCAAAAAAGAATTTACTATTGTAAAAGGTGTCAAGAGTCAATTCTCTATTAGCCAGAATATTCTAGCCCTTATATTTGTAAATGGCATAAATACTTTATAAAATGGATTAGGGTTAGGAATTTTATTATGTACAATGACAAAGTAGCTTCTTGCAGGGCATTGAGTCATAAGGGATTGCAGATAGATTGTAATCAAGTTGTAATCACTATATAATAAGAATATTAGACTCATTGTTTGGTGGATGTAGCCTAAGGATTGGGCATGTAATCACCCAAAAATGATCATCTAGACTATGATCCCCCTTTATAGCATTTTTGATATTTTATCTAATGCTTATCCTTGATCAAATCTCCAAAAATCTATTTATTTGATTTTATTCTATAGTTTGACCACTTTATCCTAAGTTTATATTTAATTAAAAGAACATGTCCTCATTTTAATTAAATAAAATTCCTTGCTCATCTCTTATCCTAAGTTGCACATAGAAAAAAAATTCTCTTAGTTAAAAATAAAATAAAAGACATTTTTGTCCCACATGGGGGACAAAAGTCAACTCTCCATCATGATTGGTGGAAATGCTTCTACACATGGATCACTCCCACTTTCAAACTCTACCATTGATTACATGCAACTTGCCTCATGATCCCTATCATCCATTTCTCCTTAAAAGAGAGAGATTTCTCCTCACTTCAAAACTCCAATCATTTACTAACGTTATGTTGTAGGATTGAAGATCTCATAATTGTGGAGCTCCTCTTCTTCTATCTTCTATTCTTCATTCTTCATGCTTCTCATTCATTCTAGTTTCTCTCCATGATTTCTCAATGATTGTAGCTTAAATCATCTAGTCTAAATAGAGGTTTAATACTTAATCTTATATTCTAATTTCTCTTATTTAGCTTTCATTTACATTAAATTCATTCTACATCCTTGGATATTGGCACTCTTGCCTCTACTCTTTGAATCTTCCATTGTATGGTGCACCTAGCTAGGTTCACTTGAGAGCCACCGTCTCACAACTCTTGCATGTCATAGATAGGAATCTGTAATCCACTTCTTGAGATGCTCTCATTCATGGTTATTGTAAAGAATAATGGTTATAGAAGCGTGTTTGCATTTTTCACACATGTTTTTGGTGCCTACTGTAGGGCTAGAACTAGTTCTTTAGCTCTATTTTCTTGCTAGTATTTTATTTGAATTCTCATGTTTGGCTTTTTTACAGCAACTTATTGCATCTAATCAAGTGGTTTTGCAAGTTTTCCACTTTAGTTTTAAGGATAATCCTTGTGCTGATTAGTTTGAAGGCCAAAACTCTAGAATTTTAAAGATTTGATCATAACTCATAAACCTCTTGGAGCCCACTTCAAATTATTTTTTTGCATGTTGGTGATGCATCCAAGATGTCCCATTATAATTTGTAGATCATTTTGAGTTGATTTGAGTTTATTATGATTTTTTATCTATTTTTCATAAAATATCATTTATGGTCACAAATCAAAGAATTTTTTGGAAACATTTACATTTTTAGAAATATCTATAAATTATATAGTGGGTTACTTCTTTGTATTTTTAATTTAGAGGTCATATTAGGGCTCAACAACTCGATTTGAAAAAAATTGGTCTGTTTTGGAAAAATGAGTTCCTAGGACACAGATTAGGAGATATTGCTAAATTTATTTCATTTTTGAAAATCTCTCTGATTTTTAATAGGTGTCTCTTATTTTTATTTATTTTTGAATCCTAAATCATAGCAAATAAGTCCAATCTTGTTGAATAGGTCAAAAACAAAGAGTAAAAATGAGAGACTTTGTGATTAGCTTGCACTTTCTTTGCATACACTTGTTTAAAGATAACTTAAATTTTTGAGTGAGTAATCACTTTGTGTTGCAAGCCTTACTTGGTTATTTTTCCCTAACCTTTTTTTGTTTTGTAGGGAGTTTCTCATTTCAATGCTAAAATGAATGCTTGTCAAAGATAAAAATTACAAAAGGGCTACTAACACTCATTTGTAGGGCTACCCAAAGAAAATAAACAAACAAACCAAAAAGTGTTTTCGTGCTTTATTTATTTTTTGTGTGAAATTAGATTATTTTTTTTCATTTCTATGCACATAATTACTTACTTTACTAAAGTTTTTTGCTTGGTAGGAGAGTATGCTCTTCACCTTTGGGTGAATAAAAAATCTTGACCCATTTGATATGTCAAGGTGGAGTAAGGGTTACATAAACATTTTTTGGTGTATTTGGGGGAAGCAATTGGAATAGGAGAGTATGATCTTCAACCTTGATGTGAATTAGAAATCTTGAACTCCAAAAGTGGATCTATTTTGTTTAGTGTAGAATCCTTTAGTGGGCATGCTCTTGAGAGATCAAGAGGAATGACCCAACTGGGGACAAGAAAACCCATCTCTTCCAACACACTATAAAGTAGAGTCTATTAAGGAAATAAAAACTTGGCATAAATAGTGATTGTCTTCATCTAATGAGATTACTTGTGGGACTCGGACCATGATGAAATCACTAGATAAGAATTCTTAAGGTAGTCTTGTGGCTACGAGGTCTATTACTTGCCACATGGTAAGGAGTCATGTATTAGGAGCAAGAGGAGTACTATGAATGGAAGCCCTTTCTAAATACCATAGGATTAGAAGCTACCCTCTTTTACCACTCAACATCTTGGTGCAAGGAAAAATCCTAGTGGATTACCTGGGTCACCCCAATAGTTTACACTTGCAATCTATGTCCCTTTGGTTGTGTCATGGGCATTTCCATGACAAAGCCAATATATATTATGGGAGACCACTTTTTATTTAGAAAGGGGGAATCAAGCATGGGCCAATTTTTTGAGTAATGAATTGTGAACTGACATAGCTTTTCTTGGAATGTGTCTTTGCATATGAAAAGACTTGTAAAATTCTTTTGAACATAAACATGATGATATTTCTAGCGATTTCTTATGAGACTTCACATATGCTTGTATCATGCAAGGTTTCTTTATCCCTTTCTTGATTTTTTGAAGACTACTCCATGTATCACTACCTTTCATGAAAAACTTGGTTTGCTATCAACTATTGTCAAAAAATTTCAACCAAGTCAAAACATTTTTCTTGTGTTGCTTACTAGGGGAGTTTCATCATTTGACTTTTATTTTCTATGTCTCAAGTGCTTTAACATTCTTAAAGTGGCTTTTGGTCATTCCACCTTCTTTATCTATGTCCTCTTTATAGAACCCTCTTTTTTTAAAGGTTACCTTGATCTATTGGCTACACTCCTTGATTGGAAGATTTGTTCACTTTTTCTCACTTATCTATGTACTTGGCTATTTAGGCTTCTTTCTTAGCTCTTGACTTGATTTGCTAGTGTCATAATTTCTTGGAAACTTTGCTTGATAATTCACTCATTCATTTCTACCTCTATTTGACAAGTGAACACTCTACCTCTCTAGTTTGGACATCAAGTTATCTTTTTCACCTAATTATCTTCCTCTAGTCTCCTTCATGCTTGATTTTTGATCTACCTCTATGGGATTCAAACCTTGTGCTACCAAACCTCAACCAAGTATAAACGATCAAGGATTATTTGATGTTGCTAAAGAGTTTCAATATCTATACACTCAATACAAAGACATAAAAGTAAAAAATGATCCTACTTACCTCCATCTCACTAAGAACATAATGTGAATGCACTCTAAATTTGAAAAAATGATAGCCGAAAAGATTGCATCATTACACGAATCTTCCTTAAGGCCTTTACATGTATGTGAGTCATTTTCTATAAGGTCATCCTCTTCTTCAAGATTTTATAGATCCAAATACCTCTTTAGAGAGAAATCAAATGACAACTCTCCTCGGATCATATGCTAAAATTTCATGACAAAACTATATTTGACCAATATGATGAAGACATGGATGCATGCTATGAACTTGAAAATAAACAAAACAATTCTATACATACATTTAAGAGAAATTTTACTCCCTTGGAAGATTCATATGATGATATTTTGCAAACACTTATTGGCACTAAGCTCAACATATTGCCTAAGTCTAGCTCATATTGAAACCCATTCTTGGATCTATATTGTTCTTATCATCAACATAGTGAGCATATTACTTCAGATTGTATTGAGTTGAAACACACAATATAAGACCTTATTGATAATGGAATCATTGATGTTGGAACCCCCAATGACTCATGTGATGAGGATAATTCTCTTGAGCAAGATTATGTTGATGAACCATGTCTAGTGATGGTTTCCTTAACATCTCCACTTCTTCAAACACTTGTACATCTCCCAAAACATCAAAGCTCTCCAACATACCTCCATCAAACAAAGAACCTAATGCTTTCCATATTGACTATGCCTACCCTCAAGGGCTACTTCTAAAATAAACTCAAGCTAATGTATACTTGGTTGCAAATATTTTCTATGCTACTAAGGCTAAAGATCCTCAACCTTCATACAATTCTATGCCTACTATTCCTACTTTAACTAGTCCTTCACTATCTCTTCAAGATTCTACCATGCACACCTCACATTGTCCCTTGTCTTTAGAAGTGGCTCCATGTCAAGATGACTCTAAAAAAGATAAATCTATAAATAAAGATCACTATCAAGCACCCTTTCATCTCCTTTAAGAGGTCATTCTTCCATATCCTATGTCTTATCCACCACCTAAGTATGATGATGATACCACTTCCACTATCTTCATTGAGCTTATTGAAAATTGTGAGAAACTCACTATGCCTATGCTGTCCAAAGAAACTTTTCAATATCAAAGTATCCCCTCTTTCTATACTTCTCCATACCCACTTCAAAACTATGCTTGAACTTCAAATTCTCCTATCAAATGTGTTTCGTTTATCAAATATATTCATGATTCTATTGATGCCCTTGGCCATATTTCTCACTCTAAATATGTTGATATCCCTACTCACTATCCATTTGCATCTCCCAAATCCTTGTTCCTTAATCATCTAAGCTAAAGCCTTGCAACCTTCCATCCATATTGGGACCCATATGTTCCTACATCTCCTACTTTCACTCCTTGCTCATCCCCTAGCTCTCCTATCATACCTCAAGATCAACAAAACATTCATCCTTGAAAACTATCCATCCACTCAACCATCTAAACCAGTCACATTAGCCTTATTTGTCCATAAGTCCCAAGTCTTCTGGAATCAATTTGGATGTTCAACATAATAAATACAAGAATCCATTTAAAAATGAAGATCATTATGTCATATCTAATCAACATGTGAATACAAAGAAAGAAAAATTATTCAAGAGACCACAAAGGTCCACTACCCAAAGAGCTAAATCACAACAAATATGGGTTCCTAAACCCATTATTGAAGAAATGTATTCTAAAGTATCCAAAGGAAAATCTAGACCTATATGGATTCCCAAGTCTCTCTTGAAAGATTTGAATATTGAACACAAATCTAAGTTGACATTCAAGCTTCCTAAGGCTTCCATTCCATTTTCTTCCAAACATCTTTCTTAAAAGCTTCCAAAGACTTCCACTCCATCTTCTTCTAAAATTCTCCTACCACTTCATGCATCTAAACCTCAATCTATTTCCTCCACCATTCCACCACTCCACCACCCTTCATGGTGTGTTTCAATGTTGATCTACCCCACATTCTCACCTACCTTTATGCAATATTTTCAAAGCTACACTTACCTACTATCCATACTTCTAAAATCCTTTCAAGGCATGGACTCTTATCCTCCATATATTTATCTTACTACCATATCTCTTCCTTCATCCTATGAGCATCTTTAATCATACTTATCTATGGTTTTGGCTTATCATGACTTATCTCTTCTATAGGAGCACTACCCAAATTGTAAAAATATTGAAATCTTTCAACAAAAAAAAAAGTGCCTTGGTGAAAACCTAGTAAATAGGCACCTTGGTAGAAAAAGTAAAGAGAAATAAATTTTTCCTATTGTGAAAACCACTTCTTGTGGTGCCTTGGATAAGTACCACGATGAAAACCTAGTAAATAGACATCATGTGCAATTCTTCCATAATCCATCTATTCCATATTTCCTCTTTGACCTTGACAATGTTGAGATATCCTTGCATATTGGCTATCTTATCCATCAGCTGCCCTATTGTTCTTTCTCATTCACTCATAGCCTTCATATTAGATAGTCCCATTATTATTTCTTTATCTTATCATTATCCTATCCAATTTCAACCCTTATTCTTGATCACAAAAAGAAAAACATGATGCTTATAGGCCTCTTGACATGTCTACTCTTTTAGATTACATGCTTTCATGCTATCTCACTTATTGTCCTCCATTGCTTATCCTATATGTTATCTCTCATGTTGGCTTCATTCCTTATACTACATGCAATCTTTCTCATTATGTCCATTAATTAACCCAAAACTTGCTTCATATGGCTATTTTACTCTTCCCTTGGCTTGGGTACTCTTGAGGAGTGAGTCCTTGAGGATCACTTTCACTTGCTTCATACTTTATTACTTATCCATATTATCCACTTTGTTTCTACTTCATATTCTACACCTTGCTAGACATTGGGACAATTTATGTGATCTTCCTTGAGAACTATTAATCTCTAAATCATTATTAAAAATACCAAAAAAAATCATATATAATGCTGAAAAATTTGATAAAAAATTTATATGTGGTCCCAAAAAATCCTAAAAAGCATAAAATGTCCTGAAAGAATGATCATCTTAGTGAAAACCTAGCAATAGGGGCTTTGATGTATCACCAAAAAAAAAAATCAAATATCTAAAAAGTCAAAAAAAATATAAAATGTCCTAAAAAAATTGTCAAGTGGTGAAAACCTTGAAACAAGCATTTCTTGAGACCCTTGCACCTATGTCTATCAGTACTTCTTTGTGCTCATTTCACTTCATTTTTGTTTTTCTTCCCTAGCTTGGATTTTACTCTCAAATCTAGGTCTAGGGGGCACAATTGTTTAGCTTATCAGGGTCTCCTTGTCCATTGGTGTTTATTTGGGAACTTGCTCAATAATATTTTTCAATACATTCCATTGACATTGAGTTTTTTTAACACCTATTGGATACTTTGACTATAGTCTAGGATGTTAGAATACTTCTCATTGGCATAATTGATCCCTACAAGAGATGGTCATTTGAGTTACACAGACACACACTTAAACTTTAAACTTGCTGAGCTATGGTGAACTTTATCTTCTTTGTGTGTTGTCTATGAAAATTTATTTACTAAGTTTTCCCTCCCTAATAGTATTTCAAGGATGTCATAAAATATAACACAGGAGGCATGTGGCATGTTTCACTTTTTTTCTTCTTGTGGGTATACTTTGTTAGTCTAAGTGTTGAGATCCTTTGCACTTGTCCTACTTGACACTTTGGGCATACAATGTATCATCCTTGTTTGTTTTAGCAAGACCACACTTGGGGGTTATCCTAGCACTCATGTCTTGATATAGGTGTAATCTTTCTATATTAAACTTAGGGAATCTAACTACATTATCCATCTTGACCTATATATCTTTGATTCATAGGTTGGATTCCACATTTTTATCCAATATAGATCATTTTGGTATCCTCGTAGTTTATGCTAGTGATGATTATATGCTCTTTCAATGTCCCTAATAAGAATTGAGGATATAAAATAGGACCTACTTATGTAACCTTTTCAATTGCATGTTTTCATACTATCTTTCATTCTAGGGTTCGTTCTAGCTTAGATTTTAATTTTGCATATTGAGAGAGCTCCCTTCTTTATCTTTCATGGATGTCTCAGATAACTACATTCATCCTTCTCTTGCCTCTTCTTGATATTATCTTATCTCTTCTTTCCTATTTCTCACTTCTTTTCTATCTTACCATCTCATCTATTCTTTTGACTTATCTTTTCTAATCTTGACATCTTAGATTCATTTTTGGGATGAAAATCCAAATTTGGGTTCATCTTGCTAGTCAAAATTTCTTCCTTCTTCTATGTAGTTGGCTGACCTATTAAGGCTTAATATTTGAATCTCCTTGGGGAAATCATCATTTCTAATCTCTTTCACTATTCACATTTATTTCTATTCCATTTCATTTCACCTTTCTTCTTTCTTTGACTTAATTCTTATGCTTTATCTTTCTTGGTCAAACTTATTCAAACTAGGGCATATCTTCATTGCTTGGTGGTCACTCTTTGGTCTTAATCTCTTATCTATCATCATGAAAAAAAAATTGTTCTAATTTGATCAAATCTATCTTATTTTGCATCTCCTGTATCTCATTTTGATTTCAATCCTAAGGGGGTAGGAATATTCTATCATTGTTGCAAATTTCTTTCTACTACAACTATCTATTTTCTCTTGATTTATCTTCTTTCTTTTCTCAAAATATGAGTTCTTGTCTCAAGTATTGATATTATCTCTTCTCTCTCCAAATGTTCAATATTGTTACTAATAGATTATGCATTTAAGATCCTCTATCTCTATTTGCTTTTTTCTTTAGAGTTGGGTCTCTCTATCATCTTGGTTTCTTCATTCTTTGATGTTCTAAGATCAATCACACATTAGTCAAAGAGGGCAAAATTTTATCACCCAAAAATGGTCATCTAGACTATGAGCCCCCTTTCTAGAATTTTTGCATAATTTATCTAATGTTTATACTTGATCAAATCTTCAAAAAATTTGTTTATTTGATTTTATCCTATAGTTTTACCACTTTATCCTAATTTCATATTTAATTAAAATAACATGTCCACCTTTTAATTAAATTTAAATTTCCCACCTATCTCTTATCCTAAGTTGCACACAGAAAAGAATTTCCCTTATTTAAAAATAAAAGAAATGAAATTTTTGTCCCACATGGGGGACAAAAGTCAACTCTTCATCATGATTGGTGGAAATTATTCTACACATGGATCACTCCCACTTTCAAACTCCACCCTTGATTACATGAATCTTTCCTCATGATCTCTATTGTCCATTTCTCTTTAAAAGGGGAGATCTCTCTCCTCACTTCACAACTCCACTCTTTAACTAACGTTATGCTGCAAGATTGAAGATCTCATACTTGTGGAGATCCTCTTATTCTCTATTCTATTCTTCATTCTTCATGCTTCTCATTCATTCTAGTTGCTCTCCATGCTTATAGCTTAAATCTTCTAGTCTAAATAGAGGTTGGAATGCTAATTTTCTAGTTTCGATTCCATTCTACTTTCTCTTGTTTAGCTTTCATTTGCATTACATTCATTCTAGATTCTTGGATATTGGCACTCTTGCCTCTACTCTTTGAATCTTCCATTCTATGGTGCACATTGAAAGGTTTTCATAACTAGGTTCACTTGAAAGCCACCATCTCATAAATCTTGCACATCATAGATAGGCAGGTATAATATTCCTCTTGAGATGCTCTCATTCATGGGTATTCTCAAGAGTAATGGTTTATAGAAGTGCGTCCACATTAAATATTTGGTTCTTTTTTTCTCTTCTATATGCTTTATTATTATTTTCATAATGGTTACATTTGCATGTAATTGTTATTTTTGTCCCTCTAATCCTAATAGGAAGAATCAAGAATATAAGTAGGGAATATTTTCTCACTTTCCAAAGTACTTTTTTCCAAAAAAATTGCAAGAACCAAAGTATTTGTGACAAATATGGTCTATTATTGGAGGAAAAAACAAAGTAAAGCTTCTCACAAAATAGTACGAAAGTGTCTACAAAAGCTTGAGATAAAACCAACTACAACAAAAGTAAGGTCCAAGTAGCTTTCAATTCTTGTAGGGGAATATTCTATCAAAACCTATGATATATTGTAAGATGAAGAAAACCCACAAGTGCTTCATTATATATCTAAAGTTTGGACCTATAGGTTTTTGGTGGATACATGTAGGAAATATAAAATATGGTAAAGAATATTCAAGAGAAATTTTAAATATGTAAGACTCAAGTCAAGTATCCTTTCCACAATATTCTTCAAAGCCTCTGTCAACAATTTCAACAAGAAATATATGAAATAAAACTTTAACAATACCATCTTTAAAATGCATTTTAGTTAGCTAAGAATTAGCTTTCATGAATAACATTGGAATGATAGTCGTGCATAGAATTTTGAAGGGATAACAATATTTAAGGATCCTTATGGAAAATACCAAAGAAGACATTCTTAATTTCTTCTTTTTTCTTCTCAATTTGGTAGGTAATTAAAAAAATTAACCAAGGTTTATCATCAAAGCATAGTCAAACAAGAAAGGAAAACTCAATAACATCAAAGATTAGATGTCACAGATCATGACTGGGTATGGAAATAGTAGAGGAACTCTTTAGGATTGTAAAGAAAATATATTTTATATATTCCTTCTATAGGGGAATAAATATTACATTTAGTCACATTTAATAAAGCTCAATAACCTCAAAACAACATGAACAACATAAAAATTTCTTATATCTATCTAAAAAACCATAGTAAAACAAAAAATGAAGTTGTTATTGGTAAAATAAAGGAAAGACAGTTGAATTGTTTTCTAGCTAGAGTGGTCTATAGAAGAGAAAATGATGGAGTAATAGTAGAATAAAGGGATAAAGCTTCAAAATTCCACCCATATTTGTACCAATTCAATCATGAAAATGGATTGGTTGGGTAAGGGAATAGAGGAAGTATTACCTTAGTGTTAGGGTGAAGATAAGATGCTAAGAAGGCTATAGAAGAGCCTTGAGTGCCTTGGTGGATAGGCTAAGCTAGATTAGGAATCCCTCATCATCAAAATGAAATAAAATCCCACCTAAATACAAGAAAATTTCAAAATTCTTTAGAAAGGAAATTAAAAAGGTATATCACATTTGATAACCCTAAAACATATTCATTCCTTCATTCAAACATTCAGGAAATTAGTTGGCTATGAGAAAAAGATCAAATGACTTGTCAAAAAACTCTAGATCGGGATACCCTTTTCAAAGTACTCCAAGATTCTCTTGGTTTTAGGTCACCAAGATGTTTTTACAACCCCTTTCTAATTTACTTCTATTTTTAGGGGTTTTTTGGTTTCCAATCAACAATTTACTTAGGGAAATTAAAACCATTTCAAGTTGGCTTCCTTGAGACCTTTCCCTTGGTTTGGTGTACCTTCATTCACCACTCTTCCCATCCAAACAACTAAATTGGTCATTTATATCCATCTACTATGCCCTTGACCTTTGTCTTGTAGAACTTCACCTAGTCAAGTAGCCTTCTACTTGCTTAGGGCTTTGATTTTAAAATAGAAAACCATCTCCTAAACACTAAAAAATGGAAATATATAGTATACAATTTTTTCTTCTTGATTCCAAAGGCCCATAGATATTTGACCATTGGAATTCAAGAGAGAGCAATTTTTCTCTATGCTACTCCAAACAAGGTAGTGAACTGTATAATTACAAATTGATTTTCTAACACCTAATTTTAAAAACTTAAAGAACTCAAATCAAACTACCAAAACCTAAATTTAATCCTATAATTATAAATTCCAAGCAATAAGCCCAATCAATCCATTCACATCTAGATCTTGAGCGTGCAAACTGACTATAACAGGAAAATGCTTCGAGTTTGCTATTACTTGAAAATTGAATCCACACAATCTGAATACCAACCCTTATCCTAGGTGTGTAATGGTTTTTTATACCCCTTTTAAACATTTTTAAACTTCATGTATCGACCCATAACCAAGAAATTGCAAGTTTCTTGGTTTTGGCAAATTGGTGTCAATGTTGTCAAGTGCAATTTTTGCAGAATGCAAAGTTGCTTGAGAAACTTTTTACAAATTTGCACTTTAACCATGCATAGACCTCAAGAAATATTAAATGAGTCTAGTAAGGTCCAAAATAAACTTCTAGCATGATTTTTTGGTCAAATATTGGTCAACCTTCAACCCACTCAAGCAATTACAAGCAATTTAAACATTCTAAGGACATTACTTAACTCCCCACTTTCTCACACTCATCTGCCTGTCTACACAACTCTAATTAGACCCTTGGGGCTTCATATTTAGCCACTATTCCCTAGTGATTGGCTAGAACCACCTAGAAGACAAAACTTCTAGGACCTTGCACTATGATCCCTAGGTGCTCCTACACCACATTCCCTATGCGTGTCGTGGGGTCATGAGTATAGGTTTTGCATATTTGAAATGAAAATAGTGTTATTAAATGATATTTTCTTATAAATCATTTATTATTGTTATGTAAAAAAAATGGTCAAAGTCTTCTTGTTATAATTTTTTATCCATGATATAATCACTTCAAAGTGAAAATTATCATGGATAGAGTTGTATTAATATTTTGGCAAACTATAGGCATTTCAACAGTTCATAAAACACTTGGAGCAAATTTAGAGATCAGAGGGAATATAACATCAGTTACTTTTGACTTGTCCAAGGTAGTTAGAGGCTCTTTATGGTCAGCTGGAGAGATTCTAGAATCTTTTTTATGAGTTACATGCTTACTTATGACATAGTTGGCCTTTGGATGGGTTTGAGTTTTATGTTCTGGGTTTATGGGTCCTATTTTTATACATTTGACCAAGTGGTTAGAAGATGCACTGAGTGATTTTTACTCACTTCTTTTATTAGTTATGATAAGTAGATTTGGGAACTTAGTGATTTTGGTGATTTTTTGTCTTATTTTATGATATTTTGTAACTCAGGATTTTAATGGAAACTGAATAAATATCCACTCTTAGCTGTATTTGCAGAGTTTATTTTGGACCTACTCATAGTTATAGGTTGTTGTATGCATGTGATTGATGAAGTGAATGTGAATGTTGTCAAAACCTTCCCTTATAGATTTTTTCTGAAAACTTTGTACATTTTCTATTAATGATAATCTATGCATGTTATTAATGTGTTTATCTAAATGTGCAAGTGCCAATTTGTGAAGATTTATAATTCCTTCTTGGTGACTTTATCATTTAACTAGTTAAACAAATATTTATGTATCAGTGGCTTTAATGGGTTGTGTTATTTGTTTCCTTTGCATATGACCTAAGTATCATTTATAACTATTTATTTCCATCTAAGTTGGTAATCACTTTATTTAGTACAATTTTAAGCATTAAGTTTAAGTATTAGTCTCAATTACTAGGTCTTTTATTTTTAGTTTCTTTCTCTCTTGTCCCAACATATCAGTAGTTTAGTGTAAGAAACCAACTAGGAGATAGCCTTATATTCACTCCAAAATTTAACTTACCCATAGCTTAGGAGTGATTCAATATTACCTTGAAATATAAGTTTGCAAATTTCAAGTTATAACAGTTAAGTCATAGATGCAACATAGAATTATCTTTATGTTAGCTACAAGAAAAATTATATAATGAAAACTATAAGTTGTGAGGTGGACACAAAATAAACTTATTGAAGAACCAATGCAGAAATCCAAACAAATATTATTGATGAAACTTTGAACAATCAATCCCATAACTAAATAAAATTGATATATTATGTAGCAAGTAAATTATAGTAATAAAGATGGAGACATTATTTTAAAAATATCACAAAACACTTCACTTATGATAACCCCCAAAACATCTTGGAATGAATGCAAAGCTTGACAAAATCCATTCATATAGTGAACAAATACATCATTGAAATATATATGAGATTTACCACATCTCATATAATTAGAGCATCAAATCATGAAGATATACGAAATATTCTAGTTTATCAACCAATTATAGGAAGAAGCATTAGGGTTGTGCAAATTATTCTATAAATGAAATATTTCATAATGCTTGAATTGAAAGGGCATGTCATTGAAGTCAAAGTATTATTGAGAATGAAAAATGGTGGACCCAATATAAAAGAGTAGTTTTTTAGTAAAATGATTACCAATGATGAAAAAAGTAGTAAATATTTTATCAATAGGAAAAAGAAGAATTCAGGAAATTAGAAGGTTTATATTGGAGTTTAAAAGGTTACATTCACTAGAGATGTAAAACAAAGGAAGAAAGCTGTTGTCAAGATAAGTGAGAATATTTTCAACAAAGGACACAAAGAGAAGACATCAAAACGGATTATTTTTTAGTTGAAGATAAAGGGGTGAAATTTATTTTTATTATTAATATTTTAATCAAGAGGATTAAATAGTTAGATAAATTTAATGTGTAGATAGATAGGATTTTGTATTATGAAAGACAAACAAACATTTTATGTGAGTTTTTGTGATGCAAGAGCATCCTAGGGTAGTTGGATATCCTAAATGATTAAGGGATTTTGGTGGACCTATTTGGGTCTTGGGTAATTAATTTTGATGTATTTAATAAGTATTGTAAGCCTTTAAAGGCATTTGGTATTTAATTTCTGTTAGAGGCCGACTTGTGGCTCTTCAAGTAGTTAATGTAAGGGATATTTAATTTGTAGCTTACTAGGATGACTTATGGCTTAGATGGGTATAAGTAGGGGTTGTGGTGAAGTCTTTAGTCATGATTCATCCATCTTGGATAAGAAGAGGTGGTAGAGGAGAACATTGTGAGAAAGGCTAGTAGTTGAGGCTTGGGAAACAAGGAGATTGCTTGGTGGGCTTGCAAGTACCAGTTGGATCTTCCTTAGAGATTTCTATTAGGGTGTAGATCTAGACTAGCTAGGGTTTGGATGTGATCTTGAGGGATCTTATGGAACTATTATTTTCTTTATATTTGATTGTAATCGAGAAGGCCTTCTATCCTAACACATTGCATGTAATTAATTATACTATGAATTAATTATCGTGACTTGGCTTCAAATCTTTCAATGTTGTTTATCTTTCATTATGTGGTTATTTTTGGGGGGATAGTACATCTCCTTTGGTGATTCTCCTACCTTGCACTACATCAAGTGGTGTCAAATTGAAGGTTGTTCCTAAGTGTGTAGACCACGCACCAAATTTGAGGTAGTTTGCATCAGGGTCTTGTGAAGTCGATTTATTAGGGTTTGTGAAAATCTTGGAAGATGCCTTTGAGAAGATTGGACCCTAGGGTGATTGATGATCTTAGTGATGTTGTGGAAGAAAGGATCTCAAAGAAGGTTAAAGTAGATTTTAGATCTAAAATAGAGGAGGTTAAAGCTAGTTTCAAATCTAAGATGGCATTGATGAAGAGTGATATGATCACTGAGATCATAAGTGTTATAGGTGGTGTACCTCAGCATATGGGTACTAAAGATGGTTATGCAAAAGTTTTTGAAGACTTTAAAGTTTTTTGATTGATTAGTAAGGCTACAAATGATTGCATAGAGAGACCTATGGGAAATAGAGTTGGTCAATTTTTTAGACCTAGATCTCAGTTGAAGTTGAAGCATAAGATGGAAGTTTCTAATTTATTAGGTACTTTGAATCCTAAAGACCTAATTAATTGGATTGGTGAATTGGAAGACTACTTTGAGCTTGAGGATATTGATGATCCACTCAAAGTAAGGTTGGCACAAACTAAGCTGAAGGGACATGCTACTCTTTGGTGAATAGAATTGCAAAGAGATAGAAAATAAGTATGTGAAATGAAGATCACTAGATGGAGATCGATGGTGATTAGGTTGAAGGATAAGTTCATTCCTGCTAATTATGAACTTGAGTTGTTTAAGAGGTTGCAAAATTTGAACTACAATGATATGATTGTGAAATATTATACTGAGGAATTCTTCAAGTTGACTATTTGGTCTGGGCATAGAGAATAGTCAAAGGAAAAGGTAGCTTGATACATTAATGGTTTGAGATTTAATATTTAGGATGAGTTTGGTATGTTGAATATTTATTTGGTTAAGGATGCTTATCAGTATGCTTTGATAGTAGAAGAAAAGCTAAAGAGGAAGAACCAAGGTAGTTCTCGAGGGAAGGAGAAGCAAGACTACTCAACAAAGCTAAACTGATTATAGAAGATAAACCAAAACCTATCGGTCAAAAGAGAAGGACAGTTAGAGATGAGTTTAAGGATACTTGTTTCAAATGTTATGAAGAATGACATAGATCATATGAGTGTCTACAGAAGGATGGTGATAGAAGAACTACTACTGTGGATGAGGTTGAAGACAATGAACCTAAGCAAGGAGAGATTTTGCTAGCTCGATGAGTACAAGATGGTCAAAGGACACTGGAATCTTGTCAAAGGGGTCATTTGTTCAAGATTCATTATAGGTCTAGTGGTAAAGTCTACAATGTGATTGTGGATGGTGGTAGTATTGATAACCTTATTTCTAAGGATGAGTACTAGATGGTCAAAGGACACTAGAATCTTGTCAAAGGGGTAATTTGTTCAAGATTCATTATAGGTCTAGTGGTAAAGTCTACAATGTGATTGTGGATGGTGGTAGTATCAATAACCTTGTTGCTAAGGATATAGTTTAGAAACTTGGTTTGAAGAGAGTGAGACATCCTTATCCTTATAGGATTGGCTAGTTATGAGGTGAACATACTTTGAAAGTGAGGGAGTAGTGCCTTGTTGATTTCCAAATTGGGCAATATAAGGATTAAATGTTGTGTGATATTGTGGACATGAACATTTGTCATTTTTTTCTTAGTAAACCTTGGTAATATGACTACATGGTTGTGCATGATTGTGTCAAGAATGTGTTTACAATGGAGAAAGGTGGTAGGAAGCAGTTCTTGATTTCTTTGTAGAATGATGAGGTCAGTAAAAGGAACCTGATTATTGGTAGTTGAGTTGAGTTGGCAGATTCTAAAAGGGTTAGTGATTAATGTGGATAGAAAACCTATGGAACACGAAGGATGGAGGTGAAGAAGAAAAAGAAGAGCAAGGGAAAGAGTGTACAAGTTGAAAACTTGGAGGATGTGTATGTGAAGATCTAGTTTGGGAGTTGTGTGTTAAATCTAGGGAGATGTTCTTCCAGCTACTGAGAATATCTTTTCACATCTAGGAAGTTTGATGTAGGAGCATCCTGGGGTAGTTGGCTATCCTGCATGATTAAGGGATTTTAGTGGGGTTGAGTGGACCTATTTGGGTCTTGGGTGATTAATTTTGATGTATTTAATAAGTATTGTAAGCCTTTAAAGGAATTTGGTATTTAATTTTTGTTGGAGGCTAACTTGTGGCTCTTCAAGTAGTTAATGTAAGGGATATTTAATTTGTAGCTTACTGGGCTGACTTGTGGCTTAGTTGGGTATAAGTAGGGGTTATGGTGAAGTCTTTAGTCATGATTCATCCATCTTGGACAAGAGGAGGTGGTAAAGGAGTGAATTTTGAGAAAGGCTAGTAGCTGAGGCTTGGGAAACAAGGAGAT
This sequence comes from Cupressus sempervirens, assembly GCA_028749045.1. Taxonomy (NCBI): domain Eukaryota; kingdom Viridiplantae; phylum Streptophyta; class Pinopsida; order Cupressales; family Cupressaceae; genus Cupressus; species Cupressus sempervirens. Next base: position 426,407,405 of record CM053784.1, on the reverse strand, counting down.
TGCTCGGTGGGCTTGCAAGTACCAATTGGATCTTCCTTAGAGTTTTCTACTAGAGTGTGGATCTAGACTAGCTAGGGTTTGGATGGGATCTTAAGGGATCTTTCAGAACTATTACTTGCTTTGTATTTGGTCGTAACCAAGAAGGCCTTACAACTTGGCACATTGCATGTAATCAGTTATATCTATGAATTAATTATTGTGATTTGGCTTCAAATCTTGCATTTCTTTTTATCTTCCATTTTGTGGTTATTTGTTGGGGGCTAGGACATCTCCTTTTGGGATTCTCCTACCTTGCATTGCATCAATTTGTTGTCTAAAATGACATAACAAAGTGATGTTTTAAATCATAAATCATAAATTTATAGTCTCCAATGTAAATCCTTATAGACATTAAATTTAAAAGGAAACTATTTGATAAAGCTTTAATTAATTATTTTAGGGAAATGAACTCCTTTTATGAAGCAAAAAATCCATGAACTTTATAAAAGGAGATAATCAGAACCGAAAAAGAGAGGAACAAAAATTATTAATACCAAAAAATAAAATTAATGCAAGGTAGGAGGGCCATAGACCACTCACAACCACCCCTGCTAGAGTGAAGGAAATGAATTGAAGGCAACATTGCAATGGGCTAAAACAACAAAACTAAGTGCATGATTCATCTCAACCATAATAGCATCATCATGAGACCTTGAAAGCCCTATCCATCCCCCACAAATAACATCCCAAACTTCCAACTAGATAGTCAGAGATGTCTTATGAGTACATCACTACTAAAGTGTAATAACATCATTAGAATAGGAAATCTAACATACTAATCCAATAAGCAATAGATAATCCAACTAAGCAAATCACATCATCTAATCATATGATAAACATCATAATATAGAAATGTGTCAAATAAACTAACATCATCTAAACATGATATCCAAGAATTCTAATGAAAGCATAAATCGCAAGAAAGCATACTCTGAAACCTAAAGTACTAAGTGAAAACATATAGCAACGGTCACACTAGGACAATAGACCATCTTTGTACACTGATCCCTAGTAGTGGTATAGGTAGCTATGCCTCCCAACCATGTAAAACCTATAGGTCCATTCCCATCATGTTGATGGAGATAATGATCCAACCAAAAACACACATAAAGAAAATTTCCATGGCTAACACTCATGCCAGATAGTAAAGATGACTAAAACCAAGATCATGACACAATGCAAGAACAATAGGTCCTGGTTAGACACTTTATGGGTCACTGTGTTGGGACTCAATGGAGGGTGGGTCACTTGGCATCAAGTAGCCCAAGCTAGAATTAGTGTAGAATGAATCCCTTAGGAAACCATCACACCCATGTGGAACCAATTCCTCAAGAAACCATCATGTCATGCTTTGCAAAATTTTTATAAGAATTCATTTATTTGAATTAAGTTTTACCCATTAATTAATTTAGTTATCACTTGTTTAAAAACTTCTTCATGCCAACTGGGGAAATAGTCACCAAGGTTGTGAGAGAAGCCCCTCCATTGTCTACCCTATATACCCATGCTCATCACATGATGAGTACCCATAGGCATGCATATTCCCAACATAACCCCAAATGAACATACTCAACTAAAATACTACCAAGAGTTTGGGCCTCACAAGTGACCCAAAAAATACACGTGCACGTGCTTGTGTGTGGTGCACCACCATCATGAAGATCATAAAATGAAGGCTAGATGAGAACACAAGAAAAAATAACTCTCAACCAAATACAAGATTTGGAGAATGCATATGAAATGCATCCCAATGCAACATAGAAGTGAAACAATGGTTTAACTGACATCCTATAGATGATCTAGGTCCACGACCAATATCATGCCAAGGAAACTTGAGAAAACTAGGTGCCATGTAAATCAAGGTAAAAAATCCAAAAAAAAACCAAACTTTGAAATAAAAAACCCATTTGGTCTATGGGCATAAAAGCCATGAAAATCCAATAACATTTAGGTTTGGACACTATTTTCAAAAATGGCTAGCATAATAGTGTGAAACTCCAAACCATCATCTTAAAAATAGGGAAAACGTTCATACCTATTCAACCAAGTAGAACTAGCAATTAGAAATGGAGGGGAACACTAGTTCTCAACCTCCTAACATATAGCTACTAGAAACAAAAGTAGAAATGGAGCTGAAATACAAAAACAAGAGAGCCCTACCTGATAACAAAAATAGAAGAAACAATAATCAACACAATAAAATAAATAATTTGTAGATGCTACCGAAAGTCATGGAAAAAAAAAGTCTCCCCGAGATCCCACAAGACTAATCTCATGAAGATTCCATGTCCATAGCTCTCACAATGATTAGAAACATAATCCTCTAGAAGAGGATTTTGGAAAAAGCTCTCAAATTCTTAATTTCCAAAAGTGAGAAGTGGGGAATTAATTTCCTCTTTGGATACTTATTCACTTTTTGAGTGAATAATTGATTAGGGTGAACAACCAGAAAGAATAGTTAAACCTTGAATCAACCCAAATGAGAAAGGGTTATTCCAAGTAATTAGAGTTCATCTATGGAAAAGCTACCAAAAATTAAAGTCTAAGAATAAAGCCCAAAAACCTCAAAAGTATAGAAATTCCTTAACAACTTTCACGAAAATGTGAACCTCTAAATGCACATACATGTGAACAACTACATCAGCATTCACACAATTAAGGAACTTAGTTACATATGTGTGATCAAAGATAGGTCCAAAGGTGATCCAAGAAGAGATCCTTGAGGCCACAAAAAGCCTTGATATCACAAAAATATTGCAAAAGCAAATAACCATACATTACTCATCATGCCAAGAATGAACATGCTATGAGAAAAAAGAAAGGATAACTCTTCAACAAGATCTAATGAACTTCCATGAACATGGGAGAGTGATCCACAATAGGTCCTAAATAGACAACTAACTACAAAAAAAATACCATGAATAGAAAAGGCCATTCCTTGAACAACAAACAAGAAAAAATAATAGGAAATTTTTTTATTGATGCAAGATTTCAAAAGAACCCAAGATGCCCCTACATTAGACACCTGGGGTAAATTTATATTGATGTCCACATTAGGAATCCATAACACTTTGAAAAGAATCATAAAGATCTAACTTAGGTTGAGATATCCAATAAATGTCTTCAACTGGTTTTTTCTTTCACTGAACTAGATACAATTTGTAATCTTTTCCTCTAGTGCTCTTGCTAACTCTGGTATTTAAAATTCTTTGAATTCCCTCTTTGGTATTCTTAGGATGATCTCTTTGGTATTCTTAGGATGATCAAATTGATCAGATTCCTCTTCATTAGATTCAAAATACTCATAGATTTCTTAAATTTTGAAAATAGGTGAAATATCAATGTCTTCAAGAAATTCAACTTCAAAGGCATTTCCACTATCATACTTCCTCAAGATCTTGCAAGGCCCAAATTTATTCATCTCTAGCTTACTATATGTTCCAATAGGAAATATTCTCTTATTCAAATGTACCCTCACTTGATCTCCAACCTCAAAAAAATTTTGTCTTCTCCTCTTATCTTATCTTTCCTTATATTTTTTATTACTTTTGTTTACATTATTTCTTACTTCATGCAAAATTTTCATAAAGTCAACAAATTACTTAATTTTTTGTGCTATGTTTGAGCTCAATATTCAAGTTCCTCATTTCTAGGGTACCTCTAGAATGGATTCCATTAACAATATCAAAAGGGATCTTCTTAGTACTTCTATTCACTAAAATTTTATATGCAAATTCTTCTTGTGCCAAAATAAAGTCCAAATTAATAGGTTTGTCTCCAATTAAGCATTTAAAAATATTACCCAATCTTCTATTTACAACTTTAGTTCATCCATCTATCTGTGGATGAAATGTAGAAGTAAACTTAATCTCATTATTCAAATTATTCCAAAGGGTTCTCCAAAAGTAACTTGTAAACTTAGTTTCTTTATCAAAAACAATAGTTTTAGGCAATCCATGTAATCCCACAATTTCTCTGAAAAATAAATTTTCTATGTGTACTACATGTGATGTCTTCTTACAAGGTATGGAATGTGTCATTTTAGAAAATATATCCACTACCACAAAGATAGAATCATTACCTCACTGAGTTCTAAGTAACCCCAAATAAAAGTCCATATTGATATCTTCCCAAGGCTTACAAGGAACATGTAAAGGTCTATACAATTCCACATTCTAACTATTTTCATAGTAACTTGATGAATTCTGCATCTCTTCACCACCTTCTAAACATCCTTATATATTTGTGGCCAAAATTATCTCTCAAAAAACAACTTCATTGTCTTATCAATCCCAAAATGTCCTACAAGTCTACCAATTTATTTCTCATTACTTTCCTGATCCCAAAAAATTTATGAAGTATGTAGAATACTTCCTTGATTAGTCACCACAAACTAACAATCTCCCACTTGGGGACTAACCAGACTCCACACTAGACAACAATCTCCCACTTGGAGACTGATCCTGTAGCAATACCGCTATCACATGGGGCTCCCACTGGATCAAACTGCCCTGGACTGTACTGTTCTATTATTCATGTTAAGTCAAGAAGACCAACCAAAGCTAAAGAGGAGTTCAAATTCTCCCTTGTTACTACCTTTTTCAACATATCTATTGGATTTTCATCTATATGTATCTTGTCCAGCTTTAACTATCCATCCTCCAAAATTGATCGAATGAAATGGTACCTCAACTATATGTGTTTGGTCTTTGAATGTAGAGCTGAATTCTTTGCAAGATGAATGGCACTATGACTATCTATAAACAAATATGAAGTATGCAGAGTACTTCCCTAATTAGTCACCATGAACTAACAATCTCCCACTTGGGGACTAATCAGACTCCACACTAGACAACAATCTCCCACATGGAGACTGATCCTATAGCAATACTGCTACCACATGGAGCTCCCACTAGATCAAACCACCTTGGACTCTACTGTTCTATTATTCATGTTAAGTCGAGAAGACCAACCAAAGCTAAAGAGAATTTAAGATTCTTCCTTGTTACTACTTTTGTCAACATATCTATTGGATTGTCATCTGTATTTATCTTATCCAACTTTAACTATCCATTCTCCAAAACTGATTGAATGAAATGGTACCACAACTGTATGTGTTTCATCTTTGAATGTAGAGCTGAATTCTTTGTAAGATGAATGACACTCTAACTATCTATAAACAAATGATTATCCTTCTGAGGGTATCCCAATTATTCCAAGAAGAACTGAAGCCATATCATCTCCTTAGCTGCCTATGTAGCAGCAACATACTCTACATCTGTAGTGGATAAAGAATTAACCTTTTGTAACCTAGAAATCTAGCTCACGGCTGCCCCACCAATAGTAAAGACATAACTTGTAGTAGTCTACCCAGTATCAATACACCTTACCAAATCTAAGTCAACATATCCTTGTAAATTAGTAGTAGAGCCCCCAAAGTGTAAACACTTATTGGATGTTCCTCTTAAATATCAGAGAATCCATTTCACTTCATTTCAATGCTCAATTCCTGGATGACTCATATACTTGCTAACGAATCCCATTGCATGTGCAATATATAGCCTTGTACATACCATAGCATACATCAAGCTTCCTATAGCTAAAGCATAGGGTACCTTGGACATCTTATCCTCCTCTTCTTGTGTCTTGGGACACATCTCCTTAGTCAACTTCAAATGACAAGGTAATGGTGTGCTGACAACTTAAGTATTCTCCATAGAGAAATTTTGCAACACCTTCTCAATATAATCAGCTTGAGATAGCATCAATTTTCTATTCTTCCTATCTCTACAAATTTTCATACCAAGGATTTTTTTTGCTCCCCCCTAATCCTTCATAGAAAATGCATGTGCTAACTTGTATTACAACCCCTTAATGCGATCCATGTTAGACCCAGCTACAAGCATATCATCAACATATAAACATAAAATAATATAGCTATCATCATTCAATCTCTTAAAGTAAAAAAAATGATCTAAATGACACATATTATATCCATGCTCATGCATAAAACTGTCAAATTTAAGATACCATTGCCGAGGTGCTTACTTCAAGCCATATAAACTTTTCTTCAATTTGCATACTAAGTTCTCATTACCTCTGACCTCAAATCCTTGTGGCTAAGCCATATATATCTCTTTATCCAAATCACCATGAAGGAAGGTTGTTTGAACATCAAACTACTCTAAATGCAAATCTTTAGTAGCCACAATACTTAAAATAGTATGGATAAAAGTCATTTTAACAACAGGAGAAAATATCTCATCAAAATCAATGCCTTTTTTTTGTGCAAATCCTTTTACAACTAACCTAGCTTTAAATCTTTTCTTACCTCCATCCTCTTGTTTTAACCTATAAACCCACTTATTTTGTAAATCTATTTTACCTACAAGCAACTTGCATAAATCCCATGTATTACTTTTTAGCAAAGAGTCCATTTCATCTTTCATTGCAGACTCTCACTAAAACTTAGTATCCACCTGCATAGCTTCATCATAACATTCAGGTTCACCAACATAAGTAAGTAAAATAGAATACAAAGAGGGAGAAAATCTTTGTGGAGGTCTAGTTTTCCTTGTTGACCATCCAACATTTACTAGTGTGTGTGGTATTTTTTGTTGTAGTTGTTGCACATCATGAGTAATGGCTGGAACAACATCTTTTGGAGTATCATCTAGCACTACATAATCATCTTGTTTCTTCTCATGTTGCTGCAACAGATCTTTGTACAACACTTTCTCATTGAATATGACATTCTTGCTTCTTACAATTTTATGATTTTCAAAATCCCAAAGCCTATAACCAAATTCATTAATACCATATCCAAAAAATACACATTTCTTTGACTTAGCTTCCAGCTTGGTTCTATTTTTAGAATCTATGTGAGAAAAAGCTTCACAATCAAAGGTCTTGAGAAAAGAATAACTCACCTTCTTACAAATCCATGCTTCCTCTAGAATACCACAACCCAAAGGAGTAGAGGGACCTCTATTAATCAAATGTATAATAGTATTAACAATCTCTATCCACATGTGTAAGGGAAACCCAATGTGCAACCTCATGCTCCTTGCATGCTCCATTATAGTCTTTCATGCATTCAGCCACTCCATTTTCTTGTGGAGTCCTTGGAATAGTTTTTTGTCTATGAATACCATTAGTGGAGTAGTAATCTTCAAATTCATGACTATAATACTCACCATCATTATCAGATTTGAGACATTTTAATTTCTTACCAATCTCATTTTCAACCAAGCATTTCCATTTCTTAAAAGTTTGAAATACATCAAACTTCTGTCTAAAGAAATAAACCTATACTTTTCTAGTTGTGTCATCAATAAATGTAACATAATAATGAGAGCCACCAAGGGAAGATACCTGAGCTGGTCCCCATACATTTGCATGCACAAGCTTTAATTTCTCCCTTTTATTTTATTTCCCAGTCTTCACAAAGCTTACTCTCTTTTGTTTTCCATACACACAACTTTCACAAAAATCCATATTAACACATTGTGAACCTGGTAAAACTTTCTTTGAATGAAGTACTTTCATACATTTCTCACTCATGTTCCCAAGTCTATTGTGCCACAATGTTGTATCAGAATTTACAGTAGCTATTTGTTCTCCCTGCTTAGTAGCAACAATTATTTTGAAACATTCATATTTCTCTGAAACAATTAAAGTAGAATGAAAAATATGACTTGTACAAAGATATAAGGTGCCTACTTTCACACCTTTTTCTACTACAAAGGAACCTTTTGAAACTTTTCAATTTTTATCATTAAAAGTAACTACAAAACCCTCATTTCTGAGTTTCCCTACTGAAATTAAATCCCTAGTCAGCCTTGGAACATGTCTTACCTCATGTAGTAGCCAATGATTCCCATTCTACAACTTAATCTTAATTTTTCCCTTTCCAACAATCTGACAGGGTTCATTATCCCCCAAATAAACAAGCCCAAAATCCTCTTGGACATAATCAATGAAATAACCTCTATGAGATGTAGCATGAAGTAAAGCACCAAAATCTAAAACCCATGAATCATCAACACTTTCTAAAGATAGAAGCAAAGTATCCTCTTTGGATTTTTTACTTACCAAATTTGCCTCCTTTTCTCCATCTAGTTTATCTCCTTCATTTTTCTTTCAAGTCCAACAATCTTTCTTTTTATGCCCTGGTTTCCCACAATACCAACAATTGTTCGATCCTCTCAATTGAGACCTCCTCACTTTTGAATTTCCTTTTGATTTCCCATGATTTCTAGAATTACTTCCTCTTTCAATCATTCTGCCTCAACTTTGTGCATTGAAAACACTTCCTAATGTAGATCCACTTGAGGTTTTCCTATGAGTTTCCTCACTCAAAATAACACCTATTACATCATCACATTTTAGGGTACTAGATACATGAATAAAATTACTCACAGCCATTGCCAAGCCATTCCAGCTTTCAGGCAAAGAACAAAAAATCAAGAGAGCCCTAATTTCTTCATAAAAATGTATACCCATAGAGGATAACTAACTAGTAATAGTATTAAGCTCATTTTCAACAGATCCACCTTCTACCATTTTCATATTAAATAAATGCTTCATGAGAAATATCTTGTTTAAAGTGAAGGGCTTTTCATACAGTTTCACTAGGGTTTGTATCAATTCTTCTATCATCTTCACTTTTGTAATATTAAATTTCATTGATGGTGCCAGGCATAATCGAATGCTTCTAAGTGCATTTCTATCTAAAAGATCCCATTTTTCATTTGACATAGATCTTGGATTCTTGGTTTCTCCTTCCAAAGACTTCCATAAATCCTTCTAATAAAGATAGTTTTTCATTTTCATATTTCATAACTAAATTTTTTTCCCATTAAACCTGTCAACCCTCAGCTTACCCTCATCTACCATCACTCCCACTCAACCATGAGACTTTCTTGTAGAGGATAACTAGGCTCTGATACCACTTGTTAGGATTAAACCATGGACATAAATAAGAATTACATTCAAATATAAACAATATCAAAAATTAATAGATTAAATAGAAAAGAATAGAAGACACCAAGATTTAATGTGGTTCACCCAATCCCTAGGCTACATCCACCAAATAGCAAGTATGATATTATTATAATCTAGTGATTACAACTTGATTACAATCCATAATCCCTTATAGCTAAATACCACCACAAGAGATTTTTTTTCATCACCACTTAATGAAAATGCCTAACCCTAAGCCCTTTTATACAAGTAATTTTATGCCACTTTAGGGTTACAACATGTCAACCAAATAATTTATGAAGTATGTTTAGTACTTCCCTGATTAGTCACCACAAGCTAACAAGATCTATTGTCATCTCAAAATGGCATCAACATGCAAATATGATAAACTAAACAACATAGCAATAAAGCACCTATGGCACTAAATCAAAGTATAACATTCGACCCTCAGGTCATCTCAAAGTACATAAAATGAAAGTATCAAATATCTCTCGAATCAAAATAGATGAGGTACAAACTGCAAACATAAGAGACACTACACAAGGTAAGGTTATTTTGCAAGGGTTATGCTCAAGAAGAAGGTATTGATTATGAAGAGACTTTTTCCCTTGTTGCTAGACTAGAAGGTGTTAGAACACTACTTGCATATGCAACACAAAAAGGATTCAAAGTATATTAGATGAATGTGAAATCAGAATTCTTGAATGTAATCTTAGAAGAGGAAGTCTACATTGAGCAACCAAAAGGTTTCATTGATCCTAGTAAAAGGGACATGGTTTGTACATTACACAAAGCGTTATATGGTCTCAAACAAGCCCCCAAAGCCTAGTATGAACATTTACATAACTATCTCATATAAGGATTCAAAGTATATTAGATGAATGTGAAATCAGAATTCTTGAATGGAATCTTAGAAGAGGAAGTCTACATTGAGCAACCAGAAGGTTTCATTGATCCTAGTAAAAGGGACATGGTTTGTACATTACACAAAGCGTTATATGGTCTCAAAGAAGCCCCCAAAGCCTAGTATGAACATTTACATAACTACCTCATGTAGTAGCCAATGATTCACATTCTACAACTTAATCTTAATTTTTCCCCTTCCAACAATCTGACAGGGTTCATTATCCCCCAAATAAACAAGCTCAAAATCCTCTTGGACATAATCAATGAAATAACCTCTATGAGATGTAGCATGAAGTAAAGCACCAGAATCTAAAACCCATGAATCATCAACACTTTCTAAAGATAGAAGCAAAGTATCCTCTTTGGATTTTTTACTTACCACATTTTCCTCCTTGTCTCCATCTAGTTTATCTCCTTCATTTTTCTTTCAAGTCCAACAATCTTTCTTTTTATGCCCTGGTTTCCCACAATACCAATAATTGTTTGGTCCTCTCAATTGAGACCTCCTCGCTTTTGAATTTCCTCTTGATTTCCCATGATTTCTAGAATTACTTCCTCTTTCAATTATTCTGCCTCGACTTTGTGCATTAAAAACACTTCCTAATGTAGATCCACTTGAGGTTTTCCTATGAGTTTCCTCACTCAAAATAACACCGATTACATCATCACATTTTAGGGTACTAGATACAGGAATAAAATTACTCACAACCATTGCCAAGCCATTCCAGCTTTCAGGCAAAGAACAAAAAATCAAGAGAGCCCTAATTTCTTCATAAAAATGTATACCCACAGAGGATAACTAACTAGTAATAGTATTAAGCTCATTTTCAATAGATCCACCTTCTACCATTTTCATATTAAATAAATGCTTCATGAGAAATATCTTGTTTAAAGCGAAGGGCTTTTCATACAGTTTCACTAGGGTTTGTATCAATTCTTCTATCATCTTCACTTTTGTAATATTAAATGCCATTGATGGTGCCAGACATAATCAAATGCTTCTAAGTGCATTTCTATCTAAAAGATCCCATTTTTCATTTGACATAGATCTTTGATTCTTGGTTTTTCCTTCCAATGACTTCCATAAATCCTTCTGATAAAGATAGTTTTCCATTTGCATATTCCATAACTAAATTTTTTTCCCATTAAACCTGTCAACCCTCAGCTTACCCTCATCTACCATCACTCCCACTCAACCTTGAGACTTTCTTGTAGAGGATAACTGAAAAATAACTAGGCTCTGATACCACTTGTTAGGATTAAACCATGGACATAAATAAGAATTACATTCAAATATAAACAATATCAAAAATTAATAGATTACATAGAAAAGAATAGAAGACACTAAGATTTAATGTGGTTCACCCAATCCCTAGGCTACATCCACCAAATAGCAAGTATGATATTATTATAATCTAGTGATTACAACTTGTTTACAATCCATAATCCCTTATAGCTAAATACCACCACAAGAGATTTTTTTTGCATCACCACTTAATGAAAATGCCTAACCCTAAGCCCTTTTATACAAGTAATTTTATGCCACTTTAGGGTTACAACATGTTAACCGAATAATTTATGAAGTATGTTCAGTACTTCCCTTATTAGTCACCACAAGCTAACAAGATCTATTGTCATCTCAAAATGGCATCAACATGCAAATATGATAAACTAAACAACATAGCAATAAAGCACCTATGGCACTAAATCAAAGTATAACATTCAACCCTCAGGTCATCTCAAAGTACATAAAATAAAAGTATCAAATATCTCTCGAATCAAAATAGATGAGGTACAAACTGCAAACATAAGAGACACTACACAAGGTAAGGTTATTTTGCAAGGGTTATGCTCAAGAAGAAGGTATTGATTATGAAGAGACTTTTTCCCTTGTTGCTAGACTAGAAGGTGTTAGAACACTACTTGCATATGCAACACACAAAGGATTCAAAGTATATTAGATGAATGTGAAATCATAATTCTTGAATGGAATCTTAGAAGAGGACCCTAGGGTCAAATGTTACTCTTTGATTCCAATATCATAGATATTAGACTACTATGCTGTTCAGTTAATCATATTGCATGATGATGCCATTTTGAGATGACAGTGTGTTTTACGATATTATCTGGTTATCTGGTATTTGGACATACCTCTGATTTTGCTATATGATGGATTTAATGCTATGGTTATTTACTTCATTCCTACGTTGCAATACTTTATGCGAACATGAGTGATGTAAATAGATTATTTTAATATAATTAAGTAAATGGTTAAATTAGGTGATTTAATGCATTTATTGCTTCGGCTATATTATTATATGCAATTGCACTTGATCGTGTTCTTTAGTGTGCATGATTATATCCCTAGCAGTGGCACATGGAGTTAGTGATTCAGCCTTTCATATTTTACCAATGTCGTCCTTGTATGGTCAATGTATCCTTTATTAAATGTTTAATTTAAACCTTTCGGTGATTATTAAATCCGAACTCATTTGCATTATGTGATTAGACCAATAAGCGTGTTTGTGCATTTAGAGGTTCGCATTGTCGTGAAAGTTGTTTAAGGAGATTTATGTGTTTTGGGTTTTCGGGCTTTTTAATTGATTTATTTTAATTTTTGGCAGCTTTGCCATAGATGAATTCCTATTTATAGGAATAGCCTGTTTTCGTTTGGGTCGATTTGGAGTTTAACTGGATTGGTTGGTTAAATGCCCTAATCGATTATTCACCCAAAACATGAATAAATATCCAAAAAGGAATTTAATTCCTCACTTCTCACTTTCAAATTGGAAAGTTGGAGAGTAAAACCCAAAATCCTCTTCATGAGGATTTACTGTTTTGTTTGTTGTAGGAGCTACGGGTGTAGGATCGTCACGAGGTTGGGCTTGTTGGATCCAGCTCGAGGAAACCTTGGATTGCCGCGATTTTCAGCTACTTCTGCGAGATATTTATTTTATGGTTCAGATTCCTGTTTTGCCCTTTTGGCTGTGAGGTAGGGCTTTCCCGTTTTATTGTTTCTGCTCCGTTTCAGCTTCTGTTTTTGGTAGCCATTTGTTTGGAGGCTGAGAACTAGTGTTCCCCTCCGTTTCTGTATGTTAGTTCTACCCGGTTGGGCGGGTATGAACATTTCTCTATTTTTTGGGACGAGGGTTTGGAATTTTACGCCGTTATGCTGGCCGTTTTTGCATACGGTGTCCGATTCCATTTATTTTTGGATTTTTTGAGGTTTTGAACCCAAAGGCCAAATGGGTTTTAATTTTGCAATTTTTCAAATTTTTTGGGATTTTTACCTCGTTTTGCGTACCGCTCTTTTTTCTCAGTTTTCTTGGCACAATGTGGGTTGTGGACTTGGATGATCTGTTTGGATATCAGTCAGACCACTTTTGTATTTTTATGTTGCATTGAGATGCGTGTTGCATCCGTACTCCTGAGGTTGTGTTCGGTTGAGTGATTTTATACCTGTTATGGTTTCGTTTAGACCTTTGCTTTTGTTTCGTGAACGCTAGGATTCGTGTAGAATCCATACTCTCGGATTGAGGCCGGTTGAGTGAGTTCACGATGTTTGGTCTTGTTACATTATTGGGATTCGTGTAGAATCCATACTCTCGGATTGAGGCCGATTGAGTGATTTCATGATGTCTGATCTTATTAGCTTTGGGATTCGTGTAGAATCTGTCCTTCCCATGTTGCTTTCAGTTGGGTGTTTTCTTTGCATTGTGTTCTCATTCCTATCCTTGTGTTATGATCTTCGTGATGGTGATGCGCCACACACGAGTACGTACGCGTACATTTGTTGGGTGACTTGCGAGGCCCGATCTTCTGTGAATTTTCTGGAAGTTATGATCATTGGGGTTGGGATGGGAGTATGCATGCCCACGGGCACTTGTCATAGGATGAGCATGGGTAGGGTAGGGTAGCATATGGAGGGGGCTTCTATCTCGCAGCCTGGTGACCTTAGTCCCATAGGGTTGGCAGAGGAAGTTTTAAATAAGTGATAACTAAATAAAATGTGTGACTGGTAATAAAACTTAAGATAATAAAATGGTACTTTTGTGTATTGGCCTTCCGTTGAGGGAGTTGAGCTACACGGTGTATTGGCCTTCCGTTGAGGGAGTTGAGCTACACAGATCCGAGCTTGGGCTTGTCGATGCCAAGCGACTCTCCATGATGTTAGCCCCTACTTAGTAGCCTTTTGAGTGTCTGACCAGGACCTATACTCCTTGCATTGTCTTAGGTTCTTGGTTGCAGCCATCATACTGTTTGGCGTGAGTGTTAGCCTTGGATGTTGTGCTTTTTGTGTGTTTGTGGTTGGATCATTATCTCCATCAGCATGGCGGGTGTGGACCTACGGGTGCCACGTGGTTGGGAGGCATAACTACCTTCACCACTACTAGGGATTCGTGTACAAAGACGATCTTTTGTCCTAGTGCGACCGTTGCTGGATGTCTTCACTTGGTACTTCAAGTTCCAGAGTATGCTTTCTTTTGATTTATGCTTTCATTGGAATGCTTGGATATCATGTTTAGATGATGTTAGTTTACTTGACGCATTCCCTTATCATGATGTTTAGCATATGATTAGATGATGTTATTTGATTTAGTAGTACATTTGTTGCTTACTACTATTTAGCATGTGATAGGTGATGTTATCTACTGTAGGATTATCTTATGCGTTATCACTAGAATGTTAGATTTCCTTGTACTTATATTGTTGCATGTTTTTAGTAGTGACGTCCCTATTACGACAGTACCGACGATTTGGTCGGTGGCTTGGGATGTTACGCGTGGGGGATGGCTAGGACCCACGATGGTCTTATGATGCTATTGACGGTTGGGAGGAACCGCGCACTTATTTGGTTGTTTATTTCTGAAATGTATCTTTGTTCATTGCGATGTTTATTTCAGTATGTGCTTTGCTTTTATGTTTTAGATGGTTAGATGTTCCTCTTTCCTTACTGTTAATGCTCTCGAGTGTTCATTCCTCGATTTAAGTGGATTCGGTACTCCCCGGTGTGGAGGTTTCCTTGTTTGTTTAGCTTTTTGTTTGTGTTTTGTGTCGCGCTGATTTGTTTCCTCGCGCGAGATTGTTTCTTCCTCGCGCGAGACTGTTTCTTCCTCGCGCAAAATAATACACTTCCTGCACGAGAATGTAAATCTTCACGTGGCGCATAGGAATCCTCACACGAGAATGTGAATCCTCGTGTGAAGCTTAGTAGTCCTCGCGCGAAGTGTGCACTTTCTCGCGCGAAGCGGTGAAAGATCTCACGCGAAACTCTAGACCAGTTTTCTTTCTCGCGTGAGAAACAAGGGCTATGTAGGCTTGTCGGATGAAAGTTTGAAAGTTGGTTTTGGACACCCTTTTGGTTTTTACACCTTCATGGTTGAAAACAGATTTCTTAGGGGTTTAAAATATATTGTTTAAGTATTTAATTCCTTATACTTAAGATATATTTTAATATATGCAACAAATCGTTTGAGATAGGTTTCAGACCTCTCAGAGATAAGTTATGGATTCTAAGAAATTCCAGGGCTTCAAAAATCCATACTTTGCCAATTTTCAGGGCTTCAGGATTTCAAGCTTAGCCAAATTTTGGGATTCTGCATATTACCTCAGCTTGGTGTTTTGTTGATGAGTGGTTGTTTCTTGTGCCCTCATCATGTGCTTTGTCATTGTTGGCTTTGGTTGTGTGTGTCAGTTTGGTAGTGGCGTTTGGAGATTCATTGGTTGCCAGGATTGTGTTGAAGTCTTCCATTGCGATCTTTGTGATCCCTGTATGATGTTGTCTTGTGCATTCATACTTGTAAAAAAAAAAAAATATCTTGGCTGGATTTGAATCCTTGTTTCCAAGGATCTCCGGGCAGGGCATTACATATCATGGATTTCATAAGGAATATCTCGCCAAGTTGCATATCCAAGGTGACAAGTTCAATGATCGCCTCTTGCATGTTGGCTATAAAATGAGCCACATTGCTCTCATTTTTGGTCCCTTGATTCTTAATCTTTTAGAGTCCCTTTTCCTTTTTTCTCTTATGCTTAAAATCATTGTTCTATTATTATCATAGCATCATCATATCATAGACTTTTTCTTTCCAATTGTGTGCATTATAGACAATTGGAGCTACATCATATGGAGAAGAAAGAAGAACATGGGAGCTACAACTAAAGAGGGAGTTTTACTTTGTGTTTCTTTCTTTACTTTGGTTGGCTTTCATGGTAGACTAGATGATTTTTAGTGTATGTTGATTGATTTTAGTGATTTCTCATAGTATGCTAGAATTTTAACCCATTTTCTAGTCCTACATAAGTATTCAAGCTAGAACAAAGATCTTAAATCAGCAAAGATAGTTTTATTAGCAATCAGGTCAAGTCATTGTTACTCTCTAATAATTGTAGCAATGAATCAAATCTCCTAACAGAGTTAGCCTAACAACTATTTGCTAAATCCTCTAACAAGGTGTCATTTCTAGATTGAAGTCTATAAATACCTCTAATAGGGCTACTCCTAACAAGGTGAACTAAATCCTTTAACAGGGTCAAACCTAATAGTGTATTTTGTAACCTTTTCTAGGGTTGGCTCACTTTAGAAGAGTGAAAAATAGTAACTAGTTGTAACTGGTGGTTTTTCCAAATTGGATTTCCATGTTTAATCTTGGTGTCTCTTGTGTTCATGTTATTTTCTTTATGATTGTACAGCTAAGTTAATTAAGGTTAAACACACTAAACATCTTAAGAAGTGATTATTTTAGTGTTTATCGAGTGATATTAATTCTTAGTGTAAACTAAGTGTTCCTATGTTACCTGAGTTACAATAGTATTTCAGTTTCAGTGAAGTATTGGTTTTTGAATTATATTGACATCTTAAGGGCTCTTGGATTTTTTTTGGTGGTAACTAATCCCCTCCCCTCTCAATCACTCCTCTTATATTTCCAATAGGAATAAACCATAAATGAGAAATTTAAATTTAAATGAGTGAAAGACAAGATAAATGTTAGGATTCACTTTTCTAGAAAATCCTTATCAATAAGGATTTTGTATGTAATGTATCATAGATCTTGAATTAGGAACATAGGGTATCTCCACACTTTGTAATGGGTCTATCATAATCCCATCATGGTACCATGGATCTAAGTGTGTATCAATGAAGAAGATAATGAATTCCTATTGTAGATCTCCTCTCTTAATGGCCAACAATAAGATAGATATTGAAGATGAAATTCTCACAAAGGATCCTTAATGCTAGATAGAAAGCTTCTTGCTTTAATGCTTGAAAATTTTGGATAATCTTGAATACAAGAACTCCTTGAATGATTTTTCTAGTGGGAAAACAATAAAAGATAACTAGAGAGAAAAATAAAACTAATTAAACCCCTAAGGCCTTTTTGGCCCCAAGCCTCAAAATCACTAGGGACTAGGTCAACCTAGGTCAACCTAGTCTAGAATAGGTCAATCTAAGTTGACCTAGTCCTAGAGAGAAGGTTTAGAGTGATATATACAAAATAGGTAGATACCAAAAGAAATAGAGTGGAAAGAGGAAGACAATAGGAGAAAAGGAGATCAAGCATGGGTACATCCATGGTCCAAATAAAGGCATTATGGAGGGGGTGCTAAAAATTCTTAAAAAGAAAGTATATCCATTTTAAGATGGTACATTTAGCCTCCACTTTAGTAGGAGTATGGGTTTCCTTAAAATTATAGTAAAGTAGATCTAGGGAAAAGAGTAGATCTTATCATGATCTAGGAGGAATAGCAATCATCAAGCCCCCAAGAGACTTGAGTCTTTGTCACATCCAAAAGCATAATAAGAAAAAGAAGTACTATGAAGGGGTGTAGTTACTTTCCCAATAAGGTTTGTGTGCCTTTTTTATGAACCACACAAAAAATAGGAAGAGGGATGAATGCCTCTAAAAAGGGGGATGACATTGAATGGTCTAGAAAGTGTGTATGGTGTGCTAGTCAACCCATCAAAGATCAATGAAATTCTCTAGCAAATATGTGTGGCATGCTAGTTAGTCCATCAAAGAATCCAACTTTAAGGGATCTCCATGTCCTAAAAAGAAGAATTAAAAGGAACCTAGGCATAAGGATGTGTGTGTCCTTATGGGATCAAAAAAAGACTAGGCTTCCAAGACTGTTAGTAGTCAAAAGAAGGGTCAAAAGAAGGATCGAGTCTCCCAAAATTTCCATAGTCTAGAGAGATATTCAAAAAGAGACCAATCCCCTAGGAATTTTCAATAGTTCTAAGAAATGAGGAGAGAGAGAGAGAGAGAGAGAGAGAGAGAGAGAGAGAGAGAGAGAGAGAGAGAGAGAGAGAGAGAGATGTAAAACATGAAATAACATTGCATAGATTTGAGAATAACTTAGAAAACATACCCAACAGTTAAGGCTAAAGTACTCCAATATATACGCATAATCTATATTTTTACTTCATGGTCAAAGGATGATCAAAGTGTATGCCCCCATGTTAAAGTAATTTCAAACATCTTAATGGGAGAAATAACTTTAACAGAAGTGTGTAAGCATCCACTAAAGAATGTTTCCACTATGAGATGCCCCAAAGAAGAGAAGCATATCAAGGGAAATGAGTGTATAGCAAAAAAAGAGAACACAAAAAGATCTACTAATATTGAAGTTAGTAAGATCATATGATAATATATAATATTATATCAAGTATGAAAGTGTCATCATTCCCCAAAAGAAGTAGAATTGTGATATAACAGAGTAAAAGACACATAAGAGTTATAAAGAAGAGTCTTTTTGGTCCAATAACATGGAGACCAAAAATAATTGGTGCTACAATATCATAAGAAACTCAAAGACTATACAAATTTACTGGTATGAAATAA
Source organism: Cupressus sempervirens (assembly GCA_028749045.1). Taxonomy (NCBI): domain Eukaryota; kingdom Viridiplantae; phylum Streptophyta; class Pinopsida; order Cupressales; family Cupressaceae; genus Cupressus; species Cupressus sempervirens. The sequence goes on along the minus strand of CM053784.1, from coordinate 426,388,632 downwards.
TATCATAGGTACAATATAACATTTAACAAAATATAGAAGAAAGAGATATAAATAGAACAATATAAATGACAAGATGATCACTTATATTGGAAACTATAATTGGAATAATTATTTTGTTGTCATTGATGTCAAACCTTACTTATGAGATAGTTTCTACTTGAGTAGAATTCCATATCAAGATGATTGATGAATATAATTTGAGAAGAATAGATAACAAGAGAACCGAGTTGAAAGTTTCAGTTATAAGGAATTACGATGGCTACTTGATCATTTAGACTTTGACAAGATAATGTATTATTTAATCATAAAAATAAGTGGATAGGATAGTTGAGTTGAAGCCTAGAGAGATTATCAATGAAGGAATAAATCCATAGGCTTAACCAAGCTTCAAAGCAGAAGATTAAGGAACTTATAGTTGAAGTTGGGTTGTGCTAGTTTTGACCAAGTGAATAAAAGAAGCCAAGAAAATATAGTATCAAATAAGCACCAGTAAAGATAGAGTATCAAATATTTGGACCAAGAACCAATAAAAGGACCAAGAAAAAGATAATGTAAGCTAAATAAGATAGTGATGAATGAGTTATCTAGTGATGACCAAGGCCAAGGAACACAGTATTGATCGAGTGATAGCATTTTCACAATTTGTGTAGGAATTAAAATTCCTAGCTAATATAGTTAAATTATTGAAATATGTAAAGCATCATGAAGAAAAGGATTGATGAGCTAGAACATTTAATTCAAGTGAAACTATGTTTGAGCTAGCATTTCTCAACATGGATTCAATGAGAATTTTTTGAGAAGTTTCTAGAAGGAGAAGGAGGAAGTGAAATGATGGAAGGATTTTATGAATCTAACCTAAACCTAAGATCCATGGTAGTGTTTAAGTGGAAAAAATTCAAGCTACCTATTTAAGGAGGCATAAAGGATAACCTAGTAAGGTTGGAATAGTTGTTAATTATGTTGATTTGGGAACTTGAGCAGAAGGTTGAACAATGAAGAGCTAAGGTGAAGAGTGATTGCTTGAAGTGTTTCCAACAAAATTAGGGATGGAGATGATAATGGAGACCAATCAATGATTTATTTGTTGAAACAAATTATGATATATATTTTAATAGTAAGTTATATCTATTCAAATCAATATTTTGTTACTTTCTAACCATCATATCCATTGAAATCTTTTAATCAAGGTTAACCTAATAGTCATTTATAAATCCTCAAATCAAGGTGACATTCTAATGGAATTTTCTTAAGTCCTCTAATAAGGGCACTCCTAAGAGGGTGATTAAATCCTTTAATAGGGTGGTCACACCTAGTAATGTGTATTGTAACCTTTAACAAGGTTGGCTCCTAAGAGCTCACTTTGGAAGAGTGAAAATCTATGACATATTATTGGTGGGTTTTGATGTTATATCATGGTGTTTTACTTGTGTGTATTTTATTTGAGATGTTTACTATTTGATGTTTTACATTCTACAAGTTAACTTATTATTGGGATAGTGGACTACAAGTTTATGTTATTGATAAGCTGATATAGAGACCAATCTACTTAATGATTAGATCTAAGTTTTTTGAAGAGTTTAAAAGTATAATTGGTACATCTAGACTTGAGGATAACTAATTCACCCACCTCTCCTCTCATTTATTCTAAATCATTCTAACAATTAGTATAAGAGCATTGGTGCTTATAGAGAAAAGTTCGAAGGGAATTAAAGCTAAAGATCAAGATGTATAGAAAGGAGATACCTAAGTTGAACAAGGAGGACTTCCTATTGGAAATATAGGATAGGATAGGTTAAAAAGAGGGGAGGGGTGAATCAAGAATCAATAAAACTTTTTATTTCACCAATCAATCCTTCATATATATTCTGATCTAATTACACGCATCAAAAAACCGAAAGCATTAAAACATTCATAACACTTTGACACAAGATATGGTGACCCAGAAACCTTCCAAATAGAAAGTAAATTGGGGTGGGGATGATACCCAAAATATTTATTACTACAGCATAAAGTTGGTCGGTTAAGGCTTATAATTGATCACTTTTGATGATCTACTCTATTAGGAGCAATAACGACTGCTAGGTCCACCTTGTTAAAAGATTTACAAAATATACAATGAAGTATGCACTCAATAATGAGATTTTCAAAGATTTTTAAGTATACCTTGTGAAAGGATTTAGTTGTTCCACCTATTAGGATGAACCAGTGGCTGATCTTAGATCTATAACTCTAATTTTCTGGTTGAGATTCCTTTGGAGTGCAACGATCACCTTGTTGTGATAGATAAATCTTTGTTGCTCCATATATTGCTTGAAGCCTTCTCAATTAGTACTTTTTCTCTTGTTATATCTTACATACATTATATTTTATCTTTTTGATGTGATACAATACATTTCATATATACCAATCCAAACTACAATTCATCAAACTTGGCTACAATACAAGTTTTACCAAAATACACAAAGTTTGCTCAACTACTAGCACTTGGGTTCTAAAGACAAACTCAATGAGATTCTAATACTCAAAAACCATTATCAACACTTGGCATCATCATACACTTGGTAAATGTAGAAGCTCAATTCATACTAATCACTTCCAAGTAGTCTGAACTCGGTCAACACTAGTGACTTGGTGAATACTATGAAACTCGGCATATAAACTGAATCACTTGGTTGATACTACATGGCTCGGTAAACACTAACACTACAAGCTTAGTATAAACTAAATAACTTGGTTAACACTTTTTGGCTTGGTCAATACTTGATCCACATAACTAATACTACAAACTCAATAAACACTAGAGACCATAGTCAACACTATGCAACTTGGTAAATACTATGAAGTTCAGTTTGCACTAATACTTATCAATTTGGTAGATAGTACTCAATGTGAACTAAATACTAATTCTAGAACTCAGTAGTAACTATAGAACTTGGTAGAACCTAAATTACTTGGCTAACACTGTAAACTACAAGATAAGTTCAATAGCTACTAACCATTTGACTAAGTGTGAGTCACTTATAATCAATCTTGACTATAACATCAACAATCTCCCCCTTTGGTATTAATGACAAAAACACTTATCAATCAAAAACTAAATTCTCAAAATTTCAAGTTCAAAACATTCTTCTGTCTCCATTCATTGTCTTCACCTTTATAACATACTTTATTTTTGAGATATTTCAAAATTATTTTTGTAAGAGATGTTTTTTGATTAATTGCACATGAATATTATGCTACTCCTCCATACATATATCACATATTATACTTTACTCACTATATACATATATCTCATATCTTTATTTTCTCCCATTTATATCACATCTTCTCCCCCTTTTATCTTATCTCATCATCTCCTCATTTTTGACATAAATGCCAAAGGTGTATGCTACACAGTAATGCCAAAATGTGACAAGAAGTCAGAATGTAACTTCAAAATCAATTGCATAGTATTGTTCCAATTTTCCTATAACACCTTGCTTGCATGCAATACAATCTATACTCCTACTAGTAACTCCATCATGTTATCAGATATGGAGAATTTATCATCATGGATGAGAGTTTTGGCATGTGCAATGTGTTTCTACAATGTATCCATGGTTGGGAGAATCAAGCCTTGGATGTCTACAAGTGTGGCCCTAATCCTGCCTTCTTCTCTGAATAATTTTTCTTGCATACTAGTTAGAAATCTAATATTTAAGTAGTTAGTAGAACTATAGCTTGGGTCAAGTGACAACTAGTGTGCACTTGCCTTCAAGTCTTCATCTATCTTATATAGTTTATCTTTGATTTGTGAAGATAGATGTATCACATAACTTTATAAATAATAAAGTAACATTATTTGCAAAGGTTTCTAATGAGCTGAGAATAGTAATCAATTATACTTGATTAATTGTAATTTTCTATGCAACTTGCTCCAATAATTTGTTCTCAAATTTCTTCTCTACTCTTTGTAACAACTTTCCTTGTTCATTCAGATTTTCATTGAATTTCTAGACAATTTTTGCTAACTGAACCAAAATATGTTATAAACTATCAACCTCAGTTCATAGTGCATCTACAAGTATGTTCTTCACATCTTCAAGCACTTGGTTTTCTATGCTTTTCTCTTCTTTAAGCTTCTATTGCTTAGCTTTCTTTTGTAATAGTTCACCTATGATGTTCATTTGATCAAGATTCAGAGTAGAGCTATCCCAATTTAGGATAAATATATCCTTATGAAGATCAATGTCTTCTTCTTTACCTTTATTTTTTCTTGAAACTTTAGTACTTGATTGAGGCTTTCTCTCAATTTTAATTGTACTTACTATTTTCATACTTGGAATAGTAACAACAATAGAAATAGAAGGACTAGCAAGAAAAGTAGATATTGCACTAATAGTAGAAATACCTTATTATTGTGTAGCCAAATTTGATGGTGGAGGAAGCACTAGTTACTTGGTAGATGAAGTGTTGATCACTTCACTTAATATGGTACTCAACTAAATAGATGTAGAGATTGGTTGAGTGCATGGTGTTGTAGTGGTTACCACAACCAACTCGGCATAAGCTTTCTCTAAGTTTGATGGTATTAAAGCTTTTCTCAGAGAGTGAGGAAATGAAGCCATAACTATTGCTGCAATCTTCTCTAGGTTGGTTTCCTCAATAATCTGAATCTCAAGGAGATTCTCCTCAGTAATTCCTATTCTTGCTCCTCATCATCTAGATTTACATCACCTATTTCTATATCTTCTTCATCATTATTTTCATTTTCTTCCTTGTCATCTTTATTATCTATGTCATTGACATGAACAACAAAATCACTTGATTGCTGAAATTTGTAGAAATTCTTCTATGTATGTAGTTGTAGCTATCTCCACCACATGTTCAATGCCATTAACCAATATCATGCATGTTTTGAATTTCAAAGTGAGTTTTTCCTAATTTTTCTTCATGGATTCTTTCATTTTTTTATCACTAAGACTTGGCATGAGCTACCTCAGACTCTGTTCAAATATATCTTTTGTATTTTTCTTAGCATTTTCCCATCTTGGCTTCATTACTTGCATAAGCTCATTGGGAATTTGTTGTGAAAGTTGATCAGGTGAGTAACTCCATTTTCCTAGTCTTGACATTATCATGTCTTTAACTTGCTTCTTCTCATCTACATTCTTGGTCTCATATTTGGGAGATTTGAAGTTTTCCATGATAGCTCTTGCATAAATTTCCTTTAATTTTTCCCAAAATGTAGGTGGAGGTCATTTGAAAATAATTTCCTCGGCATCTTCCTCACCTAATTTCAATTTCATTCTTGATATAGATGCTCTTCTTGTGAATACTATAGTAGATGACTTGACAAGTTTAGTTATGATAACTTTACCCTTCTTCCTGATTAGCTCTTCTTCTTTAGATTTTATTTCTTTTTCTTCATCCTTTGCTTCATCTTCTCCCATATCATCTCCTTTTTCTTCTATAAAAAGGAGAGTAGAACTTGCTTGCCTCAATTTTTCTATCCTCTTCTTTCCTTTACTAACTTATTGAGGAATCTTAATTTCAAGTTCTATTCTAGCTTTGGCTTCATCAAAACTACCAAAATATGTGGCCTTTGGATCCATAGGTTCATTCAACAGTGCCTCAAAGATAACCTTGGTGTCATCAATGTTAACCTCCTAGCTTAGAGGATTAACCCACACCACTCTAGGTTTGACTGTTGACAATTGGCTAATGATGATATATAATTTTTTTCATTTATGGCAATACATGATGTAGATGCTTACAAGAAACCTTAGAAATAAAGATACTTTGCTTTTGGTACTCAAAAAATTGTCAAAGTATGAATTTGGTATACAATAGTGTATTGTTTTGTTTGTAACTTGTTGCTGATGTCATATTATGACTAGCAAAGTTAGATGGAGATAGTATACATGTTGATGATGACGTGCATATCCTTAGAAGTCAGTGCAGACTATATAGAAAAGAGATATTTGTGTTTTAATGTAACAGGATAGCAAAATTAAAGGAAAGGAATTATTTTGTTTACAAAATAATTACTTGTCCAATTAGGGTCAACATCCTAGATGTTTACTTTAAGTTGGAAAAGTGTATTATGGTCTTAGCCAACCTAGCAACAATTTTTGTAAAGGCATGGTATTTATGAAAAGGGCATCTTGCGATGAGAAGTGGAATTGTGATGTAAGTTGTGTGAGTATTATGGTATTCAAACTTACTGTGAGAGTGATAAATGAAAATTTTGTGAAGTTATTTTGTGATCTAAGATTGAGATAAAGATCAAAGATCAGTTGAGAAAGAAGTTACAAAATCTATATTCCAAAAGTTTGGTTACTTGTTTGGAAAATGAGCTCTTCTTATAATTGGAAGTGCATATTTGAGCAGTGGGCTCATCTTGCATCTACTATACTACAACTCCTAACAAGGTTGGCTTAGCTCATAACAAGGTTGGAATCTCCTAACAAGGATTCAAAATCTCCTAATAGGGACTCTCTATACTAAATTTTCTCATAGACTCCTAACTGTATATGAGAAATATGTTAGCAAGAAATACTAATCTATTAAGAGAACAAAGCATTAACTAGCATAAAAACCATAACGTATATGAGAGACAAAGTGAAACCCTCAAATGAGAATATGAGCCATAGAATGACTCTCCCAATGAGGATGGTCACTTGATTTAGGGATGAGTCTAAGTAAAGGATTGGTATGTATGCTCAAAATTTCTCTATGCTTCAATGGTGGGGATGAGTAAATGGAAAATTGGTAGCTTTGTGAGCTCTCAATTTGGCATCATAAGGGTATGGTTAAGGGCTTTTGTTTCTCAAACTAGCATTATAACTTTAACTCAAGGATTGTGATGATATGGCTTAGGAGGGGATTCAATTTATAGGCTAAGGGCTTGAGGGATGGAGGGTCAAGATGCAAGGAGAGATGAAAGCTTAAGGAGGGCTAGGATGCACTCAAAGGGGAGCACATGGATTGTGCTTGTTTAGCACCAACCAGGGAGTGACACATGTCATAGGGTGAGTGGATGGAGGCAAGGGGATGGATGAGTCAAAAAAGGAGGATCAAGGGATAATATCTTCATAAAGACCCTTCATAATGACTTGTAAGAGTCTTTATGGCTTTTGTAAGAGCATTCATGGCTTGGTGGTTGGGATATTTTGGAGGGAGTTGAGATTGTTGACTTTGCTTGGCTTACGAAAGTCTTCAGCTTGCTTAGGGAATGTGACAAGGTTAGGGGGGGATTAGAGGTGATTTAGGATTAGACTAAGCTTGTTATAGATTTTTAAGTGGATGGCATTCAATGAGGGTGGGTGAGTTAGTGGCTAAGCTTGGTTAGTATGCGTGGATGGGGTGGATTAGGCTAAAAAGGGGGTTAGGGATAAGTTAGGGGCTTTTAGATTTTAAGGATTTATTTATCAAATAGATTTATTTAATAAATGAGGATTTTGGAATTTAGATATAAGAATAGGATTAATTGATAAATAATAGGTTATTTGATTTATCAATTAGGACTATAGATGATTAATTAAATTAATCAGCTAGGGGATGGCAAAGGATTAATTAAATAGGAATTTAATTAATGATGCCTTTAGAGATAACTAAATAGGATTACCAAAGCGGTGTAATCAAATTTAGGTGTCTACACTAACAAGGTCCATCCTCTAACAAGGAACTTATATATTAGTATATTATCTAGTGGGTATCATCTCCACCGGGGTTTTCCCTTGGCCAAGGTTTCTATATTTAAAAAAAATGGTGTTATGAGTTATCTTTGTGCATGGTTATTGTTATTGTTCAGCATTACTTTATTACTTTGTTATGTATGGTTTAAAGTAAGAAATTATATCCAATTGGCGAATAAAGTTTGTAGATTATTGATTCCCCCCCCCCCCAGTAATTCATATTTCTAACAATTGGTGTCAGAGCACAATTACTTAGAAGAGGCTTAATAGCTTGAGTAAAATCCCTATGGATATGGAATAGTTGATGAAGAACCTTGAAGAGGCAGTTGAAAAAATTGATCTCCTTACTAAAGAAAGAGATAAGATAAAGGATAGATATGAAGACTCCAAAGTATACATTGGACAATTGAAGGAAAATATTGAACATCTCAAATCCAAGCTTGAATCTATTAAATTAGAAACTAGTGATGATGATTACTTAAAATTGAAGATAGAGTACAAGATCTTGAAGCATGAATTGAAGATTACGAATCTTAAGTTAACTTTGAGGAGTGATCCTGGCAAAGTTGAAACTAACTTGAAGATTGAGAATACAGATCTTAGAGCAAGTATGGAAAATGAGACATCTAAGCTTGAAACATTGAAAGAAGATCATGAAGAGCTTAAGAAATACAATACTATTTTGAAAGGTGAATTAACTTAGTACAAGAACCAACTTGAGAAGCTTTATTCTAGCAGAGAAAAGCTTGATGATTCAATATCAATACAGAGACCTACTTATGATAAGACTTGTCTTGGTTATCTATTTAACATTTTTACAAAGAAACCTGAGATTAAATTAGATCCAAAAGAAAAAGATAAATCTGATGATAAGTTTGAATCTAGTCAATATTCTAATAAAGCTAAAGAAGTTGGACAAGACAAAGAAGTTAAGATATTGGATGAACCAAAGAAAATGGAATCTCCTAAGGAAACCATATATGAATTTAGAGGTAAGTGCTTTTCATGTGATGAAATAAGTCATATGAAAAGAGATTGTAAAAATAAGTCATTTAATCATGTTAAGGATTTTTATTGTCATAATTATCATGGTATGGGTCATAAAGCAATTTATTGTAGGAAACCTAAGTATGATAATGATAGAAGGAATAGTAGAATGTCTAGAAATAATAACCCTACATATGAAGAAGATCTAATGAAAGGATATCAAGAGAACAAATACCTTGTGAGGAAAGAAGATAGATCATATGTTATAAGTGTAATAACTTTGGACACATAGCTTAGAATTGTCATGCACCTAATGATCAACAAAATCCTAGAAGCAAAACTCTAGTATATTAGTTATGCAACAACTTTAGACATATAGAAAAGTATTACAGAATGGATAGAAATTTTGGAGATAGAAGAAATAATGGAAGAAACTTCAAAAATAGAAGGAATGATGGAAGAAATTTAGAAATGGTAGAAGCAACCATGAGAGGAACTATGGAACTAAGAAAAATGATGAAGAACAAAGAAACATAGTTAGTGAACTTAGAGAAGAACTCAATGAGGCATTTGTAAAAAGAATAGACATCTCTACAGAAAAGCTAGAAGATGATGAGATAGGAAGATCAAAATCAGTTATCGATTTTGATTCAACTAAGTTGAATTAAGCTTATTCGTAGCACCAAAATTTGTAACTTCACTCAGAGATCGAAGTATCGGTAGCAAAGTTAGGAAAAGGTGTATCAAGATAAGTTTAGATAGTATCTATTCTCACTTGTAATTTGGAGCTTATCTAGTCTAGTTGTGAAGGAATTAAGAGTCACTGATATTATAGAGAAAGTTAATTTTGCAGAAAAAGATGAAAACTATGTTCTTACTAAGAATTTTTTGGAGCTTTTTCATGATGGAAGAAAGCTATGGAAAACCTTATGTAGCATCTAAAGATTGGATAGAAGATCTTGGGTAGATATTTGCATACAAAATGTAATTGATAGCTTTTCTGTGTTTGCAAAGTATGCAACTAATGTAAGTTCAATTTGAAGGAATAAAATGGAGTACATACTTGATTACTACTTCATTTCTATTATATCCAAAGTAGAGAGCACTTAGAAACAACTTGTTAAGGATATTTCAAAGAAAACCCTATTTTTGGAAAAGGTATTTTGTCATTTATTCACAAAATTTATTTGATAAAAGTTCATATTTGTTAGAAGCATGGATATGTTTGTAGTTCATAATGTTGAGAATGAGGATAGACCTAAGTTGAAGGTTGTTTCCATGAAACCTATAGAAGGAAACCCTAGTTTAGCATTATCCATTACATTGAACAATATAGTTTATTTGGAAGATGTAGGAAGTTATCTTACCAACAAGTTTGAATCTATTAGAATTGAGTATATGAACAAGGATATGGATTTAGTCTTTAACCATGATATGACTATGAAGCCTGGATTTGAACATTTGAAGGAACTAGACCTATTCAAATATCATTTCTACTAAGAATTAGACATAAATGAGTGGACATAGATCATACTAAGTAGAATACATGATGGGAAACTATGGATGCAAGATAATGTAGTTGATATTTCAGCTGACCTTATACATGAGGTAATTGGCCTTTGTAAATAAGGCAGTGTACCTATAGGTGAGAAGTTGGTTAAGAAGAAATTTGAGACTTATACGAAAGCAATTTATAATGGAAAGGCCATGGTTATCAGCACCATTAAACAAGATGATGTAAGACTCCTAAGTAGAATCATTGCCTACTCTATATGTGCAAGTTCAAAGATTGATGAATTGTCAGCCAGATTCATCTATGTAGCCTACAAGATATGTGTTGAGAAGGAACAAGTTAATCTTAGTGAAATACTAAGAATGCAACTCCTTGAAAGCCTAGAAAAGATCAAGAGGACTAAGAATGGTGTGTTTAGATTTTAGTCATTGATTAATCACATATTCTTTCATGTTCTTAAAATATTTCCATATTTGTCAGTCATAGAGATTATGAGCAGTAATAGATGTATAATGGAGAAGATAACATAAGTGTGTAGAAAACATCCTGTCATGCCCAAATTTACAAGGCAAAACACAACCAATTTTTTTTTAAAGGTGAACTGAAGGATAATACATGAATAGATCCATACTTTGTTATGAGTATTCTATCAAACTATGGGATATCAGGAGTATGACAATTCATATCCTTCAAGAATATCAGAATGTTACTTTATTTAGTCATTGAGTTGGAGATAATTAATCCTAGTTGATGTGGGGAAATTTTTTTTCATATGAAATTTTGGACTTCAGTTTCTAAGGGAGACCCATTTAGTTTTCTATCATTCTTTAAAATCTTAGTTATAACATAGGAGCTAGGTGGTGTTCTCAACTTAGTTTTACATCCACTCTTAGTAGTAAGAATTTATATATATGAATGTGAAGTAAAACTTTGTGCCATTGTAATTGTGATAGTTCAATTTGTCTGTGAATGTAACAACAATCCTAAATCCATATAACTTTCAAGAACTTAATAATTCTCGAGAATGGTTAGGTGTGTTTATATATATATATATATATATATATATATGTATGTATCTTTGCACTTATAAAGTGTTATTACATTTTAGGCCAATCCCCTTTCCATTTTATTTTATTATTTTATTTTTATTTTCTATTATTTAGTTATTCAAATTTCTAATGAGCTCTTGCATATTGTCATTTCGTTAAACTTCTAACTAATCCTATACCATCATTTGGACTATTGAAAAGGTACACACACACACACACACACACACACACACACACACAAATTATTTAATTTTAACTTCTCTGGAACCTTACTATTAGTTTTCAACTATATAGCATTGATTGGATTATCAAGTTTATATATTAACTAAGGGGCATGATCAACTTAACAATGAACTAACTACTACCTTGTCTACACTTGCCCCATTAACCAAGTTTTCACTCAATTTAACTATAGCATTATACTTTACTAACACAACTAAAATTTTAACTTCCATTATTATTATTACTAAATTTAATTAAAATTTTAATTATTAATAATTTTAACTACCATTCTAAACTATATGTTAAATCACCTAAAGTATTCTTTTCCCAAAAACTTAAGACACTAACTAATCCCTAATGAAAGCATTATTACTTATCCCATGTAATATAAAACTACATTCCCTTCTTCAAAAAAAATACCTATCTCACTTTTTACCATGATTACCTACTTAACCTACCTATTCTACCTACCACATATCTAGACTCCACCTTGGCTGACATTTAACCCTCCTCCTTCTCCCATTCAAATGCCCCATGGTCTAGGCCCATGTGCCCCTTTTTTTTCCTCCTTCTAAATGATGTGACAATAGTCCCATCTTTCTCCCCCCTGCTAGGTGCCTAAGTGGAAGGCTTGGGTAGCACCATAACATATGGGTGATTTAACTTTTTATTTCCAAGGATGAAGGCATCATTTTTAAAGGCCACTAACATATGTCAGTGGGGTCTCTTTCTCCCAAGTGCTCAAGTTGTTGTCAAAAGATAGTCTATTTTTTTAATACATTAATTAGGAGCTATTATGCTATTCCACCCCAACACCTCTTAACATCCTTCACTATTACCAAGGCCATGCATTTTGGGAGGAGGGAAATGTTCAAATCCCAAGGCCATCGACTTTACATGTGTGGAAGGGAGGGTGGTCAGCTAAGTCAGATTTTGGTTGGTTTTTCCTTTGTTTTGTTTAAGTGATTATGAATATGTGATGTCCTTAGTGGTGAGTGGTCTTTTCTACTTCCTTTATTGTGTTGCATATATGAATATTTATAATTTAAAAAATTTAAATTTTAAAAAAAAAAACTAAGTACACCTAAGTACACTTAGGTCCCCTCAAGAGTCATGTGACCATAAAGCCTTTTTTTGTAATTTATATTATTATCTTTCATAAATTATTACCAACTATGCTTCATAGGTCTATTTAGGAGTCAAGATCCTAGGGAATAATCTCTAGGATCAATTTATTGGTTTGTAATAGGGAGTGGGATATATTTCCACTCCCCATACAATTTCCAGAGAAGAATGTGCATCTATAGCTAACTTTTCTTATAGATTCTTAAGCTAAGTCAAGTAAGGAGCTATTTTCTTTCACTTCAACTATGAATCTAAGATGATTTGTTGATGCTGAAATTGATGTTATCCTCTATTCTATATAACCTTAGGGATTTAAATGATGCAAAATAATTCAAGGATTAACACTTCAATGTACAGGTTCTATTTTAAACATTTCTAAAGGTTGATTATTATCACATATGAGAGAAAACATCTACTCATAGAACCAATGAATTCAAGGATAATTAAGATCCTGTATTCAACCATTATTCAAGAGAGACAAATTAATTCTTTATTTGCATACTTATGTACAAATACAAGCTTGGAACCTTTTATTCATGTTTCACAAATCACATAACAAGAACTTTGCAATACTCTCGTTCACCCTACCTTGGAAATGAAATGTGTAACACTGACTTTCTAACATAAAATTTCTACATAGTTTAGCTATGGATTGAATACACTAATCTACCTATGTACAATGAATCAATCTCCTATCTACAACATGAATTTTCTAGAATGATGAATATTACTTCACTTGATAATTTCCAAGAAAAGATGTACATTCTTTACACAAACTGTTTCTTTCTTCTCACACAAAAATGAAGATACTATATTAACAATACTAGCTACATGCATATCATAGCCCATATTCTACATTTCCACATTCCCTTTACATTTCAAAAACACAATAAGGAGGATTTGACCCTCTTAACCCATAACAAAATAACATTAATAAAAATAAACTCATCACAATTCTAGCTTCTTCCACACTGCCAAAGGGTGAAACCCCAATCTCTCCATAAGATCTACTTTCTGAAAGACCTACAAAACAACACAAAACTTGGAACCATGGAGGCTCACCTCCCATCCTGGGCTTCTATGAAGCCATCCATCGAGCAAGGGAAACAAGATTCAAATCATGTTGCATTCCAATCTCACACATGCATAAACATCATGTTACAACACTTGAACAATTTCACCCCAAGGGTATTTCACAATGGTTCACCAATAGAACCTTGAACATAGGGTGAATGTGTGCTTTCAAATAGGAGACTTACCATATCATATTCTTATTTGCAATAAAAATCTTCAAGCCCTTTCAAGGCTTTCACAAATTAACAATTTACATGCCCTTTTGGGGCTTCCACAAACCTCCTCCAAACATACTACCATTAGTTATAACTTCCTTGAAGCCCATACTTCATAAGCTTCCTTTCTACACCATCTTTCCCTTATCACCCCAAAAGCAAGATATGAATGAATATGGCATACAATGAAGCCCATACTCTAAGGTTCTCAACTACATTTCAAGCCCAACTAAGCTCTTCACCCTAGACTTCTCTTCCCTTCCCAAAGGGTGAGTGAATCCCTCACACCCATAACAACACTTATGCATAAAATCATGGAACTCAAAAAAAAGAACAAGAGGACAATGAAAATCCAAACTTCATGCTCATCACAATATAACACAACACAAGACAACACAACATCATGATACAAGATGATACCACACATTTTTCTTACAATGCCATTCTCCATACCTACATACTCATGAATGCAATACCAAGATTCAACTTCAAAATGGAAGAAGTTAACTACATGGTAAGAACACCAACCTTGAATTCCTTTCAAAATAGTAATGAAAGGTTGTAGAAGAGCTCCCTCCCAGCTTCAAAACTCTAAACTTAGAGAATGGGTGAACACCTCACTAGTTTGTCCAAGACTCTCTAAAAAGGCCTTCTCATTAACTATTTTAGCAAAAACACCAAGCCACTTCCTCTTACAAACTTGTCTCCCCCTTAAGTTTTCTATTTTTGACTTAGTGGAAATATGGGAAAGAGCTCATGTGACAACTCTATTTTCGAATTGATCAAAGAAGGCATTGGTAAAGGGTCCCCCTAGGCTATCTAGGCATTATCATGGTAGAAATAAGGTCCCTAACATGTTATACTATCATATGGGTAGCTTATTTTCACAAAAAATTACTTTGGGACCACCTAATGCCCCTTCAAAACCCTAGTCAAGTCTAATTTCGAATTTCCTTTGATTGTGACCCATCCTTCACCTTGTCAAGTGGGTTTACTTAGTCATTCACAAGGTGATTAGTTTAAAGATAAAATGCTATCATGACCAACCCTAGGCGACATGTCATTAACACACAAAAACCCACAAGTTTCAAGTGACACACTAAAGCACATTACACATCATCATGACATGTCTCTAATGCATTTTGATATTAAAAATTTCACACACAAGCAAGCTTACATTTATGACATAAGATACATCACAACAAGACTTTTGAATCTTCCAAAGATTTTCCTTGGCTAAATCATGTTCATTTTGGTTTGGACCTTGTTTTCCACAATAATTTCTATGGTTCCACTTTCTACACACTAAATTTGAGTATCAGTAGTCCAAGGAGGTCATATAAAACACATATAAAAAATGCATATAAATTCAAATGTTACATAATCCATATTAACATGATTCAATTAAATTCCTTTTCCTAATCATTTCAAATAAGACATTCAACATGTTTAAATATCAAAATTTGAACATCACATTTAATCATAAATCATCATAATAAATTTAACATTTCACATCACATCATAATCCTTTTCCTATCAAAATGACAAAATGTTGAATCTATATTGCTAAATCAACCAACATGAAAATTAGTTCCAATTACATACCTCAGATCAAAACCACCAAAATGTAAAAATCACAACTACTATACTTGATTCAATTAAATATAGTTTGATTACTAACACTTTCTCATTATCATGGATCCAAATTCAAAAATCATGGCTCCAAAATGCAAGAAACATTAATGAAAACTAGAGAACTAAAAATGGCTAGTGCTCTAAGCATTTTTGAATTGGCTGGTTCTCTGCTAGGTAGGAAATTGGTAGGGGAGAATCTGGCAGGAGGTACTGATCTTGGAGGGACAAAAGGACTAATAGAGGAAAATATAGCAAAAGCTGATGGGATAGAAGGAAGAAATAATGGAAAAAATAAGGATGCAGGTACCACTAATTGTGGGGTTTGGGACCTTTCTTTAGATTTGTCTTCTACATTTTACGTGCTTGGTTAGGTATTTGAGAATGAAAAGAACCCTTTAGAGAATGTGGAGGTCAATATTGAGAATAAATCAGAAGGGTCAAAGATAGGGTTTGCTAACCAAAGGACATGGTCTTCCTTGTTTGGTAGGAAACTTGGTGGTAAATCATCCTTCCCATTGGTTACTTCAAAATCTCTTGTGGGAAAATTTATGGGGGCTAGACTAGATATAGATTCTTTGAAAAAAATGATTAAATAGAAATGGATTATTCATGGTGATGTTGATATAGCCCCTATGTTAAATTTATTCTCATTTGTTTTTAATGTATAA
Organism: Cupressus sempervirens; assembly: GCA_028749045.1. Lineage (NCBI taxonomy): Eukaryota > Viridiplantae > Streptophyta > Pinopsida > Cupressales > Cupressaceae > Cupressus > Cupressus sempervirens. The sequence continues at coordinate 426,372,465 of CM053784.1, read as the reverse complement.
AGAAGATATGAATATGGTTCTCTATGGAGGTCCATGGTCATTTGGCAAAAGTACTCTCATTATTAAAAAATGGGAGCCAAATATGGACTTAACGGATGCTTTCTTCTTAACCACACCAATCTAGGTTAGACTCCCTAGCCTTCCTTTAGAATTTTGGCATGAAGATATCTTTAAAGAAATTGCTAGCTCCTTCAGGGAACTAGTTGCTATGGATCATGCAATGGCATTGAGACCTAAACTCCAGAGTGCCAGGTTATATGTGAAAGTGGCAAACTTGAATCACCTCCTAGAAAAAGTGGAACTAATTTCAAAACTAGGTAAAAGAATATAGGAAATTATATATGAAAATCTTCCAAATACCTACTTTGCCTATAAAAAATAGGGCCATTGGGTGAAAAACTATCCTAGTAAAGGCAAGAATAATCCCAAGGCTGAATAGGAAGCTAAAAACAAAGAAATAAAAGTTCAGAAGAAAGTTTGGAAACCTAAAGGTACTCATATGAAAGAGATGAAGGATAAATTGAATTTGGAACCTCAAGATATTGGTAAAGTGTCAAATTTGGCCTTGAAGGAAAATTTGAACATTGAGAATAAATGGGATGAGATGATGTTGGAATTTGTGTTACCTAAACAAAATATAGAAGATATAATGGATTTGATGAAACAACTAGTAATTTATCAGAAGTTTGATGATAGCTAGGAAGATCTAATTGAGATGGATGAATTAGAGGAGGGGGAAATTCTATTTGAATCTACTAAAATGATGGTGCTAGCAAATTCTCAAAATCCCCAACTGACTAAAAATTAGAATGTTACCCCAAAGTCTCTTGAGATGCCTATGTGCAAAGAAATTGTTCCCTTTAGGAATGAATTTGAGCTTGAGGATATCAAGGAGGAAGGGAAGGATCTTAAACATAAACCAAGTCAAAGGAAAAAGATAGACAAGAAGAGTAATATAGTTCCCAAAGGAGTGGAGACTAGAAGTAGCAAACTGGACCAACAAGCTAAGGTGAAACCAAATGTTGGTACCCCAGATAAACCTGGAAGGAAATCTTCTAGGAGAACTAGAGAAATGGAAAGTATGTAGAATATTGTGTATGGAAGATGGGAAACTATTCTGGATTTTACTCCTAAAAAATAGATATGAAAATTATTACTTGGAATATTAGGGGTTTGAATAATACTCATAAACTTGATGATGTTGTTAGGAATTTTGTTAGAGAGCATAAACCAGATTTTTTTATTACTACAAGAAACAAAGATGGAAAAGGAGAAAGCTGAACAAATTAAATCTTTTAAAGATTATTATATAAAAGCTAGTAATTTAGAAGGAGCTTTAGGGGAAACTATGATGTTATGGAAGAAATCTAATTACTTAGGAACTATTTTGAATGCTAGTAAACATTGCATGGTGGTTAAAATTACTAACATTGATCAGAATAAGGATTGGTATATTGACAATATGTATGCTCCAAATATCAAGAATCTTAGGAAAAAGGTATGGGGCACTCTCTCTCATATAAAGAGTAAAGATTACTTTGGTCAATGGCTTATTATAGGAGACTTTAATGTTCCTTTTTATGATCATGAAAAAAATGGAGGTAATGTGAGTCAGTTGGAAGGAAGACTCGATCTTATGGATTTCATCAATAAGGAGGATTTAATGGATATGGATCTTCATGGTATTTAGTTTACCTAGAGTAATAAGAGGCTGAGTAATGACTGCATTCAGGCTCAATTGGATAGAGCACTTATTTCACCTGATTGGACTAAAGAGTTTGTTTGCAAACTAGAGGCACTTCAAAAAATTAGGTCAGATCATTTCCCTTTGATTTTCTCTGCTGAAAAGATTAATCTAAAGAAGAACTTTCCTTTTAGATTTGAAAAAATGTGGATGTATCATCCACAATTTGAAAGGAAATTTGTTGAATGGTGGAATATAGATGTTGAAGGTGCTACTCTATTTAGAGTGGCCTCAAAGTTAAGAAATGTTAAAAAGGAGGTTAAAATATGGAATAAAAGATGTTTTGGTAATATCTTTGAGAGCAAAGAAAACATTAAGGATGATATCCAAACTATCTAGGACAAGATACAGAAGGAAGGGTATACTCTTGACCTTGTTAGAGAGGAGAATGAAAATTTGGTTCAATATCATGACATTGTTACTAAAGAAGAGATCGATTGGAGGCAAAGATCCAGATTAATCTGGCTAAATGAAGGAGATAAGAATACTAGGTTTTTCCATCTTTCTACTCTAAAGCATAGAGTCAAAACTCATATCTCATATCTTAAAAAAGGAGATTTGAAGATTACTGAGGAAAAGGATATTTCAAAAGAGATGGTATCCTTTTTTTCTTCTTTAATGTCAACTGATCCCAACATTGATCCTGCTCACCACAATTAACTTTTAAAGGTGATCCCTCCTTTAATTACTAAGGACCAAAATAAGTTGTTAGGTTCTATTCCAAAGGAAGAAGAAATCTAAAAAGCTGTATGCTCCTTAGGAGGGTATAAATCGCCAGGACCAGACAGTTTTCCCATGTTCTTTTTCTAGAAGACATGAAAGCTGGTTGGAAGAGATGTTTGTGATGTTATTAAGGAATTATTTGGGGAAAAAAGAATGCTTAATGAAATTAATTCTACCTTCCTATGTATGATTCCCAAAAAGAGTAGGGTTGATACTCTAGGCTAGTTCAAACCAATTAGTCTTTGTAATTCCTTTTACAAGATTATCTCAAAAGTCCTAACTTCTAGGTTGCTGCTAGTACTTCCTTCTCTTATTGCTATTCAACAAAATGGTTTTATGCCAAGTATGAAAATTCTTAATTCTATCATTGCAGCTCACGAGAATATTCACTCTTTATCTTGTTCTAATAATCAGGGTTTTATCATGAAAGTTGATATTGCTAAAGCCTATGATGACAGAGTTGAATGGGCTTTTCTTGTTAAGATTTTACAAGCCTTTGGATTTTATAATAAGATTGTTGGAGCTATTTATCAATTGATCTCTACTACTTCTATTGCCATCTTGGTGAATGGTTGTTCTTCTAAATTATTTAGTCCCTCCAGAGGATTGAGACAGGGAGACCCTTTATCCCCTATTCTTTTTGTTATTATGGCTAATTGCTTGGGGAGATATATTGGGTAATTGGTCCAACAAGGGGATATTAAAGGTCTATAGCCTTCTTTCCAACCTCTTACTTGATCCCATGGCCAATTTTTTGATGATACTATCTTCATGGGCAAAGTTGAAGTTAAGGAAGCTTGAAATCTCAAGCAAGCCTTTAATTTGTACTCTTCTGCCTCAGGTCAGTTGGTAAATTGGAACAAGAGCTTTTTTTTTTTTAATAATACCCCTATTCCAAGATAGAATAAAATTTCTAAAATTCTTGGGTGTTCAATTGGATCTTTTCCCTGTATTTATTTGGGACTTCCTTTGGGTCCAAAAGCTCCTAATTCTTTTTGGGAAGATCTCATAAATAAATTTAATAAGAAATTGGTGGGCTGGAAGGGTAATCTTTTGAGTCAAGCTAGTAAAATTACTCTCCTTAAAGCTTGTCTCCAAAGTATCCCTACTTATGCATTGAGTCTTTTTAAAATACCAGTGAAATTTGCAGATATAACTAATAAAATTCAAAAAAAAATTCTATGGACTGGAACTGAGGAAAAGAAAAGAATGGCTTTGATTGCATGGGATCAACTTTGTAAGCCCATCAGGGATGGAGGATTGGGAATTAGGTCTATACAAAGTATGAATAGAGCTCTTTTGGAAAAATAAAATGGAGAGTTTATCATGATGATAAGGAATGGAGTACTATATGGAAACATAAGTATCTCTTTAATGCCAACTCTTTATCTAATTTCCTATCATCTCCTGATGTTCTTTCCCCTTTTTCTATTTGGGGAGCTATGCAGGGAACTAAGAATAACTTAGCCAAAGGTTGTTCATGGAAAATTGGAAATGGGAAAAAGGTTAGATTTTGGGAAGATTCTTGGTTAATGGATCATCCTCTGATTGAGGACTTTGAGGATACTACTCGAGTTAATAGATGCAAACAATTGTATGGGACTTTTGTGAAATAGTATTGGCATAACAACACTTAGGTAAACTTGCTTGATGTTGACCAAGGTTTTTATAACATCTAGATAATGTTAAATGCCTTTACTTTGTATCCCCATTAGGAGGATAAGATGATATGGAGTGTTGATCCTAGTGGTCAGTTCAAAGTTTCTTCTGTTTTTAAATCTAAAGAGAAAGGTAATCAACCTTTATGGTCTAAAGCTTGGATAAATGGTCTCACACCTAAAATAAATATCTTTTATTGGTTTTTCTTAAAATAAAATCCTCACACTAGATAATTTGCAAAAAAGAGGCATTAAATACTCTATGTAAAGGAGATTTTGAAGATAGAGATCATTTGCTTTTGAACTATTCTTACACTCAAAAAGGTTGGACCTCTATTCTCAATTACTGGAACATAACTTGGGTTGATCAAAATAAGGTTGAACTTTTTTTTAAAAGTTGGAGTTGTCCATCTAAGGATACTAATGTTTAGTTTCTATGGAAAATTACTCTTCCTCATCTCTGGTGGGGTATCTAGAAAGAAAGAAATAATAGAATCTTTAGAAATAAAGAAATGCCAAAGTGGGTGCTTGGACAAAATATTGTCAGGGCAATAAAGGAAAATTTTAAGTCTCAGAGAAGATGTGATCAAAACTTTCAAATTGACTCTCCAATGTTATCCAAAAGTTCTAATCTTAAAAAAGATGACCCAAGATTGATGACTAGATGGAAGGCTCCCCCTATTGGATGGCTTAAAGGGAACTTTGATGGTATTGTGAAGGGAAATCTAGGCAAAGTAGGTTGTGGAGGAGTTTTGAGAGATCATACAGGTAATATAATAGATGCCATTGTTGTACCTATTGGTATCTCTAACAGTCACAAAGCTGAGGCAACTGTTGCTCTATATATTATGAGGTTAGCTATTCAAACTAGTTTTCCAAACCTCTAGATGGAAGGAGATTCTTTATACATTATTAATATGCTTAATGATAAAAACTCTATTACTTGGTCGATTGAAGCAAGTGTTATGGAAATTAAAACTTTAATGAATAAATTTGAAAAGTGGTTATATCTCACTCTTTCTATGAAGGTAATGTGATGGTAGATTGGATTGCCAACTGTGTTATCCAAATGGGATATAAGATGACGTGGAATGGTGACTTAAGTTGAAATGTGGATTTGAAAGCCCTCATTAATTATGATATAACTCATGTGATTGTGGGAAATATTTGCCAAGATTAGTAATTTAATGATATTTCAAATCAAGTGGGGATATGGATGTCAGTGTTCTCTCCTTGAGGAAGTACATTTATGTGATTTTAACCCTAACTTCGTACGTATCTATTTTAATGTGTGCCTTAGTTGTATCAATGAATGTTTTCTCTTTGATTAATTTATTTGTTCTTCATCTCCATTTGATTCTATCTTATTGCAATAATTTGAAGTCCTTGAAAGCCAACTGTGTACTCTCAAGAATCTCAGAAGTCACCTCAAGCTGTTGAGTAAGCTCACTCACCTCATCTTCCTTGGCCAACAATGCATCGTATGTTGTACTGCCCCACTCCATAAGATAATCTCCATCAGCTACCAACTGCATATAATCCTGTCTCAGAATCTGGATAGCCTCCCATAAAGAGTGGAACTCTCTCAAGGAAAGATAACTGCCTCCCTACTCATCACTAGTAGGAGAACCCCATCCATAAATGGCTAACAACTGATGAGCAACATCAAAATGCTAGCAAGTGATAGCAATGTCTCACTCACTAACTCTCAACTAATTAGATACATGATGGCACTGGCTAGTTTGTCTCCTACAAACCTCATCTGATGCACTATCTAAAGGAGTATCCTCAAAGTTACTAGTCTCTAGAGTATTACCATCCATATCATGTGAATCAACTCCAAAGCTCATATCAACAAATGGAGTATCAAAAACTATAGCACTGCTATCCAACTCCTCTATACCAAAAGAAATTGCCAAGGAAACTAAGTCTTCAAAATTTCCCACTACATCCTCCTGGATGTCATCAATGCCAATATGACCCTGGGACTCATCTGTACACACTACCAAATATGAAAGACCATCAACATGTTCCAGAAAAAATGGTCGATTGGATATATGAACAAAGCCCAACACCGATGTATAAAAACTAATACCAACATTGGACAAGCTGCTATCACAAGAAAAGACAACACCGTGCAATCTGCTAATCAAATCCATGATAGCACCCAAACAATCACTACTACCAAAAAGTGTTAAAGATGTCCAGTCAACTGAATCCCAAACACCAATATAACAATCTTGAGTCCATATCCATAAACTAGAATTAACTAGTAACTCAAGCAAACTCCTTACCTAAGTAATATGACAATTACCAACTAACTCCACATACCTGTCATGATGAGATAATGTAGTCACAATACTATCTTCACTCACCTTCAGTTGGTGGGATAAATCATGTGAAGTACTACTAGCCTCAACCTCATGTGACGAAGCATCTAACTATGCCTGGTACTCTCTCTCAGAAAAGTCATGAATGCTCAATGTCTGCTCATCTCTACTAGGTATCTCACCATCATGCACAACAACATCCTCATAATCATCATCCTTGAGGTCAAATCTATCTATCACTCTTTGACTAAAATCATCAAATGTAGTTACCTGATCATGACCTTGAGTAGTCATTCCATGATACCACCAATCATAGGCTGGATCTTCCAAGTGTAGACTTTCAATTTGAACAGCATCACTCTCCTTCATGGGGTTAAGTGTGAAGAAGGTCTATAATTTTTGTAGCCATGCTCTAGCTGAAATTTTATTTGTTCCATCAAAAGTAGGTGCTATAAAATTTCTTATTTTATTTTTGAGCTCTCTTCCACTTATGTCATGCTCCCTTCTATACTCTTTCTTGGGCATCAAAGTGTTCATCATATCCACATATTCTCTAAAAGGAACTAAACTGCAAAATTCATCATCTAAACCATTGTAAGTAGCTCTTAATGCAATCAAGTTACCTGTAACCTCTTCCATGGGATTAAGGGCTGGATTTGGCACTGGTGGCTCATCTGCATGCAAAAAAATAGTTTTTGTTGATTGAGAGGGTGTGAGTTTCAAATTTCTTGACTCCTCTGAAGTGCTCCCTTTCTCATTAATAGATGCAACTCCTTGCAATTTTTCTGTCAATATTTGCAAAGTCTCTCTAGTTTCTGCCAAACTATCCACTGTTTGCTTCTGAGTATTTTTGATGTCTTGGAAGAATTTCTTTGCCATCTCACCTAGATCAGCCATACTTTTTCCTTCCTTGGATTTTATACTTTTACTTTCAACTAGAGGTTTGATCAAAATTTCTTTATTCTTTTCTCGCTATAAATATCTCTTTTCTCTTTCACTTAGTTGCGTGCAACCATAAATTTTGACATGCAGCTGATTAGAAACAACATGCAACCACCAAATTCACCAAGAACTAACATGCAAATGATTACAAGTAGAATGCAACCATAAATTTTGACATTCAGCTGATTGGAAGCAACATGCAACCATAAATTATGACATGCAAGATCTGGGTAGTTGTCAAAACTAACATGCAAGATCTGGGTAGTTGTCAAAATTGACATGCAAACTATTACAAACCCTTAGGCTGGGAAGATCATGGCTTTGATAACACTGAAATGTCCCTTTACTATTTTTGTATGATATTTTCAACCTCTAATCAGATTTTCAAGATCAAACAACTAATATCACAAAGATCCACCAATTTCTTAATAAACCCCAAATCGGGTATGCCAGAAATAGTGCCAAAAGCTTCACAACTTTACCTATTATTAATAAATCTTAAAGTGGACATTTTTACAGAAATTTTAGCAGAATAAATTCCTATAAAATGACATTTCCATATCTATATAACATGCACACAATAGCTCCCAAACGAAGGACAAAAACAATGCTCATCGGGCTCCCGAAAATAGCACAAAATAGCCCGAAATCACCACAAAAACTTAATAATCTATCACAAAAGTATAATAATATCAAAATACATATTTTAAATTCTATTTTAACATTTAAAAGTCTGATATACAGAAGCAACCCAAACTGATATGAAATACTCAACTAGAAACACCAAACTCTTACAAAATATACACTTGAAAACCCACAAATCTGCACTGTTCAGCACAAAGGCAAACTCTACATGAGCATGCACATGGAATGGATTCAAACTCCCATCCTTAACCTTCTTATAAACCTACAAACTCCCATTCTTGGGTCTCCCTGGAAACCTGCAAACTCTCGTTCTTGGGTCTCCTTCTCCATAAGTTTGGCAGCCTTTGAAGAATAACAAAGAAATGAGCAAAAATCAAGTTCTGGAATCAGCCCAAAATGCCTCCAAACCCCTTAAAAGAGGGTATAACCCTAACTCACATCCAAGAGGGGTTAATAAAACATATTTTAATAATAATCTTCATTTATTAGTCCATTAGCTTCCAAAGATTATCCCCTTTTTCCAAAACTTCACCTTTTTAGGCCTGCCTGCCTTAGCAAAGATTATTATTTTTAATTATTTGAAAAGGGGACATGAAATTTTAACTCCAAATTTTGCAAGCTCATAGGAAAAAAGAATCGCGTCCTATTTTTCATGAAGGGTTAATTTTACTAATTGAGGGTTACTATAAAAGCAAGGCCATTGTGTCTTCTCCTCCTTCTAGAAAAAAGAAGGGCTCTATCAGCAAAAATTACTCTAGGAAGAGTAAGGGTGATTTAAGGGTAAAAGGAGGATTCTAAAGCAAGAAACCCAACAAACCCCTCAATAAAATGTGGAAGAGATTACTAAGTCTGATAAATTGGAGAATAAGGAGGAGAAAAACTTGGAGGAGGAGGAGAACATGGATGTGGGAGAATCCAACTCCAATATGGAAGGCTATATGGGAAGTAAGGGTGAAACTAGTAAGGATGAAGAGGAAGAGAGTAATGAGAAAAATATAGAGTTAGGTAATGTAGGTGAAGAGGAAAATCAGAGTGAGCATTCTAAGGGAGTGAGGGATGGAAAAGAAGAAATGGTGAAGGATAAGAATGACCTTTCTGATGTTAATGTGAGGGAAGAAGTAAGGATAGACAAGGAAAAGTATTCTAGTAGAGAAGAAATGAGGAAGGAGAAGAACGAATCTATTCAAAGGGATACTATACTTTCTTTTCTACTTATTACAAAGCTTATGGTTGATACCTCTCTGCAAGTTGAATCATGGATGTATAATGAATTAATGAGTCTAAAAACAAATATGGAAAAGGTGAAATAGAACTAGGAAATTGACTGTACAAAGATCAGCGAGATGGAAGTGCAGGTGGGTAATATACCAAAGAAACTAAATGAGTATGAACAAAAACTTTGTTTTCTAATCAAAGAAAGTGGCAATAAGATGGAGCAGATTACTTCCAGTATTTTTGCTACTACTACAAGTCTTGGGAAGTGCACCAATGAAGAAATTATGTCTCTAGGGGGACTGAGTAAAAGAACCAAATAAAGTTCTAGGAAAAGGGCAGCTAAGGCTACTGGAGGTTCGGTTGCTAATACCATTCAAGGCACTACGGAGATCGGTAAAGAGGTGGTCAAAATGATAAAAGAGCTGCAATAGCAGCTAGTAGTGTCTTTGGTTTTTGGTCTATATTTTTTTTTACTGATCCTGGTATTTGGTCGATGATATTGGTTATATTATCTAGTTTGTGTTTGTTGTTAAAATTAGGTTCTAGGTCCTTGTAAAACTTGGGTTTATTTTATTATCCTTTAATGTGGTTTCAGATCCCTATAAAACTTGATTTTACTACTATTTAAACTGTAGGTTTTAGGTCCTTATAAAACCTATTAGTGCTTCATGGTTTATCTTTTTCTTTTCTATTAAGGGTTTTGGGGCCCCTTCAAAACCTATTTTTACCTTAATCTAAAAAACTATCTCATTATCATTATGAGATATTACATGATAAGGCATATGTGTCTAAAATCTCTAATGTTAGAAAATTAGGATGTTTTCATAATCATGTCTGTATAGGTTCAAAATTGGTCATTAGGTAAACCCATTATATTTGTTAGTCAATATATTATATTTTCATCTTAATCATCATTCACTATATCCTATCCACTGAATACTACTTGTACAACAATTGACTTATTATATTTATAGCATGTCGAGCTCTATTGAGTAGGCCTTTATCTAAGTTGATAACAATTTATGTCTATAATTATTATTAGTACTCACAAGGGTGGGTGTTAATTCATCTTTTCACCATGGCCTCCTAAAAAAACTATCCTAATGGATCATAACATACTATGAACCCATCGGCATAGTTTTCTAAGTTATAACATCTCGAGTCTTTATTCCGTAGGGTCTTAGCTTACCAACCTAAAAAAAATTGAATACAATACTTATGACAATAATGACTACAATGTATATCAGTCTCAATTAAGATCTTAGGTCCAATATCAATAAGAAGGATGCCAATCATGACATACCTAAATCTTGGAACCTACTTATCGTCATTCTATCATAAGGTGTATGCTAACAGTCTATAATACACATACTATGCATGAGAGAAAAAGACATGACATCTCACCTCTTTATGCTTCCTAGTTCTAACCATATTCATGTTATTTAGGGTTTATAATATGGTATTTAGGAAGGGGCCTTACAGATGTAGTAGATAAGATATTGGATAGTGGGAATTTAATTATGAAGACATTTTTGAATGAAATGAGACAAAGATTCAGAATTGCATTTGTAATTGTAGACACATTTAAAGAAGACATTTGTGTTATGGTTGATATAGATTTTACTTATATTCAAGTAGTAGAACTGCAGGAAACATTTCTTGATCCTTTAGGTTATGAATTAAGTGATGATATAGCAGTTGGATACATTGACTTATTGTTGAAATCAGAGAAGGACCAAGCTGAATATAGATTTGGAACTTATGATGAGATTACCCAATCAGCTCATCAAGCATCCTTTAGAAGGCATCTCCCAAGAGGATTGAAACAATAATGAAGAAAGCTTTATTAGAGGCCGGTAAGACTAAGACTAAGTCATAAGCAATTAGGAAAACCATGAAGTATGGTATACTAAAAGTGCAACCTTTGCCAGTGTTTATTGTAGAGACATCTTAGAAATAGAGCATTCCTTATGCAGTAGCATTAGATGTTCAGACAAGTGAACCAAAGAGAAAATCTAAGAGATTAGTGGAAGTTGTAACCATAAAGACTAAAAGGGTCAATAAACAAGCCAATAGAGTAGGAAAGAGACAAACAACATTGTTAACAATTGTTGAATCTAGTGAAGAACAACAAAAACAAGAAAAAATTAAATAGACAGAGAAGGTAACAACTTCAAAGTAGTCAGCAGGAAAAGTTTGCCAACCCTAGAAGCCAAAGATAGAGAAGATAAATTCAACTATTGTTAATGAAGGAAAATTTGTGCAAATGAAAAAAAATTATGATTTGTATAATAATTTTGAGAAAGATCAAATTGATATCTCTACTATGAGATACATTATAGCTAACAATTTGAAATTGAAGGATATTGAAGACACAATAAACTAAAAGGTCTATGATAGACTCATAGAAAAGAAGGCACTAGCTAGAGAAGAGGATATAGAACTTTGGAAGTCTATGTTAAGAATAATATGCAAGACTAATGATGAATAAGAAGTCAAGAGATTGTTAAAAAATCTAGAACCTTACTTAAGAAACAAGGTAAGACCATTTCTATTTATGGTGGGAGAGAAAGATAAGATAAGAAGTGAGACTACAACAGCTATAAATCAAATGATGAAAGAGTGTAAAGTAACATCTTCACCAACACCCAGATTCTCAGAAGTGTCAATGAGTGGTGATAAAATGCAAATAGATCAGACCAATGTTACCATTAACATTGATCATACAAATCCATTTGAAGGTTCCAAGTAGAATGAACCTCATACTAAGGATATTGAAGAACAACAAGGACAAATTGAAGAGGAGAAGAGGTTACTATAAGAAGAGAAAAAGAAAGTAGAAGAGGCCAAGCATAAATTATTTAAAGATGAGATGAAAAGGAAAGAAGAGGAATAAAAGAAAAGAGTAGCAGAAGAAAAAATGAAAAGGAATTTAGAAAAAGATGAGAAGAAGAGATTAGAAGAGGAAGCGAAGAAAGAAAAATAAAGAAAGCAAAGAGAAGAGAAAGAAGAAGAAGAAAGAAGAGTCAAAGAGGCAACTAAAAAGAAGAAAAGGGAAGATGACACTAAACTTTCTAGTTCATCTACTCTACTTTCTCTTGCTAGCCTAGCAACTAATGATGATGGTTAAACTAACTCAATCTCATCTTTATCAAAGCTTATTGAAAAGAACAAGATAGTGAAGAGCCTACAGAGAATGTTGATGGAGGTTACTAACATCACACAGTACTTTGGTAGTCTAGCACTCTAAAACAAATCCTGAATAGAGGGCACAGGTAGTGCTAAAGTCTTTTGATGAAGAATTCACAAATTTGTTGAATGTTGCAGAAACAAAGGCACATATCTCACATGATGCTAACTTATTTAGCATCATTTGTCAAAATATAAAGAATGATTTGATAAGGCTTAATACTTGTATCAAGAAACTTTGGAAGTGTCAACAAAATGGGAAGATATTGTACAGTAAGTGTACTCTATCTCACAAGCTAACTAAGGATATGGACAACTATATTGGAGGAAAGATGAGTGAGCTAGAAGCTCTATCTAGCTGATTACAACATCCTACTAGTAAAATCAATGATTTTGAAGGACAAGTGGCTAGTATTCAAAATGATATCAAGAAACTAGAACTCTGGAAGGAACAATTTTGAAGAGAGTATCAGATTTTAGAGAGTTTATTGCTCTAAAAATATCTTTTTTTGAGAAATAGTTGGAGGAATGTGTCAACACCAAGGACACTTATTCTAACTTTTTATACTCTAGCCTTAATGTAGTTGAGATTGCATCATATTCCTTATTGTAATTCTCACCTCTGCTAAATCCACCAAGGATGCATGGACTAAAGGTATAAACAATCTTAAGGAAAATTTTGATGATTGCATGAAGATACTACCAACTTAAGGCAAAAGAATAGAAATTTTGATAGTTTCTGGACAATTTTTGACATTTTAACCTTTGTCATTAATGTCAAAGGGGGAGAAGTACATAAGAAAATTGTAAAATAGGTAAAGATAAAATTATGAAAGCATATTTTAAGGGGGAGCATGTGTAAGAAGAACAAATTGTAATAGATGTAATGTGTTATTTATTTTAAGTTTTTGATACTTAGCCAATTTTCCCTATTTTGTTGTCATCAATGCCAAAGGGGGAGATTGTTGACAATTGGATAATGAGGATATGTAATTGTTGTCATTTATGGAAACACATGATGTACGTGCTTACATGAAACCTTGGAAATAAAAATACTTAGCTTTTAGTACTTAGAAAATTGTCTAGGTATGAATTTGGTATACAACAGTGTATTGTTTGTTTGTAACTTGTTGATGATGTCATATTATGACTAGAAAAGTTAGATGGAGATAGTATACATGTTGATGATGATGTGTATAACCTTGAAAGTTTGTATAGACTATAGAAAAAAGAGATATTTGTGCTTTAATGTAACAAGATAGTAGAATTAAAAGAAAGGAATTATTTTGTTTACAAAATAATTATTTTTCCAATTAGGGCCGACATCCTAGATGTTTACTCTAAATTGGAAAAGTGTATTATGGTCTTAGTTGACCTAGTAGCAATTTGTGTAAAGGCATGGTATTTATGCAAAGGACATCTTGCAATGACAAGTGGAATTGTGATGTAAGTTGTGCGAGTATTATGATATGCAAACTTACTATGCGAGCGATATATGTGAAGTTTGTGAAGCTATTTTGTGATCTGAGATTGAGCTAAAGATCAAAGATCAGTCAAAAAAGAAGTTACAAAATCCATATTCTAGAAGTTTGATTACTTCTTTGGGTAGTTGGCTCTTCTTGTAATTGGAAGTGCATGTTTGGGTAGTGGGCTCATCTTGTATCTACTTACTACAATTCCTAATATGGTTGGCACAACTCCTAACAGGGTTGGAATCTCATATACGGATTCAAAGTCTCCTAACATGAACTCTCTATACTAAATTTACTCCTAATAGGGTCCATCCTCTAACAAAGAACTTATATATCAGTATATTATCTAGTGGGTACCATTCCCATCGGGGTTTTTCCTTGGCCAGGGTTTCCCTAGTTAACAAAATATAGTGTTATGAGTTATCTTTGTGCATGGTTATTGTGACTATTCAGCATTACTTTATTACTTTGTTATGTATGGTTTAAAGTAAGAAATAATCTCCAGATGGTGACTAAAGTTTGTAGATTATTGATTCACCCACCCCCTCCTACCCCCCATTAATTCCTATTTCTAACATTGAATTTGTAGTGCCTACCCTCGTTCACATCTTTTCTAGACTTATTGTTGCTATTATTATTAGACTTTGATGGACTAGTTTTATGTTGATGGTTTAGTGGTGTTGTTTTGACACTATCAGATATTATGATAGGGATTCAGTTGATATATGATGAGATCATTTAGACTTTACATTTCATGTATGTATGATGATCATTACATTGTTTTCAGTTATTAATGATGATTAGTTAGATGGTTTATATCTCATGTGTTTTATTATGGTTACTTACCCCATACTTGCATGTGTATGGTGTGCATGTTTTCTTATTGTATGGCATTTCTGATGTGGTTAAGGAAGGGAGTCGTAGTCACTTGCTTAGTCGGGATCTACACGATGCACCACTTCCTGCCATTGTTTATTTAGCTTAGCATTATATATTGTATGTACATGCATGGTTTTTCTGCAGGTTGCAAGTACCGGGTATTGACTTCTCTAAATTACCAGGATGAGCGTACCCTATTATACTATCTCATTGATAAGAGAAGGGAGATAAATTCTCAAGTCCAAATCTTAAACCTAAAAACCATTTGTCCTAGTGAGTTAGGACAAGTATCAAAGTTGAATACCCACTGGATGTGTCGGATGACATATTTCATGATTTTTAACCCTTTAGATTGATTTTGTATGATTTGTTCTATGATGGGTTTTCATATTTTATCTTGGAGGTCTATGGTGAATTTTTCATTAATTAAGTCTTAATAAATAGATTTAATTAATAAATTATTTATTTGAGAAAATTAATAAAATATCATGATCTTTTATATTTTGATTGTAATTAATTAAATGTGAATTATTGGGGAAAAGGAATTAAATAAAAGAAAACTAGAAATTAAAATTAATAATAATAATAAAGTAATAAATAAAATAATAATAATAAAAGTTATAAAAATTAAAATGAAAGTTATAAAATTTAAATAGAAATTATTTAAAAAGTAAATTGGAGTTATAAGCTTGCATGGGAATTAACATGTGTCAACAACACGGGGGTTAGTACATCAATTAAGCACAAGGTGTCTACAATTCTATGACTCATCAAAAAGGTTGGAAAAGACCCATGCTAGTTGGTGACACCTTTCAGCGGTTTCAAGAAGCATTCCAAAGGTTTCTTGAGAGCTCTTTATATTCAAGCATTCATAGAAGCTTAGAGGGAGAGTGTGGAGAGCAATTGGAGCATTGGAGGACTCAAGAACTTTGAAGAAGGGAGCTTGCTCTGCGGGTTTTCTGAGGAAAAGCGAATTAGCATCAGAATATGGGTAGATTCTTGTGATTTTTCTTATGCTATTTTCGCATCATGCATTCCTGCCTTCTTCGTGTCTTCCATATGTCTTATGAGGAATTTCATATTTTTATTGTATGCATTTTCAATTTGGGCAATTTAAATTTATTTGAGAATTTTATATGCATGGATTTAAAAAAAGAAGAAAAGAAAACGGGGCTAGGGTTAATTCATAGACAAACCCATTAGATTATTTATTGGATAAATTTGAGATCAAAGTTTATAGGAAATTTCTGAAAATTAGAATTTCTAAATAAACCGTGTATATACATGTTTATATTTTTTTAATCTGTATACATACATACATACATACATACATACATACATACATACATACATATATATATATATATATATATATATATATATATGTATACATGATTATATGTTGTGATGTTTTTTTTTAATTTTGCAAGTACACACACACACACACACACACACACACACACACACACATATATACATACATATGTATATATAATATATATATTTAATTTTAAAAAAAATGAATATCATTAATCGAAAACATTTTTTGAAAAACGATTGAACTTTATTTAAAAAATCGAATCGCATACTCGTGAATGAAAATCGCATAAGCGATTTTTTTTTTTTTTTTAAAGAAATTTAATGCAAATTGAGGCGGGCGGGGAGGGCCGAGCCCGTACCCCCACCCCACTATGTATATGTGGCAGAGGCCGGTGGCACTGCTGCCGCAGGCTCTGCAACAGCAGGCCCGCACGGTACCTCCTCTGTACAGTGATATAGATATATATGAATTGATTTCCAAGGTTGTGACGCAATTTTGCGATTTGCGATTTGCAATTTGTGATTTTTGATTTGCGAATTGCGGTTTGATTATTATATTTTGTTTTACAAAATGTTATTTTTTATTAACTATAAATGATTAATATAAAGTTCTCAATTAATGGAACACTCTTTTAATGATTAAAATATTGCTATTAAGCTTGTCAATTATGAAGAGATATTAACAATTAATTTAATTAAACTTAGTTTTTTTTTTTTATTAAGATTAATTATTAGAATATATAATCAAAGTTTTTGATTCATTGAGAATGTCAATTTTCAAACAATGTCATATAAATCAATTAGAAAATTGAGTCTGATGGAGAAACTTTTATCTATCAAACGAATACTTGGGTTAGGAAAAATGTGAAATTTCTCCACTTGATATAATTTGGAAAAACGTAAACTGAGACTTTTAAAATTCAAAAAACCTAGCAAAACCAAAACATGTGATTACATTGTGTATTCCGTATGCTATTGTTTTGGGTTTTGGGTTGACTAGTGTTGACCAGTATAGGACATCTACCAGAGGCTTGGGGGTTATGTGACTGTGATGCCATGATGATGTTTTAATCTCGATATTTATATCCCAACCATGGTTATTTGATGGAATGCTCTGTGTATTGGATGTGAATACTGATTTTTATAGTTGAGATTCTTATTTATGAGACTTAACCATTATTTTTGGTCATCGATCAGTTATCCTTGATTATTTTCTAGTCGCCATGATGGGACTGAAATGTGGATTTATTCATTAATGATGTCATGTTGTGACATGTTTGACTCAACCATTTTTGGAGTCTTCGATCAGTGTGTTTGAGATATATTGTTGGTAATTGAGAACCATTGGATACTTTTGATTATCAGTGATGCTTCAGTTTCCAATAGAGAGCTGTTGTGGTCATGATTTTCTATGGATGTTTGCTCATGGAGATTTGATGCTCTTATTTGATGATTTTATTATGAATTATTTTTGTGATTTTGAGATTTATGATTCCATGAGCATTAGGGTAGGATATTTGCATGTAGTGATGGGAAGTGGCTTGCAATGGGGCTCGGGGCCCTAAGAGGCTACTAGGGTAACTCATTGTAAGTTGGATTAATAATTGATAACATTCACACCTAATACTAACTGAATGAACCTAAAAAGATAAGTGTTTTGGTTCTCGCCCATGCCTTGAGTGCTTGTATAGGCTAGGATGGGAGTAGTGAGAATGCATGGTTGTGACCTTGCATTCCATAGTATGCCTTGTCAGTATGAGAGGATACTAGTGGCCGCATGAGATCAGTATGGACCCGTGGAGTTTAGCTAACTGCTAGGGTAACTTGTACGTGATAAATGCGATGACACTTTCTTGGTTGCATAGTAGGTTCCTATATGTCATTGTGTGCCTCTGGGATTAGATGTCAATTTTTTGATTGGAACCTTTGAGTTAGTATACTTTTAGGATTCCTAAACTATAGAGATTTGTGCTATGTGTTATGGATAGCCTATTTTGGACTTGAGATTATCTCCTCAACATGGTGGGAGTGGACCACTTAGGTACCGCACGGTTGGGTGGTAGTGTATTTTCCACTCTTATCATTTGAGATTCATTGAGACATCGTGGCTGATGCATCCTTCATGATGGTGGATATGTATCCTTTCATTGATGATTAGCGTATGTCAGATGATGTTATCTTATGCTTATATTTGCATGTTAGATTACTTTCTACATACGATGTTGTATATGTTAGGAGTGACATTCCTACTATGTTAATACTGATTATCTCTTCGGTGATTTGGGATGTTACGCATGGAGGGATGGCTAGGGCCCACGATGGTCTAATGATGCTATTAACGGTTGGGAGGAACCATGCACTTAGTTAATTATATTTGATCTTATGATGGATGTATATGTATTCTATGATGATGTATCATGAGTATCATGTGATTGTCTTTGATGTATCATGGATTAGAATAGGATGATGTACCTTATTTCACATATGTATATTCTTTGAGCTTGTCATACTCTGTGACATGTACAGAGGATGATTGAGCATTTGGAAATGTAATGTATGAACATTGGAATTATCATTATTATTTCATGTGGATGTTGTACTAAATGGATTCATGTATGTTAGTTAATTTAGATGTAACTCAATTTTAAGGGATTCTTAAAGAATGAAATCGGTTATGTATGTTATGTTTACTTTTAGATGGACATTGCTATTGCTTCCGTTATTATGTACAAGTTATATGTGGTATTTACTTCCATGTTATTTTAAAAAATAAATAAATAAATTTTTTATTAAAAAAAAATGTTACCAAACTTAGTAAAATTCTAGGTTAATTCTTTGGATCCCTTGGCGGGGCATTACAGACTTCTTGAATGTACACTTTTTTATAGTCTACCATGAAACAAACATCATACTTGTAGTCTTCAAAAGTTTTGTTGGAATTCTATATCTGCTATTCATCTTTTCCTTGAATGAATCTAAGTAATTATCTATGATACTGACAAATTTTTCACCCATCTCTGCTATGTATTTATTAATCTGATATAGTACTGGTACACCTTTTCTCCATATGATTGTACCTTTTGAAGGGAAAAAATTTTACACAAAGAAAAATAAAAAAGTCAAGAGTGAACCAAACTTACATGGGTTATTGTCTAAAGTTTTGATGCTCTCCATGTTCTTTTTGAATTGATTCAACATTAGCTCGGCAAGGTCGAAGGACATGTTGTTCTTCACCACCTTGAGAGCCAAATCAACTACCTCACATAATACGTTATTGAGACAATTAGAGATATAGATCTTATGAGATATCATATGGATTCTAAATGTAAGCTCCATGTTAGTCATGTTGCTGATTTTCATACCTTTTCCATCCCACTCAGCAAGAGTCTTGCTTTCTAGTTCTGCTTGACTTAGTGTGGTGGTAGAATTTATTTTGTTCAACATTGGGAGCCTTGTGATTTGATGAATCATTTTCTTTGTTATTTGAATAGGCTTCTCCAACCATAGCTTCCTGTTGTGTACATGGCTAAGGATAAACCTTATCCATTTTATCTAAAAGTCTTGAGGCATATGCAGACTATGTGTTAAAACCTTGGTCTCCAAATGTTGATGCTCTAGTTTTAATGCACCATTCACACACAACTTTTTTAGAGTCTCATCCATTTCTAGGGTTCCAATATCTTATATTAGAAAGAAAAAATGTGAATGAATATCATTAACAAGTAATACCTTTGGTGGAATCTGTGACTAAGCTTCGATTGGATCAAGTGCTTCTACAATTGCTGGACTTAACTTGAAGTCCGGTGCCTTCCAACCGACTCCTCAAACCAACATCTTGGATCCTTTCCTATTTTTGTTGCTGAAAGAGACCATTCTCAGTAAGGTTTATGAAAACATGAAAAATGTTCTACAACAAACACATAGATCACTTGGAAGCATGGAAATTTCTCTTTGCAAATAGCTCTTCAAAAATTCATGTTGATAAATGAATTTGATTTCCTTCCTTTTAACAAATGTTCACTTTTCAATCACCATACATGCTTGGTATGATCACTCATTTGGTGATAGACTATCTTCCACTTGGTTTTATCTTAGTGCTTGGTAGATTTATTCATAACTCGATGTCCACACAATGTTTTGGTGTATCCTGACCTTGCTTGACAGGGTCTTGCAACCTGACCTAGCTCTGTAAGGTCTAGATTTTCCTTAGTCACTTCGTGATCCCTTTGCATCTTGAATGCTAATATGGATCATTCCTTCTAGCTAGCTAGAACTTATGTAAGAAGTCTACTTCAGAGTCTTATTTCTAGTCATCCCTATGGGAGATCAAGTTGAAATACTTGTCACCCAATTCTTGAGTGACATAAGCTTCATGGCTTAGACTTGCATTCTTAGAAGATTTTGGAATCCATTGCTACCTCATTTGCTTTTTGATATTGTTAGCTTTGGATTTCTTTTCATCTTTTATCCTTCAAGTGTTCATACAATTCTTGGCAAGATGTCCAAGTTTTGTACAAATAAAACATCTTCTAGTGATGTCTCTTGTCTTCATGTGATGTTTCACACAATTTCCTCAAATGTGTCCAAATTCTCCATAGTAGTGACATCTACACCATGTGTTGTAGTCCCAACCAAATATAGCTTTCACAATCTATTCTATTGGGTTCAATATTTTAGTTTTGCATTCAGAAGATTTGTGCCCATGCTTCTTTCATTTGTGACATTTACCTTCAAATTCATGTTTCTCTTTGCATTCACTTTCTCTATGACCATGTTTATTGCAATTGTAACACTTTCCATTAATTTTTTTTTACCATTAATCCAATATTTTTTTGATGTATGACCTAACTTACCATAGTGATTGCAAGTAGGCCTTTGATTCTTTTGAGTTCCTTGCTTGGGTAATTCACCTTCTTCTATATATCCTATTCCTACTTTCCCTTTCTATCTATATTGACTTTTCTAATTTAACTGATTCATGTCTACTTGAGATTTCATCATTCTCTCATTGGTTTTCTTTTTAGAGTTTAGATCATTTTGTAATATTTCATTCTCTTATCTTAGATTCATGATTTTTTCATTTGCATTAGTGAGTTGATCAATGAAGTCTACTTGTTGAAGGGATAGATGTTGAATTCCATTGTTCTTTTCTCCTGTATCTTCTATGGATTTGTCCTTTTCTTCCGAGACTTCACATAATCTTACTGATTGAATTTCTTGTTGTCTTTTAAGTTTTCTAACTTCCTCTTGTAAATTGCAATTCTTTTCCAATAGTTCTTTGATTGCCTCATTAGCTTCATCTAAATTTCTTTCTGGATAGATATCTTCAATTCTTTCTTCAGTGTAGAGATTATCATTTATTTGTACTGTAAGATCTTTTCTTCTTTTCAAGGATTGAGAGAATTGTTCCTTTTCTTTCTTATGTTGTCCAATAGCCAAATCCAAATATAGTTTTTCATTGTTAATAGCCTTATCTATCTTGTATACCTACATTGCCTCTGATCTTTACTCAAGTTGTTAAACTTTTTTCTCTAAGAACCAAGAAGCTCTAATACCAATTATTGGAAATATATGATAGGCCAGGTTAATCAAGAGGGGTGGGCTAAATTAGGAACCAACAAAACTTCTTTTTATTTAACAAATAAATCCTTCATATATATTCTAATCTAATTGCATGCATGAAAAAATGAAAGCATTAAAACATTCATAACACTTTGACACAAGATATGGTGACCTAGTAGCCTTCTAAATAGAAAGTAAAATTGGGGTGAGGATGGTACCCACAAGCTTTAGTACTAGTGTAGTGCTTTTTGTGTTTGTAGTCTGTAGTTGTCTATTTTGATTCGAGAGATACTTGATACTCTTATTTTGTACCTTGTGATGACCCGAGGGTAGAATGTTATACTTTGAATAAGTTCCATAGATGCTATGCTACTATGCTATTTATTTTATCATTTTTCATGTTGATGCTATTTTGAGATGACAGTAGACCTATGATGATATCTAGTTATATGGTTTATTTGGACATATTTGTTGATTGTGTTATGAGATGAATTTTATGCTACAATTATTTACTTCATTCTTGAATCTTTACGCTTTCTATGAACATGAGTGATGTAAATGGATTAAATAGGTATTTTAATACATATTGCTTTGGCTATGATATTATATGCAATTGTAGTTGATCATGTTTTAGTGTGCAAGAATTATATCCCTGGTAGTGGTAAATGGAGTTAGTGATTCAGCTGTTTATATTTTTCCAATGTCATCCCTGAATGGTTGATGTACCTATTGGAAATAATTGAAAAGATCATGAGGAAAATTGTTGGAATGATCATATGGAACTGGTAAAGAATGTTCTCAATCATTGTTTTGTCATTGATGTCAAACTTGCTACTTGCAGGAATGACAATTGCTTAAGTGATCCAAATACTATCAATTGATTGATTGACAAAGAGGAGGCAATCAATAAGATGTAACTAGAACACCTAGAGAAAGGTTGAAGTTATGATGTTGTAATGAAGTACAAGGATTAGCTAAGTCATTGATGAAATAGTGTATTGATGACATACTATAAGACATAGAGAATAGGCACACTGAAACACATCAAAGATGTAAGGTTTTAGCTATGACATCTGTAAAGCCTAACTAAAGTTCATTAGAGAGAGGAAGTCGAGCAAGCTAGTAGGTGCTGAACAGATTCCTAGTTAAAGCTGAGCAAGTTCAAGTTTCGATGCCAAGTGAATTTCAGACGCTGGGTGAATTTCAGATGTCGAGTGAACTTCGGATGCCGAGTAAAATCAAGTGCCTAGCAGAAATAGATGTCGAGCATCAAAAAACCAATAGTGCCAAGTAATATAGAGATGTTGAGCGTCAGTAAACCAATAATGCTGAGTTGCTGCATTATTTTGAAAATCAAAGATTCGCCAAATCTAAGCCGACAAGGTTGTCATCTAGAAATCTATGAATTAAATGGAAGATAAGAATGATGAGTTGGTGGCACAGAACACCATGTAAAATGTTTTTAGAGATTATAACTAGAGTCTAGATGAAGTTTCTAGATAAGAGCAAGATATGGGGTAGATACATTGTATCCTACCTAATCCATTTGAAACCCTAAAATTGGAGAGGGAGAATTGAGTAGAAAAGGCAAACCAGATTTCTATTTAAGGAGTCATAAGGTCATGAAGCAAAGAGAGGAGAAGGTGGTCGAGCATAAAAAGTATGAAGTGCTGAAGAAGGTGCTAAGGAGAAGAAAGCCCAAAAACTCTATTTGGATAGATGACCACAAGGATGATTGCAATTGGCATGATGAGTAAGAAGACTCAAGGAGACGAAGCTTGAGATGACAAGCTGTAAGAACTAAAGTGATTAAAAGCCAAGCAAAAGGACTGAACTGAAGAGTGATCAAAAATTTGAAAAGTATGTTGTAAGTTGTATCAGATCAACAATACATTATTGTTACTCTCTAGCAATTGTAACAGTTAGTTTAAATCCTATGGACTTAGGTTGGTTTAATAGCCATGAGGTAAATCCTTTAACAGGGTGACATTCCAAGTGAATGTTCTAAAGTCCTTTGATCAGGCCCATTCCTAACAGTTTGGTGAAATCCTCTAACAAGGTCACATTTAACAATTTTTTGTAAACCTTTAACAGGGCAGGTTTTTAACAGATCATCACTTTAGAAGAGTGAGAATCAAGTAGCATGTTACTAGTGGTTTTTCCCAAATTGGGTTTCCACGTAAATCATTGTGTCATGTGTTGATCTTGCATGTTTTATTGCTGCATGTTGATTTATTGTAATTTTCTAGGATAATTATTTTAAGCTTGGATGGATGAAAAGTTTATGGGCTCACTATAATTTGAGAAAAAGTATTATTAGGGCATTTGGACCTTGGATAACTGATTCACCCACCCCCCGCCAGTTATTCTAAAGAATTCTAATAATACCCTTATTTAGTTGTTTAAATCTAAACCCTTTGATGATTAGTAAATTTGAACTCATCTGCATTATGTGATTAGACCAGTGAGTGTGTCTGTGCATTTAGAAGTTCGCATTTGTCATGAAAGTGTTAAGTGATTTCTGTGATTTTGAGTTTTTGGGTTTTATATCTTTTTGGATTTAATTTCTAGTAGCTTTGCCTTAGGTGAATTTCCATTACGAATAATAACCTATTTTCATTTGGATTGATTTGAAGTTTAGCTACTCTAGCTGGCTAATTTCCAGAATTGACTATTCACTCAAAAAGTGAATAAGTATTGGAAAAGTGAATTCATTATTCACTTCTCACTTTTTAGAAATAAAATTTTGAGAGCAAATTTGTAAATCCTCTTCTGAAGGATTCTTGTTTTGTTCATTATGGGAGCTATGAGTATGGGATCTATGCGAGGTTGGTCTCGTTGGATTCAAACTGAGGAGTTTATGCTTTGCTATCATTTTCAGCAGATTTGGCAGGTGATTTATTTTATTGTGCGAGTTACTGTTTCTGCCCCTTTTGCTGTCAAGTAGGGCTTTCTTATTTTGTTGTTTTCACTCCATTTCAGCTTTTGTTTCTTGTAGTAGTATATTAGGAGGTTGAGAACTAGTGTTCCCCTTTGTTTTTATTTGTTGGTTCTGCCCCATTGGTGGGGTATGAACATTTTCCCTATTTTTGAAATGGGGGTTTGGGTTTTTGAGTCATTATGCTGGCTATTTTTGCATACGGTGCACGATTTTTTTTTTTTGGATTTTTGGGGTTATTGCACCCAAAGGCCAAATGGGTTTTAATTTTGGAAATTTTCCAAAAATTTGGGCTTTTGCCTCATTTTGTGTGTTGCCCTATTTTCTCAAATTTTCTTGGCACAATGTGGGTCATGGACTTTGATGATCCATTTGGATATCCATCATACCACTTTTGCACTTTATGCTACATTGGGATGCATGTAGCATCCATCATCCTGATTATGTTTTCTATTGATTGACTTCTATTTGTATTCTAATCTTGTCCTTGTGTATGATCTTTGTGATGGTGGTGTGCACACACATGTACATCTGTTGGGTGACCTATGGGGCCTGATCTTCCATGGTACTTTCAAAATTTGTGATCATTGGGCTTGAGTTGGGAGTTTGCATGCCTACGAGCACTCATTGTTGGATGAGCATGGGTAGGGTAGGGTAGCATTTGGAGGGGGCTTATGTCATGCATTCTGGTGTCCATTTCCCATTTGACTAAAGAAGTTCTTAATTAAGTGATAACTAAAGAAAATATTGGGTGGTAATAAAACTAAAGATAATAAAATGCTTATGATGAGCCATTCCATAGAGGGATGCTAAATCCACACAATCTGAGCTTGGGCTTTTTGATGCCAATCAACTCTCCATGATGTTAGCCCATACTTAGTAACCTTCGAGATGTCTGACCAGGACCTGTAGTTTATGCATTGTCTTTGTATTGGGTTCAGTCATCATACTGCTTGGCGTGTGTGTTAGCCATGGATGTTGTTTTGTGTGTGTTTGTGGTTGGATCATTATCTCCATCAGCATAGCAGGTGTGGACCTATAGGTTCCATGTGGTTGGGAGGCATAGCTACCTTCACCACTGCTAGGGACTAGTGTACAGAGATGGTCTTATATCCTAGTGCGACCATTTTTGGATGTGTTCTCTTAGTACTTCAGTTCATAGAGTATGCTTCTTGTGATTTATGCTTTCATTGGGATGTTTTTTATCATGTTTAGATGATCTTAGTTTTGACACATTCCTTATTATGATGATTATTATGTGATATGCGATGTAATCTACTTGTAGGTTTATCTTTTGTTGTACTACTAGCATGTTAGATTTACTTATGCTTTTGGTTATTAGCATATTTAGTAGTGACATCCCTATTATGATATTACCGACGATTTGATCAGTGGCTTGGGATGTTATGTACGGGGGATGGCTAGGGCCCACGATGGTCTTATGCTTCCATTAATAGTTGGGAGGAACCATGTACTTACTTGGTTATTCTATTCATTTTGATGTTATTTCAGTTATTGCGATGTTTCTTTAGTTCACTGCGATATTCCTTCTGCACTTTTACTCTTATCTGTTAGATGGTTAGATATTATTCTTTCCATATTTCCTTATTTGATTCGAGGGTTCTTGCCTCGAGATGTGGATCCGGTACTCCCCGATGTGGAGGTTCTAAACTCAGTTTTAGTCTTTTGTTTATCCTTAAGTGTTTTCTTTAGTTTACTGGGTGACCTTTTATTAGCATGGTGTGAAACAAAAATATATTTCATGCCCATTGAAACTATATCATGTGTCCCCTAATTCTATCACACACCTCTTGGATAAATATTGTACGATACTGGAAAGTATCGCACCTCTTGGTAAGAAATGTCATATGACACTCTTAAAGTGCCGCACACCTTTGGGAGAAGTATCACCCAGTCCCTAAAAGTGTCACCTCCTTCTTTAGAAATGTCGCGCAATACTTTTTTGTGTTGTATTAATGTATCACCTGGTTTTTGTAAAAAACTATGCAGGCAGGTAATGGGCACTTTTTTGGTCTGGTCAAAACTTTTTGAGAGTTTATTTGGATACCCTCTTCAGTGTTCTTCAACCCTATGGTGTTGCATTTTGATTCCAATTGTGTGTATTTATGTAGTCAATCTCTTGGGGTTTAAAATATATCATTTAAGTATAAGTTGAATACTTAAGATATATTTTAATATATGTGATGATTCATTTGAGATAGGTTCCAGACCTCTACAAGCTAAGATAAAGATTCTAGGAGATTTCAAGGCTTCAAGATTTCAAGATTTCAAACTTAGCCAATTTTTAAGATTTAGCATTTGTCTATTAGCTTGGTTGATCTCATTTGTTATCTTTTTGATGTTTTGGTTAGTAGTGGTGTTTGGAGATCCATTGGTGTTGGTTGATTGTCAGTCTTCCATTGCGATCTTTATGATCTGTGTAGGTTGTTATCATGTGCACTTAAACTTGGTTTTAAAAAAAAAAAAAACTTTCTTGTTTTTCATCCTTGTTTCCAAGGATCTCCAGGTGGGGCATTACATCTAGTATTAGAGCCAAAGTACTTAGAATTTAGGACAAGATGTTCAGTCTACTCAGTATTCTAGGAAGGGCCAAGCCCAATCATCACCTTCTCAAGATGCTTATGGTGGCCACAATCAAAATAGGAATAATGGAAAATGGCCTAAAGGTGGACAACATTCTATTACTTTAGGAAAGAAAGGAGGTAACCAATAGCAAGGAAAAAAATCTCAGTAGGATCGTCCTCCTCAAAGTGTTCAACAAAATTCTAGTAGGGGTAGTGCACCTTATCCTAGTGCTACTAAGGGTGGTCATGGGACAAGACCCAAATTTTTTGGGAACTATTATTCTTGTGGCCAACCTAGCCATAAATCTTATGATTGTTCCATCAAACCATCCATAGGACTTGGTAAGGGCATAGTGAGATCTGAGCCTACTGCAGGAGATGCGGGTCAGAATCACAGAGTCTTTGTGGTGGTTGACAATCATCAATCTGAGCATCAAGGTATAGTAGTCGAGGCTACATGTATGTTCAATGGCATTTTAGCTTTAGTTTTGTTTGACTCTAGTGCTTTAGATTCTTTTGTATCACCATCTCTTGTTGAGCAATGTGGGCTAGTGGCAATGCATCAGGTTGATAGTTGGTAGGTGGAGTTAGCCACGGGTTCTAAGGTGGCTATTGACTTGTTGGTTAGGAGTTGTTGTTTTAATTTGGGAACCTTTACCACCATAGTGGATCTATGCATTCTACCTTTGGGATCATATGACATTGTGTTGGGCATGAATTGGTTAGCCACCCATCAAGCAAATATCAATTGCCATCATAAGGTGGTATAGTGTGTTGATGACATAGGTGGGCAAGTGGAAGTTTTGGGAGTTCAAAGACCTGTCTCGCTTCGTATGATCTTAGCTAATTAGATGAAGCAAATTGTGTGAAAGGGTTGTTAGTTATTTCTTGTGTCTCTCAGTGATCTCGAGAAAGCCAAGAGCCATACGGTAACACTTGATGATCACCCACTCCTTCATGAGAATGCCAATGTATTTCTTGATGAGATTCTAAGTATGCCACCACAACGTGACATTGATTTTAGGATTGATCTTATACCAAGAGCAGAGCCAATTTCACAAGCTCCTTATTACAGGACTACTAGGGAGTTGCATAAGCTCAAATTGTAGTTGGAGGAATTTTTGGCCAAGGACCATATTCATCCTAGTGTATCCCCGTAGGGTGTGCCAGTCATCTTTGTGAAGAAGAAGGATGGTTCATTGCATTTGTGCATCAATTATTAGCAATTGAATAAGGTGACGGTGAAGAATCATTATCCTTTTTCGAGGATAGATGACTTGTTCGATCAGATGAAGGGAGCTTGAGTGTTCATAAAGATTGATCTAAAGTCAAGATACCATCAACTTCATATCCAAGAGACTGATGTTCATCGAATATCTTTTCATAAATGGTATGGACATTATGAGTTCATGGTTGTACCCTTTGGGTTAACCAATGTGCCATTAGTATTTATGAGTTTGATGAATGGTGTATTCAACACTTACCTTGATCAGTGTGTCATTGTATTCTTGGATGACATATTGATCTATTTGAAGACTGTAGAGGAGCATGAAGTCTACTTACGTCAGGTATTGCAGTGCTTGAGAGATCATCAGTTGTATGGTAACCTGAGTAAATGCGGGTTCTTCCAATTTGAGGTGAAGTATTTGGGACATATTATCATCACTGGTGATGGGATTGCAATGGATCCAGAGAAGATTCATGCTATCATAGATTGGCCGACACCCACTAATGTCTCAGAGGTTTGTAGTTTCATGGGATTGGCGGGTTACTATCATTGCTTCGTGAAGGATTTCTCATGAGTAGCCCATCCCATTACTTCTCTTTAGAGGAAAGGGAAGAATTTTTTTTGGTCAAACTAGTGCAAGGAAAATTTTTATGCTCTTAAGGAGTGTTTGACCAATGCACCAGTCCTTGCAGTGCCTAATCCTGTAGGTGATTTCATGGTTTGCATAGATGCTTCGTTGGAAGGCGTGGGTGTGGTGTTAATGTAGGATGGTCAAGTGATTACTTTTGAGTCTAGAAAACTCAAGGACCATGAGCTTAACTACCCCACTAATTATTTGGAACTCACAGTCGTAGTGCATGCCCTCATCCATTGGAGGCATTTTCTTTTGGGACATAGGTTACTCAGCCACACCTAAATGCACGGGAGCGTCATTGGATGGATTTCTTGTGTGAGTATGACTTTGATGTTCATTACATTAAAGGGAAGGAGAATTTTTTTGTAGAAGGCAACATAAGGTATTAGTGTTGTCATTGGGAGTGGATTTGCGAGGTCGTATTTTGGATGCTTTGCCTAGTAACACTTGGTATCAGGAGGTGAGGGTAGGGATTGAGTCTGGACATACCCTTGAGGGAAGGTTTTTAGGTTATATGCTTGATTCTGATGGACTACTACGTCACATGGGGGCGTATCTATGTAACCATGTTGAGTGATCTTCGTACCTTGGTTTTGTCAGAAGCACATTGTGCACCATATTTTGCACATCCTGGAGTTAAGAAGATGCATGTTGATCTCAAATAATTGTACATTTGGGTAGGGATGAGGTGTGATGTTGCTAATTTTATTGCTAGATGCCTTGAGTGTTAGAGAGTGAAGGTAGAGCATTAGCATCTAGCGGGTCTTTTGCAACCACATACATTCCAGAGTGGAAGTTGGATACGATATCTATTGATTTTATCATAGGGTTACCTATGTCATCGTGGAGACATGACTGTATCATGGTGATAGTGGACAAGTTGTCCAAGGTAGCACATTTTTTACCCATGAGAGCATCCTACACGGCTTCATTGGTAGCGCATGTTTTCTTGGTAGATATTGTTCATTTACATGGGATTCCTCATCAAATCATTTTAGATAGAGATCCAATGTTTACTTTTGCACTATGGACATCTCTCCAACATGCTTTGGGTGCACAACTCAATTTTAGTTCAGCTTGTCACCCAAAGACTGATGGTCAGACTAAGAGAGTAAACCAGGTTCTAGAGGTTATGCTTTGCATGTATGTTATGGATAGGTAGGTGAAGTGGGAGGACTATTTGTAACTTGTTGAGTTTGCATACAACAATGGGTATCATAGTTCTCTTGGCATGTCACCTTTTTAGGCCTTGTACGGTAGACCATGCCACACCCCTTTGAGTTGGGATCGTTTAGAGGACTGAGTTCTTTTGGGTCCAAAGATGCTTCAGGATATGGAGTAGTAGGTTGTTCACATTAGGGAGCATTTGGTTACTACTCAAGATAGGTAAAAAAAGTATGCAGATGCCCATAGGTTGGATCGTCACTTTTCTGTTGGTGACAGGGTGTTTTTGAGAGTGCATCCGAGGAAAAGCCCCATCCATTATGGGAAAGGCTCTAAGTTGGTGCCACATTTTGTTGGACCTTTTGAGATCCTCAAGAGGATTGGTCATGTTGCTTATTGACCAGCATTGCCACCTAGCCTATCATGCATTCACGATGTTTTCCATGTTTTTGTTTTGTAACAGTATATTTCAGATGTGACCCATGTTCTAGATTGGAATGCTTTGTGGGTAACAGACAGGCAGCTTACTTTGGAGCCCATTCATATCCTACAGTAGTGGAGGTTAACCTTGCAAGGTTAGGACATAGAGCAGGTAAGGGTCCAATGGGACCTAAGCGATGAGACCTCTATGACTTGGGAGGATGCTTCACGATTGAGGGGATTGTACCCCTACCTTTTTGTTGGTTTCTAGGAGTAAGCCTATGCTAGTGGGGGAGGATGTAGTGCCTCTCATGTTTCCAGTCTATACCTTGTTTATTTTGATTCAAGAGATAATTGATACTCTTATTTTGTACCTTGTGATGACCCAAGGATCAGATGTTATACTTTGATTCAGTTCCATAAATGTTATGCTACTATGTTGTTCAGTTTATCATTTTGCATGTTGATGCTATTTTGAGATGATAGTAGACCTATGATGATATCTGGTTATATGGTTTATTTGGACATATTAGTTGATTATGTTATCAAATGAATTTTATGCTACGGTTATTTACTTCATTCTTGTATCTTTACGCTTTATGTGAACGTGAGTGATGTAAATGGATTAAATAGGTATTTTAATACATGTTGCTTTGGCTATGATATTATATGCAATTGCACTTGATCATGTTTTTGTGTGCAGGAATTATATCCCTGGTAGTGGCAAATGGAGTTAGTGATTCAGCTATTCATATTTTTCCAATGTCATCCTTGTATGGTCGACATACCCTTATTTAGTTGTTTAAATCTAAACCTTTCGATGATTAGTAAATTCAAACTCATCTGCATTATTTGATTAGACTAGTGAGTGTGTCTATGCATTTAGAAGTTTGCATTTGTCACAAAAGTGTTAAGTGATTTTCTATGATTTTGGGTTTTCAGGTTTTATATCTTTTCGGATTTAATTTTTGGCAGCTTTTCCTTAGGTGAATTTCCATTATGAATAATAACTTATTTTTGTTTGGATCAATTCAGAGTTTAGCTACTCCAACTAGCTAATTTCTAGAATCTATTATTCACTTGAAAAGTGAATAAGTATTGGAAAAGTGAATTCATTATTCACTTCTCACTTTTTAGAAATAGAATTTTAAGAGAAAATTTGTAAATCCTCTTCTGAAGGATTCTTGATTTGTTCATTCTAGGAGCTGTGAGTGTGGGATCTGCACGA
Source organism: Cupressus sempervirens (assembly GCA_028749045.1). Lineage (NCBI taxonomy): Eukaryota > Viridiplantae > Streptophyta > Pinopsida > Cupressales > Cupressaceae > Cupressus > Cupressus sempervirens. Next base: position 426,340,589 of record CM053784.1, on the reverse strand, counting down.
GGTTGGTCTCATTGGATTCAGCTCGGGGAGGTTATGCTTTGCCGTCATTTTTAGTAGATTTGGAGGGTGATTTATTTTATTGTGTGAGTTACTATTTCTACCCCTTTTTCTATCAGGTAGGGCTTTCTTTTTTTGTTGTTTTCACTCCATTTTAGCTTCCATTTCTTCTAGCAACATGTTAAGAAGTTGAGAAATAGTGTTCCCCTCTATTTCTATTTGTTGGTTCTGCCCAGTTGGTCAGGTATGAATGTTTTCCCTATTTTTGAAATGGGGATTTGGGTTTTTGAGCCGTTATGCTGGCCGTTTTTGCATACGGTGCCCAATTTCATTTATTTTTGAATTTTTGGGGTTTTTGCACCCAATGGCCAAATGGGTTTTAATTTTGAAATTTTTCCAAAATTCAAGGTTATTGCCTCATTTTGCATGCCGCCCTATTTTCTCAAGTTCTCTTGGCACAATGTGGGTCATGGACTTGGATGATCTGTTTGGATATCCATCAGACCACTTTTGCATTTTATGTTGCATTGGGATGCATGTAGCATCTGTCATCCCAATTATGTTTTCAGTTGATTAACTTGTATTTGTGTTCTCATCCTATCCTTATGTATGATCTTTGTGATGGTGGTGTGCTACACACGTGTACATTTGTTGGGTGACCTGCGGGGCCTGATCTTTTGTGGTACTTTCAAAAGTTTTGATCATTGGAGTTGGGTTGGGATTTTGCATGCCTACAAGAACTCATCATTGGATAAGCATGGGTAGGGTAGGGTAGCATATGGAGGGGGCTTTTGTCATGCATTCTAGTGTCCATTTCTCGTTTGACTAAAGAAGTTCTTAATTAAGTGATAACTAAAGAAAATATTGGGTGGTAATAAAACTAAAGATAATAAAATGCTTGTGCCAAGTCATTCTATTGAGGGATGTTGAATCTACACAATCCTAGCTTGGGCTTTTCGATGCCAAGCAACTCTCCATGATGTTAGCCCCTACTTAGTAGCCTTTGAGATGTCTGACTAGGACCTATAGTTTATGCATTGTCTTTTTCTTGGGTTCAGTCATCATACTACTTGACATGTGTGTTAGCCATGGATGTTGTTTTGCATGTGTTTGTGTTTGGATCATTATCTCCATTAGCACAGTGGGCATGGACCTATGGGTGCCACATGGTTGGGAGGTGTAGCTACCTTCACCACTGCTAGGGACCGGTGTATAGAAATAATCTTATATCCTAGTGTTATCATTGCCAGATGTGCTCACTTAGTACTTCAGTTCACAGAGTATGCTTCCTATAATTTATGCTTTCATTGGAATGTTGTTTATCATGTTTAGATGATCTTAGTTTTGACACATTCCTTATTATGATGATTAGTATGTGATATGTGATGTAAACTACTTGTAGGTTTATCTTTTTTTGTACTACTAGCATGTTAGATTTCCTTATGCTTTTGGTTATTAGCATGTTTAGTAGTGACATCCCAATTACGACAGTACCGACAATTTGATTGGTGGCTTGGGATGTTACACGCAGGGGATGGCTAGGCCCCACGATGGTCTTATGATGCCATTGATAGTTTGGAGGAACCACGTACTTACTTGGTCATTCTATTCATTGTGATGTTATATCAGTTATTGCGATGTTGCTTTAGTTCACTACAATGTTCCTTCTGCACTTTTACTCTTATTTGTTAAATGGTTAGATGTTATTCTTTCTATATTTCCTTTTTTGATTTGAGGGTTCTTTCCTTGAGATATGGATCCGGTACTCCTCCATGTGGAGGTTCTGAACTCAATTTCAGTCTTTTGTTTGTCCTTAAGTGTTTTTCTTTATTTTCTTGGGTGACCTTTTAGCAGCATGGTGTGACACAAAAATGTATCGCACGCCCATTGAAACTATATCATGCGTCCATTGATTCTATTGCACGCCTCTTGGAGAAATATCACATGATACTAGAATGTATCACACCTCGAGGTAAGAAATGTCGTACGACACTCTTAAAGTGTCACACACCTTTGGGAGAAGTATCGCCCAGTCCCTGAAAGTGTTTCCCTCCTTCTTTAGAAATGTTGCATGATACTTTTCTATGTTGTATTAAAGTATCGCCTAGTTTTTGTAGAAACTTGTGTGGGTGGGCAGCGGGCACTTTTCAGTCTGGTCTGAATTTTTTGAGAGTTTATTTGGATACCCTCTTCGGTGTTCTTCAACCCTATGGTGTTTCATTTTGATTCTAGTTGTGTGTATTTCTATAGTCAATCTCTTGGGGTTTAAAATATATCATTTAAGTATAAGGATTCCTTATACTTAAGATATATTTTAATATATGCGATGATTCATAAGATATATTTTAATCTATGTGACGATTCATTTGAGATAGGTTCCAGACTTCTACGAGCTAAGATAAAAATTCTAGGATATTTTAGGGCTTTAGGATTTCAGAATTAGCCAATTTTCAGGAGTCAGCATTTGTCTATCAGCTTGTTTGATCTTATTTGTTATCTTGTTGACATTTTGGTTAGTAGTGACGTTTGGAGATCCATTGGTGTTGGTTGATTGTTAGTCTTCTATTGAAATATTTATGATCTTTGTAGGTTGTTATCATGTTCACTTACACTTGGTTTAAAAAATAAAAATCTTGCTTGTTTTTCATCCTTGTTTCCAAGGATCTCTGAGTGGGGCATTACAACTATAGTATAAAGTTGGTTGGTTGAGGCTTACAATTAATCACTTCTAATGATTTTCCCTATTAGGAGTAATAAAAGGATTCCTTATACTTAAGATATATTTTAATATATGGGACGATTCATTTGAGATAGGTTCCAGACCTCTACGAGCTAAGATAAAGATTCTAGGAGATTTCAGGGCTTTAGGATTTCAGAATTAGCCAATTTTTAGGAGTTAGCATTTGCCTATCAGCTTGGTTGATCTCATTTGTTATCTTGTTCAAATTTTGGTTAGTAGTTACGTTTGGAGATCCATTGGTGTTGGTTGATTGTCAGTCTTTTGTTGCGATCTTTGTGATCTATGTAGGTTGTTATCATGTGCACTTACACTTGGTTTAAAAAATAGAAATCTTGCTTTTTTTTCATCCTTGTTTCCAAGGATCTCTAAGTGGGTCATTAAAACTATAGTATAAAGTTGGCTGGTTAAGGCTTACACTTAATCACTTCTAATGATTTTCCCTATTAGGAGTAATAAGGACTAAAAGGTCCACCTTGTTAAAGGATTTACAAAACATACAATGAAGTATGCACTCAGTAAAAAGATTTACAAAAGACTATTAAGTCTACCTTGTGAAAGGATTTAACTATTCCACCTATTAGGATGAACCAATGGCTAATCTTAGATCTACAACTCTAATTTACTGGTTGAGATTCTTTGGAGTGTAACTATCACCTTGTTATGATGGATAAATCTTTGTTGCTCCTTATACTGCTTGTATCCTTCTCAATTCCCACTTCTAATCTTATTATATCTTACATACATTATATTTTATCTTTTGGATGTGATATAATACATTTCATATACCAATCCAAATTAAAATTCATCAAAGTCAACTACAATACAAGTTTCAGCAAACAACATAAAGTCAACTCAAGTGTTGGCATTTAGGTTTTGAAGACAAACTCGGTGAGGTTCTAACACTTAGCAACCATTATCGACACTCAACATCATCATGCACTCAGTAAATGTAGAGGGTTTGTTCATACTAATCACTTCCAAGTAGTATGAACTCAGTCAGCATTGGTGACTCAGTGAATACTCTGAAACTCGGGATATAAACTGAATCACTTGGTTGACACTGCATGCATCAATCAACACTAACACTGCAAGCTCAATATAAACTAAATCACTTGGTTAACACTTCCTAGCTCGGTCAATACTTGATTCACATCACTAAAATTATGAACTTAGTAAATACTAGAGACCATAGTTGACACTATGCAACTTAGTAAATACTATGAAGCTTTGTTTGCACTTATACTTATCAACTTGGTAGATATTGCTCAATGTGAACTGAATACTAATTCTAGAACTTGATAGAAAGTATAGAACTCGGTAGAGCCTAAATTACTCAGCTAACACTGTAAACTACAAGATAAGCTTGGTAACTACTGACCATTTGACTAAGTGCGAGTCACTAATAAACAAACTTGACCATAATGTCAACACTGTCCCGCATGGAAAAGCTTGATGAAGTTGTATACATTGCCAGAATTGGAGATTTAGTAGTATTTTACTTGAAGAATGAATATGTAAGTGTACCTATACCTATGAAATCCCAATAGATAAATGAGAAACAAGAAAACAATCATGCAATGTTGGATATTGCATCTACCCTAACTTATATAGAGTTTAATGAAATAAAGGACAACATTACTACAAAGAAGGTATGGGAAAAGTTGGCAAAGATCCATGGAGGAGATAGGAATGTACTAAGAGATAAATCAAAAATCTTGAGAGGCAATTTTGATGAAGTTAAGATGGTAGAAGGTCAGAAAATTGCTCAATATGTTGGAAGAATCAAATAAGTTGTGAATGCTATCAGAAGAGTTGATGGGAAGATCAGTTATGAGATTGTGATCAGTAACATATTGAAAACTTTACTTACTATTTATGCTAATAGAGTGTCTAAAATACAAGAACTGAGAGGTACTCCTGGTAATGATCTAACCTTGAATAGTCTAGTTGGTAGACTCACTACTTTTGAATTGTTAAATTTTGATAATTTTAATGCCCCTTCTATTGAATCTTCTTTCAAGTCACAATTGGTTTTATATAATTATAAGAAGAAGAAATGAAAGTATGAGGATAGTGAGAGTGAATCTTTTGATGATGATCTTGAGGATCTTGAAGCATTAATGCCTAGAAGACTTCCAAGAGGCAAAGGAAAGTACAAAGGTAAATGATGGGCATCAACTAATACATCTTTTTATTCCTATTTTCAGCAACCAAAAAGACATCTTTTGAAGCTAATGTGTGTAAATAATAGGAATTATATGCATTTGTACTTAGGTTATTGACTTTTAAAGTTAAGTTTGAACTAATGGACTAATGTTGATATTCGGTTGATAAATGCATATTTTTTCTTCATCAATTTGAATTGGATTATGCAACTCTATGATATTGTTATACATTTTACTATGTCCAAGATGCTCATAGATTTTTAGGTAGAGATATTTGGGAATAATAAAACTATATACACCAAGAGATCTAGTCAACTAAAAAATTGCATGATAGAACTGAAGAAAACAACCAGTCAACTAAAGCATGAATGCATAATTTTATGAATGACTGGCATGCATTTGGTGGACTTATTCTACTTAAAAGAACTCATAGTTTTTTCATCTTTTGTTTTAGTCAATCATGTACATGCAGATTGATTATTTTTCTTTCTGAAATAAGGAATACTATATATTCCATCACTACTATATATTGAATATGCAAGGTGTAATAGTTTCTAGGGAATTAGTTGAAAGTTTAATAGTTTAGTAAGCTAGTTTAGGAATTGTGTTAGTATTTCATAGTTGTAAGAGAAGACTTAAATTCAAACTCAACATAGAAGCTTTACTAATGGAAGAAATCATTTTTGACCTTATTCATGTTTTGGATGCATTGGAAATGGAAATAATTTTACTTGAATGGATCATAATGATAAGGTAGATTTTGTTACAATATTTTGGAAAGTTTGTTATTATTTTTAATATAAATTGTTTTCTTCTTTGCTAAGTATATAACATGTTAAAATAAAAATGCGATTTAAGTGAACAATTTTTAGTAGATAAAGACATGGTAAAATTTGATAAAGACTATTTAGAATTAGATTACTTGTTTTAGTTCAATTAAATCATTATTTTTTATTGGTTAACATCATTTCTTTTTGGCAAAGTAATGTTTTGAATAGATTAGATGTAAAATCTATTGTTATTTTAGATTGATAAGATAGGAAGAAACATGTTAGGAATCTATTTTGAGTTTTAAAATAGGAGTAAATTAGAACTTAGAAGCTTAGTTTACAGATTTCTCCAGATTAAGTTAGCAAAACAAGTTAGTCACTATTTATTGCACAAAAATCCCCAAATCAGTGAAGTCTCATTGAATGATCTTTATAGAAGACAACCTTGTATATGCCTTCGTCAACATTTGAATGAGAAATTAAATGATGTAAATTGACAAAATAATGACTTTGCACATAACTTTTGGCATCACTGTCGAGGATTAACCATATGAATAGTTTGAAGGACTTTGTCCATTTAATCTATCAGCATTTATAGGGATCTTGTGTTGAAATAGTTTGATGTGATGAGATGAATGACCTAGAGATCAATTAGGATGCTATTTTCCCCTTACAAAAATTTTTGGGGAAGGAAACAATCAACCATTTAACAAAGAATACAAGGAAGAAAATATATTTGGTAACAACATTGAAGAAGATATTCGTGAAGAAATTCAAGAACAACTTGAAAATAATCACGAAGCAAACATGGGTGATCACAATGGAGATAATCCACCTCCTAGTAGAACATTTTAGTATCCAATAGATATAAATAGGGGGGACAATGAACCTCCTATGAAAAATATCTCACTAGCTAATTTTCCAAATTTTCCCAGGAAGACTTCCAAGGATCATCATCAATTTCTTCTATCATACCTATAATTATACATCTAATAACCAAAAGTTAAAAATTTTCCCTTCAATATTAAAGGAATCTTCTTTAATATGGTTTATGGGTCTTCAACATGTTAATATCTGATTGAAAAGATCATTTTATTAGAAAGATTGCTAAAGAAGATTGTGTATTTCAATCATTGTTTTATCATTGATGTCAAACTTGCCATTTTTTGGTAAGACAATTGCTTATATGTTTCACGTACTATCACTTAGTTGATTGATGAGGAGGGTTTGATCAACAAAATGTAACAAAAGTACCTAGAGGAAAGGTTGAGTTATGATTATGTAATGAAGTACAAGAATCGGTTAAGACAATGATAACATAATGTATTGATGATCTACTTGAGGTTACAAAATGACTAGATACACTTACAAAGTTTGGAAGAATAAAGTTAAACAAAGTTCATTTGCCAAGCTTGACCAAGTAGATAGTAGGTGTCAAGAAAAGTTAGTTGAAGCCAACCAAAAAGTTAGTTGGAGCCGAGTGAAAGAAAATTCTAGTGGATACCAAGCAAGTTAGTAGATGCCAAGTAACTTTTTAGTCGATGCCAAGCACAAGTTGATGCTGAGTGATTTTATAGTTGATGTTGAGTAACACTATATGTGCTAAGCATCAGAAGATCGATAATGCCAAGCTATTGCATTATGACAAAGATCAAAGATTTGCCAAATAAAAGTTGACAAGTTTATTTTCTTGGAACTTGTGAATCAGGAGAAAGATAAGATTGATGAGCTGGTGGCACAAAATCTTATGTGAACCATTTTGGAGGCGAATTCAAATGGATTCTAAGAGAAATTTCTAGAGAAGACAAGATATGGGGTAGATACATTATATCCTACCTAATCCATCAAAAACCCTAATTTTGATGATGGATAATGAGTGGAAAAATGTTCTAATTTCCTATATATAGGAATGTCTAGTCATGAAGCAAAGAGTTAGAGAGTGTGATGCAAAAATATGATAAGGAAAAGGAAAGGGGTTTTGCTTCATCAAGTGACCGAAGTGAAGAAGTCTGCAATGGTGTACTAAGCAAGAAGGCTTTAAATGATGAATGCTTGAAGGGTGAACAAGTTGTTAGAGCTACAAAGATTGGAAGCCAAGTAGAGTTGAGGACTGAACAAAGATCTATAATCTACAAGTAAAGGTTGTAAGTTTTATCAGATCAAAGCTCTACTATTACTTTCTAACAATTGTATTAGCCTAGGGAAAATCGTTTGGAGTAAGGTTGAATTAATAGTCATTGGAAAATCCTTTAACAGGGTGGTATTCCAAGTGAATGGCCTAAATTCCTCTAACAAGGCTCACTATTAGTAGGGTGATTGAAATCCCTTAACTGGGTCACATTTAACAATGTGTATTGTAACCTTTAATAGGTTTGGCCTTTAACAGGGCATCACTTCAGAAGAGTGAAAATGGAGTAGCATGTTACTGGTGGTTTTTTCCAAATTGGGTTTCCACATTAAATCATTGTGTCAAATGTGTTGATGGATGTGTTGCATTTCATGCTTTACATTTCTGCAAGTTGATTTGACAGAAACATATAAGCTTTAGTTGATACAAAATGAATGTATGCATGGTTAAGAATGTTTTATGGGTTCACTGAATTGTGAAAAGTTTTATTTGTACATAAGGAACTTGAATAACTAATTCACCACCCCCCCCCCCACCTCTCAATTATTCCAAAAGAATTCTAGCACAACCTAGATCCATTTAACCTTGGCAAGAGATGAAAAGTGTATTTCTGGATAAATATCAAGACTATTGTAGGGTCATGTATAGGAAGGAAGAACTATCTTGAATGAGGTAAATGGAGGATGAAACTTTGGAAGATTATGCTGACACATTTCAATTTGTCCATAGGAGATGTGGGAATGGTTTGACAGATGATATCACAAAGACCATTTTCTCAGAGGAATTGATGATGAATCTAGATATTCTTTAAATCTGATGGGTAAGGGAGACATTAATAAATTAAAATTTGTAGGAGATTATTGATATCTTTTGTATTTATTCTAGAACTAGATATGGAGTAAGGGGTTCTAAGAAAAAGGGAGTACAACCTAATGTTAGTCAAGTAATGGAAGAAATAGAAAATATTAAGACATCTTCTTATTCATTTGAATGGACAATCAGATAGGAGGAATTCTAAACTATTGATTATTTACCACTCAAAATATAAAGGAAAATATTTTCTACAAGAATGTCCATTAGATATTATTGAAGTTTGTTCTATATTTGATAGTTCAAATGGTACGAAGGCTTGTAAAATTCTCTCCAATATTAAAAAACAAGGCAGTAGAAACTGAACAAGATTTAAACTATGCTTGGCAGAGGAATCAAAATCAAGGACCATATGGAGGAACAAATAATTAGAATGAAAAAACCAATAGAATAATCAAAGCCAATGGAACAACCCTAGTTGGAATAATTAGAACAATCAGCCCTCAAACATGCCTTAGGGACAACAACCTCCTTGGCAAAATCAACTTCCTTGGCAAAACCCAAATAATCAATGGCAATCTACCCAACATCAGAATCCATAATGGAAAAAAAATTAGAACTTTGATAAGAAATGGACCAAATGTGAATCCTATGCCAAATCAAGCAAATGGGCAAGTAAATCAACCTCAAATACCTACCCAACTAGTGCCTAATCCAAGGAATAGACAAACCAATACTTTTTGATAACAATCCTCCTAGTCTTAACTTTATAAAGGTGAATGAAATACATTTAAGAAACATAACTATTCTTGTATCAACTTATGTCAAACCTTAGGAAAAAGAAAAAATTGAAGAAATTAATATACCCCTAATAACTAAGCCTCAAGAAGATTATATTGAGTCAAGAAAGGTACCCTAACCTGAAAGGTTTAAGGATCAATAAGCACACAATAATTATAAGAAAGATCATGAAGACATATTAGACTCTCAGTTATTGAAGGAATTGAAGAAAACTAACATTGAAATTCCACTTCTACAAGTTATCAAGGATATTTCTAAGATCAATAAATTGATTAAAACAGTATGCATAAAGACTTTTGGAAGAAAGAAAAAAGTATCTTCCATAGTCCAAGTGGGAACTAAAATCACAAATGTTTTATCTTGGAGACTTCTTCCACAAAAATTTAGTGATCCAAGGACACCACTGATTACTTTAAAGATTGGATAAATAAAAGTTGATAATGTCTTGATTGACTTGGGAGAAGAAATTAGTATAATTATAGCTGACATAGTAAAGTCCTTGGGACTTACAAACATAGAACCCACATCCATTGTGTTGATGTTAGCTAATAATTATACTACTCAACTAGAAGGAAGTCTAGAAGACATCATAGTGAGTTTAGAAATATGGGGTTATCATGTTGAATTTTTAGTTTTGAAAGAAAGACAGAGAGATATGGGGTATTCCATAATTCTAGGATGTCCTTGGCTTGCAACAATAGAAGCTTTGATAGATTGTCAATCAAGAAGCGTGAAAATATCAAATAGATTAAAACAAAAGGAATTATCATTATTTCCATCAAACCTACACTTATGAAAAATTCTCCCTTGTGGGTGGATGATGAGAAAGAAGATGATGAAAATGGGGTAGTAAATTTGGAAATGATAACATTAAAGGAACATTTCAAAGAATTTCAAGAAATGTTCAAAATGATTTGAGAGAAGAGGGAAGGAATGGTAACCAACAAGAAATTGAACAAGAAAATATGTTTCCACATCATCTTCATCAAGACATATACCCTCTAAACTCATTGATAAAAGAAGTTGAAAATGAGAGTAATTGAACAAAATAGATTTACTTACAAAAAGATAAACCCCTCATAATCATTTCACATTTAACAATGACTTAAGATAAGAAACTCAAATAAGTGATGACATAATTTACTCAAGATTTTTTTTGGGATTATAAGGATATGTGTGGTATACATACTAAATTTTGTATGCACCATATTTACACTAAAAATGTTAATTTAATCAAACAAGGACAATGAAGGATAAATCTATCTTTAAGAGAATTTGTCAAAGAAGAGACTGAAAAAATATTGAAAGTAGGGATTATTTATCCAATTTCAGATAGCCAATGGGTTTCCCTATTGGTTAATACTCCAAAAAATAATGGAAATGGAAAGTATGTGTTGATTGTAGAGAGATCAATAAGGAAACTAAAAAATTCTACTTTTTATTACCCTTTATTGATCAAGTTTTGGATAATCTTGTTGGAACCAATTACTTTTACTTCTTTACTAGGTTCTGTGGCTATAATTAGATCTAGGTAGCTCTAGATGATTGAAATAAGACTACATTCACATGCCCATAGGGTACTTATGCTTATAGATTTTTACTATATGGGTTATGTAATGCTCCAACCACATTTCAAAGAGCAATCCTTGCAATTTTTTTGGATCCTAAAACTTCTTGTGTAGAAGTTTACATGGATAATTGTACAGTTCATGGGTAAAAATTTGACAAAGCTTTGAAAAATTTGGACAAGATGTTGAAAAGATGTGAAGATCATAGACTATCTTATCATGAGAAATGATCTTTAATGACACAAGAAGCCATTGTATTGGGATATTACATTTCAAAAGAAGGAATAAAAGTTGATCCTAGTAAAATTGAGATAATTCAACAAATTGTCACACTTGCAAATTGAACTTATGTGAGAAGTTTTTTAGGATATGGAAGGAACTATAGATGGATTTATAGAGGGATTTAGCAAAATGGAAGGACCTTTGTTTAACCTACTAAACAAATATTTTGTCTTTAATGAACAGATGCTTGTCAAAATTCTTTTGAAAATATTAAACGATCACTAATGATTGCTCTAGTTATTAAAGGACCAAACTGGGATGAACCTTTTCACATTCACACAGATGCATTAAATTATGTAGTTTGAGTAGTCCTAGGACAAAAAGATAACATGTATGCAATATATTACATTAGCAAAAACTTGAGTCCTGAGAAAAATTATACAACTAAAAAGGATTTTCTTGTTGTGGTATGTGCTATAAATAAATTTAGACATTACATAATAGGATATAAGGTGTTCATTCACACTTATCATTCTTCTACAAAATATTTGATGAATAAAGAAATTGTGGGAGGAAGAATTATAAGATGGTTATTGTTATTACAAGAGTTTGACATAACCATTGTTGACAAAGTAGGAAAGGACAATGTTTTTTCATATTTCCTTTCATGGATGGTTTTGCAAGGAAAAGATGAACTAGTTAATGACATATTTCCAAATGAACATGTGTTTTTTATTTCTATGCATTCCCCTTGGTTTACAAATCTTTCTAACTATCTTGTAATAGGAAGATGTCCAGTGTTTTTTACAACATTACAAAAAATGAAGTTGATTAGGGAAAGCTCTAGTTATGTATGGATTGAAGGACTTTTGTAACAATTTCCCTGATCATGTACTCTGAAAATGTGTGCAGGAAACAAAATGCCCTGACATCATCTATGCTTGTCATAATACTCCAGAAGTAGACCATTATTCAGTTGTTTGAACAATCCAAACAATTTTAGGATTAGGATAATTTTGGCCTACAATGACCAGATATGTCTAATCCTATATAAAGAACTATGATGAATGCTTGAGAAAGGGAAGACCCCTTTCCATAATGTAATGTCTTTGCTACCTCAGATGGCTTTGGAGCCATTTGACAAATGGGGGATCAACTTCATTGGACCAATTACTCCACCTTAAAAAGGGAATCATCATATTCTCATAATTATAGACTACACAACTAAATTGTAAGAAGTCAAAGCACTTCCAACAACATGTGAGGAAAGAATTGTAAATTTTCTGTACAAAAACATATTTCAAAAATTTAGAGTGCCAAGAATAATTATTTCTGATCAAGGACCTAAATTTATGTTAAGAATAATGGATTTATTCATGAAGAAACATCAAATAACTCATGGGAAATCATCTCCCTACCATCCACAAGATAATGGTCAGGTGAAGGTGACGAACAAAGAACTAAAGAACATTCTAACTAAATCAATAACATGAAATAAACAAGACTTGTCAAATAGACTAGATAAACTAGTATGGGCTTACAATACAACATGGAAGACAACTACTAGATTTTTTCCATATGAATTGGTCTATGGGAAAACACTAGTCATGGCCATAGAATTCCATTAACTCAAGCTGGGAAAGAAAGAATTCAAAAATTAAATAGGTTGGATGAAATGAGATTAAAAGCATTGCTACATACATAAATAATTCAGCAATAGAGAAAAATTTGGTATGATAAGCATATCAAAACTAAAAAAGTTCAATAAAGAGATTGGGCATTGTTGTGTGACTCAAAATTTCAAGAATTCAAGGGAAAAATTCATACAAGATGGATGGGGCCATACTAGGTGGAAATAGTATATTCGAATGCTGGTTCTCAATTGATTCCCATAGATGGTGAAAATAAAACCATGTTGATAAATGGCCATAGATTGAAACTTTGCCATAAAGCAATATCAAGAAATAATTTTTTGGTAGTATTGCAATCACATATAGAATTTTTCACTATGGAGAACATGTCTTCCATGTTGATCAATTCAACATTAATGCCAAAAAAAGAGAGCAATAAAGAGAATAGATTGAAAACCAAAATGGCAGTTTATTCTTCGAAAAAGACATGGAAAAAAAAGTAAATTGAAAACCAGAAATGACAATTCATTAGAAGGGAAATTGAAAATTAGAAACAAAAGTGAAGAATTTTAGTTGAAAAACATTAGAGCACTCCTATCAATTTTGGATTACCAATGGAAGAAGTATTTTTAAAAAATTGGATTATCAATGGAAGAGGTATTTTCAAAAAGTTTCGGATTCAATATCTCAACTCCCTAATGACATCTGTCAAATTTGTTTTTGACAAAAGTTGTACATGCAAAGAAAAGACAAAATACAAATTTGAAAGGAAAGAGGAATGCATTTATTTTATTGAACTTTTCATTATTCATTATTAACTATTAACTTTTAAGGAAGTAATATAAGGAACATGTGTATTCATACTAGTAGTTATGCATGATTAATTATTCTTAGATAAGTTTTGAGGGAAAATGAAATGGAATAAGATGTAATTAATGCTTGATCTTGCCAAAAATATGAAAAAGAAAAAACTCACATCATAAGTACTTAAAAAAGGTTTTGCTAATTTTAAGGCAAGATTTGAAATATATTATTATGATCTATTCCTTATGGTTTAAGAAGGAATTGCTCTATTAATTAGAGCAATCATTATTACAAGTACTATTATTAACTAAAAATTACAAAAAGCCTCCAGTCTGTCCAAAATTGATAATCAACATTTTGTCTCTTATGTTTTTTTTTTTTTTGAGGAATTCTATTGTGAAAGCTGATCAGATGGGTAGAAAAAGGAAATTTGAACCAAACAGGTTGGAATTAAGTGTAGAATTGGAACAATGGTTGCAGTGGACAAGGTGGTTAAATTTTCTCAAAACATATGAAGGATTGGTAGATGAATTTGTTTAGAACTTTCATTTGAACATTACTAGGATTTGTGGATGAATCATTCATGTTACCATAGACATTATAAGTAAGCTCTCTAGTATACCAATTGAAGGGTAAATAATTACTAAACAAACCATGAATTTGGAATAATTGGTTGATCAATTGTATAATGCTCAGGAAGATGACAAAAGACCAAAATTCATCAAAAGCAATGGTAACACTCAAGCGGTGAATAAAGTATCATTTCCAAAACCATGGCAAGCTATGATGGTAGTGCTTATGAAATATTTCACTTGTGAAGGTTAGTACATAATGGTGATTGGCCCTAGTTTGAAAATGTTGTACCATGTGTGATATGGTGAAGAGGCCTAAATTGAAGGTGAATTTTCTAGAATTTCTCTTTCATCAATTATCATCCATAATCCCTAAGGCCAATATGAAGTAAAAAGAGGTGAGACATCAACCCCTCATACATTTGATTTTGAAACATCGTTTAGTAATAGATGGTATAGGGGAAGCATCTTGGTATAACTTATTAACAAGGGAAGGTAGAAGTACTATTTCTAAGGTTAAAAATATTAAATGAGAACCCAAAATTCAATATGCCGAAAAAACTAGGATTCAAGAGAAACAAAAACTGAGGGTTAGGGAGATACAAAAACCCAAGACTTAGGAAAAACATACATCTAGAACTAAAAGATTAAAGGAGAATTGGTAAAAGAAAAGATTGAAGAAGGAAATACCTTTCATGACTCGACATTCTCCAAGGTTTTATTCAGCTCAAGAAAAATCTGACATCAAATATCTAGTTTAAAAAGGAATCAAAATTTTATAGGAAAAAAAAGATTGTGAAGGATAAAGTTGGCCAAGAATAGAAAGAAACTAATTTTTTTGACCAAAACGATACAACTATAGATCAATTTAGTAAAATAGTAGGAGATTCACAAGAACCTCCTACTAAGGAGAATATTCCTAAAGTAGAGCATTCAAAAGAGGGAACAAACCAATCTTTTTAGGAATCTCCAAATGTAGTTGAAAATATTCAAATGAATCCAAAAGAACTGTCTCAAGATGAAGGACATGAAAATATTTAGACAAATCCACAAGAAATATTACAAGATAAAACATTGGAAATGAAAATGGATAATTACGAACCCTTAGATTCTTTCCCTGATATTCCAGCTTATGAACAATTGAGCTCTGATGAAAAAAGGGTGGAGGAAGAATTTAGAGCATGACATGAAGAGGAAAATGAAGAAATATTTCAACAAAGAGAGGGTAAGGCTGTTAGAATGAATGCTAATGGTATTCATTTGCAAGAGTATCCTAAGCATTTGTGAGCATGTGGCATGATTGGTATGTTGCATTTGTGACTATGTTTGTCATTGATGACAACATAGTATAGTTTCTATGAAGACTTGCAAAGTAGCATACAGAGACAGAAGTTGTATCGAAAGAGTTTTGATGCTCACATGAAGCACAATTAAGGGCGTTATACATTGTGCCTTGATGAAAAGGTTAAGTGCACATTAAGTAAGTCAAAGACATGTAGAAGATATGCTTGATTTACATAGAGTAGTATAGATACATGGTACCTAAGAAGCAATTTCTGATGATTGGATTGTATCTCCTAACAAAGATAGAATTGGAATATGTGAAGTTACAAAAAAATAGAGGATTATTATATGAGCCACTAGTGTTGTGTAGTTGTAATATATTTAATTATATTAAGACGGTCCTATTACAATTAATTGAGAAAGCCTCAACGCTGACTCAAGAATTTTTTTTTAAGGACATGGTATAAAGGAAAGTATTTTCCTTGTATAAGATATATGTGTTTTTATTGAAGAAGTGTGAAGAGTATGAACAAGAGTAAAGTATGTGGTAAATGCAAGTAAGCGATCCAAGGGATTATTAGATGCAAAGTTGGTGATCCAGTATCAAGATCAGAAGGAGAAGATGTCCAGTTGATAAGATAGAGAAAGAGTTGGAAGGAGAACTATAGTTCATCTCTATTATTCTACAAAAAATAATAGAGAGATCATTTGGACAGTGGGTTCATCTACCTTCTACAACTCTTAATAGGGTTGGAATCTCCTAATAGGGACTCAAAGTCTCCTAAAAGGGACTGATATGTACTGAATGTATTTCATAGACTCCTAATAGGGTCCATCCTCTAACAATGAGTATTTATATTAGTACATAATTTTTTGGGTATCATCCCCACTAGGGTTTTCCGTTTGATCAAGGGTTTCCCTAGTTAACATATGTGTTGTTATTGTGTATGAGTATCTTGTAATAGTTGTTGATTATATTGCTCATATGGTTAAGGATTAATAAGGTTGATAATTATGATAATAGTTTCATAATTGACTCACCCACCCCTTCTCAATTATATTAATGGACTATATATTGTAACAACTGGTATCAAAGCCTTAGGTCCTTGAAGAGAAAGCTTAACAACTTTGGGAGATCAATGGTGAGTCACTTTAGAAAAGAATAGTCCTAAGTTTGATGGAGTTAACTATGATAGCTAGAAAGAAAATATGAAGACTCACTTGCTATATATATGTCCAAGTTATTGGCTTTTGACAAAGAGTGACAAGGAAATTGTGAAAGAAGAGAAGCTTGAAGAATGTAGTGAAGCAAAAAGAGATATGTTCATGTAAAATATGTGAGCTACAGAAGCCTTATGTTAGCTCTTCCTGAAAATGAATACAGTCAGGTAAAATCACTAGTATCATCTCATAAGATTTGGAAAGCTTTAGAATCTACTTTTGAAGGAGATAATCATACAAAAAGAGTAAGATTATAGAATTGGATATGCTTGTTTCAAGATGCTAAGATGTTGGAAGATGAATTTATGAGAAGCTATGTTGATAGAATACCTAAGATTATTGCAAGAATAAAATCATGTGGTGGATCCAAGGAAGAAGATTAGATTGTATGGAAGATTCTAAAAACTTTAACACCACCATTCAAGCAAGTAGCACAAATGGTTGAGCTTTTGATACCCTGTACTAAGAAGTTCACTAGGGAAATTTTTCTTGAAAGATTAGAAGCAATAAAAGCTAGTTTGAGATAGTCTAGAGAATTGACAAGAGTGGAGATAGCTTTTAGTTCCTTAAGTGTCTATCCATGCTTATCCAAAAGTGCAATCACCCTTGGAGATTTTGCTAGTAGTAGCTAAAGAAGATAGAAAGATTGAACATGGTCCTTACATGCAAAACCATCCTAAAATGAACATTGAGTCATTCAACCAAAATGACTTGGAAAATTGATCTATTGCCTCCTAACTAGATGGATTTTTTCATTGCTTTTAGAATGAGAAGCTGGCAACCAGATCTCTAGTATGAAGGATTTATAGCTAAATGTGAATGCAAATTATACTATATGAAATGTATATTAAGCTAAGAAATAAAAGAGTGTACTACACTAAAATGAATACATTTTAGAATCTAGCTGATATTAATATACTATAAAATGTAAAGGCTATGGATGCAATAACAATGGATAGATATTTCAGCATAGTTTTGATGCAAAATCAATTCAATGTCTTTAATGAAGAATTGAAGGATCCTTAAATAGAATCCTAGGATTGATCAATAGTCGAGATCAATTGGAATGAACGGTCTAGATTAAAGATGAGATTCAGTTAGAATGGAAAATTCCTTGTCTAGGTGAAGTTAATTGTTTCAAATCTGAGTGTCATGGAGAGTTAACTAGTTCTCTTCTAAGTGTGAGAGAGAGTTAACTAAGCTAATTCCATTTTGAGTTCCAATTCACTTAGAATTTCCATTCCTAAACTAAAGAGAAGACTTGGAGAGAATATTTAATTTAATAAAATAGGATATCACCCCATTAATGCATAAACTTTAATTAATTGAATAATTAAAATGAGGACATTATCTTATTAAATTAAATACATTTAATCACTTTGTGCATTAGCTAAAGAGATATTTTAAATTTAATTAAAGTATGAACATTTATAATTAAATTAAACTTGATTAATAGGTTTAATGTAGCTAATTTGAGTTGATACTTAGGAATTAAATAAAGAGTGTGATTAATGCAGATTGGGGTTTTTTGCATTTGACACTTAGGTCAAGTAGCAATAATCAAAATTAGAATTTCCTAGTAAAATAGGACTTACGAATGATTGAATAGACCAGAATTGGTTAACATGGCAATGTGCCAATTTCGGGGTATTACATTGTCCCCTCTTTGAACGAATGTGCAAGAAACACGTTTGATTCAAAGAAATCAAAAGTATGAAGCATAGATCCAAAAATGAGATTGGTTCTAAAATTGATGATACAAAGACCAATTGATAAGCTTTTTAAGGTTATCTCCAGGATGAGGCTTAACCTTAGGGGATCCAGACAGAACACCTAGATACCAAGATTGATAAGATTTTTAAGGTTATCTCTAGAATGAAGCTTAACTTTATGGGATCTAGATAGAACACCTAGATACCAAAGTTGATAGAGTAAAGATTGTCAAACTTCATAGAATTGTTCCTAGAATGAGACTCAATTCTTAGGAGTCGGGGTTTAGACTATCCTGATACCTATCCATTAGAAGCTAACAAGATTTGATCAAGATTCATAGAATTATCCCCAAAATGAGGCTTAATCCTTAGGATTTAGGGTTAGACTATCCTAATACCTATAGTGATTGAAAGAAAGAGCTTAGAATTATCCCTAGAATAAGGTTTAATTCTCAGCAAAAGTTAGGATTATCTCCAAAACAAAGCTTAATCCTTAGCAAGAATTTGGAATTATCTTTAGAATGGAGATTAATCCCCCAGAGTCCAAATAGAACACCTAGATACTAGTCCATAAAAGATAACAAGATCCAATCATGAGTCATAGAATCATCCCCAGAATGAGGCTTGATCCTTAGGAGTTGGGGTTTAGATTGTCCCAATACTTGTTCATCAAACTTTAATAATGACTACTATAAGATGTGATCATTGATCAAAAGATGAGATAGATGAAAAATGATGCCAAATAGAGGGGAACAAGATGCCCCAAGTGATGAGGACATAAGATTCAGATTGAGTCAGAGTTAGTTTTGAAAGATTCAATGATGCAATCATCCTGCCCCCTCGAGAGCAAAATTGAAAGATGACACACTAGAAATGTGATACAAAGTAGTATGTTAAGAAATACTAAAGAAAGCTAAGATTTTGAAAAATGTAGAATGGATTAGAGGAATCTAAAGAAAATTTGGAGTCAATCTGGAGTGATTTTGAGGTCCAGAAGACCAAGTTTGACCAAAGTTGACTAGATTTGACTAGAGTTGACTTCTTCCAAAAATGTTGAGAATTTGAAGAAAGATGTGACTTGAATGGATTCCAAGATTCACAAAGTATCAAAAAAATGGGCTGCACAGGCATTCAATCTTGTCAGTCCCAAAATTTTAAAATGTGATTTTGAGCTATTTAAGTGTGTTAGATTTCTAATTCAATCTCAAAAATGGGTTTAGAGGAGCTAAATTAGCTAGGGGGTAATTTTCACGCCAATTAGAGCACTTTGAAAAATTAGGTCAAAACCTATATAAGGGCCCAAAGGGTCATTTTCAATTCATTTGTGCTTTTGTCTTTTGTGGAGAAGAGAGCTCTGAGGAGAAAGATGGTGGTCTCCATGCATTCACATCGATTTTAGTACTCCCAATGACACAGCTGGTCAGTGAAGTATGGACATCTAGTGTGTAATTGATAATCCCACTTTGTATTTTAAATTTCACACATTTTGAGTTTTTTTAGCACATTTTTAGGTTAATTTTAAATTTTTTTGTATCAATTTTTGTGTGAGAATGTCTCTCCTTGCATGAAGCCAATCATCATTCACCTAAAGAAGTACTAGGCCAATACTTCTTTGCTTAGCGTTATGGGTTTCCTCACACAAAATATGCCCATGTTTTGTGCGAGAAGCCCTAAAAAAGGTAAATTTTTTGCTTGTTGTTTGATCGCTTTTTGTGTGTTAAAGTGGGATCTCACGTGAAGATGTGCAATCTCACATGAGAACATGAATTTTCATGCAAAATTCTGGTGTAAAGTGCAATTTTAAGGTTTTAAAATTTGGTTTGTCAATGTAATTTTGTGCTTTCATTTGTCATGTTCATTTATTTGATATTTATTGTTTGTCTATTGTGTCATGTGTGTAGGTTACCTTTACTGATGTCAAATTCAAATCCCATTACCCACCTTATGGAGCTCTTTTGCATCAGCTACATGATGTTGACATGGAATATATTGATAGGCTCAGATTGTCATATCTTTGTCAGATTCCACCATTGCTAGTGAATCATGACTTGTTAACTACACTGGTTGAGCATTTCCGTTCGGAGATGAACACCTTCCATCTACCCCAGGGAGAGATTACCATCACCTCAAAGGACATCTATAGGATACAATAGATCTCATTCCATGGGCCACAAGTTTTTTATGATACAATGCCATGGACTAGTACAGAGGCACTAAGGGCCATCTTCTAGGAAGACCTGATCATGGGTAGAGCCATTAGTTGGGAGGAGCTAGTGCATATATATGGTCCCACCCACAAGTTGCCATTAGTATTGGCTATATTTATCAGCTGCTTTCTAATGCTGGATAGAGGTCAACATGGACTAGAGTATGGATGGGGGTGGATTTTGTAGTTGATTTTGAATGCACCTGTGAGATATGGATGGGGTTAGTGCATATTTGCCCAGATGTTCCACAAGATGCACAAGATAATATATCATGAGAGGAAGAGCATGGCCACTGGGTTCTATATTCTTTAGGTATGGGCATGGCAGCATTTTCCCATTGCTAGACCCATTTTTAAAGATGAGAGGCAGCCCATGGGGCTGTATATATGTCGATATAGAGGCTAGTTGACCCATACAGCTCTAGGGAAGATTGAGTAGTGGAGAGATTGATTGGATGACCTAGTAGCGATGGTAATGTGACCATGGAGGGAAATAGAGGCATGGGATGATACACCTATAGAGCTAAGTTACATGTTCACATCTCAACCACTGATAGGTTGCTATATGTAGGTTGTAGAGAGATTCCCATTAACTTGTGTGTGGCGATAATATGGTCAACCATATATAGGATATATCTCAGGAGTATTTCTCATATGCATGGCTCGCAATAGATCTAGACTATGGGTGGTCCCCTAGATTAGACCTAGGTAGGTCGATGATTGATAAGCATAACTTAGTTGTGACGTAGTGGGATTACTTGGTAGTGGTAGCAAATGGGGGGACGACTCCCACATATCAAGCCTATTTTTTGAGTCATCATTTCCCTCAATTCACAGACTTGGTAGGGATGGGTAGACCTATTCAACTAGTACAGGCACCAAAGGCACCACCAGAGTAGCCCGAGTAGGAGGGAGTTAGGCATAGGACATGCCAGGTACATATTCCTCCTCAACATATGAGAATAGACCCAAGTGTTGGTGGTAGTGGTACAGGATAGAGATGTCCTTAAGGTTAGATGGGTTCCCTAGGAGCTATTGGAGAAGAAACCCAAAGGCCACAGATAGAGGTAGAGTGGCCAACTGAGTAACCAACTAAGCAAGGTGAGGGTGATGAGGAGATATAGGACTAGCCTGCTATAGGGGCCTAGGGTAGAGATATCTTAGCATAGACCTAGGAGGCCCTACGGAGACCAAGAGATAGAGTGTGGGTAGCACAGTGGTAACTAGATGAGCCTCATATATAGGTTGTGTGGAGAGGCTTGAAGATTAGAGTAGTAGCAAGATGAGATTCAGCTGCAATCAGCTAGAGCAACATATTATTTTACAACATATGCAACAGTAGTGCCATGACTAGATTTTCATAGTATGCATGAGAGTCAAGAGGTGCACAACCTCTGGTGAGACTAGATATGCCTTCTCCTCCTCTACCGCTAGTAGCAGAGGGTGAGGGGGAAGGAGACAGTTAGCTTTATTTATTCCTATTTTGATCTAGCTATGTATTGATTGGTGTGCTAGCACTATTTTGTACCATTTTTGAGATTGATAGCACTCAAGTAGCATCCATTTTTGCACCAATGTACACTTTGGACTTGATATATATACGAGATTTTTTGGTTTGAGTAGCTTTGCATGTGTCACTTTCTCTCTTTATAGTTTTTCATACATGAGATGTTTATGCTTATTATTATGAATGCAAATGTGATGTGATGTATGAATGTAGTGTAGATGAGATGGTTAATGAAATTATGTATGAAATGCAAAATGTGAATGAACTATTATCTCATGTAGTGCTCCATTTTTGTTGATAGTGATACGTATTCCATGAAGATCAAGAGGACGAACCAAGGAATTGAATGCTTGTATGGTCATGAAGAAGCATGATACTTTGAAGAAGCCCACAATCCCTCATCATAAAGGATGCAAGTAGATCAGCAATTGAACCATGTTCTTATGCAATGCAACCCTATGCTAGATGCAACCCTAGGCTAGATGCAACCTTAGGCTAGATGCAACCCTAGTTTTGGTTACCAACCTTCGATAATTATCATCACTGAGTGTTTAGTTAAATCTCATATGTTGTACAATTCCCACTGACATTACAATCATAGAAATATGAATATGACACATGATCTAGTTTTGTCAGGATTAAATGTAACCATTGGAGGCATAAGAAGCAAAAATGACCAAAACATTTGTCCCTTTTAATGTAGCAGGAAAACATAAGCATCATAGCATAAATGCTAGGATGACCAGAATGTTTCTTGCATGCAAACAAACTAGATACATGAGAGGTCCTTCTTATGCTAAGTAATCAATAAGTATTATTTCTATAATGACCCTTGCATTTATAACCTAAGATAGAAGTGTGTTAGGCATACTCATAGTGACCCATACATTTACTTAGTAGGACAAGTATCAATATTTACTATAGCATGAAGAGTTCACTTGAACAAGCAAGGAGAAGAACCAACCTTACTAATTTATCAATATAAAAAGATTTGAGGTACATACAGACATCCAATAAAAGATGGAGGCTCTTATAGTGGACACCCCTTTTATACAGATGCTTCAAACCATTGGAACTAAACTAGAAACAAAAAGAAAAGAAAAGATCATGCCCCCAGTCCTTGCTTCTCTAGTCAAAAGTGACATCATCGAGTGGCTCAAAGAGACGTGATAAAGCTAAAGCAAAACAAACAATGAAAAGCTTAGCATATCTCAAATAAATAAATCATTTTTATTTCAATTTTTGTGTTATAGGATTGATGTCAAGTGTCAATGGTTAGAAAATGCCTGAAAGAAATCTCAGTAGGGTAAGAATAGTAGACAAACACAATTAGAACAACTAGTGATTGAAGTCAAAGAGGAATCTTTGGTAAGAAGACTTTAGTAGGAAATTGAGTGATAGTAGATAGACATAGTTTGGACAACTAGTGACTAATGTGAGAGAGATCTTTCATAAGTAGAATCTTAAAAGGTGACACTAGTGACAATAGGTAGATGTAGTTAGAACAACTAGTGACTAAAGTGAGAGAGATCTTCCATGAGTATAATCTCACAAATTGACACTAGTGTCAGTAGGTAGTCATAGTTAGAACAACTAGTGACTGATGTGAGAGAGATCTTGAAAGGAATCTCTAATGTGACACAAGTGATAGTAGGCAGATGTAGTTAGAATAAGTAGTGACTAACACAAAAGAGATCTTCCATGAGAGAAATATCAAAAAGTGACACTAGCAATAACAGGTAGACACAATTAGGACAACTGGTGACTATTGTGAGGGATTCCTATGACACTGTTGGGTGTTACCCCCAAGTTATGACAAGATTCAATCCATGGATACATGAGCAAAAATAAAAAACTAAAGAAGGAAAGTAATTGTAAAATGGCCAAAAGATGGGCTGCAAGATATAGCATTGAGAAAAAGAGGTTCCTTTTTACTAGGTTTTCACCTTCTTAGCAAAAGTTCTTTTTTTGCTACCATGATGCCTATTTACTAGGTTTTCATCAATGCAACTTTTTTGGTTTTTCCAATTTTTTCTCTTTTTTCTCTTTTTTTTTTTGTATTTTTTTATTTTTCAAATGTTTTTAGTACTATCAAAGTGCCTATTGATAGGTTTTCATCAAGATAGTTCTTTTTTCAGGACTTTTAAGTATATAAAGAGAGCTTTTGAAATCATATCAACTATAGAACCACTTTAGATGGAGAGTGTTGATGGGATCCTTAAGCACCTCTCCCTTGGCTATAAAAAGTTGGTAAGCACCACATCCAAACACTACAATGACTATATAGGGACCAAACCAGTTGGCTTCAAACTTCCCCTTTTTGTACTTGTTGTTGTTGATTCTTAGGGTTTTCTCTCAGAACAAGATCACCAATTTGGAAGTCACATGGCTTAACTTTCTTATTGTACATTCTAGACATATGCTATTGATAAGCTCTAAGATGATCACACACCACTTGTTGATGTTCATCTAATAATTCTAGCTCTTGCAGCCAAGATATTCTATAGTCATCTTTAGTAATGAGGCCCTTCATGGAGATTCTTAGAGTTGGAATCTTGACCTCAATGGGAAGCACAACATCCACTCTATATACCAAAGGAAAGGGTTTTGTACCCCTTGGAGTTCTAATACTTGTTTTGTAAGCCCATAAAGTTGGATTAATCTGAAGGTACCAGTCCCTTCCAAATTTATTAACTGTGTGATGCAAGATCTTAAGGATCACCTTGTTGGATGCTTCCACCTGACCATTACCTTGGGGGTAATAAATAGAAGACTAATGTTGTGTGATTCTGAACTTTTTACATAACTCCTTAAGATCCTTGTTTTTAAACTTTCCTTCATTGTCATTAATAATGGAGGAAGGTACACCATACCTACATATGATGTAATTCATAATGAATAGAGCTATGGTTTTTCCATTTTCTATAGAGAGAGGGACTGCCTCTACCCACTTAGTGAAGTATTATGTTGTTGTAATGATGGACTTGTGTCCATTTAAAGAGGATAGGTGAATCTAACCCACAAGATCAAAGGCCCATTGTTGAAATGGCCATAGTGTGATAGATGGAATTAGCTCCCTAGCTACAGTGGAATCAAATTTCCATAGAGCTGGCATTGTTTACATGACTCTACATATTTGAT
The DNA here is from genome assembly GCA_028749045.1 of Cupressus sempervirens. Lineage (NCBI taxonomy): Eukaryota > Viridiplantae > Streptophyta > Pinopsida > Cupressales > Cupressaceae > Cupressus > Cupressus sempervirens. The sequence continues at coordinate 426,315,310 of CM053784.1, read as the reverse complement.
TGCCTCTTGCTCCATATTCGGCCAATAGTAACTAGCTCTAATAAGTTTATGAGATAGTGTCAAGTCATTAGAGTGAGATCCATAAATGCCCTTGTGTATATCAATTAATGTGCATTTGGACTCATTGGGTTCTAGATACCTAATGAGTGTTCTATCAAGACCTCTCCAAAATAAGTCATTAGCTAATAACATACCATGAAGCATTGTGAATAAGGTGACATTTTTCATTTTGAGTTAGATTTTTTGGGATGGTTTGATCATGCAAGTAAGAGTATATATGGTGGTAGTCAGACGAGTCATGTCCTATAATAGAATAGATCATCTAAGATTTAGGAGAATTATAGGCAAGGTAGAGTAACATTTCCACCAGGAACTTGTGTCGAAGATCATTTTCTAGCATTTGTAACAAGAAAGCAAGAGTAGCTATGGCATCAGCCACTTTGTTGTCTACTCAAGGAATCTATTGAAAAGTGATATGAGCAAAGTATTTCTTTAGGTCATCCACCATGCATTTATAAGGGACAAATTTCTCATCCTTTGTCTAATATACATCATTGACCTAGTTGATTATGAGCTATGAATCACCAAAGATGTTTAACTCATCCACTCTCCATTCAACTACAATTTTCATGCCATTAATTAGGGCTTCATATTCTACAATGTTGTTTATACAAGGAAAAAAAATCTTGTACACCTTAGGTAGTGAATATCATTGTGGTGATATGAACAATAGCCCAACATCGGATCCCTATTTTGTGAAGGAAATATCAAAGAACATCACCCAAGTTTGGTGTGTGAGTATTAGAATTAATTTATCAGGGAAGTCAATGTTTAATGGAAGAAGAATATGCATTGGTGCTTCCACTAATTGATCAAAAATAGCTTGTCCTTTGATAACCTTTCATTCAACATATTGAATATCAAACTTGCTAAGTATCATGACCCACTTAGCCAACCTTCCTATTAAAGATGCCTTGCTAAGTAAGTATTTTAGTGGATTAATTTTAGCAACCAGTCATGTAGTATGAGCAAGCATGTAGTATCTCAACTTTTGGGAAGCAAAGACAACTGCCAAGCATGCCTTCTCAATAATACTATAATTCATTTCATAAGAAATCAACATGCAACTTAGGTAGTAGATAGCTCTTTCCTTGTTATCATTCTCTTCTTGAGCTAGCAAGTCACCCAAAGATGACTCTATTGCTGAGATGTATAGGATAAGAGGCTTCCTATGAATAGGAGGCATCAAGATTAATGGATTAGCAAGGTATTTTTTTATCTTTGTTAGAATCTATTCACAATCTTGGCTCTAGTTATATTTCACACCTTTGTTTTGAGTCTTGGTAAAAGGTTATGACCTATCTGCCGACTGTGAGATGAATCTGTTAATGGATTGAAGTCTTCCTTGTAAGCCCCTCATTTGACTAATATTAAGAGGTGCAGGCATATCCATGATTTCTTGAACTTTCTCTAGGTCAACCTTTATTCCTTTTGTAGAGACAATATAACCAAGTAGTTTCCCATATGTTACACCAAATAGACATTTCTTGGGATTAAGTCTCAAACTGAATTTCTCCATACAATCTAGGATGGGTCCCAAATCTTAAAGGTGAGTGTTGTGTTTTGTGCTCTTAACCAAGGAATCATTAACACAGTCTTCCATTATTTTATGCATCATGTCATTAAAAATTATAGTAACTACCCTCTGATATGTGGCACTAGAATTTTTAAGACCAAATGGCATCACGTTCCAATAGAAAGTTTCCCATGCACAAGTGAAAGTAGTCTTTTCTTGATCTTCTACTACAATTTTGATCTGATTATAACTAGAAAATCCATCCATGAATGAGTACATTTCACGTCCTGTTGTCATGTCCACTATCATATCAATGTTAGGGAGTGGAAAATCATCCTTCAGATATGCTAAGTTTAGATCTTAGAAATTTCTATAAACTCTGATAAAAATTTTGTGCTTGGAGACTGGAATAATGTTTGAAATCCATTTAGCATAATCAATAACATGAATGACACTAGCTTTCAGTAGCTTTTCCAACTTAGATTTGACCAGTACTGCAACATGAGGATGCATTTTTCTACATTTTTGTTTAACTGGTTTAACTCTTGGCACAATAGATAGATGATACATTATGAGGTCAAGATCTAAGCTTGGCATTTCTGAGTATGTCCATGCAAAATTTATCTTTTTCTCTTGGAAGAAAGCAATGAATTCCTCTTTTTTTTTTAGAGATAGTAACTGTAAGAGATGTATCATGTGAGGATATTCTTTTGTTCCCAAGTTGATTAGTTATGTTGGTTCTATTAACACTGATGACCTTTCTTGAAAATGACTAGGAAGTGCATCAAATATCTCATTCGTAGGCACCTCAATGAGGTTTTCACCTTTGGATATATCTTTTATTTTTACTATTTTAGGTTTTGATACTATCACAAAGTGGTTTTCACCATTAGACCTTTAATTTATTTTATTTTTTATTGTATGACTATGATATTTGATGCTAGCTTCAGTCATGTTGATGTTATATTCACTGGTGGAAGATGTTACAAGTTCAACAATTTTTAAGTAACAAGCAAGAGCATAGTCATTCTAGAATATAGGGAGTTCACCAGATGCATTGGAATTCTAGTCTATGAGCTCAGGATAGGTGAGTGAAAGAGATGTGGTGGGTTTGATTGCATTCATGGTATAATCATCAAATGCTTGGACAAGAAATTTGAGACCTAGAGCAGCTTTGTCCACAAGTTTGTTTGAATATCTTTGAGTTCTAATATCATTAATTGAAGACTCCATGACACTAGTTAGATAAGACTCATCTAGCCTAACTCCAGACAATTCACCTATTTTCAGCAAATTTTTATAGACATAAACTTGATCTATGTCTTTATCTATACTTGCTCTTGAGAGAGAGTCAAATTTATACTCTTGATTATCTATGTTACATGGTGACAGATTGTAGAATTCCCCAACAGTGATAGGGAAATATTCTCCTTAATCATTTGGATTTTTGCAATGGTACTTAATGAGTAGAGCATGACTAGACTCTCCTTGTTCTTGTTGGATACAAGGAGAATCAGTAGTGTTATCAGAAGAATCACTATCAGTATTCATAGTGTTGACACATGGTACAATGTCATCTGGTTCTATGAAGAATTTAGCAAGATCATTAGGAATTGGATAAGGATAAGGATACTCATCATTAGTGTTGTCTTCATGGTCATCAAACTCAGCTTGTGGCACATTTTTAAATGAATTCTCAGGTTCTGGTATAAATTTGTTAATCCATAGATGGAAGGGAATCTTCTTGAAGCTTAGACCAAATGTATCTTGATTCCTTCTAGTTATCACTTTGAAAAGATCAATCAACCCACTTTTGTTGCATCCAATAGGGCCAATCCCCTTGTAGCCAAAGCATTTCATGAGTTTAAGACCTGGACCATACTTTTTAGGAGTAATTTCACAAGACTTTTTTGTAAGGTCAATTGGAGTTTCCTCTTTGTATATCCATGTAGCAATGGCTCTATTTTCATCTTCCTCCTTGAGAGGTATAGTTTCTTTGACAAATATACCATTGTACTTAGTTTGAGTTGTTAATACAAAAGGTCTTTTCACTTTAGATGGTCTCCCATAATAATGGAGTGACTAAGGAAGAGATGTCAATGATAGAACTAGTTTTATGTGATATTCACCCATTCTAGTTTCTTTCAGCTTGAGTGACTACTTGATTTGTTTCATCTTATTATCATGATAGTCTATAGATTCCCTATTAGTAGGTACAAAGTTTTTAGCATATTTTAGCATGTTATAGGTATAGCTAGTACTTGCGAGTATGGCGACTTCAAAGCCATGTAATGTGAACTTTACACATTGATGATAAGTTGAGGGCAGGGCTCACATCTCATGTATCCATGGTCTTCTTAGTAGTATGTTGTAAGCTAATGGAATGTCAAGGACTTGAAAAGTGACATCCCTTTCTATAGGACCAACCCAGAGAGGCAACATAAAAAGACCCAAATATTTACACTCAACCTCATCATACACTTTGATAGTTATCTTGTGATGGGAATCAATGGACTCTTTAGAATAGTCCAATTGTCTAAGTAGAGAAACAAAGACATTGTTTAAACTAGCTCCATTATCAATGAGCACATGATAGAAAAATTTATTATGTATCATGACCTTAATGTGTAGAGGTTGATTATGTAGATGAATCGGTGAATAATCATCATCCTCTGAGAATGACATATAGAAAGGTGAAGTCAGATGGCCTACCACAGATTGAAACCTCTCAATATCAAGATTTTGAGGTACGTTTGCCTCAATGAAGGCTTGCTAAGAATTTGCCTATGAGCAAGCAAGATTTTGAGCAATTGAAATATCATAATTTGAGCATTTCTTCATTGTAATTGATCAAGTATACTATAGCTAGCAGTCACAGATGATGTTGTAGGTTTTCTTCCCTTTCTAGATGGACCAGCAAGAGGTTTGTCTTTGTGTTGTTTTAGATTAGGAGAAGAAGGCAGAGGGCCTTTGACCACTAACTTGGCTTAGGAATGTGTAACAGCATTGGCACAAGATTGTGATGGTTCATTGTCAAATGCTTTGGATGTAGGACCCCTTAAGACAAATGGTGTCTTAGGTTTAGTTTTCTCTTGTTTTCCCTTCATGGTGATAATGTCCCAATACTCAGCATCCACTAGTTCAACCATGTGGACTATCTCATCATCATCATTAGAGTATGTATAGTTCATCTTATTTTGAGATTTTTTTTTTGATTTTTCTCCTTCTTCATAAGATGGGAATGGCTACTTGAAAGCCTTGCGATATGAGTTCTTGTTATGTCCATCCACAACAATATGACCATCATCGATTAAGTCTTGGACTTTGGGATAGTTACTAATTGTTTGACCTTTGTTTTGATGGTATTCACAAAATGTAGTTTCATTCCACCAAGGTGGTCATGCTTGTGGATCATAGGGATGAGAGTTATCCAATGGAGAAATGAGCTTCTTTTGTAGCAAGGTCTTGTAGACCACATCCACAGGTTCACCAACAGATGTATATTCTTGTTTTGGGCATTTCCAAGAAGAGTTCTTCAGTTTGTTTCTAGACATCTTATTGTCAGAAGGAGGTTTATCAACATTTTTAGATGCCTTGGTAGGTTTAGGAGTAATGTTGTCAATAACTCCATCATGCACAACCTCTCAATTCTTGTTCACGTACTCTAATTTGTCCTTATTAGAGGTTGATCCTTGTTTAGTATCTTTCTCAAGGGTTTGTTCACCATTTTTTTACCATGAATTCCTCTATTTGGATAGCTTGTGTGACCATGTCTTTAAAGGTGCATGGACCTTGAAATTGAACTTTATACCTGAAGTAACGTAAAATATTATTAGTAAATATGTCAAGTTTTTCCATTTCAGGGATTTTGCATGAATATTTTGTGTAAATATGTCTCCATCTATGAGGGAATGTGAGGAAAGGTTTTTCAACTTTCTATTTAAGGTTACACAAGTCTCGTATGTTAACTGGGTTTTGTATTTTGTGAGAGTATTGTTGGACAAATAGGTTAGCAATCTTATCAAATATTTCGATACTAGTAGGCAAGTATGAAAACCACTCCATAGCCTAACCACCTAGACTTGTTGGGAATAGATGCATGAGATATGTTTGATTATGCATAAATTCCATAAGCAAGGCACCAAATTCTTCCAAATGATCTTGGGGATCAGAAGTTCCAAACTATTTATCATACTTAGGTAACTCAACTCCTCTTGTAAAAGGAGGCATGTCATTATTCTTGTCAAAAGGAAATGGACAAAAATTGTTTAGGGTGTATGTTTTTGTAGGTTTGTCCTTATCATGCATCATTTGGGCTAACTATTCTCACATGATCTTCAGTTGTTTTTACAACTTAGACATTTCAATTTCCTATTTAGGTGCAATGATAGTTTCAACATTAAAGTGATGAGGTAGCTTGGCTCCCTCTTGAGCAAGTTTGAGAAAGTATTTCTCTTTCTTTTTGTTAAGCAAGATTTCCATGACTTTCTAGAATTTTTTTTCCTTACAACATTTCTCAATATGTTTGGGGAGCATTTCTACCTCTTCCTCATTCTCATCAGTAAAGGGTTCCTTATGTCTTTCATTCTTGTGTTGATCTTGGTCTCTACTATGTTCTCCATGTTCTAGTTCTTGATCATCCATTGTAGGTATTTGATAAGTTTTAGTGTATGTTGGTTGAAAAAGTTGTCTGAATAAGAATTTAGTTGTGTCATTTGGAGATGTATGACCTTTGCTAGTTTCAAGATCCTCTTGATACAAAAGGTTCCTAGTTTGTTGTAAGTTTATGGAAAATGTTCTCTAGACACAATTTGATCTGACAAGTGAAGGAGATCATGAAGACTCCTCACTAGATGAATTGGACACAAACCATGTATAAACTAAGAAGAAAACTCTACCATGATTACAACCCCTAGCTCTATCTCATCTAACTCTATGGGGATAAAACACATTTTTTCTTCTTTTTTCCATAGTCATAGACAAGAACAAAAAGAAAAAGCCTAAACAAGGACCACACTGCAATGCAATTTCAAAAAAGCAAGATAAGAGTGTTGTATACTTAGGTATGAGTCATCTGAGTGATGGTTAGAACAGCCAAAGATTATGACTATCATGACAAAAAGTATGAAAAATATGAAAGGACAAGGACAAGATAGCTGAGTAATAAGACTAGTTTTTGTGTAGATCACAAGTTTTCAGCTAAGCAAGAAGTCATTGTTTGACACTATTTGCAGATAGAGAAGTGGTAAAATGTTGTAGATACAGATTAGAATTAGAGTGCAAATATCTCTAACAAAACAATTTAACCATCTTCAAGACAAGATCCCGTGTGAGAATCCTTAGGGAATTGCACAAGGAAACACAAAGTACTGGGCAAAGATTTAAAATAGTAATTTTTGGATAGTTTTCTTGCATGAGGACTTGCACAAAGCCACGCAAGAAGTTGACAGATTGATAAAAAGACAAAGCTTTGGCATAAAAAAGATATTATTTTGCAAAATCTTGCATGAATATTCATAGGGAGTTTGATGAGGACTTCCATAGAGCCATGCAAGGAAATGGTGACAAAAAATATTCTCGTGCAAAAATTTGCAAAACTAGGCACAAGAAAGGGGACTAGATTGACAACTTTGACTAACTTTGAAGAGATTTTGCAAGTTTCAGATAGTTTTGGATAGATGGTTAATTGTGTTTACACGTTTTAGATAGATAGCAAGATGGTTTTCAAGTTTTTGGACAACATTATGTTTTTCAAAAATATAGTTGTTTTTAGATAGACATGGGAAGCAAGCAACAGTTGCAAACAATCCAACTGAGGACAAGGCAACTCAGAGGGATAGGGGATTCTTGACCTTTAGTTTTTTTGATAGGCTTGGACAAGTTTAAACACTCAATAACAAACACACTTTATCCTTAAAACCAAAAATTGTAGAGGAACATATCAAGTAGGTTTAAACCTGATACCAGGTAACATAAGATAGGGACAAGCCTAAGGATGAGCTAAATCCTATATTTAGTAGGCTAAATCTTTTTTTTGGGCCAACATTAATAGAGTCATTAGAACTCACTTCACTTTAGGCTCTATAGGGCCAAGGTGGGAAAACCTTAGGGATTGATCTTATTAAGTTGACACTCTTCTCTACAAGACTATCCCCTATAGTAGAAATGGTCAATATTCTTCTACGGTTTGCTGATAAATTTCTTGATCATAGTAGCTAAATACAACCAAAAATTAACTACAAATAAGCAATGACCAACACTTTTAGTTCTTAGTATATAAAATGATAAATTGATATTCAATTAAAGATTTGGATCTTAGCATAACCTTGGTATGCAACAATAGAGAACATGCAATCTCTAAGCTGATTAGTCCCTTATCCATTTTGCATCAACTAAACCTTAACATACACATGGACACCAAAAGTATACTCATATATTCAAATATCTGATCTATCTATTTAACTTACAAATAGACATCTATCTTCATAAAAACTCTCATACTCATTGTAAAATCCTCCTGGTGAAACCTGCAACCATATCATTGTAAACAAGCATTTACTCGGCTCTTTGTTCCAATAGCAAATCTATCTAGACATATAATCTTAAGGGATTGTAATTGAGTTTAAGCTCTCTATTCTTAAACACAAAACACTATATATAATAGAGGAAAGAGATGAGAATTAGAATAAAACTAAGAAAAATGAAGCTCTTGTATTAATCTCATTGAAACCAATATATCATTTGTATGTCAAAACTTAGAAAATAACACCAAGGAATGACTATATAATATCAAATGCTTCAAAAGAAATACACTTTTTTTGTTCATAATAGAGGAATATTAAGAAGAAAATGGTATCACAACTCTAGAACTAAAGCCAAACTTGTGTTCTCACTATTCATAAAAATTGGAACCTGTCTAGTCTCACAATAGGGAGAAAATCTCAAAATTGGAACCTGTACAAAGAGTAGAGAAGAAAGATTTATAAAGGAGAAGAAATTTCTAGAAATGCCATCTAATTTTTACATGTGTCCTACTAAAATTATCTTCATCTTAATGTTGTTAAAACTGATCTTCTTCATCTGCTAGCAATCAAAACCATAAATGATGTTGGTAGAAATATTTGATGTATCTGTTTAAAGTAATCACCAAAAAATCCTCTGAAGAAAATATTAGATATATATAATAATAAGTGCTAGAGCCTCAAATCTGATTTTGGTTTGTCATAATCTACTTTTTCCATGAAATTCAACTGTACTGTCAGTAAAAACTTCATTGCTTCCAACTGTAATGCCCTGCCCAAAGATCCTTAGAAACAAGGATGAAATACAAGCTAAGAAATTTTTTTTTTTACAAGTATGAATGCACATGACAACATCATACAGGGATCACAACAATCACAACAGAAGACTTCACCACCATCCCAAAAACCAAGGAATCTCCAAATGCCACTACCAAACTGACACACACAAACAAAGCCAACAAAGACAATGCACATGATGAGGGCTCAAGAAATGACCACTCATCAACAAAACACCAAGTTTGGGTAGAATGCTAAAACCTAAAATTTGGCTAAGCTTGAAATCCTAATGCCCTAAAAATTGGCTAAGTCTGGATTTTTGAAGCCCTGAAATTTCCTAAAATCTTTATCTTATCTCTGAGAGGTCTGAAACCTATCCCAAAAGATTCATCACATATATTAAAATATATCTTATACTTAAATGATATATTTTAAACCCCTTAGGAAATCTATTTTGATCTAGAAAGGTGTAAAACCCAAAAGGGTTTCCAAAACCAACTTCCAAACTTGCATCCAAAAAGCCTAGATAGCCCCTATTTCTCACGTGAGAAAGTACATTGGTCTCGAGTTTGGCACAAGAAAGTGAACTACTATGCATGAAAAAGTGCATGGTTTCACGTGAGGACTCATTTCACACCGCGCAAGGACTTACACTCTTCGTGCGAGGACTTGAACTCTCACTCGAGGACTTGCATTCTTGTGTGAGGACTTGCACGGCTTCACATGAAGAACTAGATTCCCACATGAGAAAACAAATCAGCGCAACAAAAAAATGAAAATAAAAAGCATAAAAAAATGGAAACCTCCACACTAGAGAGTATCGAATCCATGTAAATTGATGAATGAACACTCAAGAGCATAATCAACAAGATGCCAAGACCAAGAAGGACATACATCTACCATCTAAAACTATAGAAGAAAAGATCATACTAAAAGCAACATCACAGAGAACATAAGCAACATCACAATGTATAGAGATAATATCCCAATAAATAAAAAATCAAATTAAGTACACGGTTCCTCCCAACCGTCAATAGCATCATAAGACCATCATGGATCCTAGACATCCCCCATGCGTAACATCCCAAGCCAATGACCAAATCATCAGTACTATCATAATAGGGATGTCACTACTAAAATATGCAACCATATAACCATAAGCAATCTAAAATGCTAGTAGAAAAGCATAAGATAATCCTACAATAGATAACATCACCTATCACATGCTAAACATCAATAAGCAATAGATATGATACTATAGCAATTCACATCATCTAATCATATGCTAAACATCATAATATGGGAATGTATCAAGTAAACTAACATCATCTAAACATAATATCCAAGCATTCCAATGAAAGCATAAATCACAAGAAAGAATACTTTGAAACTCAAAGTACCAAGTGAAAACATCCAACAACAATCACACTAGGATAAGACCATCTCTGTACACTGGTCCCTAGCAGTGGTGAAGGTAGCTATGCCTCCCAACCATGTAGAACCCATAGGTCCACACCTGTCATGCTAATGGAGATAATGATCCAACCACAAACACACAAAAACAACATCGAAGGCTAACACTCACGCCAGAAAATATGATGGTTGCAACCAAGAACCTAAGACAATGCAAGGAGTATAGGCCCTAGTCAGACACTCAATAGGCTACTAAGTAAGGGCTGACATCATGGAGATTCACTTGGCATCAAAAAGCCCAAGCTTAGATCGTGTGTTCTCAAACTTAAATAGGTGCTCACACATTGTCTCCTCGAACTTAATTGGGTGCTCACACATTTTATTATCTTAAGTTTTTTTTTTTTATTACCAATTACACATTTTATTTAGTTATAACTTATTTAAAACTTCCTATCCTCTGCCAACCCTATAGGACTGAGGTTACCAGGTTGTGAGATAGAAGCCCCCTCCATATGTTACCCTACCCTACCCATGCTCATCCTAAGACAAGTGTCCATGGGCATGCATACTCCCATCCTGACCCCAATGATCATAAGTTCCAAAACTACCATGGAAGATCAGGCCTTGCAAGTCACCTAAAAAATTTACATGCATGTACTCGTGTGTGGTACACCACCATCACAAAGATCAAAACACAAAGATAGGATGAGAACACAATGCAAAGAAAACACCCAACTGAAAGCAACACAGGAAGAATGGATTCTATCCCAAAGTCAAAAAAAACCATACATCATGAAATCACTCAACTGGCCTCAATCTAAGAGAATGAATTCT